>OY293307.1:12098020-13298020 GCA_958502075.1 Orchestes rusci
GAAGCAGAACATGAAGCAGAACATTTTTGCATTTAGAAATTGATAATATTAAATGAAAAAAACGTTTTTGGTTTAAGAAATAGTTTAACTCTAAAAAGAGACTGAAATCAAGACTTATACATCAAGATCGAGACCGATATCGAAACAATACCAAGGCTCTTGGTCTCAAAAAATACATTTTTTTGTTGACTTGTTAGGAAGTTTTCTTTCTTTGGAGGTTGAAGGGGTCATTTGAATGAATCTCGACAAAGGTTAAAATTTGGAGTACCAATATTGTGTAGGATGAGGAGACGCTATTACATTTAAATTGACTTCATTAACAAAAACTTTATAATATTTTGATCTACATTCGAAAACGAAAAGGATCAAACTGTAATAGATTTCTGAACACAAAATCAAAGTAGTATTATACAGGACTCTGCTTTATCAAAGAAAAGTACTACTCAGAATCTGCTGATATCGTGAACCTTTTCCATGTGAAGTGTGACAAAAAATATCTCTTGGCCGAGAGATGTTTACGTTTTTGACTAGATGCAGCTTCTAGGCTTTCAATGTTCTAAGTACATGACTATTTCAATTCAGTAATTTTATTCCTCCGGAAGATATATCGGGCTTAGACTTTACATCATGTCGCACCGAGCCTCTATTTTATTCAAATAGATACACTGATACACAACACACACAGCACGTATGGAGACCTTCTAAGGGCCCATTTTGATTGAAGAGGTGAAACCAAAACTATCTTCGGGTTTGTGGTGGCGCAGTACAAAAAAAGTAGTTCAATCAAATATCAAATGGAGTAATCAGTTAAAGTTTCGACATTAGTGAGTGCCATCCTTTTCGCCAGACTTCATCGTAGGTTATATACAGTGTGTCCCCGAAAGGTCAGTACAAAATTCTACCACTGATTCTTTACGACAAAAAAAATCGATCAGACTTATCTTACCTAAGTACAAAAGCTTATGGTCACGGAGATTCAAACTTTGACGCCCCATGATCTAGAAAAATTATAAGTGAAAAATGTGAGCACAGGGTGTACAACCAAAAGAGGTCGCCGGCCATATCTCCGTAAGTATTCATCCCACATTTTTGAAAAAAAAAATTATTATAAAAGTTCCCAAGAGAAATAGAAAATATAGGTTTTATTAAGAATATTGAACGGTGACCTACCAGATAAATAATTTTATATTCAAGAAGGAGACATAATGAACATTTTTCATTAAACTTTTTTTTTGTAATCTGTCAAATAAATGGTGGGGGAAGGGTCGAATGTTAATTTTAAAATGTTGATAACTTTTGATTGGCTTAACCGATTCCAATAAGCTTAGCGTCTTTTTAAAAGATTATTGTTATGCTTTTTTATGGTACAATATCACTTTAAGAATTATTTTTTTGCTGAACGGTAGAGGGCGCTTTCTGTTAAAATGAATTATTTCATCGATTTTTTCAAAAACATTAAATACAAAGGTGTTATTCTTTCACGTTAGTTTGAAAGAGCGTAAAAAAAATATAAAAAATGGCGCAAACGGCAAGCTAATAACTTATTTTGAACCGAAATTAGCAATGAAAACGATATTAAAGTGTGAATGTTGCCGCGCTGGCGTCACGGAACTCGGTGTGTGCAGAGTAGGCTTAGAGAGCAAATACCTATTGAAAAAATCGTCGCTATGGTGAATGCGTATATTATTTATTTTACGTCAAAAAAAAAAAAATCAAAAAAAAAATATGTATAATAAGTTATTGACTTGCCGTTTGCGCCATTTTTTATATTTTTTTACGCTCTTCCAAACTAACGTAAAAGAAGAACACCATATTTTCGACGCTTCCCCCACCATTTATTTGAAAGATTACAAAAAAAAGTTTAATATGAAAAATGTTGATAATTTTTCCTTCTTTAATATGAAATTATCTGAGGTCACCGTTCAATATTCTTGATAAAATCTATATTTTCTATTTCACTATTGTATTACGCCCCCTAGCGGACATCGCACGAACTTGGAAATAATTTCCTGCAATTTCTCTTGGCAACTTTTATAATAATTTTTTTTTCCAAAAATGTGGGATGAATACTTAGGGAGATATGGCCGGCGACCTCTCTCGGTTGTACACCCTGTACAGGGTGTTTCCGTATATTTCGTCTGCAGACTAACTCGCTTATTATGCAAGATAGATACGGACTTCAAACTTTGACGCCCCTTGTCAAAGTTTGAATTTTATTTTCCATTTTTCGGTTTATTTTTTGAAAGAAACATCAAAAACTCACAAAAATTGGATCTTGGAGTTTATTGTTTATTATTGTTGTGGCAGTTTTGTAGTATGGTGTAGAGGGCGCCACATACTGCTTGAAGTCCCTCTTTAATCAGTCCTATTTTTTTGCCGGTTACTTTAGATCATGTTGGTATTCTTGTTTGTTGTTTCACGCTAGGAGCAACTTTTTTGCTGAAAAATGCCCTTTTCTGAAATCATGTACGAGTTTCTCGCTCCGCAAGTACCGCAACTATCAAGCACTCACAGGGCATTGTGACTTTTTTCCCGTTCACTGTAAGTGATATGTTGAATCACAAAAAACGTACACTTTATGTTGGTGCAGGCGGCCGTCATTAAAAGAAATGCATATTGACTTGTGACAAAAATCCATGATAAATCAAGTATGCAAATCAAAAACAAAACGATTCCCAGACCCAGACTACCAAATTAAAGAATCAATGAGCAAAACTCTTGAGCGAGCAAGTGCTCAAAGCGGCCTCCGTTTTCATGAACACGCAGAGTTTGACACGCTAAGAAAACTGGACTGAACTTTCTGCAACATTTCTTCAGCATGTCTCAATGTGTGCGTCGCATCTAAAATACGTCTCAATAATTCGTTCTTTTCGCAAAATTTCTTGTTTAGCGCCACTAATTAGCTACCAAACTACCAAACATAAGTACATAACCTACCACTCCCCTATTGCTTGAGTAACGTAACGGTCATCAAAAACACATGCGAATGAATGCTTCTCTTTTCACTACAGTACAATAAAATCTTTTATTTTTTCGAGATAGTACCTCAGTTTCGGTCATAGAACACAACCAAAACACAGAACACGAACAAAATGTCAAAATGGCTTCTACTTCTACTCTGTTGGGGTGGGGGTTGGTCAGGTCTATGTGTCATTTAAAATTTAAACTTACAGATTTGATTTATCGATGGGTGAACTATTGAATTAAGTACACATCGATCCATCTAGAATGAGGAATAATTCATCCAACTATGAATAACAGATCACATTGGTGGATCAATCGAATAAACGTTTATGACCGTTGGTTCCTTTAGTCGGCATACTGCGTGGATATGACCAAAGGTTCAATTCAGGATTTGCGCATGACGCTTGCCGTTGTCGATTTTCAAATCTCACATCTTGATATGAAATTCACATAATATTGACATGAATCGCTTATGCAACGGAGACGTATATTTGTTTACATGAAAAATATGTACGTCATGTACACCTTGGCGTTACATCAGGTATTTTACATAAAATTTACGTCAAAAGACTCAAAAAGTTTTGAAAATAGTTGAAAAATGTCACAGGACCCAATAACTTTACTTTAACTTTTCAAATAACTATCGTTTTTTAGATATTGTGCTGTCTTAACTCAAATGGACCACCCAGTATAACAAAGACGAAACTCAAATTAATCTATGTATCATGTTTTCTCAGATGTCTGTATCAATCAAAAATTTGGTACAATTCAAATAAAACCAGAAAGAAAATACTTGGAAGGTCAATTTTTCCACTCAAGAATCAGTGTTCGATGATGTGAGTGAAACTTTGACGACAAGATGTCGAAGTTTATTTCCTGAATTGCATCAGAAATAAAATGTTGCAATGACTGTGAAAGATATGCAAATTGCATCAACAGCCTAAACCAAGAAAGCTTATAAAGATGCGAGGATTTTTGATTTGGGGGCTATAATATACTTCAGAATGTTTCTGAACTTGTATTTACAGTTTCGAGTTTACACATAAAACTAATTGGGTGCCCCGATAATAGCGTTATAATAGTATTTTTTGATGCAAGGAGAGGCGGCGCGGCATGGCAGCTTGTTGTACGCCAAAAAAAAATTTATTGAGAAGGAGACGACTTTTTCCCTGTTTTGCAGTTCACTATTGTTTGTACATGATTTTAGAAAAGTGGAACTTCAAGCAGTATGTGGCGCCCTCTGCATCATACTACAAAACTGCCACAATATTTAAATTTTTTACCAAAAAAAAAATAATTAGTTCCAATTTTCGTGATTTTCGTTTTTGATGTTTCTCTCAAGAAATAAACCGAAAAATCGAAAATAAAATTCAAACTTTGACGCCCTGTATCTCCGTAACCATAAACTTTTGTACTGAGGTAAGATAGGTCTAATCGATTCTTTTAGCCGTAAAGAATCAGTGGTAGAATTTTGTACAGACCTTTCGGGGACACCCTGTTTAAAAGTCAAACAGCTATTTTTGTTTCTGCTGATATAAATATATTGTTTGAATTTTTTTATGAAATAAAATAGGAAATATGAAAAAAACACCTCATGTCCTCATGTATGGCTTGTTTGCCTTTCTTTTGAAATTATATTATACACATGAGGCAGGTCTACAAAGCCAATGGCGTGTATGACTTTTTTATGAACACAAATGTACCTACTTCATACGGTCAAATAACTTTGTAAGATACCTTTTTGATCTGAGGGTGGAGGTCAACATTACATGATGATGAATGGATTCAAATTTTGTATTTTAACCCAAACGGTTCAAAAGATAGAGTGCATCCCCATGCATCATCATCATGCATCATGCACTGTATAAATATTATGTAGACACGCATTACGTCGACACGTCAACAAAAAATATTAATTACAATCTACTACCAAAAGAAAGGTTCAAGAAAATTCGACAACAATAATAATTATTATTATTAACAATCAGCTAATAAAGTTACACATAAATAACATATAGACATCGCTATTTCAGTAATCGAACAAAGACTGCTATGGCTGCCAAATACTAACAACCATTTGGAATGTAAAAAATCAATATACCCTTCCCTTTTGCCGTTCCCTATTCTCAATATTATACTATCAAATAAGTGGAAAACTTAAGCTTAGATCACATTCCTTCACTATTTTTCCACACAACATGTCAGCCGCCATATCGCACACACTGACGCCGGAATCCGATAATGATTATTTTCCGTTTAAATCAATTTTGCACGTTTCCATTCCGTAAAAACTTAAACACTACGCTCAAAACATTTTGTTTTTTTTCATATAACATGAATTTTTTTGAAGTTTCGTGAATATTGCGATTTTTATTGAGTCATACTTGACAAAAAACTGGCGTTGTCAAATGTTATAATGGTGAAGGAGCAGGTGATGGTTGCGCGGAAGGACGGATACGTATGGTTCATAAGGGTTTCTATTTAACATAGGAGTTTCCTACTAAGAGGTCTTGATACTAACTTGATATCTTCTATTGCAGATTCACACAGAATTTTGTCGATGTTCGAGAAAAAGAAAGGAAATTCAAACGTGGTACTAGAGAACAAGGAAAAGCTCTTATGAATCTTCACAACAATGAAGCTGGACGAAGGGTAAGAATGACAAATGATCATGTTTCTGTAAACTTATTTGTTTCCATAGAGAAAACTGTGTGCATTGTTCTCCATCAGATATGATAAATAACTTTCGATAAGAATCGAATTTCATCAATACCTTTTTTGTAATAAGTGATTCAGATATGGTTAGTCTGTGAATTGACTAGACATCAAGTAGTTTAATAAAGCTGATACAATGTTATTGATGAATTTAAGATCCAAGCTGTCTAAAAAATTGTTTTTCATGTAACTAGCATCTCCTCAAATATTCAAACGTTTTTATCTCAAGCGAGACCAACAATGCAATAATGATTATTAATCTCTGCCATACATCACTGAACGTTCGCACATAATTTCACAATCATCTCTTTCTGTTGTCAACTCAATGAGAGCTGACAAATTAATTTGAATAGTTGATCAACTAATCAATTATAACTATATTCACCTACAAATATTTCCACCACATTGCACATCTGAACTCCCACAATCTGACGTGGTGAGTAACCTTAAATGTCTTTCTAGGCGGTTTTATAAGTAAGGACATGTAAGGCAATCCACTCATTATAGTACAATTTTTAACACAAAACAAGTCGTCCGTATGAATCTTGTCTGCCGCGTTTGATTCGCTCTTTCCCTTTCAGGACACCGAATGAAGCCATCATTTATTCGGTTTTTCTATATCTGACGTGATGAAGGTGGTTTATCATGCCGGAATTATTGTTGAATTCTGCTCGCACATCTTTTATGGAATTTTGGTTTTATTTTGCTCTTTTCGGGATAACTAGAGATGTGATTCATCTTAAGAGGTCTTATACGACATAACAAAATAAGGAAATACAAAATACTTTCGACTTTCCAAAAAAAAGACCAGCTAGAGCTCATAAATAATTAGATTAATTTCAAATCAAATACCAAACAAAGTACCAAATAGCTAAAGATATTTCAAGATTCCACCCTTAAACAAAACTTATCTATTGAAAGTATTTCGTCCACTGGTATCGAGATTGCAGGTAGAAATTACAGCTTTTTTGGGATACAGCTTTTTTTACGTCCCAAAAAAGCTGTGATTTCTACCTCCAATCTTAAACAAAAGTTCCGTCGTATTTTAGATGCACATAGATAATAGGTTAAAAATAGAATGAAACATTAACAAAACAATATTGTAAAACATGTTTATTATCTTCCACAATCAAGGTGCTACATATCTATATTTTGATTAAGAAACAAACTCACTTCTGTTATTCTGTTTCTTAACTTCTTTTTAACTATTTTAACTATTCAATATCTACCTTCAATTTAGAAATTATATAATATTTTGTAACTATGGGGTAATCATGGTTTAAATGAAAAATACTAATGAAGTACGATAAGGTTTACATTAGGGATGGAACGGACGTCCGGTTGAGGTACCGAATCCGGCCAGTCCGGTCTCACTACCGGACGTCCGGTCCGGCCGGATTTCCTAACAAGTTCGGCCGGATTTTTGGCAACAGAAATGTACTATGATTTTACCGGAAATAAAACACAAGACAGTAGTTTATATTTTAATCTATTCAGTAATTTGTGAAGAAACTAAAAACAAACACTGAGAATCGGTAATTTTCCGAAAAAGGTACACTAAATTGGTGCTTTTCCAAAAAATGCTTCTTGATTCATTTTATTATAGATGTTATTCAACTTACCTACCTATAAAAAAAATCGACTTATGGAGAAAAAATTACATGCTGAGGTGGTAGTATAATATACAGGGTGAGTCGGGAGGAATGGCCCAAATTTCAGGAGTGTATTCTACACGCGAAAACAATGTAAAAAAACCCATGTTCTTATCTGATATTCTTTTGTTTTCAAGTTATAGCGCAATATAAAAAATTTTTCTACGTCAATTTTATCAACATTTTCAGGTAATTAGATTATTAATTATTATTATTATTATTAATTATTATTATTATTATTGATTATTATTATTATTATTAATTATTATTATTATTATTAATTATTATTATTATTATTAATTATTATGTATTTTAGCAGTACTTAAACGTTTATTTTCAAGTTTCAGTGATTAACGTGTTGCAAAATGCCGAATGCTTATTCAAATTTAGAGATGAATATCGGATAAGAACATATGGGTTTTTTTACATTGTTTTCGCGTGTAGAATACACTCAAGAAATTTGGGCCATTCCTCCCGACTCACCTTGTATAATATATTTGTAAAGGATGTTCGATTTGGAGAACACATCACGTTAGAGAAGTTTCACTGTACCAGTTAACAGTTTTTTGGAGTCGCCACGAAAGTCACATCAATTTTGAAAAAAATTATAGAATTCATAGGTCCGGCCGCCGGACCCCCGGTATCCGGTAGTCCGGCCTAATGTGAGTCCGTTCCAATAACGATACATTTAATAAAATTCAATCAAATCTACAATTGACATGGAAAATAAAAAATTACATATTAAAAAATTCAATTTCTGCGCAAGTGTTAAAAAATACTGCCATTTGAACAAAATATTGGAAATAACAATAATAGTTGAATCACATTTGAAAAAAATGAGGTTGTTGAGGCAACCCATAACTCTACACCTTCATCTTATCAAATTAGTGCCCCAAGGACGTCAAAAGATAACTAAAAATAAAAAACAAAATCCTGACCCGTATTAGAAAAAAAAATGATGATGGCAGCTCAAAGAAACGTCAGATTTTCAATTTGATAACATCTTGTAGAGGAGAAAAAGTTGCAATGACAAAGTGTAATTCATTTTAAATTTTAAACTATCTTTTTCAACAAACTCAGGAAATAATAAAAACTAATATACAGGGTGTTACTTGATGATATGTCATAATTTTAAGGGGGAGTTCCCGGATAAATTTTGGGTCGAAAAGGTCATATAAACTTGGATCTAAAAAAAAATAAAAAAAAAAATAAAAGAAAATGGAATAAAAATCAAAAAAAATGTGTTCCTATACCATAATATCCTGTGGCAAAATTCAGTTCAATATCTCAAACCGTCTTTGGAAAATGTATTAAAAACTGGAAATAAAATAGATATTTAACACCCTGTATCTTAGAAACCAAGCATTTCAAAACCCCTAGTTTATATGACTTTTTCGACTTTAAATTTATCCAGGAACTCCCCCTTAAAATTATGACATACCATTAAGTAACACCATGTATAAACTAACCTACATAGTAGGTGATAAAAACGGTTTTGCGAAATCTCGGTTTTTTTCAGAATATCTTTGAAAGTAGTCGGAATTTTTCAAATTTCAAAATGACATTTTGCTGAGCAAGAAAATGCACAACTTTGCATCAGTTCAACGGACCCTGTATCTTTAATAATAACTGAGATCCCCTAGCATACACTCGAATCTGTGGCACCATGTATAACAGTTATTTTTATTTGTTTCAGGCTGTTATCAAGAAATCCAGAGTAACCTGCAAGTGTCATGGTGTGTCGGGGTCATGTTCATTAATCACTTGTTGGCAGCAACTGGCTAATTTTAGAGAAATAGGTATGTGGTGACCTTTCAATCTTCAATAGCTTTACACATTTTGGGTGTGTTGATAACGTTTATCAACTTGTCTTATCATTTTTCGCTTCTAAATAAACCGCTTAAACATTTTCCGAAACGCCAGTAATCAAATGTCCGCCGATTAAAACCGTATTGACTTAACTGTACAATCTACAACGCACCCAGTTAGTGGATTTCAACAGCCGAATCTCTCAATATCAGTGCAGTGATAGCCCGGTCGATTACAGAAAACTTTGGTTCTGGGTTCTGGATCGAGAGCACTTGACCGTCAGAGACATGACTATCCGTATAAGTTCAGGCGAAACTCCGTTTTATTCCCAATCGCTGCCTATCCCAACTTTGTATCCGACTTTTTTTACTTACGACTACGAGGTAGGTAAGACTTTTCGCCGGTTTTAAATCCGAAATTCTCTCTAGTCTACTGCTCACCGTTCTCTAAGGCAAGAGGGGAGGATAATGTACTGGTTTTGTCACCAGAGAGATCGGACTATTTCTTGGGAAATTCTTTCCTACCTTATCACATTTCCTGAACTCTGGTATATGTTTTATTATTCAAAAGAGTCTTCTGGAGTTGCACCGATTTTTCCTTCAAATACCCGCGCCGTTTCCGTCCGTTTTGTTTTTGTGTCGTCGTTTACCGCATAACAAAAGTCCACGCTATCCACGTGCCGAATATAATCACTTTGAAATCTTCATTAAAACCGTCTTCCATCACAATCAAATAACGCGCGCCTTTCAGAAATCTGTTGAATATTTTCACCGTTTTTTTACACTTCACGCACACACATTCCCTTCGCCGTTAAACTGTTCAAATACATAATTCAGGGTTTTTTATTTTTCTTTCAACTACACGTATGTAGTTCGCTATCCGTTGATGTTTTGGTTCGAGAAACTGAGAAGTAGATGGATTTTCCCGTCCTCAAGTGTTTAAATAGCCTGAAAAGAATTCTAGTTGTTTCAGTAGTCCTTTTTAGAGCACAACTTTCCATCATCACTGATGAACGTCTGGAGACTTTCTTTCTCAGAGGGGGGCGCCCGAGTTTTCGGGAATAATAATTTTACAAGGCCCGTTAAAAATATCCGTAAGAACCCGTTGCGCGTCACAGAAAAAAAAATGTTATCATAGTACAGAGGGAGTAAAAAATGGTTATCCTTCATGAAAAGTTCTACTTTCTCAAGAAAAAATTCTTAACTAAAAAATATTTCTGAGAATTGAAAATTATATTTGTATCTAAGTTTACTTGTAGTCGTAAGAAAACACACCAAAATTTTATCAGACTTGGTGAATCAGTTGACCAATTCAAACCCTTATTCTTCGGAGAAGGTGAATAGAGAAATCGAATGCATCGTCCTAGATAACAAACTATCATGGAACTACTGAAAATAGTAAATCAAGGGAAAGCCACAAAAAGTAGCATCAAGGTGTAGCTATATTTACATGGTTAAATCGGGAACTGGGCCATCCAAACTACCAAGACATCAACGAATCGTCTACCTAAAAGCAATCTTTTCTTGGAGAAAGAAACCAAACAACACCGGAGGTTACATGACATGCCGGCTCTGATGTCGAAAGGAAAACCCGAACCTGGGACTCATATGAACCAATCGGGCAGCAGCAAAACTTCTTCATTCTGGAAGCATTTAACGATGTTCCTCTAAAATGAAGACCAGGACACAATGAAGAAAATAGCTGAAAATAAGCACGGAAAGCTGCCAATACACCATTCAGGGGTCCAAAAGCTGTATCACCAAATACTCCATAAGAGACTGACTGAACTGAAGGTCAACAAAAAACATGAATCAAGGTGGAACCAGTCTTTAGGAGTTAGGACCAAAATACAGTAAATCAATGATGGCAGATAAAATCCAATCATCATTCACTGGAAGTATATTGAGTCTCAGTAAGGATCAACTTCAGAAAAGCAACAAGAATATAAACCCTAAGAAAACAAATGCGAATCATCGGTCTGCTCAACATTGAACCTATATGGTTTGACAATGAAGAGGAGGAAACAGCCCCACACCCATTACCTAGAGGTCAGGCAGAGAACCAGTAGGAAGGAAACTAACCCAAACCTCACTCAGGAAAAACAGATCGTGGCCTGAAAGACGATCACAGGAAATATACAGGGTGTAGGGTGTTTCATCAATATTGCGAAAAAAATCAGGATATGAAAATAAGAGGAAAACTTCCCATAAACGTGTGTCCGTAAATGCTTCATTACAGAGCTACAGTGTTTCAGTTTTATTTTGATTTTTTCTTAATAGTATTTGAAGTAATAACGATCTTTTGATGAAACTCAGCGTTTGGGTTTTTTAGTCATGCGAAATTCTAATTTGATCATGTTATGGCTCTAACTTGTAGAGGACGCTGCCTACACTTATTTTTCCTATTATTAAGTACCGACATTTTTTAGACGAATCTGTATTAAAAAAACAAATTTCTTTATAATTTTTACGAAGAAAAAGTATTGTTGAAAGTCGGTACGTGCAACCATTCTCGAGATATTTGGATTTGAAATAAGGAATACATGATTGTGATTTCGAGATTATGGTCAAAAAAAAAGTTGCATTTTTAGTGAGAAAAAAATCAGGACGGATGAGTTTTCCTGCTTAGAAACATGAAGAAAAATTCCTATTAACATGTGTCCGGAACAGGGAACTACAGGGTGTTGTTTTTTTTTTCGTCGCTTTGGATTCCAATAGGCGTAAGCCACAAAACTAGTTTCGCGAAAAAACGATTGGAATATTCAGGCGCATGAAAAAATGCATGCATTCAATTTTTTTTCCAAGATAGTTCTTTTGACCACCACATACTTTGAACATTTCTAAACACGGTGTATACCTAAATCAATTTTGGCAATTTCGTGGGTAAGGTCTTTTTTGGCTTCCAAGGCGACGATATTTGGATAAAAGTTGTTGTTGACATCACATACTAGTTGAATTTTATGTTTTTACTGGAAATATGTGGCAATCATACGAGATATTTTATAATTTCTAGCGGGTTACCTCCGCCATAATTTCAAAATCACATGTTCTTATTATTTCAAATCTGAATAGGTATTTCGAGAATAGTTGCCCGTACCGACAAGTATATTTTTTCTGCGTTAATAATTGGTTATACGTCAAAAAAGAAACCATTACATTATGTATGAAGAAACAACGTTCATAGACAACGTTTTGATAACGTTTTTTCGAGATGAGGAACCGTGAAGATGTGGTTTTTAACGTTGCGGCAACGTTAAAAAAAGTACTAATCTAACAACTTTCTGGAACGTTGTTTTAACGTTCAACTTTCATCAATGAGAAACTTGGTGTGCTTCTTTCGTTAAATTATATGTTCGTCTTTAAAACGTTTATTTAAATGTTTCGAAGACGTGCACTTAAAACCACGCTCAAGACCATTTTCACTGTATGGCCAACCAGTCGTATGATAGCTTCCATCAGTCAGAGACAACGTATTGATTGTGGAGAGTGGAGTTTATTTTTTCTTAGATGGAGTCTATGAATACATATTCTACCATGTTTATGGTACAATTCTGTTTATTGTATCGAATCATGATATTATATTAATGTGAATTCAAGACTGGAGGAGGATTCTTATGTTGATCAATATCTGGTGAGAGAACACGTTTTGAAATGATTCCAATTTGCTATCAATATTTAATTTTCTACATATAGATCAGAAGAGTAGTGACTAACATCATTGGTGGGTCGGGCTTGGAGGGTGTGATGTGACAGGTCGCATATTCGTATATTTATTCACCAACGACGAAGAACCATGACAATAAATAAAAAGTGATTATTGAGAAATAATTCATATCTAACGTTTTAAATCAGTGTAGCATTAAATTCTGGTCTCATTCATACCAGAATCAAACGTTGACAATTTGGTTATGTAGAACGTTGAATAAAAAACGTTAATTTTTGGCTTTGTTTCCACGACAATCAAACGTTGACATATTGGTTATGCAGAACGTTGAAACCCGCGACATTTTCAAGTTGAATGTACGTACTATATCAACTGATTTTCCTAATGTGTCACTACTTTTTAAAACGTTTAATTTACGTTCGTGTGTTTATTGGGAGGTACGTCCAAAAAAGCTATGGCTGTATATAACAGGAAACATAGATGTAGGTGGCGCCCTCTACAAGTAAGAGCCTAACTAAGATCAAATTCGAATTTCGCATGTCAAGTCAAGAAACTCCCAGAAATATTTTTTTATCAAAATCAGCTCAAAAATTTTTTAGAAAAAACAAAAATAGAAATAAAACTTCAACACCCTGTAGCTCTGTAATGAAGCATTTTAAGCAGAGAAACTCATCCTGATTTTTTTCGAAATATTAATGAAATACCCTGTATAATAATCCCATTCAGAGGCTGCAGGGCCAGAACCAACATCCCGAAATTTTTTAGCGCCTGGAAATCAATAATCAGTAAGTTTACTCATACCATTCTATTTTCTCACAAATAAAGGTATAAAATTTTCATACGTTGATCGTATTCAAGGTTTTAAATCAATCAAAAGTTTCTAGGAAGAATAACTTATTCTCGTAGAATTAATGAAAAGTTTCTCATATTAAGAAGATAATTTAAGCCGATACACTTGAGATACATATATCTGTTGTCATTGAATAAAATATTCATGAATGCAAACTCTTCATAACATAGACTTGCATAAGCCTATGCTTTACAATAATTACTGACGTTTTATAACGTTCTTCATCAGATTACGATTGTTCAAAGTCCGCGACCAATCGATTAAAACATGGGAAAGTCTACAAAATTCGATGTGATAGACATCTTTCCCTTTCATTAATTCAGTAAAACACGCATACATAACTGATTACAACTAAACGTAAGCATAAAAACAAACTCAAACCGTTAACTGTTAGTCAACAGAATCCGTAACGGCTCCAAACACTCAAAGAGTGTGATTATGAATGGGAGACGCTAACAATCGATCAAGACAAGAACATTTTTTCAACCGCATCCTAATGGCCATTTTATAACACCATTAGACGGCAATAGTTGTGACTTTACACCGTTTTTATTGTTCGGATATTTATGGTGTATTTCATATGTTTATACGTCCAATAAATGTATGTGCATGTATATTGTGGAATGTCGTATGTGCTCGATAGAATCTGACACTGAGATTTTATAGTTAGCGCTTGATAAAACTTATATCACGCCATATAAGCTGAGTGCTTTTTCAAATTTAGATTCGGAATTAAAAGTGCGTTCATCCTTGTTATCTTAAGTGTGTAACTTGGATGGGTAGTTTCGGTTTAATATGGCATTTAAATATTTTAACTAACTATAAATTAGTCATAGTGAGAACTCAAACACCTAGTATAGTATATGATAAAGTTCTTCTGGTCACTAAAAATTTACTAAACTCAACCTAAACAATTTGAAACCACTCAAAAAGTAGTTGAACATATCTTCCTTCTTAGTCATATACAAGCTGAAAGAGAATAATTTCGTTGCAAATCGACAGACGTTATATCTTCATACGTCAACGTCCATAAATATTCAAGTCCTATAATTTAGCAAGAATAAAGGCACCTACAATCTTGCTTGCATGGGATATTATCATTGAATAGCATCAGAATATTATTAAGAGCAACACAAGGATAAATTGTAGTTTTGTATTTTTTGGCGTACTTTTTCAACAATGGTGTCGTATTGAGTCAAAAGGGTGGTATTTTCTGACACATAGTTAGAGGAATTGACTGAAGAACTAATCATCCGCTATTATTTTGATGGAACGCTTTTATCAGCATCATAAATTGTTCATAAAATATGTAATTATTCAATCTGATTATAATGCAGCATACAAGTCACCCTTATGTAATAAAATCACTCCTCTTTGATGTAAACCGATAAGCAAATTGTCCATCAATTTTCATAATTAAATGGATTAATTAGACGCTATGTATAATTCGGACCGTTTTGCATAAATTACGTGAAAGCTGATTCATGGCCGGCGTGGAGAGCCAGCAATTATTCTGACTGCTTTATGCTCCATTAAATCACGTACAATTTATTGGTTGGTGCAGCTTGACATATGCCACTCAAGTGAACGTGATATTTGGTAGGAATATATTTATGAATAGTGGGAATATGAAATCGTAATACTTTAATTATTAGTTTGGCCATTCACTTATATCAGTGTGTTGAAAAAAAAATATCTGGTGTTGCACCCTCTGGACTGACGTGCATCTTGTGCACAAACAGTATAGATATCCTCATTCAAAAGAAAAAATACTAAATCCTTAACCAAAGAGAAAAATCCTGATCCGAATCGAAACGAAACATATTATTATTAACGCTGGGGCTCCAAAATAACACAACACAATCGAAAAATCATCCAACAAATCACAGTCACCCGCCGTCGATCTGCTCCTATCGGAAATCGCTCATTGAGAATGATTAATGTTAATTATTATTGCAATCTACTTCATTTTTTTTTCTTCAATCCATTAAGACGATTTATTATTTTTATTATTATCATTATTAGGTATAAATCCAAAAGCGAATGAGATGAGATTCGAGGTGAAACGCTCAAAAAAAGATGATCTGTTGTTACATCAAATCATTGGGAAGCTCTTTTTAGAATTAAAATTTAATGGGTTAGTACTCACTACTCTTGACTGTGGAGAAATTTGTCCAGCCGGTTGATATTGTGGGTGCCACAAAGAGACGAAAACTATCATCATAATAATATAATGAAGATGTAATCATAAACAAATAAACATAACCCAACTTTAAATGTCAAGCGAGATTCGAAAAAGCGTCAATTTTTTACGCTGAGCAAAATACGCAGCCGCTGACGTGACGCTTTACAACAGCATTACGTTCGGTGGGCTTCTTATCAAGCAGCTGAAGCTACTGGCACCGCGGCGCCTGGGGTGCGTTCACAAATGTCGTCGGGCGATCGCACGGCGACGCTCTGACCTCTCCCGGCTGTTCACAATTCTCGCCGAGTAACATTCAAACCCATTCACAATTCGGGTAAATATTCTCCGGGCGATCAACTTTTTAGCTGGTGAAGATTTGTCGCGCCTGCGTTGTGTGTACAAACAAATTGACATGTGTGATCCTAACCAAAAACTAAAAACAACAAACCACTCGGCTGATCGATTATGTCAAAGAATTATTTTTAATCTTTGATTATGTCCTTAGAATCGCACAATCTTAATTATGCTAGATGCGGATACCAATCTTCCAATTATGTCAGACGATGGAAAAATGGTATTATCAAACCGAATCGAAGGTTTAAAGCAGAGAACTAAATAACGACGAGAAGCGGCAAAAACTTGTTTTTCCCATTGCTTAAATGAGAACACATTTATTTAGCCTTGACATTGAAATTTTTGACAGCTTGTATCGTATCCAAGTTATATTGCATATACTTATAAATACAATATACCGCGGGCAGCTTGTCGGGACTCCCGCGAGGATGTTGAAACAGACATATACTTTTACACATAAGTCTGTCCTTGGTTAGGAGATTGAATTATGCGCAGAATCGATTTTCGAGAATTGTGATTCGCCGGCTGAAACATGGCGGAAACAGTGCTGCATGCTTAATATCAGCTGTTGTATCGACGTATTTTTGAATTTTTCGCGGGATTCCGAAAAAAAATGACGTGAATTCACATGTGGGGTGGGTGATAAATATTATGAGCATGAGTGGAAAATATGTTCATGAATTCATCTTATCTGATCCAGGATTTTGTGTTTAGGTGTGAGATTGCATAAGATTTAACATTTTTGCGCAACAAAATCCCTACAAAATATTATTTATTATTGATTCAAAAACTATTTGAATTAGTTTCGTGATTTGTTCTCGATTATACATTGAAATATTATAGTTACTTAATAGTTTTTGAAGCAATATAGGTATCACCAGAGATTGGTAAGGTTTTACTTTATAAACTTTGTGTACCTAGGTAGGTATAATGTTTTTGTCATTATTATCGCTCATATTTATAACAGTTCGAGGTATTTGCGGTAGATATCTTAAATCAAGTGAGATTAATTCAGAGGTAGGTGAATAGACGATAGAGAGTAGACCGATATCGGCGTTCTTCTAGTTTTGTAACAGAAGGAGTAATACACGGAGATTTGGAAAATCAAACAGCTCTTTCTTGGTTTCCACCATATTTGTATTCATAAGTATGTTTTTCACTAATGAAATAAGGGTAAAATCCATCAATCAAGCTTTTAGAATATGCCATAAAAACGGGCCAATTTGGAAAAAATAATTTTTAATTTTTGTTTGCTGTTTTGTTAGTTATCCATAAACACTCATTTACGTAATTTGCAATGATTCTTTGTTAAAAAATGGTTGAATATAAGGTCCGAGGACCATAGTGAGTTTTTCAAAATATGAATCTGAACAAAATTAGGTTTATTGATTTAGTTTCTGAAATAATATTTGGGTTTGATTTTTTTCAAGTTCTTTTATGTGTTGTTGTATTTGATGAAGGAAAAAAGTCGTTTTTTTTTTGTCAGTGGGAAAAAAAACGTATTTTGTCGGAAGGAAAACAACGGAATTTCTTTTACTAGGCAGTAGGCACCGCTGTAATACACGGTAATTTTCAGTATTGTGGGGATTCAATGAAATTATTCTTAATTTAAACTGTTCTTGTCCTAAATGATTCCTCTGTTTGAATAAAAATGTTTTAAAGCTTGCTTAAACATACAAACAAACAGGTGTTATTGGCGTCCCCTAAAAGTAAGAGCAATTCCGTGCTCAGATATAAATTTTGCATGTCAAACAGCCCTCATATACCAAATTTCATCAATATAATTTGATTATTTCGAAAGAATCCAAAACAACGGTAGCACAACAAAGAACAAACAACCATGAATCAATAATGGCGTCTTTTCAACGTTCCCGTTCAATTCAGCCGGCTCTAGCTCCTTGTCCGTCTCCGTCGTGACAATTTGAAACCGAGCCAATAGGAAATGGTATTTCGCGCATGGGTAGTACATCGAAATCCTAACCAAGGATTGCCTTATGGGATTCTTCTGTATTCTCCTTCTCACTTCTTCGCGGGAAATCCCTCTCATTTGCCTTATGGGACGCACGCGGTATATTGTATTTATAAGTATATGTTATATTGATACGATGGGAGCTGTCAAACGCGGGGCAACGGATACTTATAGTCCATGCGTCCGGGCCCAGAATAAAAATTGTGAGATATTCTGAAGTTTGATATGGGAGGATTTTTGATCCTGTTTAACAAAAATAAGACGAAGGCCAACCGTAGAAAAAAAGCCTGATAGTTTTTTTTTATACTAGGTACTCAAGAACATTCAACAAAAACAAACATAAAGCATGATTGAAAAATGAAACGTTTATTTGACAATAGAAAATATCTCATGTGTACAGGGTTTTTCCTTATAATTTGCTTCCACTTTAGAAACCCTATTAACAGGGATACAAAAAAAGTGTTCGCATGAAAGTTGCATGATATTTTCTGAAGATGTCATAATAACTAAGAGAAAGAACATAATATCACTATTGGAAATCGGGCAAATGTGGAAAAGTTTAACTTTTTCAAATGGAATGGCCTTTATTTGAATACAGATCCCAGATCTCCTCATTTTCCTCTTTCTAAAAATACATAGCTTGCCTATGTTTGGACTAGCCGTTTTTGAGTTATTTCACTTTGATTAACATAGTATGAAGTTGCAATGCGGGCGAATAATGTCCGTTAAACCAAAGAAGGTGATTCCTTCCCCTTAATTCTTTCGTACGACACCCGCGAAAAGCACAACTTCTCCCAGGCATTAATAAAACTTCTCGAGATAGATTCGATTAAGCTTTTAACAGAGCTTTTAATCTCTCAAACCACAGATAATGATTGATTGATCGACCGGAGCTAACGATAAACTACATATGGTAACCATGGTAACCGTTGAATTCGACAGTCGAAACTGATTAAACACTCGGACTAATAAACAGATGACAAATCTTTTGACAGAAAGTATCGGATCCCCCACCTGAATTTTTTGGCGGGAAAATTTTTGTCGCTTCTCGTCTAGTTCTCTGGTTTAAAGTTTATATATTCGAATTATTATTCAATGACCATAACAGTCATAATATTACACTTTCAAATTTTAAAGGTTATGATAAACCATAACAAGTCGAACAATCGTGAACGAGGATAATTTACCATACGTCATTTGTCAGATGAAACTGACATTTGGCGAAAGTTCCGGGTTAATATTGTGAACGCACCCCTGAATGTAGACATTGTTACTTCGGCGATCACCATGGCAACGCCATGTCAACCAATCGGACCAATCAGAGATTGCGAGAATGAAGCATTCTCTCTCCCTCACTAGATACACACATAATGCTCTCTTTTTTACGGACAAACATACCTTAATAAATGTATAGAATAGAATATAATATCTGGATAGACAGATTGAGGATATCCTTATCAGCAACAACAAATTCCAAATAGGCGAAATATTTCAAAAGTAGCCAGCTGATTAGAATATTTTATCATACAGGGTGTCCCGAAATTAGGTTGAAATATATGAACAGCATGTTCTACACTACACACAGTTTGCTATATATTTAAAAAAAAAAAACACTTTGTTTTCGAGATACAGAGGACGTCAAAGCTCCATTTCTATTTATGTTTTATTTAAATAAATCCCATTATGATTGTGATAACTTGACAGGGTGGTTTTGACATAAGAAATTCATATTTGATATTATTATGTCTCTATTTTGCATGTGGCGCCATCCACATGTATTTTTACTGTTTCAAATAGTCATAATTTTTTTGCTGGACCCTGTATCTTTGTTATGAGTAAGAAAAATGATTATAACAATATTTTCACATAAAATAGATGGCGTTATCATGGTTATTTTGAGAATTTTCCACTAAATAAAAAGATACATTTATTTTTAGAGTTTTTATTCATTTTTTTGTTTTTTGAAAATTTTCATTTTATAGTTTTTTTGCAAAGAAGCATCGAACATTGAAACTACCTTCAAAATTACCATGATAACATCGTTTTCAAAGCCACTTATGTTTATTTTCAAAATTTACCATTGAAAACCACATTGCATGGATTAATTTGAATGATTACCTATGCGTAAACTGTTGCTCCTAGCAACTACCAACAAGAGTATTATTTGCATGTGAAAATAATGTTATAACCATTTTTCTAGTTTTAGCAAAAAAGTTATGACGGTTTGAGATTTGTGGTAAAAATACTTGTAGTTGGTGCCACATACAAGATTGAAGTCTTAATAATATCAAACTTGAATTTCTTTTGTCGAAAATACCCTGGTTAGCGATTTTTGATTTATTTTTTTATAGGTATAGCAAACTACTTTTTTCACACTGTAGAATATGCTGTTCAAATATTTCAACCTGGTTTCGAGACACCCTGTATGTCTTCATCAAAAATGTTACGCCATTAAGCGTTCTTCTAAAATTTTTTTCAAGTAACGTTCAGACGAATAATACCGTAACTTTGATTTGATTTTCTTCATCGTTGAAGTAGATTTCGGTTTTAAGTATTTTCAAAAGTTGCGTCTTAAGTATCATATTTTTTTATTTAATATGAAAGGCGTATCTTATCAAAGATATTACAAACAACGATTGAAAGAACGAGGAGTGAAATAATAAAAAGAACTCTAAAACTAACTTTCAAATTTTGTCTGTTCGACTAATCAACTTTAATAAATCAAATTAACCTAATTAATGATTTACTGAGGCCCTCACAAACTTGATTGAGTTTTGATTATCTATGATTTACATAATCGATAAAAATTATACAGGGTGAGTCATTTAAACGGAAAAACTAAATTGCGCCTGAACCGTTATATATATCGAAATAAGCAAAATGGATTTGAATGATTTGAATACAGGATGCCCCCAAAACGCTCACACAGGACACAGGATGTATCACCCTGGATATTGAAAAACATAGTCAAGTATGGTAATGGTATAGTAAAGGTGGGGGGGGGGCAAAGCCCGGCGAGTAGGCCTAGTGGCCCTTTTCGTCATTCCCGCTTGGCCAACCCAACTACTCGAACCGTCTTAAATAGGAGCAGATGGATGGTGGCTGCTCCTGGGACCTTTCTTCTCAAGAGACCCCACCTGTCGCAAACACCCAGCAGGTGGTAAGAGGTTTCCTCTGCAGTGGGAGCATAGGGTTGATTCGCTTATTCCTAACAAATGCAGGTGTCTTTTGAGCCTGCAATGACCTGTCGGAACGCCAACGATGGTGCTCAGTGCCTTCCTGCTCTTGTTCAGCAATTGGGCCTGCCTTTTGGCCTCTGTGAGGGTCCGATGTCGGTTCTTTGGCCTCTCTGCATAATGGGTCACTGTTCCAGTTCCCAACTGTCCTCTCCCACGCCCATTCGTTGAGAGTACGTGACATCAGTTCAGTTGTTTACTTATGCCTAGAAATGGCTCGGGTCCGGACAGTCGCGTGGCAGATCTCCGTTTAGCCAGCTTGTCAGCTTGCTCATCGCCGGTGATCCCCGCATGGTCCGGAATTCATACTAGTTTGACCCTCTTGTTCTCACCCAGCACCGGCAGCGCGTCCCTTCACTCTTGGACCAGCGGGCAGTTTATCCTTTGTTTGGTGATTGCTTTGAGTGCCGCTTGACTGTCGGGGTAGATAACAATGTTATTCTCCATTCGTCTTTTTACCTCATCTCTGGAGGCAGCCTCTAGGATAGCGAATATTTCCGCCTGGAAGACTGTTGCAAGTCTTCCAAGGGGGAAAGCTTCGCCAGTGTTCCTGTAAGCCTTGAACACTCCGGCTTCATTTGAACCCGTGTGTTCAGCCTTGGAGCCATCTGTAAACCAGACTTGAGTGTTGGCAGGCACCTCCATCGGTTTGGTCAGCCACTCATTCCTCGTCGGTACGTGCACCTCAAAGCTTCTTCGGAGTCTGGCACGACCAACCGTGGGTGTCAACCTGGCCGATAGAAGCGGTAACTTGCACCGCACCAGTGATGATATTCTGGTGTGACCTACTTCCATTCCTTTGTTCCTCCATGTCTTCTGGGCAACCATCCTACTATAGGAGGCCATCGCTTCCCTTTGTACTCAGAGTCCTAGCTCTGGCAGTCCGAGGAGGATGTTCTGTGCTGCTCCAGGAGTTGTCCTCATTGCGCCTGTTATACCCAAACAAGCCATCCTTTGCAGTCGGTCTAGCTTGAGTACATAAGTAGTCTTATCGGATGCCGGCCACCAGACCACGGATCCGTATGAAATCCTCGGCCTGATGACAGCCTGGTAGAGCCAATGCATGACCTGGGGTTTTAGGCCCCACTGTCTTCCAACCACTCGACGCAGTAGCCACAGTGTTGCTGTTCCTTTTTTTATTGTCCTTTCAACGTGTGGTTTCCACGTTAGCCTGCTGTACAACGCCACCCGTAAGTATTTGACCCCCTGCCTGAGTGACAGTGTGGTCCTGTACATCCTGGGTGGCATGAATTCTCGGATATTCCTTCTGTTGGTGAAGAAAATGAGCTCTGTTTTGGAGGGGTTCACTGACAGCCCCATCTCTCCACACCATATTTCTACTATTTCACAGGCTAGCTTCTTCCGCTCACAGACGATCCCTAGGTGTTTGCCCCTCACTAGCACCAGACCATCGTCCGCGTGAGCCTAGGTGTAAAATCCTTCTGCATGAGGAGGCTGTCCATTATCAGACACCATAGTCTGGGGGAGAGGCAGCTGCCTTGGGGGCAGCCTTCTTGGACTTCTGCCTCTACCTGGCAGCCTTCTAAGGACGCTTTTACTTGGCGGTCACGAAGGGAGGACCAGACCCACCTCACGATGGAAGAGAGAACTCCCCTGCTGATGACCGCCTCGCAAATAGCGCTAGTTTTGGCCTTATTAAATGCTCCTTCGACGTCAAAGAATAGGGTTAGAGCCACTTCTTTGTCGTTCATGGCCTTTTCAGCTAGTTGCACCACCGCATGGAGAGCAGACTCCGTGCTTTTGCACTTGCAGTAGGAATGCTGGTTCCTATGAAGAGGAAATGCCAAAAGGACTTTCTCTGTCAGGTACCTATAAATCTATCTTTTCAAGGTTTCAGCTTCGAAAGATGTTAGACTAATCGGCCTGTGGGATTTTGGCAGCCCGTAGTCTTCTCTCACAACTTTGGGTATGAACCTTGGCGGTTTTCCACACGTTTGGAACGTGTCCCAAGGCGATGCTTGCTCTAAAGATGTTCTTTAGCCAGGGTTGCATTAAGTGCCTAGTCCTTTGCATCATCACTGGGAAAATACCATCAGTCCTTCAGCCTTGAACTCACTCGATTGCTTCATCGGTAATGACTTTGTCAGCCGTTTCCCAGTCCGCATTGAGAATAGTCAAGTATAGTTTGAGCATCAGCGATAAAACAAATTCTTATTTTGATCAAACTATAAGTTTTTTATTTCGCCTACCTATCATATGCAAGATTCTATAAAATCATCAGTTAAATAAAAGAGAACTGCGGCGATTGACACTTGGATTTGAAATGGAACAAAACTGACACAACTGACAGTTCAGCTTTCGCAAAAAGTTTTAGCATAATCGATAGTACAAAAACGATCATTTGAGCAGAGAGTTTAATACTAGGCAAATACTAACGAACAAGAGTAAGAAAGGTTCTAATAAAGTTAAACCAAAATGAAACATAAAAAAACAAACGCCAGTATTGAAAAACTTATCTTATATGTATAGGGAAAATTTATGCCAATGTGGAAAACTATAAATGACCGTATTAGCTAAACAACAGATACCTACCTCAAAAGTTGTCCCCCACGATATCTAAATTGATGTGTCTTTTCAAATTTTCATACAATCATTGGTTTGGGTTGGGCACAATTAATTGCTGTTCGTTTTCAAATGGACACCCTGTATAGCGCAGGATTTCTGTATATTTTATCAACCTTATAAGTAAGTATCAATACAGCTTTGTTTTTCTAATGAATTGTAAATTCCCGTTTACAATCTAATAGATTCAAAGAAACACTAAGTTAGATGAAAGACAAGATCATGGAAAGCGTAGTTGCCAAATAGTTAGTCGAATCAGTCTCATCAAGATTCTCGAAAACCAAAATTTTATTTCACACTAGGTGGTATAATTTTATGGCATCTAATTTCAGCTCTCCATTCAAATCAGAATAAATAGTCGCAATATCCATTTCTCAAAGATTAAAATTCTCTAATCAACACCAATAGGTCATTCAACCACATCAACAATCAACACCAACCCATTCAAAACTCAAACTCACATGTAAACTGAGCCTAGTGCGCCCAAATGTTTATAGTTGTCTCGATTATACATCAAGCACATGTAGGTGTGTTGTACAAGTGCAAATGTTATTAATTGACCCATTGTTCTGAATGTTTCGATACTGATAATTCAAATTATGGTAATGATATCGCAAGTGTCTTTTCCGAAAGTGAACAGAATGACTGACAAAAATTGAACTGGAATATATAATGATGTTTGCGGTTATTTTCTATAATAAACTATTTGAATCTTCCCCACGCTTGGTTTATGGATTACGCCATACTGTTTCCTTAATTGCTCAGTATAGTGTCCGTTCATAAATTGACATAATCATAATAGTTTATGCATGCAAGATCATACCGTAGCTGATGCCCATTAAATAGTCAAATAATCACGTATGTAAACCATACACTCAAACATTTAACCAGCGGCAAAAGATGAAGGGATCTCAAACATATCACCTGTTTGTACGTGGGCCAAGCTTCAATATTTGTTCAAATATCCTCCTAAACACTCTTCATCGAATTGTATGTTATTGCAAAGTAACTGAAATAATCATAAATTCCATAAAATCATAAATGACTATCGTATTAGATTACTTTCTAAAATGTTGACATTCGAAGAGGAAATGCAGCCACAAAGGCCTGCGGCTAAACATTTTAATTTAAAATAGTTGGAAAAATATACATCAACCCAGTTTAATAAACTGTGGCACGTCCAATAAGAAATTAAGGCCTCCAACCACAAATAAATAGTTCTTCAAGGAGGACTAGACATAACTGTAAAATGGCAACGAAAATAACGATCTTTATCGTATCTATAATGCCCCTGAGCTAGCTGGACAAGAACCGACAATTTGATCTGAAATTACGTTATTGTTGTATGAAGAAGAACGACTGACAATAAGCCGATTTGAATCTTAAAGAAGATTTATGTTGTGTTGATCCCGATAGAAAGACCACACATTTGATTGACTGGTATTTATTGTACTAAAAAAATGTATGACTATGACATAATAAAATATTGGTACAAATATTAATACTCTGTCTGGATATCAATGTCTTGAAAATATGCTTCTTGCAACCGAGCTCCTCTTTTTTATTCTTTGCCAAAATATGGAGAAACGTTACGTTCACCTCAATGGCAAGACAAGAAAAAAATATTCTACCTCAAAAAAGTCTTTGGATTAATTAAGACTAAAACTATCACACTGGAGGTAACATCACGACTTCTCAAAGCTTCGCTTCAGCTTTTTCAACAATATGTAATCCCCCATCATAACTCCAAATAGAAGATATTTATAAAATTAAAACTATTGATCAGTTTTTACTAGTTTTCCGAGATTTTTTTTATAACCATTTAAAGACACCCCCGTGATTCCTAATGCGCATTCCTGAACCAAATTCAAGTACACACAACTTCAAAAGTCTTGGATCAACCATGTTTTTCCGCATTTCTATAGATATTAAAAATCTGGTCACATAAATAAGTGCTCTATTCTTTTCGCTAGTCTAGCTACTCAGACTTTTTTTTGAAAAGTAATTGTGCCTTTTTGTCCACTGAAAATAAAAATCTTGACAATTTTTCCAATAGTTTCAGAAAAAAGTGGATAACACCATTCGAAAGAGGGGCAAAATCATACTGATCCTGCAAATTACACTACGATTGAACTTTTGATAGAATACAGGGTGTCCCAGATCAACTGGTCACTACTTATACAGCAAATAGAGTAACCATAAATAAGAAGTTTGAGATAGGGATACAGGGTGTACAAGTTTTTCAAAAAAAATGAATATCCGAATCTATTTTGAAAATCGCTCATCCGATTTTGATGACATTTTCAGGGTTTAAACACTAAATGGTATTGCATGTCTCTGAGTGTTTGAAAAAAAAATACCTTGTCCAGGGCCCGAGTTGGAGATCATGTGTGCACTATTTTTCAAAAAAAAATGGTATAACTTTTTCAGAACAATAATACTTTACTCTTTAACTTCGTTCAATTTCTAACAAATTAGCTTTCTTGACTTTTAACTCTCCGACGCACCGTTTTCGAGTAAACAAATAAAAACGATACTAATGTCCTTCAAAGCGTTGATAACCGAAAATGTTTAGTTTTGGTAAAAGTGTGAAATCCTACTGTTCTAGTCGTCGGAGAGAAAAAACTCAAGAGACTTTTTTCATTGAAAATTGAATGAGTTTTTTGAAAGAAAACAAAATTTTGTCCAAAAAACAGTGGCGTGTAATTTTTGTTTTCTCGAATAAAAAAACACCCTGTATCTAGGAAACGGGGCACTTCCGGCATAAGGTTCCCCATCTCAAACTTTTTATTTATGGCTCCTCTATTTGCTGTATAAGTAGTGACTAGTTGATCTGGGACACCCTGTATACAGTGTGTCCAAGATAATGATATAATGATGCACAGCATAGGGATCTCGGACACTATAAGAGATACAGTGTCGGTTAAATTGACAAAAATTGCGCATTTTGATACCCAACAAGAAGAATATTGCGATTTCGTTTTCATTTATTTTTTTTAAAGCTATTTTGAAAGATATGAAAAAACCAAAAACACTTTTTAATTGTCACTTTTTGAGCTCTACAAAACAGCCTTGAGAGGTTTTCCGTACGACGTTTCGTTTCGGAGAAACCATCATCAACTTTGTTTTTTTAAATACGATACTGGTTTTTTTATGACGGATTTTAACAACCTCTTATGTTCCTAAACCAACGATGTATCGCTTTAGAGGTGTTTGTTTTTAATCCTACTGAAAATGTATTTTTTGTCTCTCTCTAACAAATGAGTTCTTATGGAAAAATCCATCAATATAGTTTTTTTCCTACAGACGTGCGGAAAAATGAATTTGCCGCACCGATATCCGTGTGGAAAATCAGATTTCCCGCACCAGTGCGGAAATTTTTTTCCGCACGCGTCGTTCGGTGAACGGCAGACTCGTGCGGAAAAACTAATTTTCTGCACTTGTTAGGTACAATAGTTTTTCTACAGACGTGGATATAATTCGTAATTTAAAAGTTTTTATGCAACTAATGACAAATAAATAATAATAAATGTCGAAATATGTAATTAAGCGACCATAGTAACCTGGAAACCTGGTTGCTGTTTGCTTATGATATTGTTTAATTTTCGGCACTGGTGCGGGACATCTGATTTTCCACACGGATATCGGTGCGGAAAATTCATTTTTCCGCACGGCTGTAGGAGAATAGCTATTTTGAATAAATTGCGATACATTGTTGGTTTAGGAACATGAGAGGCTCTTAAAATCCGTCATTAAAAATCCAGGACCGTATTTAAAAAAAAAAGTTGATGATGGTTTCTCCGAAGCTGACTGTTTTGTAGAGCTTAAAAAGTGACAATGCAAAAGTGTTTTAGGTTTTTCAATATCTTTCAAAATAGCTTAAAAAAAAATAAAAACGAAATCGCAATACATTCGGTTTTATCGGATATTTCTGGAACGGCTTGGAATTTTCAGATTTGTAAAACGGGATCTTGTTGGGTATCAAAATGCGCAATTTTTGTCCAATTTGACCGACACTTTATCTCTTATAGTTTCCGAGATCCCCATGCTGTGCATCCTTATTCTATTTATTTATTTATTTTATTAATTTATGTCAACAAAGCCCAAAAATAGATGATAATTTACAGGGCCGTACAAACAATTTCTTTAACAGCAGCATAACAAACAGAGCATGCACCATATGCATATAATATAAATATGATCCCTTATCTTGGACACACTGTATATGCTCCGTTTATAGAAAAACGTCACAAGTCAAACATCCAAGTTTTTCAAGACAGCGCTGTAAAAATTGACGGAATTCACGATATTGTGTGGGAAAGAGCTGATACGATAGATTTAGAACTTCCTCTGTATTATTTATTGTATAGTAGATCTTGTGCCAAAAACAACAAAACAGCTAATTGAATTTATATAATATTAATAATTATTGTTTTGTTATTAAAGTATTATCAAACCAGTGGAGTAAAAAATGTGGATATTCTCATTTTCGAGTCCTTTTTTTGTTCATTTGGCTTTCTTCCATAAAATTGTTTTGATTATTAAAAACAAAGAAAATATCTTTCGATATTTATTCGTATCTTTCTTCGTTTTTGAGAAAACAAATCGAAACCACTTCATTGCACGTCGAAAAATTATTAATAATAATAATAATAAGAATCTTTATTTAGCATAAAGCTGCAAAGGTACAATAGAGTAGGAAGTATAATTTGATATAAAATAGTTTAAAAAGATGACGGAAAGATTGTATATAGGTAAAAAACAACAAACATCAAGACAAAGCTATAAAATACTGACACAAATGGCTTAAAATATGTTTCCTCAAAATACATTTGAAGTGTTTCAGACTTTCACAGATCACAGGAGGAAGTTGGTTGAATCCATATAGGCCCTTATGCAGAAGGGAGTTTGCTATTTGACTAGAGTGGCACTTGGTATACAATGTAAAATCATTACATTGGTGTTATAATTATGTACACACATCATTGAAATATTTCGTTTTATCACAGATATAGGACAGTAAAGTTTTATTCTTAATTTTGATTATGAAGATATATTATAGGTACCTACATTGTAAATAACTTTTTATTTAACTGACAACATATTGAGGACATTTAACTTACATTCAATTGGTGTGTAGCGATTAAATTTTTAAATAACTCGCATGGCTGTGTTTTGTATTTTTTGCAACTGATCCAACTTATATCTAGGCACATTATATAAGATAGTCGAACAGAATTGTAAGTGGGGTGCTGCTATTATACTGTACAACAACATTCTTGTATCTTTTGGCAAATTTTCGCATAACATAATCTGCATGTGAACAAAATGTCAAATTAGGATCAAAGAGATCAAAGAACTTGCATATGAGAAAGAAACCAAACACTTGGGTGTAAGTGTTTGTTTTCTTTCTCATATGCAAGTTCTTTGGAATCAATAAAAATATTCATATTTTCTGTGTAACTTGACTGAGCCTAGATTTTTTCCCTGTATAAACAGAATTTGGACATGTTGGTATTCAAACTTAATTTAACACAGCCAATTAAATAGTATATCCAGTTGATTCATCACATTTTGCATGTATTGTGTATAATGTCTTTGCCAACTAAGCATATACACCATCGTGTCATCAGCGAATAAAGTTACTTTACATTGTTTAACCACTTGAACCATGTCATTTATATATCAAGAACTCAAGAACAGCATGCCCTAGAACCAAAGATATCTAAACAGTTCCCTGTGGTACACCAAATGGGACATACATTGCTTCAGACAAAGTGTTCCTAAATCTAACTATTTGGGCTCTATTACTAAGATGTGACCTGAACCATTTCATCACAGTACACTGAATTCCTGTTTTCTCTAGCTTGGACGATAAAATGTCGTGACTAGCGGTCTCAAATGCTCTTTCAAAGTCAAGAAATATAGCTAACACATAATTATCACAGTCGATGTCTCTGAGGAAATCATCACACATATTAATTATCACAGACTCACAAGAATGACGTTCACGGAAGCCGGATTGATGAGGAACTATTATGTTGTTTTTATCACAGTGCGTTGTTGTTGTTAAAATTTTGTGGTTTTTATTTTCTCTTCTCGAAAACGAAGAAAGATACAAAAAATATGAAGAGACAAAAAAGTTGAATTGACGCACATCTATATGTCGATTTTATTCGTGAAACTGTTCCTCTGGACGCCACTGGAACTCATAATTACCATAGTTAGTGCTGATTGAGCGTCTTGTAACAATGAAAAACCCTACCAAAATTCAACAAAATCCTAGAAAGAACATTGAGACATCAACAATAAATCCGATTTCTGAAACACCCTGTTTGTCGAAAACTAGAATATTTCGGACTACAAATACAACTTTTTTTTTTTGAAAATTTTACGTATATTTTTTCGTTTTCGCGGAAAAAAATCAAAACCACTTTTAATCCAGTAACCATGTCGTCTGAAAAGGGGGGTACCTTGCGTTAGATCCGGTATTTCTGATTTTTTGCTGACTTGTTTATGATGTTGGCCCTATGAATATCCAAGTTCTCGGCCTCGAACTCCGAACGCAACATTGTCAAATTTCAACAAAAATCGAAAATTTCTACTTTTCATCCAGTTTTTGGAAATTTTAACCCTGAATGACCAAGTTTTCGATTATAACTGTGCAAAACTCTTTTAAAGTAGACTAAATTTGCTACAATTTGAGGTCAGAACATTCACTGTAGAGCCAATACTTTAAGATACAGCTTTTCAAAATTTATAGCGTTATATTTTCTAACTTGAAAATGTTTAAATGACCGACTATCTAAATCTATTTTCTGTCGTGATCAAACAACATCATATCTTCCTGAAAAGGATCTGCAGCCATTTTTACTCTTTCGTTTTAAACATCTAAGGATCAAGTTGACCCTGCTACGATGCAGATGTTTTGAGTGAGAAGACCGACGAGACTCAAACGGGTCCTTCAAAGAGGGCAAAATCTACTTTCAGTTAATTTTAAACATGTATTTGATTTCCTTTTCTCTATTGAAATAAGATTAATTTTTCATAAGTATTCTTCTTTTCTTTCGGAATTAGCAAGGCGTGAATTTTCCAAATAAATAGGTCCAAAGGGTCGGAATGCCCACAGAACAATGAATGTATATGCTAACTAGCCTTTAGACACTTTCCAGGTAGGCACCATAATAATATATTGTTCTTTTATGTAAACATTTCCAAGTGTGAAAGGATAACGCTAAATTTTGAAAATCTTCATCTTGTTAACTATCAGAACTATAGAGTGCATTCATTCTGATCTCAAATTGTAGCAAATCAAGTCTACTTTAAAAAAGAGTGTCATAGTTATAATCGAAAACTCAGTCGTTCAGAGTTAAAATTGCCAAAAACTGAATAAAAGGTAGGAATTTAATTTTTTGAAATTGTTGCGTTCGGCGCTCGAGGTCGAAAACTTGGACTATTCATTGGGCCAAGATCATAAATATGTCAGCAAAATTCAGAACTACCGTATCTAACGCAAGGTCTGATGTATATGGTTACTGGACTATTTATGACGTGTCGAAAAATTGTTAAAAAGCATTTTTATCTTTTTCTTCGAAGACAAAGAAAGATACGAAAAAATATCCAGAAACAAAACAGGTGCATTTTAAGCTGCTTCATCTGAAAAAAAAAACAGAAAAAGTCAGTGGCGCACATTTTTGTCAATATTATCCGTGACTCTGCCCATCGGGACGCCACTGGAACCCATAATTACCAACTAGTTAGTGCTAATTTAGCGTCTTGTTACAATGAAAAAGTCTGCCAAAATCTAACAAAATCGGCAAAAGGATCTTTGAGATAATTATTATAAATTTGATTTTCTTCAAAACCTTCAACAATCTTTACATCAAAAATCAGACTATTCAGGACACATGTTTATGCGACCTCTTTTACTTGAATTTGGTTCAGGAATGCGCCTTTGAAATTACGGCCTATCATTAAGTAACACCCTGTATAGGCCGTTGTCACGAAGTTCTATAAAGTAGAGTCACTGGCCGTTACGCAACTATTTATTATGGCGATAAATATCCCTGAAAACCCTGTACAGTCAGACACAATGATTCAATTTCACTAATAAATTCAACTATAATCGTTAATAAAACAAACGAAACAATTGGATTGCGCAATAGACCGATTCCATGTGACGTAGAAAACATCTGATTCCTGAAAAAGCATGTTACACGTTTACAGTAATTTTTTTTTGGAAGTACAGTGGCAGTTCAAAATTTTAGGTTGAAGTCGTCCAGGTTGTCAAAGTCACGCTTACATAAAATTCAATGTAGATGGTAGCATATGATTCCCGTTTGCCAAGCTGAAATTTGACAGTTCCACTTCGAAATTAAATTGGAACCAACTCAGGCATAACTTCAACCTTAAATTTTCAAATATGTCACAGTTCACAATGATTTTAATGTGTCACTTTCAGGAATCAGCTGAGATTCGTGACGTACTTGGAAACGATCTATTTGAGCGGTTTTTAACACGAGCGTGCTAAGGTCTTTAAAAACTCGGTCGTGAGAGGGTCACGACCGATCGCACCTCGCCTCAGTAAACAACTAAGAAAAAGGATTCTCGGTTAGTGAAAACATGTATTTTCATGCGATTCCTAGAAATATTTTATCGCTTTCTGATCCCGTTGTTTTCCATTTCAATTCATTTTGTTCCAATGGAGTTCATTAACATGAATGGGGTATTTTCAAAAAAGCTACGGACTCCTTAAGGCATCCTTCAGTAAGGGAGCCTTGAGGACCCCTCAAGGAATGACCCTTCTGGCCCTTAAATATTCTCTAGGAAGTTGGTTTTGGGAAACTAGTTCTTCTTTATTGTTTTTTTTCTCATTTGAATAATTTGATTGAACTTATCATTACGAGCTGTATTCCAAAAATTAAAGTACTCTTCCCTGAAAAGGTTTTGGGTCCTTTTTTCCAGTAGGTATTCAGAGATTTTTTTCCACTGAGACTCAGGTTTATCAAAACTTTTTATCAATTTTTCTGAAAAAGATAGGACAAAGGATGATGGAATGAATAGAGCTGGGAATAACTACTGGAACTGGGAGGGTTTTAGGTTTAGCTGATAATCGGTGAAGTGATTTTTTTCCAAAATACAGCCGCTGTTCATGATGCGGAAAAGTAAGTCTATTGTTGAAATAGAATAATTCTCACACTCTACAATCACTTTTCCAAGACCAAAATTACTGAATCGTGTTCCTATGGCCAGCTTTCTTACAAATTCTGTGACTCTATATTTCAAAATTCTCCAGCTTTGACCGTAAAAGTAAAGTTGTTTCAACTAAAAATAAAGTGTGTAATAAGCTTTAGAGGTGGGTAGCATAATCATACACTTGGGCCCTCATAGACCTAATAAATCTCATAATAGGTGGTACGCATTGTGTGTAAACAACTAAATTATAAATTCGAACAAATGTTGGCACTCTAGACATGCACATTTTTTATGCTCATGGGGGGTGGTTCTCGACATTAATTGTACTTTGCATGCTAATAACTGGTTATGAGGTCCCCAATTTCAAGGGGATTTTTTTTTTGACAACCCCTCATAAAAGCCAATAACCCATATCAACAGTAAATCATTGGTGGTGTGGGCATTGTGAGAAGGACTTACAAAATAATGCCCCATCGTGTGGGGCCACAGCTACAGATGACAAGGACAGTTTATCAATAGGATCGTGCAAGCGAAACAGACCTCTTATTCATTCATGACTGAGTCTGTAATTTGCTTGGCCGATTGTACACAAGTGGTTAATCACAACGTATCCTCACATGCAATTGTTTTGGTTGAAGATTGGTTTTGGCACTCGAGCGTGGGGGTATCTTATTGGGTAATTTATTGACGTAGTAGAGATAACGTGTATTTAAGAACACATATAATGAAAGATACTGCCGGTAAGACCGCTTAAAGTTCCTAAGCGACTATATGCGTATTTTATGATATTACGGACCAGATAAATATTTTAATATCGTTTAAATAAACCAAAATCCACACTCATATTTTTTTGTGATTGTTTTTATCGGAATGTTGTTTATAGATCCGGACATCCATATAACATTTCATGTTACGAGTTCCCACGTAGATGAGATAAGATATAATTCTTATTTACTTTTCATGATATTTTCTTTAGATTGTTGTTCATAAAAGCTTTATGAGCATGCTTATTTCATCAAACTTTGTGTCTCTTTTTCCAATTTTATGTTCGAATAATAGTTTTTCTTTCATATTATCATGATTTTTCGTCGTACAATATGGAGAGTCATACAATATCTATTACTTTGCGAGCCTTGAAAAAGAGTACCTTTAAAAATAGGGTCTCCGGAAAGCATATAAACATTTCGGGTGTCGAATCCCATCGACACCCGCTCAAATTCTAGCGGTCGACTTCAAACTCTTCGACAAATTAAAGGCGAATTGCCGAAACCGATACCAGAATGTTGAGCCGTTCTGAAATCCAGGTCGGAAAGTTGCCATGCATTTTGCGCGCCCGCGGGCTTTGTTTTTTTATCCCATTTTAGTAGACTGTTTTTTGAATGCTGTCGCTTACCGTGACAGTATTTGGCAACCTATTGTGGTAACTTATAGTGCCGACATTGGGCCAAATTTCCAGCTAATGCACGATAATGTCCATCCGCACACAGCACGGGTAGTACAAGAATTTTTGGGAACTGAGCATATTGATGTTTTGCCATGACCTGCGCAGTCACCTCAATCCCATTGAACATCTTTGGGATTCAATGGGACGAAGACTCTTCCAACAACAATTGCACTTCCAAACTAGGGAACACTTGTTCGATTGTCTTTCTGAGTTATGGAACACTACCAATGTTTGGGAAACACCTTGTGAAATAAGTACCTACTAAGTATAAAAATCTTGTCAGGGTTTTTAAAGTTGCACGAAAACCTGACACAGGCTCGTAAATTCCGCAAGGTTCTATCCTTTCTAGTACTTTAGTTACTGCCGAAAAAACATGTAAATACACACCTCATTCAGTCACCAAGTATCCATGCACACTTTACACATCAACATTCCGACCTGGATTTCAGCACAGCTCAACATTCTGGTATCGGTTTCGGCATTTCGCCTTTGAGAGTTTGAAATCGACCAATAGAATCTGAGCGGGTGCCGAATCTTATATTGGAATGTTCAAATGCGTCTGGAAAAGAGACACACACGGAGATGTTGTGACAAGGATGATGATGGGAGGAGAAGTAGTAGTAGTAGGGATAGGTAGAAGCGCAAACGATGATTGTGTTAATAAAACGAGTTTTGTACTGAGAATATTGAATTACTCCTGATCAGACGACGCATCCAAATTACACCAAGACTCATTTTTCTTCTTAGGATCCCAAAGAAGGCGAGATTTAAACATTGTTGATCCATCCATCTCTTCTTCCCCGCTCACATCCGGTGTTGCATCGGTTTCAACTTCAACAGGATCATCTCTTTTTATCTCGTCTTTATATTCAATTTCTTGGTGTGTTGGTTTTTTCGGAGATTCCTTTGCAACCTTTTGTGGTTCTTTTATTTCCATTTGTTTATCAATGATGTCATCACTTCCATCTGATTCATCCGGGGACCAATCCATGTTTAACTGTTCAGATGTGAAATCATCAGGTCTGGAACGTGCGGTTGAGTTGATGGTTTTGTATAAATATGGATTACCTTATGCGTTTCACGCGGGGTTCTACGAATGCTTCAGTTTTTTGTTCCGGGGGTCGACACATTCTCAGGACCACGATGTCGTTCTCATCCAGGCCTAGTTCTGGTCTAAATTGAAAGAAAATTGGATTTTCTACAAAAAAAAATAAATAAAATGTATCGAGAAACGACCCGGACCCAATCGCCCTAACGTACAGCACAATCAACATGACAACACCGTTAATTGTCAGTTTCACTTGTCATTCAACGGTCTAGACTGATGGTGGTCGTAATTGAGGCGTTTGGGCGTTTTAGCTTCTTGACATACCCGTTCTGATTGGTTGTATAATGTTGAATCATGATGGCACGCATATCACGAATCAATCACATTCCAAAACGCAAAAATGTCGTGTTTGAAATACACACATGAGGGCCCACCATAAGTCTAATTTTCGGTGTCACTGTTTGATGTATGTGAACTATTATTAACAAGAAATGATTGCGTATGAAATATGAAATATTTTCAAAACTAATGAAAATAGTACATTTTGTATCTCGCTTCGCTCGGGCTGTTACTTATACCATCGTCAAAATCATCTTCCGTCCGTCGTACAAACAGTATTTGTTTCATAACCAGTTTGGAATCATTAAAAAAGACAAAATCAAAAAAAAAATAAAAAACATAGGCCATTTCAGAAACCTGTCAACTGATGACAGCTTGTACCGTCAACAATGGACAATGGACAATTTGCACATTTTTTGTAAATATGAAAAATACAAGAAATAGTGGGTACTGATGCCATTGATGTTTGAAAAATCAACCTACGACCTCTATTAATGTAGTTAACACCGATTAAAGAGCGCCAATCAGCATCCACTACGTCACAGAATACATCATCTTTCTCCGTCTGGCGTATTGACTGAGATGACTCTCTCTCGGGTGGGGAATATGGCCCCTCCCCGTTTTCGATCATACAGTGAAATTTGCGTTTTCTTTTTTATTTATTTAGTATATTTTTGGGTATTTTGAAGAAAAAAAATCGCTGATGACTTTCTAATATTGTCTAGAATACGTATATAAAATTTAAAGTTATTTGAAAATGCATGAATAGATTGTCCATTTGCACATTTTTTGGAAATATGAAAAATATAAGAATTAGTAAGTACTGATGTCATTGATGTTCAAAAAATCAACTTACGACCTCTATTAATGTAGTAATCACCGGTTAAAGAGCGCCAATCAACATCCACAACGTCACAGAATACATTATCTATCTCCGTCTGGCGTATTGGCTGTAATAACAGTCTCTCTCCCGAAAGGGTGATTTAGCTCCTCCCCGTTTTCTATCATACAGTGAAATTTGCGTTTCCTTTTTTATTTATTTGGTATATTTTTGGGAATTTCGTAAATTTTTTTTTGCTGATGACTTTCAAATATTGTCTAGAATACGTTTATAAAACTTCATGTCATTTGAAAATGTATGCAAATTGTCCATTCCTGAATACAGGAAAATATCAAGAAAAAAGGGTTAATATAAGCTACTCTTAATTTTAGTATATGGTCTGCAACTTTGAAGCATCCACAGTGACTAACAAACCAGGCCTTGAAATATTTGAAAGCATCCGAACTTTTAAAAGTCTTTAACCGATTAACAGTAGTAGTAAGCACTAAATAACTAATTATGTTCATGTTAGTTATTTTTGGAAACCACTGAGGGCTGAAAACCAGAAGATACGCAATGCAATGGGAAAAAATGTGACAAAAAATGAGCACAGTACGGGGATGGCAGCACCGTATAAGTAGACTGATATCCAATATTTATACGCCGAAACTCCGGAATCACGTCGTCACTCGTCAGTCGTCAGTCTGATTTGTCTGAAAGACCCCTCGTGAGGGAAACATCTATAGTCCAGTCAAACTTACTATGAATTATTGCGGAGTAGTTACGTTCCGGGAATAAAATTATCTGGTTACGTTTTTGCATAATCGGTTCATAAAGGCGAATGCGAATACTAAATCTTACCACATATTGGGTTGTAATAAACTGAACAGTATTTAATTCATTATGTACAGTATAATATCACAAGCAGTCAGTATAATATTGTAGAAGACTCAGTATTTCTGTTAAAAATGATAAGTAAAAATTTCATTTTTGAGCAGTAAAAGTACTATTTGGCTGGTATTTCCATGTTCACTATTGTGATTAAAATGGTCAGTAAAAATTTATGAAATGTCAGTATGACTTATCTGTTAATAATTCTACAAATGTACAGTAAGAAATAATAAATGGCCAGTATGCAATAGTCAGTAATAATTTCAACTAACTCATACTAACCCAAACTTGATACACATAAAACCAATACACAACACGTCAATTATATTATATAATAATAATTGTAATGTTAACCTAGTGCTAACCAACGAGCCGCTGCATATTTTTCATCAATTTCTATTACCAACACAAACTTACCCTAACTAACCCAAACTAAATCCGCCTCTCAAAGGAACCTATCTGACTATTTCATCATTACATAAAGGCAGGAGTGTTTTCTCTTTACTAAGTTGTGTTTCGTTCCGTTGTAAAAATGTTTGTATTTATACGAAATAAAATATATGACCAACCATTCATTATTTTACTGTCGCTTTATTAATTTTATGGACTGTCCATTATTTTCACCAGGCATTTACTAATTTATTTGATGGTTTTTGTATGATACTGACTCTTGATTATTTATATCTACCATTTATTATTTTTACTGACCACTTCTTTATGTTACTGACCCTTCATTATTTTTACTGACCATTTCTCTATATTACTAACCGTTAATTATTTCAACCGACCATTTATTATTACACTGACCATTTATTATTTTTACTGACCACTTCTTTATGTTACTGACCCTTCATTATTTCAACCGACCATTTATTATCATACTGACCAAGGGAAATAAAATAATGGCAAAGAGTACTGTCCATAAAATTGAAATACTGACCATTTAATTTGTTGCCCTACATATTCCTGAGGTCAAGATAAGCCGATTTAAAGCAACTTACATCAGTCCAAAATTGGTCCGTTTTCAAGATACAGGGTGGCAAAGTTATGAAATAGAGATCGAATTTTTCAAAATGTGTGAGCATTATTGCGGAGTAGTTACGTTCCGAGAATAAAATTATCTGGTTACGTTCTTGCATAATCGGTTCATTAAGGCGAATGCGAATACTAAATCTTACCACATATTCCTGAGGTCAAGATAAGCCGATTTAAAGCCGGACAGGAGCAGCCATATGGGCAGGAGCTTTCCTTTTTAAACGATATTCAAGAGAACATCCACCGGCTACGCTGGGCAGGAGCGTACCTTTTTACTCGGGCAGGCGCAGCCGTATGGGCAGGAGCTTTACTTTTTAAACGATATCTAAGAGAACATCCACCGGCTACGCTGGGCAGGAGCGTACCTTTTTACTGGGGCAGGAGCAGCCATATGGGCAGGCGCGTTACTTTTTAAACGATATTTTAGATATGGCGGCATGATGGACATCTGAATATACACCCCATTAATGAAGTTTCCCTTCTCTGGAGTGTACATTGCCGACGACACCGAACTACCGGACATCTCAATCTCCGACGCACCAAACCACAGTCCTGCAAACATCCGAGCAAAACTTCATCCACCACAGATGAGAAGGTCATCAGATGGAAAACATTTTCGACAGCATCCATTTTGAACCGACCACTAAAACTGAATGATTCCTTAAAAACACAACAAAATGTCTGCAAATGAAACCCGCGAACTTACAACATCAAACGGATGCGTCGCTATGTGCATAGAAAAAATCATAATCCAATGCGCACACTCCTTGACAACACCGCGCGTATTTTTCACTCTCGGTCGTTATTTAAGCTAAGTTCGAATTTCGAATAGTCCACATCCGAATTCACAGTGACATCTGAGGATGTTCGATCAGGTGACAGACGATTTTATTTTTTACATCTTCAGAAATCGAACGGCCGAATCGAGAAATGACGAATGACCTGAAATGACATCAGAAGTAACCTAACCACACATTTTTTTGGGTCTGTTTAGTTCGCTGCTTTTTGTTGCTAGCTTAAATTGGCGACTCCATTTTTATTTTTAGTCACAATCCATTCCATTTTGGATATCAAATAACGTCAATAACGGTAAAAGTCCAAATCAAAATTCAAAACAACAGAACGTAACCTACAAAACGTATTCCCCCACCCCCAACATCTATAAAATCACCTTTTCAGCATTTAGATGTGAAAAATGTCATTTTTCGGATCGCATTTGGACTAAAAATACGCAAGTCAAGATGTTATCGATAAGTACAGATGGGACTAAAAAAACGACAAGTCGGTCGAAGATGTAAAATATGTTGAAGATGTGGACTATTCGAACTTAGCTTGAGTCTTGAGTAGTGTTTTGACATGCTTGACAGTAATTGACTTATTCATAATAGGTGTGTTTGTTATGCTCCACTAGTGCACACTTGTCTACACTACAACACTCAATGTGGCTTTGTTTGAGAAAAGATTGTTTGTTTTTCAGTATAGAATATCTTCACTAAACTAATAAAGATCTTCTATCCTAAAAAACAGACAAACACTCCACAAGCGAAGCCACACTGCGTATTGTAGTGTAGAAAAGTGTGCACTAGTGGAGCATAACAAACACACCTAATATCGAGTTCGCCAGGATATTCTGTGAATCAAATTTTTAAAATTTATTTTTCCTGTTTAACTATATGTTTTAACTTCTTTAGTGGTTACGTGAGGAACTGTAGTACATGAGAACAACAGAAATTGTCCATTTCAATGACCCACAACTGGAACAAATCGAGATTTTTGGAAAATGTTCGTATGAAACAATGTGCCTAAAAAAGTGTTTTTTCTACAAAAATGTGATTCATCCAGCATTTTTTCTCTTTAGAATAGTTAAACGAAGGATAATTTTCCAAATTCGCCTTTGAAAAGTAAAAAATACGTGGATGCCTAATGTTTACAAGAACCGTGAGGCAAATTGAGATCGATGCAACAACGCGGGTTGCATAACTGAGGCGCTATTCCTTTCTCTCTACGCAATAAGTATAAGTGCTGACAAAATTTTTCACAATTAATGTGATCATTTTGATTTATATTTAAGTTAGTTTTTTTCGTCTATAGTTGAGTTTGGTGGATTTTTGTGTTTTTTACTGCGTTCTTTTTTACGAAATAACGCAAAGTTGTGGTTAATATTGAGTTCAAATTGTTTCATCAGTTAAAAATAGTAGGTTAATATCTCGTACATCAATACCTTATCATACCTTTCGCACTCTGCCGAGTGGGTGCCGCTAAAATACCAGACAGTCGACTTTTGCTGGGGTAATTTGTGACATTAGAATGGACAAGATGTAAATAAAGAGAGGTTATGTTGTTTCTTGAAAATAGGATTATATGTTTATTATTTTTTGTACAACCTACACGTAAAGTCCACTTTTCAATGCATGCAAAGCAGGCGGAAAGTCGCTAATTTTGGCAGCCGGGCCTAAAAGTACTTTCGCGCCCGCGGGCGCAAAAGTAGGTCGCTTGGCAACGGTTCCTTGGATCCCAACGCCTCTGAATCTAATAACCACGTGACAGTCTAGCATACTAAAAGGAACTTATCACGTGACAATCTTGGTGACATCGAATCCGCACCACAAAAGAATGAAGGAACACACCTATTGTAACCATGAATACCATGATTGACATTTGTCTGACTTGTCAGCAGTGTAGTGCAGTGTAGTGCAGTGTATCGGCAGAGAACTAAATAACGACGTATCGGATCAACTATTTATTTTTGATTTTCATAATTATTCAAATGATTACAAACTGGTTGTACAAAAAGCACTGTTTGCATCACGGACGAAAGATGATTTTGACTCGGCTAATATCTACTTTCATTTACTTTCCGCCCTTGATACAAAATGTACTATTAACAGTTTCTGAAGAAACCGCCTTACTTTTGCGCCCGCTTTTCGGCTCGGCTGCAAAAATTAGATACTTTCCTCCTTCTTCATATGCATTTGAAAGTGGACTTTACACGAAGGTTGTACAAAAAACAATAATTATTTGTCGTGCAGGTAAAATAAGCAACAAAACGCACATACAGTTCATTTTTTATTCAAAGTTACAGTGACAGATCCAAATTGAAGGTTGGTAAAAAAAATTAAATGTCATAAAGTGCTCGCTGATTGAAATGAAATGATAAAATGTAAACCTACATGTTTGATCTGTCACTCTAGATTAACTTTAAATAAAAAATAAACTATTCAGACGCGTGTCGCAGAGCTCAACGCTTGAGATAGCCCAATGTCGCAGATGTAGCAATTCGAGAGAAAATTACTGGCAAGGCGTTTTTTACCGGCACATATTGTCCGAAGTCTTGAAAATATAGCAGAAAACCGCAGATAAAAGCACAATGCCGTGTTGTTTACTCATTTTTTTCCTCTATGACGTCATTATTCCAAACAACAAACAATCTCAGAAATCAGAAATGCCTGGTTGGAGTGGTTGGTTTACATTCAAATTTACTGTTGTGGCTGTCAAATTTCCTCTTGGCAAACGGCAATCATATGCTAACATCTATATTGAATTTGTGTTCAAAATCACGCTTACGCCAAATTCAATTCGGAAGAGCGGAACGTAGAGCTGGTAGCACATGATTCCCGTTGCTGCCGTTGCATATGATTCCCGTTTGACAGTTCCACTTCGAAATGAAATTGAATGTTTACAGAATATTTAACTTCGAAGTGGTAGTGACAGATTTCTGCTCTCTCTTCACAGTGATTCAAATTTTCGCGCCAGACTTATACATAAAGAGTAATACATTACTTTATTTTTGCAAAAAGTGATCATATTGTCTATTTCTACTATAATATACTTTTATGGTGATTATTTTCTTGAATTCATATTATTATGATAAATTCCTGACAGTTGTTGAAGGTGATGCCAAAGTATGATGCGTTGTGAACTGGTTCCGGTTTTAGTTTTCTTATGGATTATTTTCATAAGGGTGTCAATTATTTAATTCATTAACATGTAGGATGTAGGTATTTGATAAAAATACCTATCTGCCTATTTTATAAAACGCAATAATTATGACTTGGAGTTGATATTTATGTTTTTGGATTAGTTTGGGTATTGGCGTTGGTCGTAAATACAGTGACTATATGCATAATTATAGGTCACAAATACAATATATTATTATTGACAATACATAATTTCCAATTTATTTAAAAAATGACAAATGTCATTGATTTTCTTAAATAGGATTTAAAGATTTCTCAGTAACAAAACGATAATAAGGAACTGAGGAGTGAAAAATTGACAGCATTCACTTTCAATATCAAAGTACACAGAGCCTCTTCCAAATATATTTCAAAAATATTGTTTGATACACAATCTGGGATGTTCATCAGAGTTTTTCTTGTAAGAAAAGTTTTTCCACATTCACATTTGGAATCATACGATTTCACTGATCATTTCAATGGAGCTAATTGCTCAAGTGCATTGCTGTGATATCTTTCAGGCCGCCCGTAGGTATTCTCGGTTCATACTTAAACTCGTTCAAGGTTTGACGGCGTTTAAATACCAGATTTTGCATACGAAATATTGTATTTAAACACCGTCAAATCTTGAACGCGTTCAAGTATGAACGGAGAATACGGGTTTTAATGTGTCTTCTAACCTCCATATGCACCGTAAAAATCTAATCCGGATGAAGACTTCATCGCGATTATTTTCCATTAGGTGGTATGGGAGATAATCGCGATAAAGTCTTCATCCGGATTAGATTTCTACGGTGCATATGGGGGTAAGATCACTATATCTCACATACTGTTTTTGCAGTCACCGCACTCCATTGCACACGAGATTTCACAGAATAACACAGCGTAATTTTTTGATTTGACTTGAAAACTTGCAGTTTTCCACGTTCTAAATCTACATTTTTGAATTTGAACAATTACAAATCACACCATCAAAACGTCAAACGGAGAAAACCTAGCCCCAAATTTGCTGCTTCGCATTGATTGGTTCGGCTCATTAGTTTCCGTGCTACCCGTAGACACAAGTTAAATTTGTCCCAAAATGATTTGTGAACTAGCCCAATCTGCGATGAGTCGCCCGATGTGGTAACACGTAACACTGGTATTATGCAAAAAATGATAAACAATTAAACAAGTAAACAAACAAACAACATAACCTCAATCAACATACCTCCTCGGATTCCCCAGAATATTCTTCTTAAACCGATTTTTCAGACTTTCAAAGGTTCTATGGGAAAACTCCTTTTGCGAGGCCATTTTTTTCCAAATCTTATTGCCTGAAACAATCTGGTAATGGCCCCCATCGATTATATAACGGATAATGTTAATGTCTTCCTGGGTGGTGAATGGCAGTCGTTTTACTATGGACACTTGCGACATTTTTTGATATTTTTTGCGTATTTTATTAATGGTTGGTTTAAAAGGAGTAGAAAATCGTAAATTAGATGGGGCACAAGTTCAAATTCAACGTTCAAGTTCAAGCTTGTTGACATTGCTTTTGTTCAACACCAAACAGCGGTCAAGTGGAAAATAAAAAGCGCTTTTTCACTGCTAGATTTGTGTTGAACTCATTGGTCGCGTTCAGAGAACTGTGGCGCTGCAGCGCTTTATTCAAGCGGTCTCACTGAACGACACAAATTTCCGGTGCGCTGCAGCGCTTTATTCCAGCGGTAAAGCGTATATTTTGTTCGCTTTATCGCTTGAAATGTCATGAAGCGGCGGCAAACCGGCAAAAGGGTTCAAATTTGTAGTGGTTAAAAATGTGCGATTCGGCTGAAGAAACAATTTGCCTCCAGTTTGGAGATGTAATTGTTATACAGGTTTCCTCTGATGAGGAAATAAACTTTACATAACACAGAATAATAATAAATCCTAAAAAACTATAAAATATTCATAGATGTTTCAAAATTTGTCATTTAGGATTTCGCTTTTGTACTTTGCAAGTTTTGACACCTACAAATAAGCAAATTGAAATGTGATTAACAAAGAGATTTCTTTTAAAATAAGTTTCAAGATAGATACGAATCCCTATCCACTCATATTTTTGTTTGTTATTTCTAGTAATAATTAAATAGTAGTCCACAATAAATTTTGAACACTCAGTATATAATATTAAAATTTTGCATTCCTTTTTGTTGAGTCTACGAGTAATATTTCTTTATCGCGTGATGTCTGACCCTAAATACACATTTCAGGTAGAAATATGTATCCAACCTTTTGCTCCTTTGAACCCTTGTTTTGTGCAAATTTGATAATTGATTATCGACACGGATTTTTCATTCACCTTGCCGTAACACTTTATAAACAACTGTCAAAAATAATATTTAAGTAAAAGGCATTCACTTTTCTGTTTTCATACCATCAATAGTTATAATATTATATGAATATGTTATTAAAACTTTCATCATCTTTCGGGAACCGGAAAAATCCAATTCCGCCTCATTTTTCTATTTTGCTATTACAGCCGTCCACCAAACAACAGAGAGTTATTGGAAGTTTGAAAATAGTGCTAGCATTATTAGTGCAATTACCTTATTTTAATACTGCTTGACGTTACTGCTTCCGAAAAAAAAAAGTTATTGGAGCCTGCATAATTTATGGCTTGTCAGATGTCTCACGGCTCTTTTCGTTATTTCTAACATAGCCACAACATCGTTGAGATGTATAAACAAACAAATGGAAATCGTTAATCTAGTGTTCCACTAGATTCATTGTTCTGGTTTATTTTTTTTAAATCTCTATTGTTTCTGAGTTTCAAATTTTCGAATAAAATTGAGTTCACGTAGATAGGTATATTGATAAATTCACGGAGGAGCACTACATCAATACATCATCCTCGTAACAGAATCGACGTATTTTGGTATATATATACTGAAAACATGCAGGAAAATCAAAACCCTTAGAACATAGAACCCACTAGTACACCCTAGATTTCGGGCAAATTGTTTGTCACTATAATAAACTTATTATTTACATCTCGTCCGTTGAATTCGTTCAACGTTGCCTTGTTGCAAATAAAAAGCACTCAGAATTTTCACTTTTTATCAAAAGGGATTAACCAGTGTATTAACGAGGATGTTTTAATTTTTTATTTGTTTCAAATTCGTTGGTCTTATAGGACAGTTATAGTTTACTGATTATTGTTTTGTTGCATAAATCAGCTGTTCGGCCTTCAAAAATATTGAATTTTGAACAAGCCGACAACAGTGTTCCAAGGGAGCTACAGGCTATGATTGGTTAAAATGACTATCAGCTGTGATTGGTTGATCTCAAATAGGCAATTGTGTCGTGTTGCCAGATGTATTCCGTTGCATCGCGTCTACATAAGTAACTAAGGTTCATGGAAAAATATGGGTCTCATTGAAAATGTTTTATAATCACTAATGATCTAAACATGTGCATATTATATAATTGGTAACTACCGGAGATGCACTCATAGAGCATAGAGTATTTTTAATTAGAAAAAAATACCTTGAATACAAGGTAGCCACTTATTAAATTTGCAGTTTGGCAAACTCGCAAGAATTCTCGTAAGAATTCCTCTCTCCCCTCAATGTATAAACATGTGACACACAAAGAGACGTCGAGCTATATCTAGTGGTTGGAAAATCATTGCCAAAACCTGTAATTAATAAACATTGAAAACCACTCTGTCTAAAAATGTTAACATACAAGTTTCAATTGTCAAATGACAAAAAACTGACACTCGTCAAAATAACGCCGAAATTACCTTAATACGGCTCGACTTTATTGGTGCTGTAATAAAGTCGAGCACAAACATTATTAACGCTAGCCCTATCAAACGAGGCAAATGCGCATGCGTAGTTGTCAAAATAATGCTAGCATCATTACTGCTAGACCTTATTTCACTTCCAATAACTCTCTAATAGCGTCTGGGCATTTTACGTAATATCTACTCATTAAAAACACTGATCACATTTTGATCATTTGATACTTACTGAACAGAATAATCCAAATGCATACACAATAAAAATAGTCTAAATTAAAACATCAAAAAAGCAGTATAAACAAAATAAACACCAAAAACACAGTATGAACAAAGTTAAACACCAAAAACACTGTATGAACAAGTTCAAACACGAAGAAGACTGCATGAACATATTCAACTATGAACTGATAAATTACAACCGCGCGCGGTCGGTGGCACGGTCTTTACACTCGAACCTCGTATTTCTTTCGGAGTTTACGACCGTCGGACCGTCGACACCTGGTATGATGTTGGGACCAGAGCGGGACCGGGAATGCGGTGAGCCAGAGCCACTTCTCGCTGTTTCATTTGTCAAGACCTTGAAATTTCGCCGACCTCACGATATGTGTATCACATCGTGACGTACGTACGAAATTTCACTCCCAACGCGCGTGGAGAGGTTTCACTTCAAATAAGATAAATGAAGAAAAGTAACTTTTTCCTAACAATTTCACACCTTGGGCAAAAGTCTAGCGGTCCTTCAGATTATACTACTTTGTTCGTCAGCGATTGGGGATTTTAAAGCGGATTTATACTTTTCTGGTGCGTGTCCCTTTAGATTAATTATCATTAGTAAATGTTTGTCAAATTCTTCATAAAGTAAATTCAAAATTATATTTGCAGGTGATTACCTCAGAGACAAATACGACGGTGCCACCGAAGTACGAGTAAACCGTCGTGGTCGCCTGCAACTCAAAGATGCCCATATCCAGATTCCAACCGCCTACGATCTGGTGTATTTAGAAGACTCTCCAGACTACTGTGTCAAGAATAATGTCACAGGTTCCTTGGGAACCCAAGGTAGACCCTGTAACCGCACTAGCGCGGATATTGACGGGTGCAATATCTTATGCTGTGGACGTGGTTATAACACTGTAAAGAGTGTGATCAAAGAGCGCTGTCACTGTAAATTCAAATGGTGTTGCGAGGTCCAATGTAAGACCTGTGTGAAAAATTCGGAAACACATACTTGTAAATGAATACCTATATGTATGTTTGAAATTTTGTAATGAAGTATCATAGCAATTTTTTGAATTTTTTAATGGATCTTGGATATAAAAAGACAACGTTACTGCAATCAGTATTCCTTGTAGAAATAGTGATATTTATTAATTTTTTTTTTGTTAATTTTGTGTTTCGAACTGATTTTTTTTTAACAAAAATATGTTTATAACATTCAATGTTTTCTTCTTTTGCCGACGCAACATTCTCAGTACAAATGAAACGTATTACATTTTATTTTATAATGTTTGCTTAATTTATTGAATTTTTGAATTATGGTTTTGTCTAGTGACTTGTAAATTACTACCTATATTTAGATTAGGATTTTTAATATGTACTTAATATATTTTAACCTAGAAATTTTGTCCACTTTTCTTTCATAGATATTCTTCATTTTATTTTAAAAAAGACAAATTTCAAATTATTCAAAAAACTATCATCATAAAGAATTCACTGACCATCATTGTAAGACGTATAACGTGTTCTATGAAAGTTCTCAAGAGTTTCATACAGAATTCAAAAATCGAATAATATTCAGGGTGTCCTATTTGGAATAAGAAAGTTACTGAAAAAGTAGTGTACCTGGAAACGCTACAATCATTGAAATGTTCTCAAAAGTTATCGACTAATATCAAAATTCATATCATTTGGAAAAGCCGTTCTTGAAGTACTTGTAACAGACCATCTTTCGAGGGTTCACCCTTGTGCAACTTTGCCAACAACGCCTGACAAAGGTTTTGGCCCGGCTAAATCAAATGTTAAGGATTAAAAATTCAGAATCTGACTTTGCATAAAACTTTGCTAAAAATCATATGAGTTCCTTTGCCACCCACTATTGGTATATGCATATAAACCGCTCCAACCATGCAAAAGCGTTCTCAAAAACATCTCTTTCCGTTTTACAAATATCGAGATATGAATTTGGGTTATTATTTCCATGTTGCAAAGCAGATGCAGCACTTTAATTCAAAAAACTTGCTCAGGATAATAAGTTTATGTGAAATACGTATACATAGCAGAAAATGCGTGAAACAAATCTGTTAAATCATCACAGATTATCCTCAAAAATTATATTGATTATTGAAGGTCTACAAATAATCAAATATAAAAATACAGGAATCAAGTGAACGTTCCCCGATTTTGAATACTTGATGGGATGAACCGGGAATGATGAAACTAACCCCAAAAAAACTTGTATTGCGTAGCGGCTGAAATTTGGTTTGTGAGAAATTATCACCAATCAAATGGAAAAATTGGGCTTTGTTTTTGTGTATTTACAAGTTATTCTTATAAAAACAACACCAGACCCCAAATAGTAATGTATATTTAATCTCAATCGACTAATGGTCTAACCCGTACCAAATCTTTTTCACGACTCTTATTCAGCTGATTTGCTGCGTCGGCAAACCCACAATCCTTATCACTACTTTTTTCCTAACGGTCAGGGAAACAATACAAGATCTAAACTATGAGTGATACTTATAATCCCTGGCATTGACATAGCAGTGATAATTCTGTATCTACAGAGTAACTTTTGCCCTCGAGTGACTTTTCACTACTATTACTATTGCCATTAGCACTTTGCTGTGGCAAACATTCTTCATCAACAGGGCAACTTTTGCCTTTGAGTGACTTTTCACTTCTCTTACCATCAGCATTTTGCTGTGACAATTCCTTGTTGACGGGGCAACTTTTGCCCCCGGGTGACTTTTCACTCTTATCCTTATCGCCCGAATCGCCTCCTACTTTTAGAGGTGATGGGGATCTTAGTTGGAGGTGACTTTCATCTCCAGCTGACAGTTGTCCGATGTCCGATTCGGTTTCTTCTTCGAGAGAAACATCACTATCTTCGAGTCGAACTTGGTAAGGCTTTAGTCTATCAACTGCCCAAATGCCACTGGTAGCGTCTTCCTCGACCATCCTCATCAGGCAAGCTTTCTGTCAAGTATCGATCATGATCTAGGACTTTCTTGACCGCGTATGGACCTCCATATTTCGATAATAATTTTTTACTTTCACCATCATTTTAAGTAGCCTTCCTTTGAATGAGTACCAATTCGTCAGTGTTAAATTTGACGTCCTTCCTTTTTGCATCAAAACGCTCTTTTTGTTTTTCTTGATTTATGGTTTTGGTTGCTTCCTGTCTATTCGCATGGAGATTCTCATTGGTCGTATCTACACAAACCTCCGATGTTAAAAAGGCATCGTTAACTCCTCTTGGTCGGTAGCCAAAAAGCATTTCATGAGGGCTTTTTCCTGTGGCTCCATTAACAGATGCGTTGAGTCCAAACTTTATATTAGGAATACTGCGATCCCAGGTGTCTTCTTGATTTGTTGATGCAGCTGGTGCAGAAAGAATCGCCCTGTTGTATCTTTCGACCTGGCCATTTGCCCTTGGTGAGCTGTAGCGTTGTATATACCACTTTCAGCTAACTTCAGAGGTATATTTCCTGAATTCTTTACTAGTGAAAGCGGTCCCTTGGTCACAAATTATTCTCCGTGCTACTTCAAAGATGCTAAAAATGTCTTTGAGAAATTGAATCACTGGCGACCTCTTTGTACTTTTTACTGCTTTTATGAACACATACTTTGTTAATGCATCCACGGACACGATAAGGTACATGTTAAATAGGATGTAACTGTATGTCGAGCTGCCTTGGGAACTACCCATTTTAAACCAGCATCTGTTTTTCTATAGATTCTGCCATGTTTAAGTTCGTATTTCTTTGTGAATCAGATTCTCCTCCTTATCAGTTGATGCTATTGAAAGTACTTCTTTCAAATATCTACAGCGATCATCTTGGAGTTGTGCTGTCAAAATCTAGTCACTCTCAGATATTTGTATGGTCAAAATGTGTACATCATCGGAATAATTTTCGGGGCTTTCTATGGGATGTCGACTCAGATCATCTACATGTGCCATTCTGGTTCCCGGACGATATTCTACGGTGAAACTCAATTCTTGTGTGATGCATCGTCCAATCCTTGGTATAAGATCTCGCTTTGTCATAGTCATTCGCAGTGCATTGCAGTCAGTCACAACTTTAAAAGGTATCCCCAACAAATAAACGCGAAATCTTTGCATGGAATTCACCACAGCCATGGTCTCTAGTTCATACGAGTGATAGCGCTGCTCCTCTTTGCTGGTCTGTCTGCTTAAATAGAGTAGGTACTGGCTTCAATTTGGAATCTGGTTGTTTCTGTAGCAGGATTCCGGCTACTTCATGTTTAGAAGCGTCAGTATGTAGCTCGGTTTCATACTTTGGGTGGTAAATTGCTAATACAGGTCGGCTGCACAGAGTGTCTTTCAAAGTGTCGAAGGTTTGCTATTGTTCATTCTTCCAATCAAATGGAACGTCTTTTTTAGTCATTTGGGTCAGTGGTTTTGCAATAACTGCGAAATTTTGGACGTATTTCCGGAAATAACTAGATAATCCTAGAAATTGTCAAATTTCGTGAACATTTTTGGGAAGTGGAAAATTTTTGTCAGCAGAAATTTTAGCAGGCACTGGACGCACACCTCCGTTACTGATCTCATGTCCCAGGTACTCGATAGACTTTCTGAAGAAATGGCATTTGGATAATCGCAAGGTTACTCCCATACTTTGAAAAAGCTGAAGAGTATCTAAAGACTTCAAGCCTGATGAAATGTCCTCGGAAATGTCTGTATATGGAATCAAAATATCATCCAAGTATGCTAGAGCGATGGTAAATCTTAGGGATCCCAAAATTTGGTTCACAGTTCTTTGAAAAACTGCCGAAGCATTAACTAGTCCAAATGGCATCCTCAAATACTCGTAGTGCCCATCTGGCGTAAAAAAAGCGGCTTTTGCTACGGGATCTTTTGCCATCGGTATTTGATGATAACCACTTGCCATTACCAGAGTTGTGAGGTATGCACAACCTTTCAACCGTTCGAGATGATCAACAGAACGCGGGAGAGGGTAACTATCTTTGACTGTCTTTTGATTCAAGGCTCTATAGTCGACGCACATTCTGCTAGTAGTCGATATTTATTTAGTAATGCCAATAATACATTTTTATCGGTACCACTAAGAGAAAAGTCGCAGTCAATATCGTTCAAGGTAAATGGTTCATATTTATTAGAGTCGATATGGAATATTCTGGACAGCACACTTGGCCTCTAGCTATCACTTGAGATTCTCTGAAGACCAGATCTGCATCCGACATATTGTAGACTGGTACTACTCCACTCTCCGTTGAAACCACACAACTGGGAATGGAGTATTCTGCGAATGGTGTCATACGGTGCTGATAATCCACATACAATTCCCCCTGATGCTCGTTGTCAACAATGAACTTCACATGACCTATGTGATTGGGAGGGATGGTAACCTCTTTCTCGACAGTCATCGTGATTTTGCCTGGTGGAAGGCTATCTACGTCAGGTAGTGGTAACATCCTCGATTTAAACAGTGGTAGCTGGTCATTCTTCACCACCCAATACCACATCAGGATGGTTCAAAACAGTCTGACAAATCATAACGGCTACACTCTGGGTGATATTGGAAACAATCAGGGCAGGAACAGTCACATTGATCAAATCAACTTCAATGTCAACTTTAGCAGTACCAAGTGCGAATGCCATGTAAGGTTGCATTTTTCAGCAGTACTTCGACGTATTGTAACGACTGCACTCCCTGTATCTATCAATCCCTCACATTTGAAACCATTTACTTTGCATGCAACTTGATAACATTTCTCAAAGCCTTGTTCCGCCGATTGACATGCTAAAATTGATTTCGATGAACTAGATGGACGATTTCGGTAGCAGCTTGTCGAAGTATGACCTAACTTCTTACAAATAGTGCATTCCACCTTGGGTTTACGGCAATTTTCAGAAATATGCCCTGCTTGTCCACAATCATAACACTCATGTTTTTTGATGTCCTGCTCTGTCTTCCTGATAGAGACTTGTTCTCTTACAGGAGGAACTATTCCATTCTGGTGTATCTGGTCCACTGTATCTGCCAGCTTTTGCCCCGTTCTGCATGGCACTCTCTTCAATACCGTCGATCAACATAGATACCTTTCCTTTTATTCCACAAGCACGAAGTTATTCCATCTTATTAAAATAGTATTGGGTCCTCGTTTGTTTAGGGGTTTTTACTAAATTGATCATTTTTTTTAGAGTCGATGGGAAATCATGTTGATCAGGAAATGCATAAATTATCATAGTTTTCCATTCATCCCACGTATGATCATATGTATTTAGACTGTTATACCATGCTTTTGCCAAACCTTTTAGACGAGACTGCATAAGATACACTGTCACTTTTTCATCCCAATTATTGATTGATTTGAGCTGGTCAATTTTTTTTACCCATTTTCTCGCACTCATGCCCAACACATCAGGAGAAAACTCTGGGATACAATCGGAACGTATTGAAATTGATGTTTGAGGACCGCTGGAATTTTTACTCAAAACTTCTTTCACAACATTCTTCAAATCCTTAATCGTTTAATTTTGATGAACCAATTAATCATTTGTCTCATTTTGTTTAATATTACTTTTACTCAGTGTAGATCCAGATGGTGGTGGAGTAGATATATCTTGAACTTTCGCAGGACAAATGACTTTCCTTTGTCTTACGTCGACGTTTCGTATTGGATCTCCTCTTATATCGACCATAATCACTCTCGCTACTAGAACTAGAAGAAGAAACTTCTTTTCTTCTTGTTTTTCCCATTATCAACGAACCACTTAGACACTATCGATATATCCAGTACAAAATAAATACGAATGTCCGCCTCAACTTCCCATCTAAACACCCCGTTTCAAGCAAGTCCATTCAAATCTCTTTAAACTGAGGGTAATAATCTCACCGCTGCACTAAAAACAACACCAGATCCCAAATAATAACGTATATTTAATCTCAATCGACTTATGGTCTAACCATTGATTTAAATAACTAAAATCAATGGGTCTAACCCGTACAAAATCTTTTTCACGACTCTTATTCAATTGATTCGCCGCGTCAGCAAACCCACAATCCTTAACAGTGTTTGTTTGGGAAATGACCCTGAACCGAAGTGGACTGAGATTCAGTCAGTCTAAAGTGATCGAAGTAACCCAACGATTTTGCTAGTTCAGTTGGATCAGATCACTTGGATATATAGAATCCTAACCTAATATTCTTGTTTTTTTTTTAATCCAATCCACTGGTTTGTGACTATAAAATCAATGTAAGTAAATAAAATTATGAAGGACCTGGAGGACTTCATAGAAGATGCAATAACGAACCAATCATAAATCTGTTTTCTCTCTCCAACACATCATTGGTGTATTTGTTTGAAACACCGTTTCAAAACTCACGGGAATTGTTTTGAAGGAACATTGTTTTGAAGATAGAACTTCAATAAATGAATTAACAACAAAAAACAAAAGCTCAAGCGAGTGCAACTACGTGCGACTTTGTAAAATTCCACAGTAGTTGTTGAAGGTTCAAGTTGTAAACATAAACAATGCACGCATAACCCAACTCCTAACTTCCCTTTCATCTCTCAAGTGTTTTATTGGAATCTTTCGGATTTATGATCTCAAGAGAACTGATTGGATCAGTTCAGTTCGTACTGAACTAATCCTTCTGACGAATTGGGGCATAAATCCGCGCATGGTACACTGGCTCTACTGTACCGTGGTAAGACCCACCCTTGCTTATAGCTCTGTTGTCTGGTGGCCGAAAATCGAGCAGCGACAAGCAGCCACGGAACTTGCAAAAGTTCAGAGGCTAGCATGTCTCTGTGTAACGGGAGCCATGAAAACTACTCCAACACTTGCCATGGAGGCCATGCTTAACCTACCTCCTTCAGATATCTACATCAAAATGAAAGCAAGAATGGGAGCATATAGACTTAGCAACACCGGGAGCTGAAGCCACTCAAACTCCCAAGGAAACACTGAGATAACCAGCCAAATCACGAACCACTTAGTAACAATGAGGAGTGATATCATGTTGAAAAATATTAACTTTAGCACGTCTCCCAAGACCAAGCTAATATGGGAAGAGGAAACGGTGGAACAACTCCGGATGGCTAATGGGGCAATATGGTACACAGACGGCTCCAAAACAAGCCGGGGAACTGGTGCCGGAATCGTAGGTGAAAATCCAAATTGGGAAACATGTGAACCACTCGGGATGTACGCTACAGTTTTCCAGGCAGAAGTACATGCAATAAACGTATGCGTGCAAGAGAATCTCAGGAGAGGCTACAGAGGAAGGAAAATCCTTATCCTTAGTGACAGCCAAGCTGCAATGAAAACCATCTCCTGTCGGGAAACCAAATCCAAACAAGTCATGGACTGTCAGCAAAACCTAACGATGTCACTCTTGGATAGATGCCAGGACACACAGGGATAGCTGGGAACGAGCGGGCGGATCTACTAGCACGCAAAGCTGCAAACACACCACTTCTGGGTCCAGAACCTGCTATTGGTATTACAAAATCCTCTGTGAGAGGTTGGCTGAACAGTTGGTCCAAAAAACAACAGAAAGCTAGATGGTGCCAATCACCAGGACTGAACCACAGTAAATTAATGATGGCAGACGAGATCGAATCGTCATTTTCTGGAAGCCTACTGAAACTCAGAGGAATCAGCTTAGGAAAGTATATCATGGGTATTTTCAACGAGGAACCTATATGTAGTATGTAGGCTGTGCAACGAGGAGGAGGAAACAGCCTCCCACATTGTATTCGAATATGAAGCGCCGGCGTACTGGAGAAGAGATAATGGGCAATTCACAACCACTCCTCAAAGGACGGACAGGGAAACAGTAGAACGAGTTATAAACCTTATTCGGGCAATGGAGCTCTTCGACTGAGAGACAGGCACAGAGAAGTTACAATAAGCCCAACTAGAGGCTGCGGTGTCGGGGCCAACAGCCCGAAACTCGTAGCGCCTGTACTTCAGTAATCAGTAATCAGTAATCCTTCTGACCAAACAAATACGGCTCTTATCACTACTTTTTTCCTAACGGTCAGGTAAACAAAACAGAAATCTAAACTATGAGTAATATAATCCCTGATCATCACTTGCGCATCCCCTGAAATATAGCTAACACTAATAATTTTTATTTTTGAAGTTCGAGTATATAAATTGTAGTATTACCTAAGTATAGTTTTTTGAGCATATCCGTCATCATAATTCATCTACATTGACAAATATAGTTTTCTTAATAGGGGGAAAACAGTACAGACGTATAGCTTCAAAAATCCGGACACATATGGGATCAAGAAATGTTCGACTTCGGGGGTTGTACCTATTTCTGAATCACTTATTATAAGTTGATATGTCCATACATATCTTTCCATCATTTTGGCTAATAATATACAGGGTGTTGGTGTTGCATTTAAAAAAATAAAACATCATCAATTTTTTCAATGTTGTAAAGTCGCCATCACTAAAAGATACTACGTGAAAAAACCCAAAACATTTAATTTTTAAAGTTTCTTTCTTTCACTCATAATAAGAACTGTAGGTGGGGGTAAAAATATAATAGATAATGGATAACCCTGTACATACACATCCAAAAAATTCTAAATTTTGAAAATGTTATGATCACACCTGCCACACCAAAAAAACGGCAAATAAAGACGAAAGTGCGAAAATCATTTACTTATTCGATAGTCCAACAACGACCCATGATACTACATAGTGGCCCGACGACGACTGATAAAAGATTCGTCATAACATAACATCACATTTTTTTTGTCAAGGAATTTTGTACCCACAAAAAAAGGGCTACATTTGATTTTATCAATAAAATATTTCAACAAGTTTACGTTCCTAATATATGGTGAAAAAAAATCTTATTTTTTATGGTTGTACTTTTAAACATTCTGATGTTAGAGTAGATTTTTTGCATAAAAGAAGTACATACTCATATTTAGGGGGTCCATGGTTCCAATGGAGGGTCTTCATGGTTATTAATAAAACCTGACAGTTTTGAGAAACCTTTAATTGTTAAACTAATTATGCCATAAACAAAAAATTCATAGGCCTCTGGTTTCAGATTCTTTTTTCATATAAAGCGCTTGCGCTGGACAGTTGCTTTGCAACATGGACATTTTTACCCAAATTCAAATCTCGATAATTTCGGTATGGAAAGAGATATCGAGTTGCGGGTTGCGGTCTTCGGGACCTTCCTTGACAAATACTTCGAAAACACGTACATGGTTGTCCACCTAAACAGAGTGGACAAAGAAAGTCATGTTTGTTTAGCAAAGTTGGTTGTAGATTCCCAATTTTTTATCTTGAAAATTTTTCTATCCATGTATCTTTGGATTGTTCTGAAAAAAGTAAATTTTTCAAATGTTGGCAATAACTCAATTTGTCGATTTTTAAAAAAGTGTGTGATTTATTCCTTAAAAAGAACTTCTTCAGGGTTTCTTCTGAGAATCGGTATTTTTTCCCACACTGTGGCATAGATTGGATTGATTTTGGACCAGAGAAAATATTCAGGCACACTTTGAAAATCATTGACTCCGGAGATGTGCAGTAAACATTTGCTACTTTAACATGATGTAAAATGTAAACCAAATTTTTACATAGTACAGGATGATTCATTTTCAGCGACAAGGTGCCAGTTCTTTTGAACTATTCACAACGACCCTGGAAAAAACAATCTGTATAGTAACGTGCACAAGAGAAAATGCTGAAAATATATATCAAGTTTAAAGGAACGCCACCAGGTGGCGTAACGGTACTGTGAATACAGAAAATCGACGTATTTTCGAAATTTTCCACATTGAACTACCAAGAAAGAGTATGGAAATAGATTAAGGACGATATTCTCTACAAAATTGATCCCCTACTGTTCTCTCTAAGTTGTCAAATACGACAGCTACGAGCCGTCAAACTTCATGTTACTTACCCCCATATGCACCGTAGAAATCTAATCCGGATAAAGACTTCATCGCGATTATTTTCCATTGGGTGGTATGGAAGATAATCGCGATAAAGACTTCATCCGGATTAGATTTCTACGGTGCATATGGGGGTAAATTGCCTATAACTTCGAAATCCCTGTACCGATTTGACAGTTCTTTGACTCGTTTTGAAGAGGAAAGTCTGCTCTTTCTGATTGATGTGCTTAAGGGTCAATTTTATACGCTTTAGCCGACCATACAACACAAATTGTCAAAGTCATAGCGGTTTATGAGGTTTTCTCGAAATTTTCAAATTCAAATAACTCACTAAATAGATGCTTCTATCGTGTTATTTGGAAAATGTCCTAGTACTCTCGTGGACATTTTCGTGACTGCATGGCTTGTAATTAAGTACTAGTAGTAGCATTGGTAACTTGTAAACCATGAGGGATAAAATGTCGGATATATGGAGGCAAAATTGCACAAGTTTAATCTCCAAAAAATTCCGCTCCGGAACTTGAAGAATTCCGAAGACTTAATAATAACAATAACCGATTTTTCGAAATTCTCCTTTATTTTGTCGTGAACTTATTTGAAGAGATAATTGAAAACAATGACACCTTTTCATGCGGCCACATTTTTTGCTACTCGGGATAGCATGTTCGAAATTGATATCCGACGTTACCTATTCGGAATTCTCCAAATTTCAAAATGGCATTTTCTTGAGCATAAAAATGCGCAACTTTGCATCTATTTAACCAATCCTGTATCTCTCATAATAACTGAGATCCCCATACATGCAATCGAATCTGTGGCACCCTCTGTATAAGCGGAGAGCCCGGTCGATTATACAGGGTGCATGTCTGTGAAAGGTCTTCACAAAATCTCACCACATATTCCTGAGGTCAAAATAAGTCGACTTAAAAGAACTCACCTCAGTACGTGATGGCTGAGTTTCCAAGATACAGGGTGATAAAGTTGAACAATAAAAATTCTTCAGATTGTGTTAACATTTTTCAACGTATTACTTTGAAACTGGATACCCGCGGGGCCCAGGGGTTATCTGCGATGCAAAACCTCAAAATGTACACCTTTTCATTTTGGCCGTTCGAGGGCGCTGCACACTCCACTTCTGATGGTTTAAATTGGCCATAACTTTTTTTTCAGTATGGTCGTTCTTCACTTTTTTTGTGAAGGAAATGATCTTATAGTCATTTTTAAGCAAAAAAGGTATTGATAATCTGCTAGAGTGAGAAGTTTTCGAGATATTTTGGTTCTTAGTGTTCGATTTCGCACCAGAATATTCAAATTAATTGTACTATAATAGTTTCGTTCAGTAACTGGAACCACCTTCCAAGAATGTGTAATGTATTTAGATAAGCTGAATCAAATAAAACCAGTTACAAGGCGATCGAATCAACGGTTTAGAAAAAATAGGGTTTGTCCTCGTTTTACCGATTTCACACCACTGTGCATCATAATGATACTTGGCAACGTCGAATCAACGACGTTAAATGCAGCTTACCAAAATGTCAACTGTCATTCACCACAAATCACGGATCACGTCAACAAACAAAATCATCTGTTTACATTGTCATGCCCCTGAATATAAAATTATTATATTTTCTTGTTCTTGAGTAATGCCCTTGTTATCAGATTATTTCGCAAATTCCACCATTTTACATGGAATCATAATCTACCTAAATACATTACAAGTATATTTTCTGGACAACATCGAACCAGATCAATTTGCGACCAGTGCACTGGACTTTGACGACTTTCAGTTAAAACTGCTGAAAGTGTTCTGTGGTGTTTTACTGGTGAATATATTGCTGCTGATCGCTTGCTGGAAATATTACGGAAGAGACATTCACGAAAGTGTTATCAAATTATGTGAGTATGCGTTCTTATTATCTCGGGGATACGGTTTTGGTTATTTATCGATATTATTGACATTGTGACAACACAATTTGAGGATTACCATTGTTCATTTCAAGACTCCTTGGTATTTCAATATCCTTTTTTTTATGTTTGTATGTAGAATTCGTAAACGCATTTTCCTAAAGCTAGGCCATTATCCAGTTTGCGAGTCAGATTAGTGTATGCAAATCCTCCTTTTAGTTTAGTATACCTTCAGCATTTGGCATAAAAACATCCTCATTCTTAAAACACAGTTTTTGACGTTCATAATTTTTATTTCTTTAATACTGGTCTGGAAGGTAACGTAAGTGTTCAATACAAAATTCGGTCAGCTCACCGATGGATTGCATTGCAATGGTTTGAAAAAACCTCGGAAAAAACATATGTTTTCTTGGCTAAAATCGTCAACGCAAACAATAGGCGTGCTTGTTATGCTCCAATAGTGCACACTCTTCTACACTGCAACACTTATAGTGTTTGCGATTGGGAAAACAAGGGTTGCACTGGGTTTGACCTCGGGCAAAACCAGTTATGATGAAAATTTGCTCTAGGGCAATCCCAATCGAACATACATTTTTCATCGTGTGCTATAATACTGCATGGTAAAATTCCGATTGAATTGAAATTGGAATCATTAAACTTCTTGAAAATCTAATATTATGTTGTCTCTGCGTAGCGGCTGAAGTGACTCTAAAACTAAACTAATTAGAAGTCCATTTCTCATTGCCAAATGACAAAATCTTGAGACAAATCAATAGTTTTGTATTATATAGATCATAGATACTAGGAAACATTCTTTTGAGAAATTAGGTATATGCAGATGCACCAGATTTTTAATGAAATTAATTCAGTTTTGACTAGGTACTAGTTTTCCATAACTCGTCAACGCCAGTATTTTTTTTTTCCGGCACTACTAGATTCCAACAATAATAACTAACTCGTAATCTGTTGTTCACTCACAGAATCACCTCACGCGACGTTTATATCCACCATTTTTCATGTTTTTTTTCAATTTTGCTAATGCACTGAAATTGCACTATACCAGCACGAGCTCAAAGACCTCGTGCCGAAAAATCTGCACTGAGTGCAAAACTCATTGACCCGGTTTCCCAATCGAACATACAAATCCGCTCGATTTCTACCAATCGAACATAAATATTGCCCGAGTGTTGCACCAGTGCTGCCCGATTTTACCAATCGAAAACGCTATTAGTATGCCTTTGTTTGTGAAATGTTTGTTTTTTAGGATAGAACATCTTCACTTATGGCCGATTGCACCAACCTATTTTGAGGATACTTGACGCTAAAGGACCCTTAACTTGACAATTTCGCATGCAAAACTGTCAAGTTAAGGGTTCCTTCACGTTTACGTTAAGTATCCTCAAAATTGGTTGGTGCAATCGGCCATTAACGTGCTAACGCGTTTGGTGAACTTCTTTTATACTGGTAGCCCGAGTGGTAGCCATTAGTAACAAAAATCAATCTGCATTACACTAGACGACAGTGAAAAGCAGCAGGGTACGTGTCATGTCTGTCTATTTTCAACAATAAGTTTGTTAATTTGTTTACCAAACCCCATTGAACTCCATACTACGTACCTGGAAAGGACCCGGTCGTTGTTGACAACGAATCGTAAAGTGTGTCATTCCTGTTATGAGTTGGAAAGAGATAGGTATCCGTAACTATCGCCATCTCTCTCTACTCCATGAGTATAGTTCAATGAGTTAGAAAGAGATAGGCGAGGAGATAGGTATCCGTAACGAACGCTATCTCTACCTGCTTCACTCTCAATAATAAGCGGGTCCGTTCCAGGTAGTATGGAGTTCAATGCCAAACCCCAATTAACCCAAACTCATGTCTAATTCGACATTAAACACAAATTAAATAATCATAGTTGGGTTCGCGGGTCGGTTACGAACCAGTTCCGTACCAATTCAGAACTGATTTGCAAGCGCAGTTGATAAAATATCTCGAACTGCGCATGCAAAACCGTTCTGAATTGGTTCGGCACTGGTTCAGAGAACTAGATAACAGTTCTCTGACTGGTTCGTAACCGACCCGCGAACAAAGCTATTGTTACTTCGGCGATCACCATGGCAACATCTATGTCAACCAATCTGACCAATCACGGGCGACGTCCCTGCTGCCTTTCACTGTAGTCTCATTACACTATCCTACACCCATTGAATTCCATACTACCTGGAACGGACCCGCTTATTATTGAGAGTGAAGCAGGTAGAGATAGCGTTAGTTACGGATACCTATCTCTTTCAAACTCATTGAACTATACTCATGGAGTAGAGAGAGATAGCGATAGTTATGGATACCTATCTCTTTCTAACTCATAACAGGAATGACACACTTTTCGATTCGTTGTCAACAACGACCGGGTCCTTTCCAGGTACGTAGTATGGAGTTCAATGCCTACACCGATATAACAAACACACCTAATAGGTCTGTTCGTAGAACAATTTAAAACCAGTCAGCGTTTCATCGATTGGTCAATGTCAGTCCGAAAAAGTTCGCAAACTGCAAATTAATGCTGATTGGGTCTGACTGGTTTGTGATTGTTCTACGAACAGACCTAATACTATATTACATGACAGCAACCAAATTCATTTTCTAACCTAACTATTGTATTGTTGTCGACTTTTTGAGAAGTTTTGTGTTTTGAGTTCCTGTGCTTTCATAAACCAAAACTGGTTTTTTTTAGAACTTAACAAGTGTTGTGTCGCTGTATTTTTGCTCACTTAACAATCCCCAAATGCTTCAAAATGTGTCCAATTCTTTAAGAAAAAGGGGTTTAAAATGCATTGAAGACGGGGGTGGGCATGTTTAATATCTTTTGTAAGAAAATTATTAAAATTAAAATTAAATATTGTCAACAAAAGATGACGTTCAGTGACAATTGTGACAGTTGCCATCAAACCATACGAACTTAGCACGACCTGCGATCATGATAGAAAGAGAAAACCACAGCCACCTACGACCGTATTTTTTATTGAACACCCTTTATTAGGTACCCAAGTAGGTAACGCACACACAGCCTTCGAAGTTTTTATTTATTTATTTTTTAGATTAAGTAAGCAACTGAAAATATAACTTTTTCTCTGTAGTTCTGTTCTTTTGCGACCTTGCAGATGAAATTAACGTAAATGTATCTTTCGCTTTTTTTTTTCAAAAACACACACATTGGAGTCCGGTGACATCGTCAGTCGAGTTCTCAGTAGGCACTACATCCAATATTATGAAGAAAAAAAAAGTGAAGTTTTTATATTTTTTTAAATTAAGTAAGCAACTGAAAATATAACTTTTTCTCTATTACAATATGAGACCAAAACTGTTTCTGTAGTCTGTAGACTCAATAGTCTTCGAGATAAAGGCTTCTCTATATAGTAGTACAAGCCCTGAATTAAATAATTTGGCAACACCGCGTGTGGAACCCGATTGAGGTTAGGTTAATTTCTAGTTCCAACTTTACACTATAGACGGCCCTGCAATGAATCAACTTAGTTTCGACTGCTTTTATTCACCTTCAAATTGTATTTTGAAAAAGTGAGGAGCTTGGTAGAAATGAAGTGATTTCTGCGTTTTGAAACGTTAAGATTACGATGATGGTGTGGGGGTTAGGGAATCAAAATCTGACAGTCATTATTTTCCTAATAGGCTGGCTAGTAGATAGATTCATATCATTGTGTGTGTGTGTCTATATTATCATAAAACTCTTGTTAGTTCAATTTGGATATTATGTATTTTGTTAGTTCTTATGTTATAATCTGATACACACCATACATGTTGCGATAACATACAGGGTGAGTCTGAAAAACGTGCGCATTTTGTAATGGAGAATAGAGTATGGTAGGATAATCACTTTGTTGATTAACATGTGTCCACAAACGTTTTGTTGAAAAAATACAGAGTGTTGAAAGTTCAGGAAAATTTCGATTTTGTGTCTGGAGTATATCCAGGCTTCTTGAGAATCTCCTTGAGAAATTCGTTTAAATTTAACTTCTCCAGGATTAGAGCGACTGATATTTCTTTTATCAAAAAAAAAAGTGGTACGCCATCAATTTTTCACAAAATGAAAACCGTTTTCTGATCTTCCGTTCAATTTTGGACAAAAAAAGGTAACTTCAGTTTTTCTTCTTCAATGCGTCGTTTTCGAGATAAAAAATAAAAATCAATGTAATGCAGAAAATCTCACTTATTTTAAGCTCTAAGAAAAATGGAAAATCAAATGATCTCATGATAACTACTCAAAGTGTTGCGTGAAAATTTTATGAAAATCGCTTGAGACGTTTCGAATTTACAGAAAAAAATCAAAATTATTATTATTATTGATGTTTTTTTAACGAAACGTTTGCGGACACATGTTTATTTATATAAAGTGATTATCGCACCATACTCTATTCAACATGTCAAAATGCGCACTTTTTTAAGACTCACCCTGTATAAGTTATTTTTACAAATTAGTAATTTTACTGCCCCATTAACATTTCGTATCTCGTGATCGTAATATACGTTGATTTTTAAAACAAAACCGCTTCGGTCAATGCAAAATTTGGACCACCCTTGACGTTGGATGCGACGTTGCAATTGTTACTTCATGGCTTGTAATACAAATTACAATAATAGACGACTCTAAATCTACCAATGTCTTAGAATTTGTCAATTTTTTACAAAACACTATGAAGGGCTCTCGAGCAACACTAGCGGGCTCTATTAGGGGAGTTTCTGGCCCACCTGTAGCAATAATTATAACCTCACTCCTCACCCAAACATTTTTCATTTGGTAGCCTCAGGCAGCCCTTGATGCGAAATATTATCGGTTTTGGCAAACAAAGCTCTACCAGGCACCACCAACAGGAATGTCCTAGGGAAATCGTCAACATGCCGTAGTTGATGAGGCTATAGAAATACGTAATAATTTATTCATTTCTGGATGAGAACGCTCAAGAGAGGAGTTTAAGTTTTCTCTTGATAAACTCATGGACCAGACCATCAAATACAAGAATGTTTGTATTGAAAACACAGGCCACAAAATTCTCGCTATGGAAGCGGTTCAAATTTGCTAAGTTGTAGTATTTTTTCTGAATTATCAGAGTTTGTTATCAGAAAAAACAATTGAGCATCAGAAGTCAAAAATATAGAGTCTTCTTATCTTTTTTTGAATGGGACACCCTGTATTCTTAACCCTAGTTCGATAAAGAATTCTTTCCTGATCTCAAATATATAAGGTTTGGGGTTGTTATCTTTGACGGTTACAAAGATATTGACGTTTTTCTATACATGGAATCGTTGGCTGGTCTCTAAATACTAATCAACACCTTTTTTCCAATTTATTATCGTTATTCCTTGTATAAAAAAACGCTAATATTTTTATAACCGTTGGAGGTAACACACGCAACCCTTATATATTTGAAATCAGGAAAAAGAATTCTATCGAACTATGGGATAAAATACTGGATCCATTTAAAAAAAAATAAGAAGCCCGATTTTTCTTTGACTTCTTATGCTCAATTGTTTTTTCAGATAACAAACTCTGATAATTCAGAAAAAGTACTACACGTTTGCTAATATCAACTTCTCGCTAAGGTAAATATTAACGAAGATAGCTATTGGCCAAAATATACGTGAACACCCTGTACACTCCTGGATACTCAAACAGAAAGACTACGCCGCGTGAGAAGGCTGCTGCTGAAATCATACGAGGGGACATACGGTCTCATTTTCTTTTTCAACATCCAGCAGCTATCATAAAACCTACAAGGATTCGATAATATAACGGGGGAGAAGATTAATTTAATCTGAGGGTAGAAATAAGAAACAGAAACGAGAAAATTGAAAAGCGATCAGGCTCCCCTAGAACATAATGAGAGGGCGAAGGAACGAAGGAATATGGTAAACATTAATTCAGAACTACACGTCAACAGAGACAGTTTGGGTCTCATATTGTAACAATTTAGTCCACTAACGGTCTCAGTCTTTATCAAAAATCTAGTTCTTTAACACCCTTCACGGTTTTCACGATTCATGAGTAGGTTGCGTTCAACGCTCGAGGTGTCAAACACCAACATCATAAACCAAAGCAACTCCGAACATAACTTTCTCTTTGGAGTTTCGCCCGTAGTTAGGAAACACCTCATATATTGTAATGTCCATTATTACTATGTCTACTTATTCCAGCCAGCACCAAGGAGATCGAAGAATTGAAGGCTAGTGTATCGAAATTGAAACTACCAAAAGAACACACACCCAGATTATAAAATATTCAAAAAACAATAATGGCCGAAAAAATTTCGGAAAAAGTCAAAAACTTCTTTCAAAAAAAGAAAGCTGATGTTAAATTTAAAAAAGCTGGGCGGGGTCACAAATTAACCGAAACATCATCAACGTCCTTAGTATCTCAAAAATCGTCAGGATATGTACCACCAAAGAGATCGGCCCCTTCTGAGGTTACCAAACAGGCTGCAGAAGCTGCTTTAGCCAGAATGTCTATTAACAAAAAAGAAGGAATTTTCAATACGTCTCTTGCTGCCATTCAAGCCCAAGTTAGAAGAGAATTTGAAAATGATCAGAAAATTGAAAATATTCCGGAACGTTCGGAAATTGAAGATGAGAATGAGATGTCTCCTCATTTGGCTGTCAATGGTAAGTCCAACTCTATTAAACGGAATCTTATCGAAAGTCTTTTCCACAGTGTGTTTCATTTTGATTTTTGATTATTGACAACAGACAGACTTGAAACTCCATGGCTTTCTATGATTTACAGGATGGATCTAAAACGTGAAAAGTTATTGGGCATTTTTTAAATTCAAAAATCTATAGCGTTTCCGAATTGGGCATATTATCCAAAAACCCCTACAAGGATAATTTTGTAATAAAATGTAATACAGGATCTCGGGCGCAACCCTCTGTATTAACGTGGTAGAGGACCCACCCGATAGGCAAGCTTCGATAGACTGGAGAAAGTCCAAACGTTCGTGATCTCCATTTTTCGCTCTGTGGCTGTATTCTTGAGTTTCAGGGCGTAGAAATTGTGAGATAAAATGTTATAATTCTTCAAAACATTTCTATTGGAAACCGGTAGAATAAGATTCACTTCAGGTGAAAACGATTTCTATTGGTATTGAATGAGCAAAATTGGAGGGTCCGTATGAAGTTTCAGGGAATAGAAATGTTCAGAGTTAGTTTCAAAAAGGAGGTGGGTAGGGTATAGAAAAGCTTTATCATGGAAATTAACTCTATTGAACACCGGTAGAATTTAATTCACTTTAGGAGAAAACGGATTCTATTAACATTGGCTGAGGAAATAGGAAAAATCAATATAAATGGAGCGCCTCTTTCCATATAAGTTATAAAATCGTATTTGTCTGGTCTGAGATAAGAGTTGGTGACTCCGTTAATAAAAGCACCTTCTTTAGCTTATGCTCTCTCTATAAACACAAATAAACACTCTCTATAATGCTTTTGAATAAATTCGTAGGTTTTGAGATGATCCTGAAACGTAATTTTTCATTTTTTTTTTCTGCCGTAATGTGCTTTTTGCTCATTTTCACAGTCGATGAGTTTTCTATCTGATTCATTCATGATTTCGGACCGTGAATTTGTACAAATATTTAGATTGAATAAAGACTTGGTGGATTTGGTGACGCCATTCATGGAGGCGTCACGAGCTTCTGCACACCAATATTAGAAACTCGCTGTGAACATGAAACGCTTTCTCCCTTCCAGCATGAATGACAAGAAGGAAATTGGGGTATTTTTAAATCAGCAACAATAGTTTGTTTAGTTGCTAGGTTCGAAGTTGACTGTCAGAATTTCCTCCATTTTGATTGGTTGATTTGGCAACTTTGCTTCATGATTTCCTTTCTCCTTTTTATCAAGTCCGTTCAAGAATACCGTTACTGTTATTACTGTTAATCGATATAAAATCGAGAGAGTAGAAAAGGAGAAGGAATATGACTTTCTATTGAAATCAAGAATACGGTTCTTGTAAATATTAGGCATCCACGTATTTTTTACTTTTCAAAGGCGAATTTGGGAAATTATCCTTCGTTTAACTATTCTAAAGAGAAAAAATGCTGGATGAATCACTTTTTTGTAGAAAAAACACTATTTTAGTCACATTGTTTCATACGAACATTTTCCAAAAATCTCGATTTGTTCCAGTTGTGGGTCATTGAAATGGACAATTTCTGTTGTTCTCATGTACTACAGTTCCTCACGTAACCACTAAAAAAATTAAAACATATAGTTGAGCAGGAAAAATAAATTTAAAAAATTTGATTCACAGAACATCCCGGCGAACTCGACATTATCAAAAACAACTTTCAACACACTAGACACTACTCACTAAATAACGACCGAGAGTGAAAAATACGCGCTGTTGCAAAGTTTTCCTTTTTCATTTATTTTGCTTTTTCGTTTTGGCGCCATTTCATTGATGTATATCTAAAATATCGTTTAGAAAGTAACGCTCCTGCCCGAGTAAAAAGGTACGCTCCTGCCCATATGGCTGCTCCTGTCCGAGTAAAATGGTACGCTCCTTCCCAGCGTAGCCGGTGGATGTTCTCTTGAATATCGTTTAAAAAGTAACGCTCCTGCCCATATGGCTGCTCCTGCCCGAGTAAAAAGGTACGCTCCTGCCCAGCGTAGCCGGTGGATGTTCTCTTGAATATCGTTTAAAAAGTAACGCTCCTGCCCATATGGTTGTTTTTTTTACTGTTTTATTATGCTTGTCATAGTATATTAAAATATACAAACAAAAACGATTGCATTCATTGTTTTTAAGAAGTTTGGGTAAGTTTGGCAACATTGCCTGTTTGTTCGATAATATGTAGCTTGTATGGATTTTAACAATGTGACAAAGCTGTCATTTAAGGGAGTTTTTCTTACTGAATCCTGATAAAATTTTAATTTGTTATGGGATTTTTTTTTTTTTATTAAAAGCTGTTCATCCAGCATTTTGTTTAGTTGAAATTGTTCTATAAACCCAAAACTATGCTCAAAAATTGAAAAAATTCATTAATGTGTGGATGCCTAATCTTCACAAGACCCAAAGAATGAATTGTTTTACTGCAAACATTAAGTCTTTTGAAGAATATACGGGATCTTTCGACTGATGAATAAGCGATTTACGGGATATGAATTACTCGATTAAACCTGGGAAAATGAATCAGAAAATTCTGCAACGTAGCTACAATACAAAAACAAAAAAAAAGTTCTTGCAGGTAGAACAACAAAAAAAAAGTGCTGATAATAGTGTTATTTATGGTACTAGTGTGTTATATTGAGAATAAGTCACGTGAGAAAGATTTGTACCACGATGCCGGTAGGCCGAGTGGTATACGTTCTCAAATGACTTGGGAAACATAACAAAAGAGTGTAATACAATGTTTTATACAACAAGTGGAGAAAATCGTTTTTTTATGACATGATAATAAATCTATATTTATCTATCTTCTATACATTTATAAAAAGGAAGGTATGTTTGTCCGTAAAAAAGATAGCATTATGCGTGTGTATCTAATGGGGTCAGATGGGTTGACATGGCGTTGCCATGGGAATCGCCGAAGTAACAATGACACATTCTGGCGGCCTCAGCAGCTTAAGCTGCTTGATAAGAAGCCCACCTGGACGTGATGCTGTTGTAAAGCGTCACGTCAGCGTAAACAAATGTTGCTTTTTCGAAAGCGGATCTCGCTTGACATGTAAATTCGGGCTATGTTTATTATTTGTTTATGATAACAATGATAACATCTCCATTATGTGGCGGACATGTGGCGGATTCCCATGTAGCAACACGCCCCAGATCGGTAAGCAACACCGCCGATACTCGCGGCTGGATGTAGCTTCCGCCCAAGTAACACAAATATGTTTATAAGTATTCTATAGACCGTTATATAACAGTTTCGTAAAACATTTTGCTCGTAAAAATATTTTTATAATCATTTCATAGCCATTAATAACACACTTATAAACACGAAAAAGGACCACTTTATAAAATATTTTTGTCGTATTAAAATGTTTATAGGGGTTCTAGGTAACAACTATAAAGCTACTTTACTACTGCTATAGAGCTCTTATAAGAGTGAATTGTTCCAAGTTACACATTTATAAAACAGTTATAAATATATTTTGTTGTTGATATATTCGCGGCATTTACACTGCAATTTTGTGTATGTTCAGAGCAGAATAAATCAGAATTGTTGTAAAAGAATATTAACTGTGAATGACGAAAAATTAATGGAGTCTATCCTACTATTAGACAAGTAGCATATTGCAAAATATTGAAAATTCAAGCATGATATGTTGATTTGACTTGCGAATTTGATTTTACTGTTAATATATGGGTACATTATGAACTAAATTTTCATGCGCCTGCATTTTGAGGCAATTCAAGACTTTTTATCCTGATATTTTAAATTTCATAACCTCAAGATCTTAATTACAAACAAAAACTACTCTATTAAATAATAATTGTCTAATATTTACAATGTTTTTCTTATAATGACATTCTTATTATCGTATTTCCTTGATAAATATTTGGTTTTTTTCCCAAACCTAAAAAATGACCGACAAAGTTCGCCTACCAAATATGGCGAACTCTTATAACTGTGCTTGTTGCGACAAATTTGTTATATAGGTATTGGACAATTTGCATACATTTTCAAATGACTTGAAATCTTATATACGTATTCTAGACATTATTTGAAAGTCACCAGCGAATACATTTTTCCAAAATACCCAAAAATATACTAAATAAATGAAAACGAAGACGCGAATTTCACTGTATGATCGCAAACGGGGTGGGGATCTTTAGGCAAGACAATGTTGCTATTTCGTGCCCATTTTTATTTTATTTGTTTTATAGTGCTGTCTTGTACGATCGAAATCAAGTTTAGTATTCTATAAAACATTTCTATAAGATATTCTCGTAAGCCAATTCAGATTTAAATACGTTTGCGACTTAACGATAAAGTAATAAATCTCTAATAAAAATATTTTGTAACGATCTCATAAAGTTCTCTATAAAACCTTAATAAACCAATTATACAACAAATTAGACTTCAGAGTGATTCCTCTTATAAAACTGGTGCTATGATATGCTATAAGAATTCAATTTCTTTTGTTTTGTAAAAGGCTTATTAAATGGTCTTCTAGAGAGCTATATTACATGATTATAACACTTTTTTGTCTCTGATAGTATTTTGTGCCAACTACCGCCACTAAATGATACAATTGTTATTGAAGTACCCTAAATAAATCAGTAATTTAGCATTTTAGTTTGATAAGGCACAATCTGTGTTAGTTGGGATAAACTATAAGACAGTGTTGCTATTTTGTGTCCATTTTTATTTTGTAAGTGTTTTATATTGATTTTATAGTGCTGTTTTGTACGTTCTAGATCAAGCATCCTATAAAACATTTTTATAAGATATTCTCTTAAGCCAATTCAGTCTTAAATACTTTTGCGAGTTAACTGTTTTATTGGAGATAGCTATATGATAATATAATAAATCTCTAATAAAAATATTTTGTAACCCTCTTATTTAAGTTCTTTGCAAAACAATAATGAACCAATAATACAACAAATTAGACTAAGAGAGTAATTACTCTTATAACATTGGTACTATAGTATGCTATAAGAATTCAATTTCTTCCGTTTTATAAAAGATTTATTAAATGGTTTTGTAGAGAGCTATATTACATGATTATAACACTTTTTTGTCTCTGAGAGTATTTTGTCTTAACTAACGTCACTAAATGATAAAATTGTATATTGATGGACCCTAATATATCAGTTATATAGCATTTTGGTTTATTAAGGCATAATCTGTGTTAGTTGGGCGTCCTCACAACAATGTTGCCGTTTCTCTGTTTGTTGGGTTGGGATTGTTAAGGTGAGTCGGGGAGGCTGTTTATTTTGATTGTATCTCATCGGATTCCAGAATCTTCATAAAATAGTTTTGTTACGTGATCTGATTGTGTTATTAATCATAAATAATTGGATGGATGATAATAACATAATAATTGTGTGTAAAAATCAAAATACATTTTCAATTGACAGTTTTTGTGTGAAATTTTGCTTATCGTTACCTTTTTGTCTGTATTAAATTATGCTGGGTTTAGCGAACGCATAAGCATAAATTATTGATCAAATCGTTATTTAAGTGCATAAGTCATTACAGTTGAATGTATGAATACGTACTACAGTGTTTACTAAAAACATAAGTTCCAATGATTAAAGCATAACATAATGTATAAGCGTAAAAGTTCCCGACTTTTAACTTTTATGCACTAAACTATAAGAAGGTTGAATGATCACGACGAGAATGAAACAAACAAACCTCACTTTTTTGTTATTTGGGTTTTAAAGTTACTGTTTTGTGAAAATGAAAATAATATACCTAATGAATTAAAAGTACTTTGTGGGAGTGATCAGTTTTGAGGAGAGATTTTTCAGGATCAGGCTATGTTTTCTTTGACAGTTGCTGTTGCTGTGTATTGAACATAGACTAATATTATATACTCAGGTATTGAATAACACCTTCCATAAACACTCAAATCTCTTATGCTTATGTCTTAATAAAGTGACTTAGGACTTGATCATTAATATTATGATTATGCCTTCACTAAACCCTACATTAATGATGAAGGTAGATACAAACATTTGAAATTTAAATTTTATTTAAATTTAAAAAAGAGTTTCAAGGTTCATTTTATGAATTTTCATAACAGTAAAGACTGTAAAGAGTATATATCGGATTTCACTTTGCAATTGATGAATTTATTTCGAAATGTTTTTCTTTGTGTATTACGTTTGAGGTTAGAGATGGGACTAATTATTTTTGACTAAAATTATTGAATTTTACAAGTTCTGCCAGAATTTTAGCAGAGGTAAGAAAAAAAACATAATGTTAATAATAACATATGGAGTTACGTCATATTCTGCTTTTGTTTCTATTGTAAATACCAAGGTAAATACGGAGGTAAATTCAACTTCTTACAAATTTCGAATTGTTACCAGTGATCACTACTTGAAACGCCGATAACTCGGGTCAAATGAATTGAGGCATAATCTATGGTCGATAAAAAAATTCCAAATTGAATGGACGATCAAAATAAGATATAATCAATTATCTACATAAATCAAGGTTTTATGTAAAAAGAGTTCAACTTGAACAACTTTTCTAATTCCGATATGATCCAACGTTCTGGTAATCTTTCCTGACATTTTATATCTATAATCTTCCAAGAATATGTTACTGATGATAAATAAAATGTGAAATATATTCATATATAGACATACAAAGTTACAAGAGTTTAACTGATAATTTGTTGTTTCCAAACCAAACAATAAAACTCATTATTTAGGTTATCACAGGTTTTCAACTTTTTTTTGCAGTTCATTTGAATTTCAAAAACGATTGACATCGATTAAAGCATTTTCACCAGAATTCTTACACCTTATATTTTATAAACCCCTATTATTATACGTATAGGAATGTATAGTTTCTTATAACTTTAGAACAACTTCAAAGTTTAGACTTACTCATAATGTCAAAACGTTCCTCCACTTTCCTGAAGAATTATCTGCTGTGAAGAATATCAAGCAGAAAATTGTCCATGTTATCGAATAATAAACAGCGGAAGATATTTGAAAATCCCGCGTGATTCTTCTAATAAGTACGGCAACATTGGTATCATGTGGGAGCGGGAGCTACATCCAGTCGCAAGTCCGCCGATGAGGTGACAAGGCTGACGGATGACAGAAGACGCTCTTGGTGTAAAATGATGGGAAAGCGACGTGTTCCTATGGAATTCCACTGTACACGGAATACGGGTCCTGATTCTGAAGACTGAAACCTGTCATTCGATTGCATCGGTCTGCATCGTATCGTGTCATGTGTCATTCGCAAGGTTGCCAGAAGTACTGTTTTACCAGGAGATTTACTGATTTCGCCCATGTGTTTCTGTTCTACTGTTTTTGATAGGGATCATCTGGCAACACTCGACACAGATGACGTCATGACTGTCAACGTAAAAGGGAGGTAACCTGTTATACACTGATCTTGGAACCAACCGACACGCGATTTTCCGGTTATTCGACCAAAATTTGGTTTTAAGTTGTATTTTGTGTAAATAAAATTTCGTATCACGAGTGTCTATTTTGCTCGCCCGCAGAAGACCCACAATTATATTATCATGATGATAGTTTTCGTCTCTTTGTGGCACCAACAATATCAACCGGCTGGACAAATTTCTCTACAGCCACGAATAGAGAGTACCAACCCATTAAAATGAAATAATCCTTAAAATAGCTTCCCGATGATTTGGTGTAACAACAGATTATCTGTTTTTTTAGCGTTTCACTTCAAATCTCATCTTATTCGCTTTTGGATTTATAGTAATAATAATAATAAATCGTCTTCAAGAAGAACTACATTGCGATAATAATTATTGACATTAATCATACCTAATGGGCGAGTTCTGATAAAAGCAGATCGACGACGGGTGACGGGGATTTGTTGGAGGATTTTTCGATTGTGTTGTGTTATTTTGGAATCACAGCGTTAATAATAATAATTTGTAGGTAGATTTGTTTGGTTTCGATTAGATAAGATAAGAATGTTCCACTTTGGTTTTCGATTTCGTGTTTTTTCTTCTGGTAGAGGATATTTTACACTTTTGTGCAACGTCAAAGCAGACGACGCCGACGGTGATTTGTTGGATGGTTTTTCGATTGTGTTGTGTTATTTTGGAGTCCCAGCGTTGATAATAATTAGTAGGAAGATTTGTTAGGATAAGGATGGTTCACTTTGGTCAAAGATTTAGTATTTTTTCGTTTGAATTAGGATATCTACATTTTGTGCACAAGATGCACGTCAGTTATTTTGTTCTTACAAGTTGGATTTCAATTCTGAGATGGATTTGAAGTGGGTTTTGCGTGGGCTGCTCGGAGAGCGGGTAATTCAGCTAGTTATTAATAAGCTTATTTGTGATCAAATCAAAGCTCAGTAGAGGTAAACCGCTAAGTAAAGAAGCCGGGACAGGGACCGCTGTTGCGCGGCTTTTTCTTGTTGTCTCTGTCTCCTGGGCATTTAAACATCCAGGCAGGGGCTTATCATGACCTTAGATTGCACCTACGGATCTGCGACCAATCACGTTCAGGGGGCAGTCTCGAGTTAAAAATTGGGTTGCTGCACACATTCTACAGCAGGCTTCTTTACTTAGCGGTTTACCTCTACCCTATAAATGTCAGAACGACTTTTTTACATTTCGGTCAAAGTAGGGTGTTTGTTTGGTTTCCACGCGACGTGAGATAAAAGTTATAATACATAACTCACCAGTGACTGGTGAGTTATGGATTATAACACACAAATGTGTTTTTGGATTGTTTACACTTGCCTAAAATGACATCAATAATAATGACAGTCATAACTATCATGTGTTGGATAAAACTATTATTTCGTGTTATATCCAGTTTAAACATGTCCTGAAAATTGAATTATTTCACAGGAGTGTATTTCAAATGCCCCTTAGTTAGTGATGAAGTTCTAACCAAAGATGAATGGAAACCCAAAATCAAAGATTTCTTATACATGGCCTTAGAAGAAGAAAGAGGAATAACTGCATGTCTAATTCTATATTCATGCAACTATAATCGAACAAAGGTACGTGGTGTACGTAGTTCTATACATCGCTAGAATATATATCTTCCTTTTCACTGATTTTAGGTTGAAGAGTGTGCAAATATTTTATGCAGATACATTGACAACATCATAGCCAATCCTACTGAGCCCAAGTATCATAAAATTCGATGCTCCAATATTGCTTTTTCGGAAAAAGTCCGACCAATGTTGGGTGCAACGGAATTTCTACATGCAGCTGGATTTAGGCCTCAGCAAATGGAGCATAATGGAAATATGGAAGATTTTTGGGTCTGGTCTATAGAAAATATCGAAGGCATGGAAACATTAGAAGTAAGTCATATTTAGAAATCGCGATTTTTGAACATCATGTAGTTTTTGAGAGATGCGCTGAAATCGGAGAATAGAGTGGAACTTGAGTTGGATAGAAGTATGCAAGTCTTGACTGCAGCTCAAGCAGCAACGAGGCTTGATTTACCTTATGATTTTTATGCTATTACCATTGAGGAACTGAAGAAGGAACAATTAGCGAGGTAATCATACATTTTTTTCATTTATAGTAGTAATATTTCCATTTGTAGATCCGAAGTTGCTGAAAAACAGCTACAACTGAGAACAAAAGCGATGAGAGAAAAAGAAGAACTTCGTGAACTTAGGAAGTATAAATTCTCTTTGATCAGAGTACGATTTCCTGACGGGGCTTACCTACAGGTAATATCAAAAAGTTATAACAAATCAATAGTAATAGTAACGTCACTGTTTTCTGTGTCATCTCAACAGTTTTTGTTTCGTTTCCAAATATTAGTTTTTGTTCTGAAAACCACAATACAAATTTTCAGCTGAAGCGACCCAGGTCTGTGATTTGCGTTCTCTATAAAAGAGGAAACGAAGCGGAAGCGGAACAATAAGTGCTACTCGATAGGCGATTCCTTATAACTTTCGGTCGTCATCCTAGGCGATTAAAAACACTGCTATGGTTGTCGATGCCGAAAATAGCAAATATTGAAAATTCAGTGGTGGTGCTTTTATCGGTTAACTCTGATCTTTGAGGATAGTTGTGAAAAAGTTATTGTTTTTTGTTGATTATTGACGAGTTTTTAACTCCTTTGTCTGGTTCAAAGCTATTTGAATTTTAAGTAGAAAGAACATCGACAATTTTCCATATAATAATTAGCTGCTTAAGGCTCATTGGCAGTATTATCTCAATATTGAAAATGTTTGAGATGTGTCACTGTTCTTGCGAATTAGCGATATACTCACGGAAAAACATTACATAGCCAAGCAAGAGAAGTGATAGCGGAAGTTTATAGGTACCCAATTGATATAAATAATATTTTGGAGTATTTTTCCTTGTGTTTATATAGGGTTTGTGATGAAGAGGCGGCAGATGATTCGCTCAAATTCCCTTTTGAACATAAGCTCGATCGAGTGTCCCTTTATACTGGTGTCGGCATATCTACTATAAGAAGCATAAAAAGGCCAGATAACTTACAGAAATCCCTCGACAGCATATTAGATGACCTGGTCGAAATATACTCTGATTGTCTCCAATTGGGATACACACCAGGTAGATGGAGGGAAGTCAAAGTTGTTTTATACCCAAATCGGGAAAATCAAATAACTCAACTCCGAAGGCTACAGACCAATCAGCCTATCATCCTTCTCGCTGAAGTCACTGGAAAAGCTGATTGACCTGCACATAAGAGAATCAACAAACATAGTAATGCAATGTCCGGATCAGCATGCTTACCTTAAAAGAAGTCAACTGACAGCGCTTTGCATGAAGTTATGAGAACAATTGAAAAATCTCTCGACGACAAAGAATACACGCTGGGCGCGTTTCTAGACGTAGAGGGAGCATTCAATAATGTCACGACCGAGGCTATCGAAAGAGAAATGGAAAGGATGAAAATGGAACCAATCATCATCAACTGGACAATAAAAATGCTGAAAAGCAGGATTACAAACTCAGAAAATGGGAATTGTTCTATAAGGAAAAGAACAACAAGAGGGACATCACAAGGAGGAGTTATCTTGTAATTGATCGTGGTAAACTCGATCTTAAAAACCTTCAGAGATCAAAGTATAAAGATGGTAGCATATGCAGACGATGTGGCAATCCTGGTAGTGGCCAAAAGCTTGTCAACTATCAGTGAAATCATGGGATCTGCATTGAAGGAGCTTTCCAAATGGGCAGTACAGGACGGTCTTGGAGTAAACCCTGATAAGACAAATCTAGTACTGTTGACAAGGAAATACAAGATGCCCAACAGTAAAATGCCCACATTCGGGGGACAAACTCTTAGGCTTTCCAACGAGGAAAAGTACCTAGGAATCATTCTAGACTCGAAGCTCTCCTGGAAAAGAAACACAGAGGAAAGATTGAAGAGAGGCCTCAATGCATTATATATATTATGCAGGACAATGATTGGTAAAAAATGGGGACTAAAGCCGCACATTATCCACTGGATGTATACAGCGATCGTGAGACCCATAATTACCTACGGAGTACAACGGCTGGCAACACCAAGTACAACGGAAGCAAAGAACAGCACACCGCAGGCAGCTTTAGAAGTAATTCTAAACCTGCTGCCCATGACAGCAGGTTTAGCAATGACTTGTTCATTAAAAGCACTGCCGCAAAGGGAGCTCTCAGACTGAGGGAGGCCAAATTGTGGAAACAGGCAACAAGTGGGCACTAAACGCGGCTAAGGGAAATCTCAAAGGCAATGGATAACCAAGAGGCGAAGCTGCTACAAACGGCAACAGACTACATGGTGACTAAGCGCTCTTTTGAGAATAAGGTAGTGGTTAAAATAACTTCCAGAGAAGACTGGAATCAAGACTCAATTATAAGGGAGGAAGAGATATCCATCTCCACAGACGCAGCAAAGATAAATACAGGCACAGGAGCAGGGATATACTCAAAGGAACTGATCATCCAAGAGTCTATCAAGCTTGAGAAAGGATGTGGCATTCTGCATGCCGAAATCATTGCCATTAGGAAAGCAGCCAACCTGCTGCAAAGACTGGACAACACAACAAAAGACGTCACAATCTATGCAGACAGCAAAGCAGCGTTGAGACTACTAGAATCAGATACAGTAAGGTCAGAGGTAGTGATGAGTTGCCGTGGATCAGGTTCAAGAAGCTCGCTCTATGCTGGGTTCCTGGCAATATTGAAGGGAACACGATGGCAGATGAACTGGCGAAATTGGGACTAAGAAAGGATGAAGCCGAAATGGAAAATACATCGCGACCAACAATCAAACTATTGAAAGATACAGTAGATAAAAACATGGCGAAGCTGCAACACATCGAGAGATCTGTGGCCAAACCTGGATATGGAAAAAACAGGGGAATTACTAAAGCAGAGCAAATCCTCCGTGAGCACCCCTGTGGGAGTAATCACAGGACACTGTGAAATCGGAACCATGCTCCGAAAATGGGGCCTAGGGCCTGATGAGCTCTGCAACGACTGCATCGAGGAGGATGAGACGATAGAACATCTACTGTGCCACTGCCCAACTCTGAAGGAAGGACGCCTCAGGAATATGGGACAATACTATCTTGAAGAATTGGAGGAAGCGGCAAATGTAGACATCTTGCTAATTCTGAACTTCGTAAAAACCATGGGATGGTTACGAACGATGAAGAGAAAGGATGCAGGTTAAGACCAAGGGGACACCTCTTCAAACAAGGGATCACATTAGGCCTCCGAGTGAAAGCAATGCGAAGCAGGAAACTGTGGGGCATACCCTGCCATACGTTTTACAACCCATGAATCATAAAAAAGTCTACCTTGGGAAGATTATCAGAGGCAGCTTAAAAACCTTGCATGATAAATAAACGCAAAAGATAGAGCCTAAAAACCCAAAACTACGATGCTCGAAAATCAAAATGAAAACAAATCAATAAGTAAGTTTATGTGTAGCTCGCTCGACGGCTCGACTGACTGTAACTGGCGCCAACTGATGGGTCAATTCTGTGCACATCTGTAAGCGAATCTATAAGTTTCTATAAGCTTATAGAATAGACAATTTGCAATTCTGCGCTTCGTTTAGCTTAAGAGGAGCCGCCCACGGTGCAACTGTTTTGAAACGAAGGTTGCAAATCAGTTGATTCTGAAACTGTTTTGTAACCTCGGCATCGTGTAGTAGTGTGGAGCCGCACACGAGTCGATCCAAATAAAACTAGTTTGCAATCAGTCTCGATTGGATTGCACGCGACCAATTTCCGCGGTCGAATTTGCGTTGCAGTTTTAAGTTGTCCACGTTTCACGTATGTACCTGGCGCGCCGCCTGCTGAACGGGTTATTTCATATTCAAAAAATGGCAGATCAAGTAATGAATTTGAAATTTGTCGGAAAGGTTGAGAAGCACGAAGAATTATACAATTATAAACTAAAACCTGGGTACTCAAGAAAAGACGTCGGGTCCTTCGTTGTCTGCGGTATCGATAATAATCAATCATGTCTTCCTCATCTGAATCAAAATTTGACATTGTTATAATCTCCAATGCACTGTGCACTGCCCCACCAACTGCAACTAATTGAAACTGTTCCATAGGTAATCGATCCGTGTGCGTGCAGGAATTTCTAATTAGTTGTAAACTGGTTTGCAACCTTGGTCTTGAAACAGTCGCATCGTGGGCGGCTCCTCTGAGACTTATAGAATCGTATCTATTTACGATCAGGTGTTTGGCAATCCTGATCGCAGCATCCCATGAGCTTATGGAAAGTTACAGATTCGCTTACAGATGTGCACAGAATTGGCCCATAAGTCATAAAAAGTAGAAACCTGTAATGCCTCGTTTACATTCAATTTCATTTCAAAGTGGAACTGTGAAATTTTCGCTTGGCAAATGGAAATCATAATAATATGGTACCATCCACATTGAATTTGGCGTAAGCGTGACTTTGAACCATTGAGTTTTATAAGGCTTTAGAGAAGGAAACCTTCAAAAATAATGGCACCATCATCCAATTTTGGACGTATGTCTTGCGTCGCCGAAAACTGACCTGCCTTGGACGCGGTTGCCGATTTGGGCAAATCTTCATCAGTGAAAATTCCTCTGTGTACGAAATTGATTGATAAGACATGATACAATGAGAATTAAGGAGGATTGAGTATTGTTCATTTTTCAAGAAGGTGCATCAAGGTTCACTATTCTAGATTATCGCATAATCAGACACATTTACAACCATGATTTCGTGTGAATCAACTCAATGTTGAACAACGGTGATAGTGTCTAATGATGATATTATTTCATATCATAAATAATGTGAAACATTTTTGTGCTACTCAAAGCTTTATTACTAACATTCATTAAAAATAATGATTTTTTGTGCATTGGATACAGGCGATACATAGTAAATATTAGTCCTAGTACACGGCAACGCTGCCTTTAAACAGCTGGTTTCGATTTTGAAGGTAGTGCGGTGATGCCATGGGGTTTCAACTTGAAAACTTCTACTTTCGTGCTTGTGAAGTGTTGTATTGTGACTTTATTTGTGAAAAATGGTAAGATTGTGCTTGCTGTGTCAAAAACTGGACCATTCGGATCCAGAAATCACCATTCACAGGTAAGTGTCAAATTTGCATTGAGCATTGACTGGAGAGGGATCCAGTGGTGTAGAGTGTAGGCATCATCATATTTCATTCATGAAAATGAGGATGTTTTAATCTTCAGGAAGTTTAAATGTTTGTTTTTATTCGTGAATAGGTAACATGTAACAACGAAAAAATGAAACTGATTTGGAAAAAAAGCCTGAATGGTAGTGTTTTATGCAATAGGAACCGATTGTTCTCAAATAAGAAAGGATATTCATATTACTTGAATACCTATTCCATTATTTCCTCGATCATTTCATACACAGTCAAGATGAATTATTTATTGGATACTTCCTCAACTGTCTTATTTTCGTTTTTTTTATCACAATAAGGTTGAAGTCTTCAGTAAGAATGCTTACTTTTACAATTATTATTATTATAATCACTTTTTAGAGCTCTTAAAACCTCGCGTTTATCTCGAAATTAACTTTTTGACATATCGCCCTCTTTGCCTGTACCTTTCAATTGGAATTAAAAATTTTGACGAAGCCCAGTCTTTCTTCCTGTTAAAGCGAAATATAGTTTTTCCAACAATTTGCTCGAAACCAATCAATAGACTTTTATGAAGGGACATTTTTGTCAGAAACGTCAAATAAAAAAGATAAAGGGGGTCTAAATTAATATATAAAAAAACCTTGTACAGGGCACAGCTAAATGGACCCCGCAATTCACTTTTTAATTTGACGTTGGGAAAAAAGTTTTAAATTAAAGTTCAATGCCAGAAAAAATGGCAATTGTATTTTTAAGGTAGGTATAGGATATATAAAAAATGTTTAATTTTCTGGAGAATGCGAAAAGTGAATAGAAACTGCAAATATTGGTACTTGCAAATTGAAGCAGGGTACCTACGCATTATGTATTGTTTATTTGCCCATACTTCTTTGAATGTATATCTAGAAATAAATGTTTCTGGGCCAAATTTATGTCTAAACATACAAAATTGAATGTATGTCTAGACATTAATTTAAAGAAGAATAGACCAATAAACAATATTGCTTACCTGCTTCAATTTGCAGGTATACCAATATTTGCGGTCTTTGTTTAGTATGACTCCTGCACCATATTTCTTTGAATTTATCTCCACTCACTTTCCAGCACTGATAATCATTTTGGTATAGTTAAAAATAGTTTTTCGGCCATTTATTTATAATACTTTTCGCCTGTACATATACTTATGTATTAGAAACAAGAAAAGTAAAACGTTGCTGTTTCCTATTTTTTATATTTTTTTCTTGTTATCCAATTTTAGATTTCCAAAAAATGAAGAGCTGCGAAATATTTGGTGTTCTTTGGTGAGGATTGACGAGGACCGACTTCGAATAAAACCTCCCTTTTTGTGTTCGGCCCATTTTAACCCACAAGACTATTTACGTGACATTGATGGAATCAAATATTTAAAACCAGGAAGCTTGCCGATCATGACTCACCGGCAGACCATACAGTTTCCCGTCTCCAAAAACAAAAATCATATGGCAAATTGAGTAAAATGGCCTTAGAGATATGTAAGAAAGGCGAAATATATTTTGTATTTTGGTTGTCATTTTATTCGGAACCGTAATTCATTATTGTCGGAAGAACAGCAGGAGATTTAATTTTTAATGTTATGAAAATTTCAATTTTTATTGATTCAGACAGTCAAAAATGTGATATACTGTCATATAACAATAACGACATAGGTACCTACCCAAATTAATATTCATTTATATTTTTCATACAAAACGGTAGAAACTCGAAATGTGCCGCCGCTGTTCCAGATGAAAATCGAGTTCGGACGTACGTATTATAAGAATCACATGTTCTCATGCGGTGTTGCCCGATGGGTTCGGATTCCTCGTTTTATCTCTTTCCACTCATAGTGTTGTCTCTTTCGCACTTATTGTGATGTTGGCGTCAAGACTAATACCATTTTATGAATGGGATGCCCAGTCTATAGTATTTAAAGTCAATGCTTTGAACACGAATGCAATGTAGCTTGAAACATATGATTCCCGTTTGCTAAGAGGAAATTTGACAGATCCCATTCGAAAACAAATTGAATGTAAACCTTACATTAGTTCATGGTAGGCCTCTATTATTGGCAATCGGTGGATGACTACTTATGACTTCAAAGGCGCCATTTTTCTGAATTTGCAATGATAGATTCTCATTAATCTGTTTTCGACGTTGGAATGAAATGGATACGGGTATCATTAACTTTGATGAATATTAGTATGGAATAATAAAAAAAATATGCAAAAAACCGGATTGCCTTTCTACAGCGAGCATAATATCTTCTCTTCCTCGTGAAATAGTACAGAAAGGAAGTCCTTGAGATCAAAGACTGTTTCGGGTGCTTATAGTGAATCCGTCTTTTTCAATAATAATAATATAATATTAATAATAACAAACGTGCGGTTTGATGAACCTGAGCTACTTTTTTGTGAAACGGAAGATGCCATAAACAAAAATATCATAGGTCTTTTAGTTTTTGAGCTACAGGCTGATTTTTAAAAAGTTGCATTTTTGAACATTCCTTGTATCTCAGCTACCTGGTAACTCATCGGAAATGGGAAAACGGGTTCTGATAGAACCTTTTACGTACAATCCAGTGACGTAATCAGATTTTTTACAGATAATATTGTTTCTGAAACCAATGTTAGGATTTTTCAAACGGGACACCCTATATATTTATCAAAAAATTGATTTGTCTTTTTACAGACTTTTCAAAAATATAGTATAGTATGAGTCTATTTTGATAAACCACGCCAATAATCCCAATTTTCATAATTAATCAACATTTTGGGGTAGGACATGGAATCCAAGGATGTTCGTTATTGTTTACCTAATAACGGTTCTCAACTTTCATGTGTATGAAGTATATTTGCGATTTAATGTATCATTTAGTTAGGTATCTACCTATCAAAATACGCTGCGCCATAAAATTAACGCAAAAGCAATATATTTTTCATAAGACTTAATGTAAACATGACCTGATCTGATTTCCTATCTTCTTTGAAGAACCATGTATTGTATCAAGTTGACTCGAACATTGATTTGTACCCTGTACTCTGTGAAGTATGCAAATGTTAGAGTCCACTGGATGGATGATTTTTCAAAAATATTATGAAATTTTTCATTAATGGATGTTTAGATTGAGTCTTAAGAAAAATATATTGCTTATGCGTTAATTTTTTGGCGTAGTGTACAGGGTGTTTCCGTATATTTCGTCTGCAGACCAACTCGCTTATTATGCAAGATAGATAGGGACTTTAAATACAAAGTTGGTAGGTATTAACATGATCCGCTAGAAAAAAATATTTTTTTGTATACCGGGTGCACGAGAAAAGTGTGGCAGACACAACTTGCATTTTTTTGAATGGAACACCCCATATATTATTTTATAATCAAATAGAAATTATTTTTCTGATCTCAAAAATATACAACATGTAGGTATTCCTTCCAGACGTTTTCAAAATATTAGAACTTTAAAGTTGGTTTTTTGGTATTGCCAAATTGTAATAACTATGACTACAATAATTGTTTCAACATTATTTAATAATTTTTATCCTTCCAATAATCTGAAACAACGAATAAAACAAGTGAATACATCATATTATTAATAAATTGATATCATAAACTACATTCAAGAAAATGTGTTGTGAATAATGGCGGGCATATTCAATAATTGAATTTTATGATATCAATTTATTAATAATATAATGTATTCACTTGTTAAATTCCTTGTTTTGGATCATTGGAAGGATAAAAATTAATAAATATTGTTCAAACACTAAATTTGGCAATACCGGTTTTATGGTACTTTAAAACTCAAATATTTTGAAAACGGCTGGAAGGAATGCCTACATGTTGTATATTTTCGAGATCAGAAAAATAATGTCAATTTGATTATGAAATAATATATAGGGTGTTCCATTTAAAAAAATGCAAGTTGTGTCTGTCACACTCTTCTCGTGCACCCGGTATACAAAAAATTATTTTTTTCTGGCGGTTCATGTTAATACTCACCAACTTTGTATTTAAAGTTCCTATCTATCTTGCATAATAAGCGAGTTAGTCTGCGGACGAAATATACGGAAACACCCTGTACATCTCAGATGGACATTCTCATTACCTACCGAATACAAAACAACTTAACATAGGAAGTGTCGTGGCGAATACTGACAGCTATTTTGGGTAAAAACAAACTTTGTGGTCATTTGGTTTATCGTGATAGCTTATTCTATCGAAAATAATTTTCTGAGCCTCAACAAGCATTTTAAAGCTCAAGTTGAAGAGTATAGAAGTATATTGTGCAATAGTTCATATTTGCGAATGTTGGTTACCGTCCGATTAAGTGATATTTTTGAAAAATTCAAAGACGAATTATCTGTCTTCAAAAAAGGTAAAAAAAGTTTTGAAAGTGGGCATGTTTTCAAAATGGATTTTGATGGTACGTACCTTAGGAATCCTGAGAGGAGAAGTATTGGCTTTTTGAAAGTTTAAAAGCACTTTTTCACTTCGTAAAAGCAATTTGAATTGAAGAGTCAGTTTTCAAATGGGAAAATCAATACAGATTGGATAAGAGCTGATGTTTGTTTTTACCGAATTTCGAAATGTCATCTGTCAGTGACGTCAACACTTCCACGTTCTATAACGATCAAGGTCCAGTTGACATATTTACCCCCATATGCACCGTAGAAATCTAATCCGGATAAAGACTTCAACGCGATTATTTTCCTTTAGGTGGTATGGAAGATAATCGCGATAAAGACTTCATCCGGATTAGATTTCTACGGTGCATATCAACAATCTACATAAAGAGTTTTAAGAGATTTTTATCCAGGACCACGAACTTTATTCTCCGTAGTAAATGATGATAGAATTATGTTTGGACCTAGCTACATGATGGCACTTTTCTTTTGAAAATGAACTCTGAACGTCATTTTCTGCCACCCTTCATAACAAAATTTTCGACATAATCCAATACCTCCTAGAACCTTGTTGCATAATCGCAAATTCACTTCAGACACTCAAAAGTTGAGACCTCTGTTACTGTTACCAAGTGAGCAATAACAAACATCGTTGGTTTTCATGTCCTACTCCAAAATGTTGATTAATTATAAAAATTAGGATTATTATTGCCGTGGTTTATCAAAATAGACCCATACTATATTATATTTTTGGAAAGCCTGTCAAAAGATAAATCAATTTTTTGATAAATATATACGGTGTCCCATTTGAAAAACCTAACATTGGTCAATATTTCAAAAACAAAAATACTTGGAAAAAAACAGATAACTCCACTGGATTTTACGTAAAAATTTCTATCAGAGCTCGTTTTCACATTTCCGAAAAGTTACCAGATAGCTGCGATTCGAGGGGTGTCCAAAAATACAACTTTCAAAATCACTCTGTAGGTCAAAAACTAATAGGCCAATAACATTTTTGTCTATGGCATCTTCCGTTTCGAAAAAAAGTAGGTTCCTCAAAACAGCAAGATTCTATCTTTAGTAATAACCGAAACAACCCGCAATTGTAACCAAAATGAGACACCCTGTACAAGAATAAGTATTCGACCAAAAAGGTATTAGAGACTTTTTGCACCTCTAAAATATCCATTCCGTTGTGGTTATCGTTATTCTGAGCATGCGCAGTGACAAAATCACAATCCTTTATCGTTATTAGGGACTTTTTGAAGCTCTTATTTGACCCGTTATTAACGTTGCCGGTTATTCTGAGCTTGCGCAGAAGTCTGGAAATAACCGAATCGGTTATTAACCGATAACGTGTTACGTTATCTACGGAGCCTTAACGTTCGCTTAATAACCGTCGGTTATTTTCTCATGTTGTCATAGTGATATACAGTATTATTTAATTATTACATAGAAGTCGTGAAACATACAAAGTACAATTTAAATTGTTAAAAATGACTACTGTTGCACTGGAATTGTAAGATTCTTGTCTTTTTATTAAATATCCAACAGAAACTGATCCTATGTTTTACAGCTTGGCAACAGTGTAATTGATGTTGATGGAGATCAGCTGTTTATCATTCCAGTCGGTGTTCTGCCCATGATACTCGTGGTTTTGCCTGAGTTACATTTAATTTAACTTCGAAGTGGAAGTGACAGATTTCCGCTTGCCAACGGGAATTATGTACTACCATTCACATTGAATTTGGCGGAAAAGGAACTTTGAACACAAATTCAATGTAGATGGTAGCATATTATTATGATTCCCGTTTGCCAAGCGGACGTGTAAACCTCACCTTTGGTAGTCTGAATCTGGTCCAATATGGACCAAAATATCTTCCATATTTCATAATTCGTGCTGCTCTGCTAGGAATTTGGCGAAAATATCACAAAATCAAAATCAAAACATCAAAAACCAAAAACACAACAAATCTGATCACTATGATGACAGATGACATGGTGATGACACAACGTCAAACGTTAAATACGAGTTTCAAAATCTCTTTTTTGTCTCCTCTCCGTTATTAATGTTTTGTTTTCTGCGCATACTTAGTATAGCGGGATACGTTAATTACGTTGAAATTATTTTCTTATTCCATATTTTTGCTTTAGTATCTGGATTATGATCCAATCAATTAGATTCAGGGCCGGTTTCTCAATTGAGAGTTAACCCATGAGTTAGCTGACCCTGGGTCAACTTAGCCCCTGCCAAATGGACAAATGACAAACATTTCGAGGTTATCCTGAGGTTATTGCGATAAGTCATCGGTCAACTCAAATGATAAACAGCCCCTTAGTGAGGTATATTTAAAAAAAATGGTTGAAGAAAGACAGATTTGCCCAGTGGTCCAAGAATCGAGTAGATAACCGTCAACTCAACATTCTTGATCAACCGTCCATGGAATGTTTTCGTGGCATCGACAGTTGGATTAGTTGTGTCGATTGAAAATTTGTACCGCTGCCTTGATACGTAATGCATTTTTTCAAGGAGAGGACTGAGAGATGAATAAATAATAAAAACCATCAATACTATGGGTACCTATCTACCTATCCATTCAAATTATAAGAAAAATTGGTTGTTATCTTATCTGACTAAAAATAGTTCACCACAGTTTTTGATTATTTTGCAGATATCGGAATAACCCTCGTTTAAAAATACATTGGGCATTTTAATTTCGTTTTTTTTTCTTCTAGAGAGAATTGACAACGAACCACATCAAATCACAACTACGTAATAATTCCAAATGTATCTGCAAAATAATAAAAAAAAATGTTGGTAGAATTTTTTAGTTAGATAAGAAGAACCAATTTTTTTATTATAAAGATAAACAATTGAACCATAGCAATATTGATGACTTTTATTATGTATTTATTTCTCAAGCCTCTTCTTGATCCAAAAATCCATTACGTATCAAGGCGGTTATAGAGTTGTGTCGATTGAGCCACGAAAAGATTCCATGGACGGTTGATCATGACTGTTGAGTTGACGGTTACCTACTTGGTTCATGGACCACTGGGCAAATCTATCTACATTAATTTTTTTCAAAAATACCTCAATCAATTAATTTGATCATATTTCAGTTTGGTACAGTCATTTGATGCGAAAACAAGGGGTTACCTGAAAACATTTCCGGAAGTTTTGAAAATTTGTGATTTTATAGATTCCGATGTGCTCTTCCGAATTTCAACTTTGCCCCCTCGTATCTTTGCCGCTGGCGCCACGATATTCGAAGAATGGTACCTGTAAGCAGTTTTTTGGCATTATCTTTTCTCCGACTCATTTCACGATGAAAACATGATGAATGAAAGTAGAGAAAATTACCTACAATTTATGTAATAACTTTTTTTTTCGTAGATTGGATAGTTTAGTTCAACATGCTTTTTGGCCAAAAAACAAATTTCCACACCACCAAAAAAAGTGAGCGACGCGTTTTTTTTAATCGTAACACTTGGACAAAAAAGAATAGCGAAACGAAGGAGAATACGATACATTTTGGAATTGTGTGGTCGACTGGGGATACCACGATTAAAAAAAAAGCGGCGCTCACCCTTTTTCAAGGTGGTGTGGAGATATGTTTGTTGGCCAAACCGTGAAAAACGCATGTTGAACTAAACTTTGCGGAGCTTGTACCTACGTCAAAACTATTCATTGTACGAAAAAAAAGTTATCACATAAATTGTAGTAAATTTTCTATAGTTTTATTTTGTATTCACATGTTTTCATCGTGAAATAAATCGGAGAAGAGATATTGTCAAAACACTGCTTCTAGGTACCATTCTTCGAATATCGCGGCGCGAGCGGCAAAAGTTCTAGGGGGCAAAGTTGATTTAGGGAAGAGCAAAAATGCCTGAATCTGCAGAAAGTTAAAGTTATGCAAAGTTGATTTGATTTTGATAAGTTTGTTGATGTGTTTGGGGTGAATATGGAAAAAAAGTTTTTTTGGGAAATTGTGAATGATTTTCAAAACAAAAATAAATTTTCTCTAGGACTCATTGTTTTTGGTATTTAGGCATTACTTTTAATTCCGAACAACTTTTCTCGACAACATTTTGCTCAATTTTTTAAAATGATGGTATTTTACTCTTGTACTCTTACTCTCAATTTTTATATTTTTTGACCCACCGTGTATGCTGTTTGACTTGCAACTATTCTAATTGCACCTATCGAACATTCACCAACTTTCGGCAATGTTTGAATTTTGGTTCTACGATTGATAAAAAAAAATCCCATATGTTCCACACTTGAATGACCCACTGTATACAGTGAGGACGTAAATAGTCCCCCCCCCCCTCTAACTTTTGAACGCATTAATATTTTTGGCTCAAATTATTATTGTCAAGAGGTTCAGGGACAGCATTTTGAAAATGTATTGAGATAATTTTGCATGATTTCGTTCTTAATATTATGTTTAGTATTAGGTTTTTTTGAAATTTTTTATTAAATACTGTTGTAGAAACAATCACTTATCAGTTTGACAGTTGAAATTTTTTTTTTGAGGTCAAAACTTAGTAAAGCCTACCCTGAACAACACCTCCAAATTTGAGCCAAAAATATTAATGCGTTCAAATGTTAGAGGGGGGGAGGACTATTTACGTCCTCACTGTATGTAACTCGAGACCGACGAGGAGCTGAAAAAATGTTCATAGAGTGAAAATTGTTCAATCTAAATAGTATAATTTAAATTTGAAATATTGCCGGATAAAACTGGGTCACCGTGTATATGTTGGTATTTTGTTCAGCCGTTTTTGCGCTATTCAAGTTCAAAGTCTCATAACAATCACATAACGTTAATCTGGATTCTACCTTATCTTAGCAACCCAGATCAAAGTTATGTTATTCTATCAACGGCGGCTTTACAATAAGGTGAAATGGTCATTGAGCTCCCAAATAATCACTACGATTTCATATTGATCTACTTTAACAATATTCTCCGATAAAAACTTCCATTAATACATCCTTTAATGCGCGCAAGTTATTATACCAACACATCTTGAGCACATAATCAGAATAGTCTTTAGCGTCTCCCCACCAACACATCTTAAAAAGCGTCGCACAGATTATTTGGGTCAAAATTCAGCTTTGACGAAAAATCGCTTGCATATTCAAATGCAATATCATCACGCATAAGCGGCTGGAGACATCGGAGAGAAAAGAAGTAGTGAGCGTAAAATCAGCGTGTTAGAATGAGAAAACATGTCAAAATCGGCATTGACAAAGACACCTCCCACTGGCACGCGGTTTATTTGCGACCTACGCTCTCGTTTTTCAACGTCTTCCTTCTTCATCACACGATAGGTACCAAGACGAGTTACAAAGTTCCTGGAACGGTTGGGTGTGGAAGGCCTGTAACTTTCAAAAAATCATTTTTATTATCAGCTCAACTTGTAAATAGTTCCATTATAGTGATAATAACAAAAAAATGTGTCAGCTGCATAGAATAAGTGGCGGAAGTTGCGAGCTGACCATGTCAATGTATAAAAACACGTAGAATTGGGTTATTATAAGTTGTTACAAAGCCAACAACCAAACGTCTAGAGTCGCGTTAGCTGACAATTTTTTTCTGGGTTTCAGAACAAAAATTATTTTTTTGAAACTTGACAACTGATTAGATGACACGGAAAAAAATGACTGTAACGCTAACGGTACGGAATGATCGTTTGATAGACTAATTCGAGATAATTTTCAGGGAACATTTTCAGTCTATGAAAAATTAATGGAAGTTATAGACTTTGTCAGAGATAATCTCGAACAAGACCTTCCATTTGTCCTCAGTTCACCGACGGGTAGCAAATTTGAAGAAAAGGATTTTGAGACCACTCTTGTCGATTTGAGACTGGTCCCAGCAACCATTCTGATTTTCTCATGGGACCCATCAATTCTAGAAGAAATCAAAGGTGCCGGATACAATAAATTTCTCAAATCGGAAGTAATGATGTTAATGCAAACATTATAGAAAATCCGGAATTTTGGAGGATATACTATATTTTATCTGTATGGCTTATGATATGAACTGCATAAAAAAAAAACATTAGTTTTTGAATCTTCTTGGATAGATGTTGTGTAATTGTGATACGTATTCATACATATTGCATTATATTTGGAAGAATACACGAATTATAGCTTTGTTGATTTATTATAGAATTTTTAATGTAATTATTAAATTATTGATACACCATCGTTTTCTCTTATTCAAACGCTCTTGAATGGTTTTTAGTCAGAACGCTAAAAATCCCGATAATTGTAGAATGCCAAAATCAATTTATTTACAGGGTGTTCGTTTCTAATGTGACCCCTCGTTAACTTTTTTGAGTCACCCTGCAGAGAAAAAAGTAAAATACAAAAGTTGTAGTTTAATGTAAACTTTTTGCGAAATATATGTTTGTAAATATAGGGAGTTGCATAAAAGAATGGCAGACCAAAGTTATATTTTTTTAAATGGAACACCCTGTAGCTTTTTTTTGCAACAAACGTGATGATTCATAATTATTGGTCAACTGGCCGCTCGTTCTCTTGAATGCATTTTGATATATTGGTCCGGAATATCGTTTCCAAATGATTATTGTTTAGGATAATTTTTTCAGCGTGGTCTGACAAAATTCAACTCTTCTTCCTTTGGTTCAGCGTTGATTTAGGAGTTGCTTCTCATTAAGTTTTGGTTAGTGTTCAAAAAAAATAAATTGTTTTATGCTCCAGTAGGTTATAAGAATTTTAAAATGAGCTCTCTCTGTTTATTTGAAAATACCACTTATTCCATATTTTTGCTTTATTAACTGGAATATGATCAGATTAATCAAATCAAGTAAGTATTAAAAAAAAAGATGAAGGAAGACAGACTTGTCAAGTGGTCCAATAACCGAGTAGGTAAACGTCAAATCAAGAACAGTCTTGATCAGCCGTCCATGGAATGGTGTTTGTCCTCGTGGCTCCATCAACACCACTATTATTATTGCCTTGATACGTAATGCATTTTTTTAAGTAGAGGCCTGAGAGATAAATAATAAGAACCATGTACAGGGTGTTTCATTATCTTTGATAACATTTCAATCAGCTGTAACTTCTTTATTTTTGAAGGTACCGGAACAAAACAAATACCAAATTGTTGTTCAACAGGTATCTAGCAAGTTTTTTTCCTATATGAAAAATAAAATCCTGTACAGGGTGTTCGTTTATAATGAGAAAAATGTTATTCACAGAAGCCGTAGGGTAGGGTTCAATGTGAACTTTTTGCCCATTTTATTTTTGTAGTATAGGGTACTGTTGCATAGAAGCATAGCAGATCAAAGTTATCTGTTTTTAAATGGAACACCCTGTATATCTTTGCATTATTGTATTCTACGAACAATTCCGAATATAATTTGTGGTACCGCCATCCGCCATATGTCTAAGTTTAACCGTTTTCGACTTATTGATTAAAAAAAATTATTTGAAAAATAAGGTCATGCCGATAAACATGCAACATGTACGTGTAAAAATATTGTTAAGTTGGTAATTTGTTTACTTCTGACATTGACGGATCAAATAATGGTAAATTAGCATATATTTTAAGCAATATTTTATGAGACATGTTTGTAAATATGCCTTATTGAAAAATAAATAAATACAGCTTATCTTATCAACAAATGTGAAGTCTAAGAAGAAAAACAGTGATTGAATGTACTATTTAAAGTTGAAGAAAACCCCAATATTTTTATCAGAAGAATAACTGAAAGTGAGAAAGAAGAGATTGATGATCCAAGAAATACCTATTTGGCGAAGATTCAAAACACTCTTAAAGAAAACAGATAAAAGGCTTTCAAAATTCGACCAAGTTTTACAGAAACTGACAAATTCGTAAATTTTTTTTAGTGCTTGTTCACAAACATTAAAAAAATAGGAGAAATTAAAAAAAATTACCATTTTGAGTTTATATTTACAAGCTTCTAAAAATGTACATGACCTCAATTGTTGGAGTTCCGAGAGGACATTTCGTCGACTTTCAGAATACCTAAAACAAAAAGTAAGTCCCAACTAAATGTGGTTCATAAAAAACCTTTGTGATTTAACCGTTCGAAGTCAATAAATGTTGAGATATCTTTGAAGGTGTATGTATATCTTGAAAATGACGAGGAGTTGGAAAAAGGTTCATAGAATAAAAATTGTTCATCTTAATTGGCAGAATCTAAATTTTGAATATTAGAGATTTTACTCTTGTTTTTTCGTTATAGAATTTATATAGCCCAGTCATTGAGGAGTTCACTGCGCAATGAGAGATAATAAGTTGTAAACTTCTATAAACCATTATTTTGACATTCATAAGGTTGTCTCAAAAGTTTCATAAAATCTCGTGTTGGCGTCTTGAGATATTCAAGGTCAAAGGCCATAAAAATCAGTTTTTCGTCAATATCTTGCCTGCTATTGTTTTGATCCTGTTTGTTTCTATTATAAAAAAAAAAATGGGTGAGATAGATCCTCGTCGAAAAGATTGAGTAATAGCTCATTTTGAAGATCTTCTCTGTCCCTCACCATATCCCCTTAGTTTTGAGAAGTTATCTCTTGCGGGTGATTATTCATTTAATAAAAAATAATTTTAATTTTTTTTGACGAGCTGTCATATCGACAGGAATGACAGTAGAGGCTTGAAACTCGGTAGTTGTAATTATAGTGTTTAAAAAAACTTTTTTTTTTTAAATTGGGGAAAAGCCGGAAAAAACGTTTTTTTTTCGAAAAAAAAACGGTCAATTTGGAAAAAAACATTTTTTATTTTTTTGTTCTGTTTGGTTAGTTACCTGTTTGAACAACATGTCTACGTTAACTACGTAATTTTTAGTGATTATTTCTTTAAAAATTGAGCAATAATCTGTATCATTACATTTTTTTATGAGTTTTGATAACAGTCATACCTACATGATGCGACAAGTCTTTTCAGTCACCCCACCGCAACCGATCCCTTTTCGACTTCTATGACAAGCCGGAACGCGCCATAACTCATCGTGATCATTTATTTATCATTTGATTTGATACGATTGATACGAATACGTTTTGTGATTTGTGATAATATATCATAGGTAAGTTTATGATGTCTTTTTTTATATTACTATTTAAAATACGCCCGTAATTGAGTTCAGATTCAGAATATGAATCTGAACAAATCAAAGTTGATTGATTTAATTTTTTTTTTCTGGTCTAGTCGTGGGACCTGATGAAGATTTAGGTTTTCAAAATAATATTTGAGGTGTTTTTTCTCAGTTCTTGTATGTGTTAATATAAAAATGTAGTCCTTTGTATTAAATGAAGGAAAACAACCGTTTTTTTCTCGAAAAAAAAAAAGGTTTTTTCCGAGTTCCGAGGTTTCAAAACATTAGTTGAAATCAAGATCGAAGGGCCTGCAAAATAATGTATCACTCGACCCCCCTTTCCATTTGAAATTCAGTGGGTAGCTATCACCCACGCTTAAGGGTTGACTGGGTGGGGGGTGAAAATACCAAAAAGTGTCCCCCAAAAAACAAAAATTGACACGTGTCCAAGCAATTTTTGATAAATCGCATAACACCTGAGAAAACCTGGGTGAGAAGTTCTTTGTGCCCCACCCTGTATGTATGGATGAGCGCTGCGAGACTACTTATGAGACTTTCGAGACAACCGAATGCCAAAATCATGGTTTATACAAGTTAACAGCTTATTATCTCGCATTCCGCAGTTGACTCCATTATTTGGCTAAGATGACTGGAGTATTATGAGTACAGTGGAAAGCATTTGAATTCGCACACAATATTTGAAACAACCCTCGTAAAATGCCAAACTTTGTCATAGTAATACATCACTTTTGTCAAAATGACAAGTCATGAGTAAACAAAAAAGCTGATTTTTGGTTTCGGGATTTATTATTTCAGCTTAGTTCAAATAATCTTAATAGGTACAACAGGCTGCACGGTTTCTCAAATCCAATGATCTAATTAGATCATTGCTCAAATCCATTAACCAGTGATGCGAAGGGCGAAGGGCAATTGAATTATTGGCCAGTATGTAAGATATTTATGTAAAAAACAAAATGTAAGAAGGTAATAAAAAATACATTGTAGGGGTCGAGATGACTTTACGGACAGTGGATTTTTAGAAAAACAAAAGCGTCACCCTCAAATATACGTCTAAATAAGCACATTAAAGAAAAAAAAATTGCGGTAAACACAAAATTTGAGTCAAAAAATAAGATTTAATTCCAGGTTTAATTCCCATGAAAATCAAGATTTTAATTTCAACGTTGCCGGATATTCATCTACCATTATTTTTTTACCAAACACAAACTATCCCAAACTAACCAAAACTAACCCAAACTAACCCATAATTGAATGCTTATGTCCAACACAGCTCAGCGGTTACAGTGGCTGGGTAAATTTTGACAGTTTTGTGTGCAAAACTGTCAAAGTTTGTCCAGCAGCTGTCACCGCTGAGTTGTGTTGGACATAAGCAATATCATCTTCTCTGGTCTGAATCGATAATCCGAAGAACCACTGGCAACGCTGTATCGCCTTGACGAGCTACATTATTTTCATCTATGAGCTACATCTAACAAACTGTCAAAAGAAACATGTCGTCGAACATAAATCCTGTACATACATAGATTTAAGCGATATTCGATATTTTAGCTTACAAATATTGGTGCTTTATTTCGATTGATCCCCACGTATAGAAGGTAAAATATTATTGTTAAAAGGTTGAGTTCTTAGTGAATCTTTATGGAAAAATTGAAGAAAATACTGTCCCTAAAGTCATCTGTATGTAGATGTTTCAGTGGGTGGCTCACGCCAAAACCTGCTTAGGCCTCCTGGGCCTGTTGCAACCCACAATAGATAGAAGTGACATTATTGAAGGCACGACGCTTTCGCGAAGCTCAGCAGGTCCCTCAAATAGATCCCTTCCAATTCCTGGAGTGTTGTGAATTTAGCTCCGAAGTATTCCATCCCTATATGCTACGAAAAGCCGGACATTCCGTTCGGATGTGGGCTACGGTCTCTACCCCACACAACACAAGATCGTTCAGAAATATTTATGAAATATGTCAAACCTTTCATATGAGTTACACTACAAAAGGTAGATGTCTGAAACATTTCCCTTACATATCATCTGCAATATTTTAAAAGCGATATTTCAGTAACATTACTAAAGTTATATTTCAAATAGGTTGATGCGTAATATTTCAGAACTCTTTCTGAAACGTTGGATTTTTTTTATGTACAATGAATATTATTATACAAAATGCAAGCAAATCAATACGTTCTTCAATTTTTTTGAACTTCAAGAGTACACATAACTGACATAACCGTTGTATGAGTAAAGGTTACTATACTCAAACAACGACATAACTCAAGAACTCCATGGTGTCGAGTATCGGGCAGATCGAGGTTCCATGCTATTTCCTATTCCTATTTCAATTCCAAATAAAGCATTATGGCTGCCCTTGCATCAAGTCTCAAGACTCTCTAACTCTCAAGAAGTGTCAAAAGACTCAAAAGAGTCATTCCTTTGATTCCAAGCAGACTTCAACAAATATCACGTGATACATATATAAACAACGTGGATCCGTATCACGTGATTTTATACTTTCTGAAGGGATCAGGTAAATCGATCGAAGCCTCTACTATAACCACAAAAATATTTTGCTTGCTGTTTGACTTTAGTGAGAAACGACGCCATTGCCCTGTGATTGTGCCTCAAAATCAAATATATACTGTCGAAAGCGATACCATGATGGGCAATAAAGAGGTGAGCCTTTTCTATAGCATGAGTTAAAATCCCCTATTATCTATCATTTGTGTGCTAACAGTTTATCCGCTTTTGAAAGGGAAAATGAGGTTATAAAAGGTTTGGGTCAGTGCGAGGGTCAGTGTCAGTGCACCCTTGGAGCTCAAGAGAACGAGAACAGTAAGTTATTGTTTAAAATGTCAGGACAATCAATTTAGCTATTATACAGGGTCCTTCATTAGTGCGTCGGGCAATCCTAGCGTGGTTAATTACAAAAGTAGAAAAAAGAGTTTTATACAAAAGTTGTAGAATGTGACTTTATGCATATTTTAAAAATATTTTCAAACATACAGGGTGCGTCACAAAAGTATGGCACGAAAAAGTATGATTTTTTTAAATGGAACCCCCTGTATATTGATTGATATTTCAATTCTTTCTTCAATTTGGAACAAAAATTGTGATACAACTAATGTTCCTAAATTCAACCGTTATCGAGATATCGCGTTTTAAAAATGGCATTTTTGCAACTTTGACATGCTATAAAACTCAAACTATTCAAGTTAGAGAAAAATGGATTGCACATTCCTATCTTAACTTTTCAAGAGCTATTCAAGGAGATTAAATCCATTATTGTGAAAAAATGTCAAAATGTGCCGAAAAAAGTTGACAGTTGACGTTACCTTCTATCCAAATGACAGAAGAGCTCTTGAAAAGTTAAGATAGGAAAGTGCAAACCATTTTCCTCTAACTTGAATAGTTTGAGTTTTATAGCATGCCAAAGTTGCAAAAATGCCATTTTTAAAACGCGATATCTCGATAACGGTTGAATTTAGAATTATTAGTTGTATCACAATTTTTGTTCCAAATTGAAGAAAGAATTGAAATATCAATCAATATACAGGGGGTTCCATTTAAAAAAATCATACTTTTTCGTGCCATACTTTTGTGACGCACTCTGTATGTTTGAAAATATTTTTAAAATATGCATAAAGTCACATTCTACAACTTTTGTATAAAACTTTTTTTTCTACTTTTGTAAATAACCACGCTAGGATTGCCCGACGCACTAATGAAGGACCCTGTATATTTTGATTTCCAGAAAACGATGGAGACATGACATTTTTTAGTATGTATCCAAAACGTTTTTATGAAGGAAATTTCTATTTTTTTAAATTATACAGTGTGTCCAGAATAAAATGATGTACGTGGGGATATCGGAAACTACAGGAGATACAGTATCGGTTAAATGGAAGAAAAGTTGCGTATTTGCGTGCCCAAGAATAATCTCACTTTGGTTTGTTTTGATTCGATACCGTAATGGAGATACAGGGTGAAAAAGAAAAATGGCCATTTTTTAAATAGCACAATATTTCGGTTATTATAAAAGATGAGGTATTGAAAATTTCTGGATCTGGGTAAGAAGATACGGTGATTTTGAAAATTGTGTCGAAAAAATTGTAGGCCCACTATGTTGCTTCCGGCCGAAGTCAACTTTTGTTTTTCTTATGGGCGCCATATTGGTTTTTCTAATTTCCAAAATCCTTATCAAAAATGCTTTCCAATAACATGACTTTCATAAAAAAAAACAGACTTGACTTTGACTGGGCGCAACATAGGAGGCCTAAACTTTTTTGATGCCGTTTTTAGAATCGTCGTATCCTCTTATCCATTATCCTGAAAATTTAAAAGTTTTAGCTTTTATAATAAGCAAAATATTGTGGTTCTTTGAAAATGTGCCTTTGCTTTTTCACCCTGTATTTACATTACGGTATCGATTCCAAATAAAACAAAGGTGGAATATTTTTGGGCATACAAAGACGCTACTTTTCTCTTATTTAAGCAACGTCGTATCTCTTACCGTTTCCAATATCCCCATATAGTGCCATGTACATCATTTTATTCTGGACACACTGTATACATAATTTTATTGTTCAGTAGAGATGTTTTTTTACGTTTTCCATAAGTGATGATTTATTCTGTATTTTATTCAAAATACTGAGTTTTTTCATGACTTGAAATGTTTATCTCTCGGTTTATCTCGAGGTTTATCTATATTAAAGGTATTGGGTGTTTGGCGAAGGGTTAGCCAAACTTGATGACCGTATAAATAGATCTCGGTATAGATAGATATTTTATTAATGGACCTGTGCCCTAATTGGGCTTTTCAATACGCCCAACTTGGTGGGAGTCTGCCCCTCCACCAAACACCCGGTTTATTTTTATTCAATGCTGTTTATATTTATATTATTTATTAATAAATTACTCATAATATGTATTACGGAGTTTCATTATCCGGAAATCTTTCATTGGTCGAAATTTACTTGGAATTTCAATCAATTCAAACTGTTTTCAAAGGATAACAGAACCATAAGAATCCGACCTATAATTGGTATTAGCAATATGGATAAAATATTACCAGAAAATCCTACTGAAACATTACACAGAAATGTCCATGAAACATTACACAGAAATGTCTGTGAAACATTTCAAAATGCGACATTTTCACATATATATATGTTTCAGCAATATTACAAATATGTTTCAAAATATAAAGGAAATATTGTTATCTTACAAAGTAGTATTTCTGAAATATTTCCGAAACTATACTGTGCTGTGTGGGACGTCTTCAGGACTCCACCTGCAGTCTGAATCTTCCCCGATTCCGATCCTATGGAGGTGACCCTTCAGATTCATGTGACCAGTTAATAGACCGATCATTGCGCGGAGAACTTTTCTGCTCATATTTAAGAGCTCATTGGTTCTGCCCGTATCAGGTCCTGTTATCATTGCCTTGGCATGTAGCATGCCAGGGGCATTGTTCCAGCATAGAGTGGCCTTTTTTCGAGTAGAAGTTTATTCGCCTCGCCCATTCCGGTTGCTTTAGGGATGCCAATCATTGGATCGGGTCCTATCGCCTGTGCGATGAACCAATGTTGGCAAGTCTGTCAGCTTCAATGTTCCCCTTTACACCGCTATGGCCCGGGACCCAAATTAGCCTCACTCTGTTATTATTTTGAATTATCTTATGCAGAACCTCTTTGCATTCTAGGACTGCTTTGGAGTCTACTGCCTTTCTCACAACAGCCTTTAATGCTGAAGTGCTATCTGAACAAATGTTGAAAGTTCTGTGATTTGTGCCGTTCTCAAGAATGTTATATTATGCACATTGTGTTATGGCAAAGATTTCGGCCCATAGGGTCGAAGCGTGAATCCCGAGCGAGAAGGTCATTTTGTTGTCCCTCCCGCTATTGCAGAATCCTGCTCCTGTGCCTCTCTGATGTTTGGAGCCATCGGTAAACCACCACGACCCTTCCCGTATTTGAACTGGTCTGTTCTGATACGTCCAATCCTCTGATGGTCTAGGAATAATCAGCTCCAGGCGAGCTGCCAGCATAGAAGATTGGAGTCATGTAGTCGGAGTGCATTAGCAGCACTCCATCTTTTAGCTGGGGTTCACTCATGATGGCCGAGTGTCCCTCACGCCTCTGCTTCAGATGTTCCAGACAGTACAGACGGTATGCTGTTCTGAGTGCAACACTCTCTACAAACAGGTGCAGTGGGGGTAACTCCAAGATCACCTCCAACGCTCTCGTTGGTGTGGTCCGTACTGCGCTTGTTATACTGATGCATCCCATCCTTTGGACCTTATCCAGCTGCCTCTGGATGTATGCTTTCTTAGTTGCGGGCCACCATACTATGGCTCCGTAGGTGATCAGAGGTCTGATAACCATAGAATAGATCCAGTAAACCATTCTAGGTTTTAGTCCCCATGTTGTCCCTATAGCTCTTTTGCATGCCCATAGGGAGCATATGGCTTTCCTAGAGCGCTCTTCGGTGTGATTTTTCCAGGACAGTTTCTGGTCAAGGGTTACTCCCAGGTATTTGAGCGTTTTTCTGTTTTCCAGGTCTCTTCCTGAGAGGGATATCTCCGGTTTGAGTCCTAATTTGTATTTCCTGGTGAATAACAGGATGCATATGGGTTGATCCTAAGTCCTTCAAAGGAGCACCACATTACACAGAAATGTCCATGAAACATTACACAGAAATGTCTGTGAAACATTTCAAAATGCGACATTTTCACATATATATATGTTTCAGCAATATTACAAATATGTTTCAAAATATAAAGGAAATATTGTTATCTTACAAAGTAGTATTTCTGAAATATTTCCGAAACTATACTGTGCTGTGTGGGACGTCTTCAGGACTCCACCTGCAGTCTGAATCTTCCCCGATTCCGATCCTATGGAGGTGACCCTTCAGATTCATGTGACCAGTTAATAGACCGATCATTGCGCGGAGAACTTTTCTGCTCATATTTAAGAGCTCATTGGTTCTGCCCGTATCAGGTCCTGTTATCATTGCCTTGGCATGTAGCATGCCAGGGGCATTGTTCCAGCATAGAGTGGCCTTTTTTCGAGTAGAAGTTTATTCGCCTCGCCCATTCCGGTTGCTTTAGGGATGCCAATCATTGGATCGGGTCCTATCGCCTGTGCGATGAACCAATGTTGGCAAGTCTGTCAGCTTCAATGTTCCCCTTTACACCGCTATGGCCCGGGACCCAAATTAGCCTCACTCTGTTATTATTTTGAATTATCTTATGCAGAACCTCTTTGCATTCTAGGACTGCTTTGGAGTCTACTGCCTTTCTCACAACAGCCTTTAATGCTGAAGTGCTATCTGAACAAATGTTGAAAGTTCTGTGATTTGTGCCGTTCTCAAGAATGTTATATTATGCACATTGTGTTATGGCAAAGATTTCGGCCCATAGGGTCGAAGCGTGAATCCCGAGCGAGAAGGTCATTTTGTTGTCCCTCCCGCTATTGCAGAATCCTGCTCCTGTGCCTCTCTGATGTTTGGAGCCATCGGTAAACCACCACGACCCTTCCCGTATTTGAACTGGTCTGTTCTGATACGTCCAATCCTCTGATGGTCTAGGAATAATCAGCTCCAGGCGAGCTGCCAGCATAGAAGATTGGAGTCATGTAGTCGGAGTGCATTAGCAGCACTCCATCTTTTAGCTGGGGTTCACTCATGATGGCCGAGTGTCCCTCACGCCTCTGCTTCAGATGTTCCAGACAGTACAGACGGTATGCTGTTCTGAGTGCAACACTCTCTACAAACAGGTGCAGTGGGGGTAACTCCAAGATCACCTCCAACGCTCTCGTTGGTGTGGTCCGTACTGCGCTTGTTATACTGATGCATCCCATCCTTTGGACCTTATCCAGCTGCCTCTGGATGTATGCTTTCTTAGTTGCGGGCCACCATACTATGGCTCCGTAGGTGATCAGAGGTCTGATAACCATAGAATAGATCCAGTAAACCATTCTAGGTTTTAGTCCCCATGTTGTCCCTATAGCTCTTTTGCATGCCCATAGGGAGCATATGGCTTTCCTAGAGCGCTCTTCGGTGTGATTTTTCCAGGACAGTTTCTGGTCAAGGGTTACTCCCAGGTATTTGAGCGTTTTTCTGTTTTCCAGGTCTCTTCCTGAGAGGGATATCTCCGGTTTGAGTCCTAATTTGTATTTCCTGGTGAATAACAGGATGCATATGGGTTGATCCTAAGTCCTTCAAAGGAGCACCACTGTTCTCTATAACTCTCAGGGCTCGCATTGAGGGGGCTCTGAGCTCCTGAATGTGGTCACCCTTCGTTAGGATCACCAGATCATCAGCATAGGCCTGTGTATACAGTCCCGAATCGTTCAGGTGCTTCAGCAGGTTGTCTACCACAAGACTCCAAAGTAGAGGGGATAACACTCCACCCTGGGGACAGCCACTGGCAGCCATAGTTCTGACATTTTGTCCGTTTAGTTCGGCAAATATCATTCTTTGTGATAGCATATTCGATATCCACTGGCACAGTGTTCTTTCTGAGCCCCTTGTCTCTAATGCTCGATTGATTGATTCAAAGGAGGTGTTGTCAAATGCGCCTTCAATGTCTACAAAAGCACCCAATGCTGATCTATTTCCGTCATGCGCTCCTTCCACCTTGGTGATAAGGTGATGTAGCGCCGTGTCCGTCGATAGACCTTGACGATAGGCATATTAATTGTTATGCAGTGGCATGGATAACAGATGCGTTTCCTTGATGTATCTATCAACAAGTCTTTCTAGCGTCTTGAGTAAAAAGCTTGTTAGACTGATCGGTCTGAAGGACTTGGGGTTGGTGTAGTCTGATTTCCCTGGTTTCGCGATAAATATCACCTTCACTTCCCTCCAGCTAGAGGGAATATAAAAATACATTAATTGCGCCTCTTTCATATCAGATTACTAAATATATATCACCTCAAGCAAACCCCGGCGCAAATACTACCCGCAGTGTCTTGATAGTTTTTGTTATTCATGGTTTAAAACCAAAAATCATATAAGTTAACAAACGACACGTGATCAGAGACAGTGGGGGCTATTTTCTACCTCCATGGGGCTATGATTGAACGTGTCATTTTACCTATGCATTTTACGAGGGTGTCAAAAAATAACAGTGTGTGCGAATTCATATGCTTTCCACGTGTACCTATCTATACGAATATGAAAATGTTTTTTCAATGGCAGGTAGGTATTTCGTTACATCCTCCTAAATTTTGCAGCCGGGTGCAGTTGAAGCGGCACCGTACTCACAATTGATTTTTTTACTGGTCTCTTCAGATAATGTTTGTTCATATTTCAGAGTCGAACCGGCACGGTTTTCAAAAAAATAATTTTAAACAGAATGATATTTTTAGGAGTGCTTGTGGACTACCTCCTGAGCATCCAACAAAAAAATCTGACTCGCGAAGTGCTGGTACGTTTGGCCCTGAAGAGGTGGTTTCCTAAACATTTTTTTGGAGCAAAATGACTTCTGACTTGAATAAAAGTTATAGAGGGCTAAGAACTGAACAACTTTGCCTTATAACATTTCATAATAGCTCTGATATACTACACGAGGACACAAGTTACAGCGCATCAAATGACAAAAATAAGCTGACAAGGTCTAAAAACATTTTTTTGCAAAAAAAAACCTGGATGGAAGTTTCAGAGAATCAACGGCTGAACAAATTGTTTTCATAACTTTTTTCATGATCCCCAAAAAAATGTTTTTGAAACCACACCTGTTGCCAGCGGAAATTTGTCACTTGATGCCCTGTAATTTATATATCGTCGCCTATTATTCTGTGGTATCATTCACATAGGGCAAGGTAGAGGTAAGGTAAAAGTGAATTATGAATTAAGAATATTTGGCGCGTACATTTCATACGCGCTGTTCACATAGAATTAAGGTTGCTTTAACGTGGTAGTGGCGAAGTAGTGGCAAGGTAAAAGTACCAAGCTCCAAACTTTTTGGGGCAAGCGTGTGGCAAGTTCTCACCGGAGCCAATCAGAATCGAGTTTATGACGGTGGATTTCTGTCATTTTGAAATTGTCAAAATTTGTACCATATCTTGAGCCGGCTCCAGACTCACGCCGCGAACACCCGTGAAGCCTCGTGAACACGCGAGTGTGGATGGGTTTCACGGAGATTATCTAGATCAGATTATTCACGGCGCAAATTCTCTTCACGGCTATGGAGAGCTTCGATCGGAAATTGGCCGGAAGTATTGCCAAATTTCCCGGCAATTTGAAAAAGGAAGAACAACATAAATAGCAGGACATCTGGATTTAAGGAAACGACGTGCGCATGCCTACCACAAAAGATACCCCACAAATGATTCAATGTGAACGACAGTGGTAAAAGTGTTGCAAACATTTCATACTTCACTTCTACGTTCTACGTTAAGTCTACCTTGCCCTATGAACGGAACAATACTCGTTAATTCTGGTTTTTCCGCATGACATGGTGCTTATATGTGTGGGAAATCCAGGATGAGGCATATTATTTAATCATGTTTTCCTATTTGAATATCTATTTTTCTCAACCAGTATTCCCCGGCATAGACACACACACACTTGGAATATTATTGAATTATTATTTTTTGGAAAAAAAACGAGCCCAACAAATCAAACAAAGTCTTCTTCAATAATTTAGAGCCAGAAATTTTTCATATTAGAAAATAATTCAAAAGCAAAACAAATCATCCGGCATAGGTACTCGTAAAAGTGGTAGATACCAGTTCGTTCAAGCGAAATCAGCGGTCACCGTTCTCTGACGTCACTAGAGTTTCCCCTCCCTAAATCTGTAAGATAACCAGAAAATAACCGCGGTAAATACCAATTCATTTTGGTCATTCGCTTGAAATCGGCTTAGTTTCATTATTTATGTTTTTACCGTCATCCGTCATCCCATCATTCCCATCCAGCTGTTTTGAATAAGCAAATCAAATATTAACAAGTGATAACTGTGGTGAGTTAAAACAGAGATAAAATTCATGTTATAATAAGAACAGAGCCAAAGCAACTGCTTGAAAAAAAGATATTGTATGCATACACATAAATTTTTTACCATTTACCATGTCATTACGTAAATGGGAGCCCATACCGGGAACCACTTACCGTTTTGTTCTTATGCAATTATAATCAGGAAGTTACCTACATTAAGTTAATTCAAGCTTAGTTTATTGATTGGCTCTTCGTCATTTCAATAACAAAAGATCCATCAAATCCAAAATAATAAATTTTAAGCGAATTATTTTGTCGAAATTCCATATCCAAGGTCAAAATCGAAAGCAGTACGAAGGTAGGTAGGTGGTAGGTATCTCATTTTAATTCAAATAATATAATCAGTGTTCGGAGAAACAAAATTAGCAAAACAGTTTTCAGAAGTCGGTCACATCAAGTAAGTAGGTATATCTGCGAATTCACCTTGAATTCTTTTACGTTTGTTTAGAGTCGGCGACGGCGTTTTTAATTTGTTTCGCTTTGGACTTGGCTTGTTTCTTTTCATATTTTTCCCAGTTCATGGGTATAATTAATAGTAGGTACTTAGGTACTATATATACCTATTTACTTTGTCTAATCAGGTAGAGTAGGGTGTGTGTTTTTACTGTTTCTATTTTTTGATATTTTAGTGTTTAGACTTGATGTTGGAATCATGATAACTCTGGCAGCAATTTTGTTGTCTTAAATCTGTGACATGTTTTCGACTAATTTTTGTCCTAGTATTGGCAGTTTTTGTCTATTTTTGTCTAGTACCTACTTGACCTACGTCCTATAAATGGCATATAGGTACCTCGGAGCATACAAAAAAAAATAGATTGAGAATTTACCAAAAATACCATAATATTTTCATCGATACATAGTTCACTATACAGGGTGTTTCATAGTACAGGGTGTCTCGGAACAACGTCAGAAAACTAAGTGTTGGTATGTAGGTATGTGACAAAAAATAATGTTGGTAAGTCATAAAGGGTTAGGAGAAATTACCAGAACGTTTGATTATTCCAAAAGACACACGAGTAAGGCTTTCAAAAATGTACATATCTGTGATGAATTGGAATATACAGGGTCAGCCAATGCCATAAGGTCCTGCAGATCAAAGTTGCATTTTTTCAACTGGAACCCCCTGTATATTAATAGATATTTCAATTCTTCCTTCAGTTTTGAGCAAAAATTGTGATACAAATAATAATAATGTTCCTACATTTAGCCGTTTCCAGTACTCGCGTTTTATAAATGACATATTTACATCTTTGACATGCTATAAAATCGAAACGGGTTGAGATAGAGAAAACGGTTTGCACTTTCTAGTCTTTACTTTTCAATAGCTATCCAGGGAAATTAAATTAATTCTTTTCAAAAAATGCGAAAATGTGTCGAAAAAAATTGATACTTGACAGTATACTTTCCATTCAAATGACAGAATAGCTCTTGAAAAGTCACGGAGAGAAAGTGTATAACGAAATTTCGAAAACTCAATATTTTTCAAGTCACCGGCAGTCAAAGATTATTCTTTTTTCTAGGTCCTGATATATTTAGTACATTTCTCAATTCTCACCGAACCAAAACGAAATTTGGTACAAAGTTTCAACATGTTTATCTGTAACATTCTGTGGAAAAAATGTTTCGCTACTTAGCTCCTAGAGGGAGCCTTACTTGAAATCCAAATTTTGTATTTCGCATATCTTCTTTGTTTTGACAGATTCCTCAAAAACAAAAACGTGTTTTTAAAGTTTGGGAAAGGTTAGACAAAAAAATGTACTCTTTATACGAGTCGATAGGTCTCCCCGTTTGCCCGCAAAATGACATAAAAATATTTCATGTCAAAAATAATCGTTTTCTGTGAAATGATAACAAGGAAAATATAACACAAAAACAACATAAAAACGATCAATCATCAACAAAATGCGATGCAAAAACCAAAAATTCTTGTGTGTTGTTTTTGTGCTGTTTTTTTATATTCCTGTTGTAAGTGTTGTATTGCAATTGTGTTATTTTGTGTTGTTTTTGTTTTGTATTTTCCTTCTTATCATGTCATTCGAAGCAAATTATTTTTCACATGAGTTAGTTTAATGTCGATTTGCGGGAAAACGGTGAAACTTATCGACTCGTACAGAGTTCATTTTTCGTCTAATCTTTCCCGATCTTAAAAACCACGTATTTCTTTTTGACATTTTTGAGTTATCTGTCGAAACAAAAAATATTTGCGAAATATGAAATTTGGATTTCAGATAAAGCGCCCTCTAGGGGCAAAATAGAGAAACATTTTTTCCATAGAATTTTACAGATAAACAAGCTGAAACTTTATTCCAAGTTTCATTTTGATTCAATAAGAAATGTCCAAAATATATCAATAACAAGAGAAAAAAAAATTGATCCCCGTAACTCGAAAAATATTGAGATTTCGAATTTTTGTTAAATTATGACTTACCACCATTACTTTATCACATACAATCACCTCCCTAAGTTTGCTGACGTTGTTCCGGGACACCCTGTATATGCGCAGAACTTCAAAAAGATACATATACTTACCAAAAATATGGAAAAAAGTGTTTGTCAACTTACCCTTCAAAATGCCCTATTTTCGAGAGATAGGGTGTGTTGAAATTGAAAAAAAAAACGTTTCGCGAATATCTCCGAAACTTTTTATCGTACAAAAAACAGCTTTTGTTGGAATTTTTTACTCTTGATAAGCTATGTTTTGAGTGGATTGAATTTTAAGTCATATTTGGTAAAGGTTTTGAAGGGGTGGTGCGTGTTTTTCTCCCCAACTCCTACGCTACTTTTCGAGAAAAATCAACTGTTTTGAAAAACATCATACATTTTTTGAAATAATTTTTGTTTGTCACATATTAAACAAAATTTATCTGAACGTCAGAACAAGTAACAAAACCAAATGTCAACTTCATAATTGCATAATAAAAAAAAAACAAATCGAAAACAGTTAAATTGAATGTTGGAAATATCCGCCGTATAGCTTCAACCAATTTCAGCACCCTGTATAGTGGCTTTTAGCCAAGAAAATAGACGATTATAGTGCATAGATCAAAGTAATCTACTCTTATTAAATGTATACAGTGTGTCCTGAATAAAATGATGTTCATGGCACTATATGGGGATATTGGAAACTTTAACAGATATGACGTTGCTTAAATGGAAGAAAAGCAGCGTATTTGTATGCCCAAAAATACACCACCGTTGTGTTATTTTAAATCGATACCGTAATGTGGATACAGGGTGAAAAGGGAAAAGGCAAATTTTGAAGAAACCACACAATTTTGCTTATTATAAATGCTAGAAATTTCAAATTTTCAGGATATGGATAAGAGGATACGATAATTCTAAAAACGACGTCAAAAAAATTTTAGGCCCACTATGTTGCGTCCAGTCAAAGTCAAGTCTGTTTTTTTTATGAGTCATATTTTTGAAAATCATTTTCAATGCGGATTTTGAAAATGAAGAAACTCAATATGTCCCACATAAGAAAAACGACAGTTGACCCCGGCCGGAGGCAACATATTAGGCCTAAAATTTTTTTTGACGTCGTTTTTAGAATTGTCTCTTTCTCTTATCCATATCCTGAAAATTTGGAAATGTTAGCTTTTATAATCAGCGGAATATTGTGGTTTTTCAAAAATTGACATTTTTCTTTTTCAACCTGTATCTACATTACCGTATCGATTCAAACTAAAACAAAGCTATAATATTTTTGGGAATACAAATACGCAACTTTTCTTTTATTTAAGCGACGTCGTATCTCTTACCATTTTTAATATCCCCATTTACATCATTTTATTCTGGACACACTGTATATTTCATTGATTGAAAGATCTCACCGATATTGGTGATAAAAATCATCATCAAAAATGGAAGATCATACGTATGTTGGCCGATATCCGAAGAAAGTTTGTAATAGGCATAGTTGTCGCGTACCTCAATGCAATGAGAAGACAATCATCAGCATAATTTTTCAAAGGACCCACGTCGTAAAAAAACTTGATCGAATCCCGACACACACTACATTTTCCACAGCTAATCTTTCTTCACGAAGAGGCCGGTCAAATCCATTCAGAGCGTCCAATAAATGTTCCAGTTCATTAGAGGCGCTATTTCTCAATTGACAACACTCTGCCAATACGAAACACTCGACTGATACGAACAACAAATATAAATTTACGCGCGAAAACCTAATACGGGCTATGAATAAAATGCAGTTGTCACGCTCTCGGAAGTTCTCGCGCGTTCCGCTGTGGCGCTGCTTGAACTGTTTGAATCGCCAATAACTTGGTAACAAAAATGATCGCTTGAACGGTTTTCTGCAATTTTTCGATGATTTCCAAATTTTCTTTTATAGTCCCATCAAGTATTGTTGATTTACTGGAGGAGAGAACTTATTCTTTTCCAAAGTATTTAGGAGCATTTAATGCCAGAAAAACTAACTCAAACTAACCCAAACTAACCAAAACTCACTCAAACGAACAAGACTAACCCAGAAGTAAAATGTTCCATAGTTCCATATCGAGCACAGTACACGCTCACAGATTTCGCCTCGCACGAAAAAATCAAAACAAAGAATACTTGGCAACAGCGCCTGGTCTCAGAAGCTAACGTTGTCGTTGTCATACCAACGTATAAGTCACATGATCAATTTTGAGAAGTTCGATCAGATCGACGAGTCTGATATCAGATAAGTGAATAATTAATGGCTTATTAGAATACATGCATTGGAATTATTTTACGATTTGTTGGGTGATCTCTCTACACAATCAACTTGATCCATACCGATTCAGGATCAATCATGTGCCAAGAGTCTTGAACAATGCATTTTACGTTCCAAACTTGCGAAATTCAAACATAGTTAAAAGTTACTAGAACCATATTTTTGGACGGGCTATCTCATCCTGAAGTCCTGCGCATATATTATGAAACACCCTTCATAACAATTATTTTACAGGGTGTTTCAGAATAACATGCTAATAATAAAGGGGGTGATTCTTGGGCTCATTTTAAGAAAAAAAAATCTTATGAACGTATGTCCTAAACGCCTTAACTTTTGAGATACAGGGTGTCAAAGTTTTAAAAAATAGATACTTTTTTTACAATAACTTTGTCATTACTGTAGATATCTTTATGAAATTTGAGTCATGTATTTTAGGCATTAATACTCATTCTTTGATGCACCAACAATTTAATTATTCTGACAAGTGCCGTCCATGCGGGTTTTGGTTTGCATATTTTTTGGGAAAAAAGTTAAGGCGTTTAGGACATACGTTCATATGAATTTTTTTTCTTAAAGTGACCCCAAGAATCACCCCCTTTATTATTAGCATGTTATTCTGAAACACCCTGTATATAAAAAAATACCAATTTTGAAATAAGTCAATTTACTTCGGGATCATCTCAAGTTTTAGAATGAACATTTTTTTCAAAAGTGTATACGCAGTATGCAAATTTATCTTAACTCGGTGAATGGTTAGAACCCAGGTTAGAACGTTTAAAATGTAGGGGCGGTACTTTTAAACATTCTGATGAGACATCTATAGAATTCATAACCATTATACATAATTAAATTGTGTCGACATCAAAAACAACTGCAGCAAAAAGATGAAGTAATAGAACAAATCAGATAATATCAGGGGTTCTTCACATGGAAAAAAATGGCTATCGTAGGAAGTTTCTAAGAAGTAAGGTTTTATGATTGTGTTGTCTATACGCTAGGTTTCTGTGACGTCATGACGTCAGCTGTCAGACGAAAATATCCAAACAAACTATTTTTTATTACCTCAAAAGCTGACTTTTCACTCGGCTAATCATATACGCACTAACGGGACACACGATATATGTGATACACCCAAAAATATAGTCCAAAGAAGTCCAAATTGAACACAAACACTGATTTCAAACTCACACAAGACAAAACCACATGTCACAAAAGCTTGTTTGGATACCAAATTCGGCCACGACCAATCATATGGTGCCTGTGACGTTTTCAAAAACGTCGCGTATTTCAATGTTGCAACCACATCTCGTTCCGCAATCAGTGGCACAACGGCAGAATAATATTTTAAGGACACTTTTTCTTTTTTTTCGTATCTTCCATGGGAGTTTATAGCATTTTGAAAGTGGTGTTCGAACGACAAAACGGTAATGATTAGATTCAGCAGTGGTAGTGATCACAAAAAGAAACTTTCGGAATCACATGGTATTCTCTTTTAGCGATTAATTGGGAATAGATTTGAGTACATACCATATTCATTGATAAGTCGAAAAAATCAGAATTATCGAGTTATTAGAATTTTTCAAAATTTTTGTAATGGTATAACTTTTTTATTGGATTAACCGATTTTGATCAATTTTCGCGACTTTCCATCCCTACAAATTTCGATAAAATCCAGATAAATGCCCGGAAATCTGTTACTCAACCGGACAAATACGAGATCAAAACACACACAACATTTTTTTAAAACATTTTCAAAAACCAAAAAATAATTGGCAAAACCATCAATAATGTCATTATCAATTTTCTTATTGAAAAAAGTTCACAAAACTCATCAATCAAAACCGGTTCTACACTTTGTGGTCAACTAGGTGAACGTTGGCGTTGCTTGGATTTTGAAGCCGGTAAATAAAATATACATCAAATAAATATTTTCTATACAAGGTCCCATTTACTCATTTAGGCCCGTATTCTCCGATTCTACAGATAAACGCATTCAACTAAACGCGTTCAAATAGTTAAACGTCCTCGACTTTTTCTTGGTATGCACCGTGCTAATTTACGCAACGTTTAGTTAAACCTAGAGAAAGGTCGGCAACGTTGGAAATTTGGGAACATTTTGGTGGTATTCAAGTTGATTGGAGACCATATTATGATGTTGACAGTTGACATTAATGCCTGGTTTACATTCAATTTCACTTCGAAGTGCAAGTGATAAATTTCCCTTTGCCAAACAAAAATCATATGCTACCATCTACATTGTTTTGGCGTGAGCGTGACTTTGAACACATATTCGATGTAGATGGTACCATATGATTCCCGTTTGGCTAGCGGAAATCTGTCACTTTCTCTTCGAGGTGAAATTGAATATAAACTTCACATAATGCATGGTATATTTGAAATAATTTGAATATTTTTTGATAAATAACTATTGTTTTAATACATGGACGTGATTATGCTTAATCTTGATCTTGATGCAGAAAGGAACAAAACGAAAAATCATCAGAAATGAGGATTGATTAAAAAATATCCATATTTGATAATGATCATGCAGAAGTGAACCACACGAAAATCTCAAAGGCATTCATAAGGTTGAAGATTATTTTCTTATTATTATATTGAATTATTTCCACCATATAAAGTTTGAACCTATAGTTTTTTCCAAGTTTAATATTTGTGTCTGGGTCAATTGTGTTTAGGTACGCATAGAATTTTTTTTTTCTATGATACGCGATTTTGGCTTGATTTTTCTTTTCCCCTCAGCACCACCTCACTATAGAACCAATAATTTTAGTGCTATTGATAAAATGATAATATCTACGGGAAAAGGACCGGAAGCTTATTAATTCAAATTAAAATTACGTGGTGAATTATTATTTTACGGACATCCCAAAACGTGATATTATTTGAATAAAACCATTTTGTACTTTAATTATTTAATCAATTATTGCAAATGGCATTTTGATTTATCTTGAAACCACACTATGGCATTGCTGACTTTGTAGATAACACAAAAAAAATGAAATCTGAAAAATGACATAACGTTCATTGAATTATTAAAATGGTATTATAGTATTTTTTATTTTTATGTAAATACATGCAAAAACTATTATTATGTCTAAAATATCGGCTCAAAGAAGTAAATTCGTCTCCAGACTCCTCCTAGTAAAAAATAAAATAAACACACTCACAGTGGGATGAAAAACAATTAGGTATCAGCACCTAATATCCATTATATATAATAAATAATAATTATGTTCGGTGGTATTAGTTTATATTATGTCATGATATATTTTTTCAAGACGCACGCATCTTCCGCCACAATTGAAGCCGTTTAGATCCTTAAACGCTCCAAATCGGGCGTTTAACCGACTTGAACGTGTCTAATTTCGCCGAAATCTTGTAGTTAAACGCCGTCAAATCTTAAACGAGCTTAAGTACGAACGGAGAATACGGGCCTTACTGACTTACATCTCACAGATGTTTCAAACTCCACACATCGCCAACGATTGCCTAGTTGACCACAAAGTGTAGTGCCGGTTTTGGAAGGAATATAGAATAATCTCCATTCAAAAGTTGTTTGACTATTTTTGAGGCATTATACTATGCTTATTAGTAACAGTTATCGAGGACAAATTCTACTATCAGTAATGCAACAAATACTGTTTTATTTTTAAAACCAAATAATTTGGTATCATCCCAAACAGCACACTACCAAATAAATTATAAGAACTTCAGCTTACATCACTCTCCTCAACAATGGACAACTTGCACATTTGTTGGAAATATGAAAAATATAAGGATTGGTACGATGCTACTAATGTTGGAAAAATCAGCCTTGATTGGCGTTCTTCAATAGTTAATTACTACGTTAATAGAGGCCATTAGTAGTACCTCGGGTCACATTTGATATTTTTCTGATATCTTTTCCGAAACAAAAGATTATCAATTTTTATTTAATGTTTATGTTTATCAGAATGGCTACTAATTTTTTTTGTCAGTATTCCATACCCGATTCCATATTTAACGAGTCATATTTCAAAAACGTCAAGGACAAAAATGGATAAACTATCTGAAACGAGGTTTGATCAGTTTCTTGATGTTGTTTTTCCGATGCGTTCTTGTTTTTTTCGACTTGTGATCCTAGCTAGCTAAACTAGTGAAATTTACTTCGATTATTTAAACATCTGCTGTCTAGAGCCACCGAACAAATAACCATAAGAAAGGCTCACTCTATTGTGTGTGTACAGCATCAAGAAAACGCCAAGCCATTCGGGAGTACATAGTTTCCGTATCACGAGTTAATAGCGCTTCTTATGATAAACTGATAACGTCGGTCGTTGAACAGACTGGCATTCTCGGACGGGGTATGGTGTTGGGAACTTCGGCACTCCTCGGGTCGGTTTCGCGCGCTTGGCAGAATGATCCTTCTTATTGTCATTTGTTCGGTGCTAGAAGCAATAATTAGATCCCTTGGCTAAAATATAACGGAACCAGCCGCACACCACTGACCTCTATTAGGTCAGTGCCCCACACACACAAAGGAAGCAGGTTATCCAGCGCCTGATTCTGGCGCTAAATACTTGGGTAGGTTTTCTCGCCGGTACGTAGGTCGTAGGTACATAGAGAAATCAGATTTTGTAGAGATAAGATGTCCATCCTCCCACGAAGAATAGTGAATCAAGTGCGATTAGTTCATGGAGAAATCAGCATCTATTTCTAAACTCAAGAACATGAAGCAAGTTCATTTATGTACAGTGTGGGCAACAGGGCAACCAAGAATGCGAGGTACTGTATCTGAGGAACTATCCATCGTAGAGGCTTGCGGTAAAAAAATGTATCACTCTGGCCAAGAGAAAAACCTGAAAAATATTTTCAAGTTTCTGAAATGGACGCTAGGGGGCGTAACTGCAATTTGAATTTAAAAATTGATGTTTCTATGAATTTCGCTATAATAAACTAATAAAAATTATCCTGATCTTCAAATTCGAGGATAATCTGAACCTTTTTTGTTTGACACTTTTTGATGTATCCCTAAAAATAAAGTGGTGAGAGGTATTCACAGGTTTTCATAAATGACACCCTGTATCTTCGAAAGGGCTGAGCCGATTTTAACAAACATAGGCTCGTTAAAAGGAGCTACTCTTGGGCTACAAACGCTATTATATTTGGAGTTTTGTTTGCTTGGATTAACGCCGCTAAAGGGCCTCGACATTCCGACAGTAATGGCTAATTTTCTCGAGAAAATTAGATGCAGTGGTTTGATTTTTTTTTGCACGAAAAAGTAGCTTAATGATGTCCTAACTAGCTCGCGAAAACCGCATCTCGATATCTTTTTCTCAACACAAAATATCGACTAAAAAAAATATTACACGAAAATTACATGAATTTAAATTCTTTGTATTTTGTGAGTTCTGGCCCTAAAAAGGACCGCTTCAACAAAGGAAGGTTCTTATTGCCCCCGCAAATGCTCGAAATGCTGACCATCACGCTCTATGCATTGCTGAATCCGCGTATTGGTAGACAAAACTGCAGTTTCAATTTCTGCTCTCGGTATGTTACGAATTGAATTTTCCAAATCTTCTTTGGTCGAAGGTTGAGTTTGGAACACGATGTCTTTTATCCTCAAGTTAAGTCTGGGGATCGCGAAGGCCATGGAAACAGACTGCCTCTTCCAATCCACCTATGTTGAAATACTGTATTAATATGATCTCGCTCATGGGCAGCAAAATGAGCTGGGGCTCTGGGCCAACTGCAAAAACAAGTTTTACCTTGTTTCCAGAAGCATATCTTCCAACAAAAACGGTAATTGATTGGCCAAAAAGTCAGGAGAGATATTTCCATTTAGAGATTGCTAAAAAATATATCACCCAATAATTTTGCCTTCCAGTATGCCACACTACACATATTTAAACTCAGACGTCCCTTTAAACGGTCACAACTTACATAGAAATAATTCTAGAAAAATATAATATAGTCACAATAAAATAGAATTTTTAGAAATGTTTGTATACAATTTTTTTTAGTCGATATTTTGGGTAAAGAACAAGATATCGAGATGCGGTTTTCGCGAGCTAGTTGAGGCATCCATAAGCTACTTTTTCATGAAAAAAAACATCAATGCATTCAATTTTTTTGAGAAAATCAACCATATTTGTCGGAATGTCAAAGACCCTCTAGCGGTGAGATGTGTAACTAGCAAAACTTCAAATATATCAATATTTATAGCCCAAGAATAGCTTTTATCTACAACTGTCAAAAAATAGTTGTTTTATGCAACCATCTATAGATATAAAATGTTCCACATATTACACGGCCTGAGAGAAACCCGTGGATCATAGTTCTTTATCCACGGGCAGGTTCTTTATTCACGGGCAGTGGGCCAATCATAAGCGAGTATTACCAGTAACGCGTGGATCATAGTTCTTTATCCACGGGCAGGTTCTTTATTCACGGGCTGTGGGCCTAAACACAACTATTTTTGGCTTTATCTAGTGACTTTTTTTTCCAAATTTTTTGACTGTTGTAGATAAAACATTGTATTTGACTCGCATACATGGACTTTAAATACTATTATAAAACTCAATGCTCGCATATAATGAACATATTACATTTGGCCCATTATATGCTCGTTAAATAAAATACTATTATCAACGGGAAGTTTGTTAAAATCGGATAAGCCGTTTCAAAGATACAGGGTGTTGTCAACGGGAACCTTTGAATACCCCCAACCAGTTTATTTTTGATCAAATATGTGTCAAACAAAAAACGTTCAGATTATCATCGACTTTAAAGATCAGGTATTTATTTATCAGGTTAATATAGCGAAATTCACAGAAACATCAATTTTTAGATTCAAGATTGCAGTTACGCCCCCTAGCGTTAGTTTCAGAAACTTGAAAATATTTTCTAGGTTTTTCTCTTGGCCATTTTAGTAATATATTTTTCTACCGTAAGCCTCTACGATGAATAGTTTCCCAGATACAGTACCTCGCATTCTTAGTTGCCCACTCTCAACATGAGATTGACATTGAATAATACATAAAATCATTATAATATATAGAAAAACCGAACAACTACTTTTAAAAACCGAAGAGGTCAGACTTTCGACATTTTAATTTTGCAAATAGGTATTTAATATCAGAAAAAACCAGTCCGGCTTCGACAACAAGCGGCCAAGAATGAAAAATTAATTCTGGTAAAATGACCGGTGCCTATCTATGCTTATAACAAGCGTGTGCATCATCATTTGAAAACGAAGCAGATTATTTGCGCGGGCTATACAATACCAATTCCATGGACTAATACAAATATTTTAAAAATATATATATTTTTTTTTCTTAGGAGGCCATGATTTGGTATTTAGGCATAACTTTTAATTCTAACAACTTGTCTCTATAACATTTTGCCGAATTTTCTGAAATAAGGGTACTTTACTCTTGTACACTTTTCATATTTTTTGGCCTACCCTGTATGCTGTTTGACTTGCAACCATTCTAAGTGCACCTAATATGATTATCGAATATGCACCAACTTTCGGCAACACTTGTATTTTGGTTGTGCAGTTGATAAAAAAAATCCCATATGTTGCACACTTAAGTGACCACACTGTATACAAAGTTAAACTCCAATTTTCTATGAACCAAAATCAGTTGAGTCTTACCTACTCAAACAATTGAGGATATATTTACCCTATATTGGCGATTCAAACGGCTCCGGAATTCGTGCGAACTTTCGAGACCGTCAAAACTCCATTATCACTTGTGTAAACTGTATTCGCGCGTGAATTGATGTTCGTTGTTTGTTTACTTCTATACTAGATTTCGTATTATTGAAGTGCAAAATGTTTTTTGATATCGACACTCTTAACAGTGATGCCAATAAATTTATTATTTCAACAATTATAACAATTTTCGAAAAATACCATTCAATTACCACAGTTATTATTTATCAACGTATTTGATCAAAATCTTTTCATGAATAATAACAAAATCTGGAATATCTTCATTGTCACCTCGATCCCTTGAAACTCCAATCTTTGAATCGCCAATAGTGCAATCATAGTAGGTTACAGAAATCACGGAAGACAAATCCAAAGTAATAAAACAAGCGACATAATATTTACGCCATAACACCACAAATTCTGTATTCTGCTATTCTGACACAGATGACGTCCGAAAAAGATGCGCGCTGGCAAGTGTATCGTAAATATAACATAATTTTGCAATAGCTTCAATTAGAAATAATGCAACAGATTACACTTTTACAGATTTTCTGATCATACTTGTATCAAAACTATTTCCATGGCTGACAAAATATCAGAAATTGGAGGAAGAATCCTGAGTTTCTTTCAAAGAAAAAAAACCGAGTACGTATTTCAAAACGCTGGACCGGGTTATACACTGAATGAATCTCCGTCAACATCAAATGCAAATCTAAAGAATTCTGCTGAAGAACTTGATGCAAGAAGGAAAGAACCGTCCGAAGAAACAAAACAGGCTGCTGAAGCTGCCTTAACCAGATGTTCCTCTGGTAGTGCAAGAAATGTTAAGCTTAAAACTCAGGTTAGAAAGGAAAATGTGCTGGATCAAAAAAAAACTGAAGATAGAACTGGGATGTCTAGTCATATAAATTGTAAGTTCGATGATTATTGCTTATTTCAAATTACAAGTCAAATGACAAGTTTTTATTTATTTTTATTTCTTTTTTTTTCATACTGGACTATAACCTTCGAACCTTACTTATCCAGTTTATCGTGTCTCATTTATTATATCTACGTATTTCAACCACTCCACAATAATCTTGAAGGAATTTTATTTCTAGTTTCTAGTCTGAATCTAAGTAACATCATCAAAAATGTTCCAAATGAGAGAAAATGTTCTCTACAGTGAAAGAAAATGATCGAATTTATATGAGTGACAAATGAAGAAAAATCGTAATGTTGATTTTTTTGTAACACCGGATTACGACATTTAGGTATTATTTCAATGTCCATCGATATCTTACCTTTATTATTTTATTGCGAACAGTGAAACAGGACGAGCTAACCGAATCATTGATTGATCCGACATCGTGTAAAGTTAAACAAAAGGCTGCCGAAGCTGCTTTGGCTAGATTCTCTAGTAATCAGAAAAATGGACTCGTGAATAAACCTCTTACTTCCGCCAAAGCTCACATTCGAAGAGAATTATTGAGGATAAATCAGCAAATTGAAAATGACGTTCAAAGTTCGGAAGATGAAGATGTTACTCGTCATTTAGCCGTGAATGGTAAGTGGTATCCCTTCAAAACTCAACCAGCATCCATGACTGGAGAAATAAGAACGTTTTTCAATGGAGCGAATATAAATCTTGATAACCTTCACGTTAAAATTTGCAAATGGTGTATTAACAAACAATTGTTGTTTTTAATAAGGCTGGGAATCGAATACGAATAATTCGAATATTCGAGTATTCGAATTCGAATTTTTCCATGGAGACATTATTCGAATATTCGAATATTCGAACATTCGAATATTTGATTATTCGAATATTCGAACATTCGAATATTCAAATTTTCGAATAGTTGAATTTTTGGATATCCAAATATTTTTGATATTCGAACTTTTGAATATCCGAATACTTTCAATATTCGAATATTCGAATTTTTGATTATTCGAATACGTATTTTCGATATCTGAATAAGTATTCGAATTTTTGAATAAGTATCCGAATATTTTTAATATTCGAATAAGGACATAGGTAGTTAGGTACCTTTTCGAAGTTTCGAAGCACTCGTGTAACTAGACTAAATTCAAAAAATGGCTAAACAATGCATAATTTTTAATGGCGCTATATAGTGAAGTGATTCAGTTACACTTATGAGTGGAAAGAGTGGATACGTTACGTGAACTCTTCTATCACCCGGTTCTCCAACGTCTCAATGTGAATGCGACATGCGTCAGCTGTCAGCTGGCGAGTGGCGAGTATGGAGATTGGAGACGGCAGTAAAATAGCCTAGTTTACATCGATAACTCGTTTAGTTCGGTCCGATAGGACCAAGCGGGTGGGGATAGTACGGTAGGACCAATGCTTGCTTCCTGCCCGTTAACACCGTCATGCAACTTGTACGTTATTTGACTTTGAATAATCAACTTCGAATATTCAAAAGGTAGAATCTTTGAATAGAATTATCGAGTATTCCAATAATTCGAGTATTCGATTATTCGGATAGAATTATCGAATATTCAAGTAATTCGAATATTCGAATATTGGAATAAATCAAATATTCGACTATTCGACTATTCGATTATTCGATCATTCGAATTATTCGAATATTTGATAATTTTTTGAACGAATATTCGAATACAAAGATCTGGCAAATTTCCCAGCCTTAGTTTTTAATACCTGTGGTTTCGATTTTTCTGTCCAGGTATTTTGCTAAACATAATTGATACCAAAATGATCACTGTTAATTTTTAATCATCCTGAAGGTATTTAAGATTCATCCTGAAGATATTAAGATTTCCAAGAGAAAAACCAGAAAAATATATTCAAGTACCTTATTCTTGATCGTTGGATTCGAGGATGATTAGACTTTTTTTGTTTGAAACATTTTGTTATATCATCTCTAAAAATAAACTGTTGGAGAGTATTCAAGGATTTCCGTAAATAACACCCTGTATCGAAACGGCTAAGCAGATTTTAACAAACGTGAAACAGTTCGTTTCGGAGAAACCATCATTAACTTTACTTGTTCACATGACGCGTAAAAAAAGTATACCCATTTTATTGAATAGCATATTTTATCGCCAATACAACGATGTATAACACTATAAGATGCTGCAATATTTAAATTGAAAAAAATTGGTTTTTATTGAATTCAGAATGTTTTGATGTAGTAGGCATGATGGCGCTGAGTATGATGTAGTAGGCTATTATTACTCATGTTTCGATACTAAACTAAAATCACGTTATTGACTATTTAAAACTTCATTTATATCTTTTAGTCACATCATATGTTAATTAATGAAACAAATTAGTTGAGAACTACTTACTAGAAACCACTGATCTAAAACCAATGGACAAGCATAATGAATCCGTCATCTGAAGCAAATGTGGAGAGGCATGGGCGAAAATATGTGTTTCTGCGTCTTATTCACGGATATTTTCCAGTAGAGCTAGGGAATGTTGGTCATGCGTAGTAGAATTCAAACTATCGATCCGCCCAGATGTTTACCGTGGCGGTCAAGTGAACCAGTCCCGTACTACATCAGTTTTCGTTTGTTTATTAAAATTATATTTTGGCTCATATACCCAAGTAATTTGGACAAATAATTATATTCCTTACAATCAACTGTCCGAATAATAAATAAGTTATACCAACTGTATACTCAAATTGTAGTTACTACTCTTTGATCTTTCAATTTTTCAAAAAAAAAATACAATTCGTTTATCAAAATGTGTACACATATTTTCAACACGTTCATTGGTTAATCAAAAATAAAAATTATTAGGTTCACTGAAAAATAATATTATACTCGATATTATAATATTATAAGTTCGGTCCTGTCCACAGCTCGTCATAATGACATTATTTAGTTGCAGTGCGCAAAATCCAACTTGCCCAGAAATACTCGAGTTTATTTACATTTTTCGGTCGTAATTTAGCCATTTCGAATGCAGCGTATTGCTCATCCAGTTGTTTAGATCAGTTTGTTGAATTTCGCTTCTGGATGGAGTTCCATAATAGAAGATGGGAAATCTTCTTCTTCCCATCTTCTGTTTAGATCAGTGCTAGAAACCCAAAAAACCAATTTAGATTATAGAGAATGTTCAAACAAATTAAAAAAACCCGTTCCATTTTGTAACAGCAAAAAAAACTGTAGCAACAAGACGCAAGAACAAAGTTCAAAAACACTTTATTATCTTTACATTTTCTCAGCGCCATCATTTCACCGCCTACTACACCAAAACATTCGGAATTCAATTGAAACCAATTTTTTCCAATTTAAATATTGCAGAATCATATTGTGTCATCCATCGTTGTATTCATAATAAAATATGCTATTTGATACAGGGTATACTCTTTTTACGCGCCATAAAAAAATAAAGTTGATGATGGTTTTTCCGAAACGAAACATTTTACGGGAAATCTCTCTGCGCTGTTTTGTAGTGCTTGAAAAGTGGCCACGACAAAGTGTCTTTTGTTTTTCCATATCTCTTTAAATAACGTCAGAAAAAAAATTAAAAACGAAATCGGCAAATTCCGGTTTTTTAGGCATATCTCCGGAACTACTCGGAATTTCAATACTTTCTAAACGGCATATTGTTAGACTTGAAAATGCTTTTCTCTGATTTAACCATCTTCGTTTCTCTTATGGTTTCCAAGATCCTCATGATAGACATTCTTATCTTGGACACACTGAATAGTTTGATACATTTCTGATGAGCCCGTTCGGGAAATATTCAAGTTTAAATATGTGTAAAAATCATTACACTCAGATCCCGGTTGCCATGGATGAAGTTGCACAAATTTATTAACTCGTGAAAATTTGGAATAACATCTAGAAGATAAAGTTATTTTTCACCATTTATATTGATTCGATTATAATCACAATTCTATCATTTTTTCCATAGCAACAGGGATGTTAAGCCTGAACGGCTCATCAGAAAGCTATCAAACTAAATACAGGGTGTTAGTAAATAAGTGCGACAAACTTCAGGAGGTAAGTCTGCTTGAAAAAATAATGACAGTTTGCTATACAGGGTGTCTCACCGGAAACAAACTCGATCTGTACACGGAAAGTCGTACATAGGAACATGTGACAGTATGCCATCATCGATGGGGGCAACCAGGCTAAAATATTTTCAAGATGGTAGTACTTCCGGTTGTACCGGAGGTAGGTGTCAACTCGCTTGTTTCAAATGGTACACCCTATATATCAGTACATTTTTCAAATCTACGTAAAATTCTAGGAAGACTTTATGTATGATGTCCTATACCCAAGTATAAACGTTTTTGAAATATTTCAGTTTCCATGTCAAAAATGACGTTTGTAGGTTCCTAAGTTTTTTTTCGTAGAATGGATAGTTTTGACGTACAAGCGCCACAAAGTTTAGTTCAACATGCGTTTTGGCCGAAAAACAAATTCCCACACTACCTTGAGGTGGAGTGTGCAACGTTTTTTTTTTAATCGTGGTACCCCAGTGGAAATCCCAAATTTTCAAAACTCCCGGAAAACTTTCCAGGTAAAAGTACCAAATTGATTGACTATTAAGCATTGAAAATAAAGGTGAGTTTGTATAAGATGTCCATTCCAAAAATTCTTATTTTTATTTATTTTTTTGAATTTTTGGAATGGACAATATTATATAAACTCACCTTTACTTTCAATGCTCAATAAGATAAAATTATAAAAATTGGGGGTTTCCAATTGAAAAAATTGATTTTTGGCAGTTTTCTCAATTTTATTTTTGATCTTATTTTTGAGCCACCCTGTAATAATAGTTCTCAAAATATTGTGAAAAATCTTTCAAAGTAGGTCCCTTTCAACAAGAAATCCATTACAAATTAAACAATAAAGGCTTTCTTATACGAAAAATTTACATTCTTATAGGAACTTATACTCAGGTAAAGGACATCATACATAAAATCTTCCTAGAATTTTACGTAGAATTGAAAAATGTAATAATTGTTCCATTTGAAACAAGCGAGTTGACACCTACTTCCGGTACAACCGGAAGTACTACCATCTTGAAAATATTTTAGCCTGGTTGACCCCATCGATGATGGTATACTGTCAAATTTGCAAAATTTTCCTATGTACGTCTTTCCGTATACAGATCGAGTTTGTTCCCGGTGGACCCTGTATTAACATATGTCCGCAAATGCTTTGTTTTTGAGATGCGGGGTGTTGAAGTTTTTCTTTAAAGCTGAAGATTTATCGATTGCTCTGAAACCGGTGGAGATATGCAAATGAAATTTAGTGGGTTTTAAGAGGTAGTTATTGAGCATTTTTGACATGCAATTAAGAATTCAATGTTCATCAGTGGCGCGCATACGGGTAATGATTTCAATTTTTTTGAAGAAAAATGAATCATTCGCGGATATATGTTTATATGTATAGCAAAATGTCATCATTTTTTCATGCAGAATTACCTCGTGAAGTTTGACGCACTCATTTACTTACACCCTGTATATTTGGAGTCAGGAAAATAACCTCTTCTGAAATGAATGATAAAATGCAGGGGGTTCCATTAAAAAAAATGCAACTTGTGGAAAAATATTGACATTCCAATAGTCCTTTTGTTTTTCTTGATAAGATTTTTGAAAAGTTCAGATGAATATCTAAAACTTTCATATTGACAAAATTTTCATATCTCCATAGATAACGCCGCTAGAATATGGGTCAGTTTTTACGGAATGACCCTGTGCATACCTACAACCCATAACAATAAATCAATCCACATACCAAGTAATATTATCGCATCTTGATAAATTGACGCGTTCAGGAGTTATTGCCAGAAGAGAGAAGAAGACACATTAATATGCAAACAAAATAAATGAAACTGTTTCAAACAATGTCGAATCGTTTCTGTCGAAGTTTTTTTTTGGTTTCCATGAACTACCCAAGTACGAGTCGAGATGTTTACCATTATCGGAATTTCTAGACAGGACGTTTAATGACGTTTCATGGCTGTATATCGTACAATGTCTTATTTCATACTGCGACAATTTTTTTCGATCGGTTCAAAAGAGATAGTATTTTCTTGTAAAACCACACAATGAGAGGGCGTTGGTGGCAGTCCATCTAACATCTTTACCAAGAGATAGCGCCAGTCAAACTATGTTACAACTCAGGTAATATACATAGATGGGTCCTCATGTTACCAACATTTCATGTCAAATTATCAATAATTATAACCATGAGATGGCGCCAACCAAACCATACTACAACTTCCAAATCCAATTTTGTCGGCTCTAATGATGTAATGTGTTATTACCGGACTTGTTTTGAGGTCCGGTAAATGATACATTACAGAACAGTATGAAATGAAAGTATTAAAACATATGTGTTCATCAGCAAAAGGCAATAACTCCTGAACGCGTGAAGCTATCGGGATGCGGTTTTCGTTTTCAGGTTTTTTCTTGTGAATTCGATTTACTTTCTGTTTCTGTTAATATATTTATATCTATTCTATTTGAAATTTTGGAATAAAATTTAAAAAACTGTAAACATTTGCATTGGCGCGTCCTAGAGGGAGCAGCGGAAACCAATTTCTCATGGCTATATTTGCTGTTAATAAACAAGGCCACCACTCTCAAACCAGACCTTCCTCGTTCAAATATGTTGAGTCTAACTGAAGTTATAGGCATTTTAATAGGTCAGCCCTTCCTATTCCCCGTCTGAAGTTGAGGAATTACACTGTATAACAATTATTTCACATTAGTCAGAAGCTCGACTCATGGTAGATTGTCAGACGTAAGCAATTATTTTTCTTTCTTATTTATTTCCACATTCTGGTATAGTTGGTTTGATTGACTGCCGTAAGGTTGTGTTATGGTATTGTTTATTGGGTTAGGTTCGGTTTTGGTGCGTTTGAGTTTGGTTATGTTGAGTTCGAGTTTACGCTGTTCTGATGATGATCTGTACCCAATTTGGAATGCAACAATAATATCCAATAGCTTGGAGTGTCGTGTTGCCATTGTTTTTTCTGTATAATAAGTAATGGAAAATGGAACCAACATTTTTCAACATACAAAACGGAGAAGGTGCTCTCAAAAAAATCACTGAATCCTGATGTTTCATTGAAAGTTTGGTAGTATATAAGTTGAATTTAGAATTTCATTCAATAAATTTTTTTATATGGGTTAAATAGAATGTTTTAATGATGAAATTTATTTTCAGGAGTATATTTCAAATGTCCCCTAGTAAGTGACGAAATTCTTACCAAAGATGAATGGCAGCCGAAAATAAAAGATTTCCTCTACACGGCCTTAGGAGAAGAAGGAGGTATAGCAGCATGTTTAATTTTATTTTCTTGCAATTATCATAATGTAGCAAAGGTTCGTAGTTCAAACATGACTGTCTATATTATTCTATCTACTTATATTCTGAAACAATTCCAGATTCAAGAATGTGTAAAAATTATATCAAAATATATTGACAATATAATAGCCAATCCCTCAGATCCTAAATATCACAAAATCCGTTGCTCCAATAAGACGTTCTTGGAAAAAGTCGCTTCAATGGTAGGTGCGAAGGAATTTTTACAAGCAGCTGGATTTAGGTCTCAAAAACTGGAGCATAATGGAAATATGGAAGAGTTCTTGGTCTGGGAGATGGAAAATATTGAAAGCATTGAAATATTACAAGTAAAATAGATTATTTATTGATTTCAACGTTTAAAGAATGATCTTTAGATCTTGAAAGATGATCTGAAATCCGGAATCAGAGTCGAGCTGGAGTTAGACAGGAATATACAGGTGTTGAAATCTGATCAAGCTGAAAGAAGAGTGGATTTGCCCCGAGATTTTTATGGCATCACCACTAACGTGACAAATAGGTAAAAATAATTCTTGTTGATTGCAGGTCTATAAACTGGATTTATTGTTATTCAGCAGAGAACAGAATTCGTACCATTTTGTCTGTGCTAAAAAAAAGGTACTATTGTTAATTATTGATAAAATGAACTCTTTTGAGAAAAAAAAAAGAATATGTTTTATTTGTATTGAAAAGAATCTTGATATTTATCTTTTTCTCTGTACATATAGAATGATAAAAACCACCTGTAGTTATGTATTTTTTCTGGATTTAACAACTTAAACTGAGACTTCTTTGATGTTTGAATGACTGTCATGCACTGGTGTACAGGAAAAAAAGATGAATATCATGGTTCTTTTTATTAAAAATGAACCAATAATAATTTATCAGTTTTTTTTCTCCAAAAAGGTTCATTTTATCAATAATGAACAAGAGTTTGAGGTTCAAGCTATCGAAGCTATTTTTTTTCCAAGTCTATCATACCAGGTGAACAAAACTTGAACTTCAAAATGTACCCACAAGGTAAATTGGGACACTATTTTAAGGGGTCCTTAATAGTGTCCATTATATGAAATTTGTATTGAATTATATTATGTTCTTCAAAAGTTATTTAAGAAAACCCGATTTCCAGCGGCCTCCTTTAGGGGGCTTTATCTTCATAGGGAGTGCCTCGAGGGAAAAAATTATAGGAACTTATTTTAATTTTTCATAGTCTACCTAAATCCGTGAGATTTTCCACATTTTCCGGACACCATGTAAATTCCCGAAAACATTTTGGATTCAAATCAGAAATCCGATATTTCAAAATCCTTGGAAAAAACCATCGCATTTTTAATTCTGTTTGTTTTCGTTTCAGCTCGATTGACTTGAATTTTTCAAATATGTACCGGTTGGTCAGACAAGAATGAATAGCGCTGTATCTCGAATTCTATTCTTCGTGAAAAATTTGGGTGAACAATTTTATGACTGAAGTGGCCAAAAGAACAGCGAGATTTTCAAGATGGCCTCCAGGGGGCGTAACAGCCATCTTAAACTTTTAAAGTGATTTTTCTCTGAATTCCACCAAGTAAATGTATCAAACAAATATAAGCTTTGTAAAGATAAGTTTAATCCGAGTAATTTTTAATCAACACTTTTTGACGTATCTATTAAGATAAAGTGGTGGGGGGTGATTTGACCTTTTTTAAAATAAACAGCTGTAACTCCTACACGACTGAACAACTTTGGTCTCGTTGGAGAAAGCATTTATTACTCCATCTTACCCGTGATATGTCTAGTTCTTATTAACGTCGCTAGCGCGAGTTTGTTGATGTAATAACAGATAATTCTCTAAAAAAATGAATGTAATGATATCATATTTTCTTTCATAGAAATGTAGTAAAATGATACCCACCTATGTGAATAGGCTAGTGAAAACCAAATCTTGATATCTTAATTTTTTTTAGTTTTTTGCACTAAGAATACTACTTTTATAATAAAAAAAAATATAAAATTATGAAGTTTTCTCATTGAATCTTGAAAAGCACCAATAGATCAATAATACATAAAATAAAAATGAATAATAAATACCGGTGTGATCGTATTTTTTTTTTAAATTTAGTGATAACTAAATCTTTCTTCTTTATTCCAGGCTAGGGATAAGATATCGAGCTACGATTTGCACAAGTTTACTCTGTGGGCCAGTTTAAGTTAGAACATAATGTTTGAATGAATGTTTCACTTCATTTTGATCAAAGTTTCTTGAGATTTCATAGCAACGTGGATTGTTTTTTTAATTTTAATTTTTAGTCGATAATTTGAACGGGCCGCGACATTTTCGTACACCCATATTCTTTTCTAAATGAAAATTGACAATCGTCCATTTTCTCTAAGAGGGCCTTCTCTTGATTTGAATAATTGAAAACTCGACGTCTTTGGGCCTCAATATTATTATTCTTCTCTATTAATCGTTTAATCAAGATTTTATCTTTCAAAGATATAATCATGTCTACTTATTTAAAATCAAACAGGAGAACTCTAGAATCTCAAAAATTTTAAATATTTTCAACAAAAACAATCCACGTTGCTATTTAATTTCGAGAAACTCTGATCAAACTGAAGTGAAATAGTTTTAATGCCGACAAGCACCATCATACAGAAAAAAAATTCGTTTCTTAGGTTATGGTTCTAAAATATTGATATTGTCAGGATATTCTTTCCCACTAATATATCTAATACAAAATATATATCAGTTGGTCTGTCTTTTTTTGCAACGAGCTTAAATCCACCAATTTCATAAAAACGTCGTAAGTCCGGTCCTGTCCACAATTCGAAAGCTCAGTTTTGGAAGAATATCCAGAACATATTGACCAATATCATATCCAAAATTCATCAAAATCGTTAAACAAACCAAAAAGTTATCAAGGATAAATCTATATTCTAACTTGATTTGGCCCACAGTGTATGTGAGTATTATTTCACTACCTTCATTTTTATATTAAAAAAAGTCATATTATTGTATTTAATTATTTTGAGAATTTTGCAATTTTTTGTTATTACATTTAAAAAAAAAGCGCTCTAGCTGCATCAATAAGAGCTAGACATATCATGGGTAAGATGGGTTTGATGGAGCGATAAACTCTCACCAACGAGGCCAAACTTGTTCAAATCCGTTAAGTCGTTTAGGAGTTTATTTAAAAAACATTGATCTACTTTATTTTGATAGATCGTCAAAAAGAGTCCAACAAAAATTACTCGGATTAGGCTTATCTCTACAAAGCTTATCGTTTTTTGATACACTAATTTGGTGGATTTCAGTGAAAAATCACTTTAAAAATTTAAGATGGCTGCCAGGGGGCTTGACCATCTTCCAATCCGAAAATAATTTCCACGGTCTTTTTTTGTCCTCTTTAGTAATAAAAGTCTATCCGAGGAAAAGTTTTCGAGATACAGCACTATGCATTCTTATGTGACCACCCTGTACAGGGTGTCCCATTTTGGGTACTTTTTCGGGGTATCTCCCGTTATTTGTATAGATAGAAAGTTGCGGTTTTCGCGACAGTGTGCTACTTTTTCGTAAAACTAAAGATGCCGTTTCATAGCCCTTTCAGTTTTTAAGATACAGGGCTAAATTGAAAATGTTGCATTTTAAGGTAAGGTATCTTAACTATCAGATAACTTATGGAAAATGTGATAACTATTTATTATATTTCCTGTAGAACTCAATTCTGCCTTCGGAATTATTATACCCGGTCAGGTCAAAAAGGTATCGGACCCTACTTTATTTTTTTAAATGGAACACCCTGTATATTTATAAGCTTAACATTGTTTTTTTTACCTTTTCGGAAATATATGACAGTATGCACTTTTTCTCATAGGTGCCGATGACAATATTCTGAAATTAAAAGGATAATTTATTAGTTGCTGTAACTAGGGCAACAGACAAAAAAAAAATGGCACATATTATTTGTCCCATTGTTTTTGGATCGACTTAATGATGGTGTTTTGGTTTTTTTTTCAATTTAGATTTTCATTTTTTTTTATAATGTAATTTTTTTGTGTTTTTATGTTTGTTACAAACTTACTGTTATTAAAAGACTCTATGGGTATTTTTATACAGGGTGTCCCGGAAAATGTGGGAAATCACTCGTATACAGGGCTTTTCACTTAAAACTCCCCACGTCAATATCTCGGAAACGAATAGGAATATTTGATTTCTGTAAAAAGTAGCCAATGTATGGGGTCGAGTAGTTAGTTATTTTTCACAGTTAAAAAAATTCGACGCCTACCAAGACTAAAGCGTCGCGACGCATCGAAAATATCAATTGATTGCAGGGACTTTGAAATTACGCGCATGCTAAAGTACATGTTATTTATAAACTTTTTTGTTATTCAGTCGAACTCATTTATTCTACTCAGTTTTGAGATATACAGTGTGTCCAAGATAACGATGTCTATCATGGGGATCTTGAAAACCGTGCGAGATACAAGGTCGGTTAAATGGAGGCAAAGTTGCGTATTTTGATGCTTAACAAAATGCCGTTTTAAAAGCCAAGAAATTCCGACTATGTCCGAAATTATCCGAAAAAAAAAACGAAATTTTTCAAAATTGTTTTCATTTTTTTCTGACCACATTTGAAGAGATATTTTGAAATGGATGGAACTTCTTCATTGCCACTTTTTTCCCTTTACAAGATAGCGTTATCAAATTGAAGAACCGACGTTTCGTCTATGAGCAGCCATCATCAACTTTGTTTTTTTAAATACGGTCCTGGATTTTTTATGACGGATTTTGAGGGCCTCTTATGTTCCTAAACCAACAATGTATCGCAATTATTCAAAAAAATTATGTTGGTGGATTTTTCCATAAGAACTCATGTGTTAGAGAGAGACAAAAAATACATTTTTAATAGGATCAAAAACAAACAACTTTTTTTTAATAAGTGCGATACATCGTTGTTTTAAGAACATAAGAGGCTCTCAAAATCCGTGATAAAAAATCCAGGACCGTATTTAAAAATACAAAGTTGATGATGGCTGCTCATAGACGAAACGTCGGTTCTTCAATTTGATAACGCTATCTTGTAAAGGGCAAAAAGTGGCAATGAAGAAGTTCCATCCATTTCAAAATATCTCTTCAAATGTGATCAGAAAAAAATGAAAACAATTTTGAAAAATTTCGTTTTTTTTCGGATAATTTCGGACTTAGTCGGAATTTCTTGGCTTTTAAAACGGCATTTTGTTAAGCATCAAAATACGCAACTTTGCCTCCATTTAACCGACCTTGTATCTCGCACGGTTTTCAAGATCCCCATGATAGACATCGTTATCTTGGACACACTGTATATCTCAAAACTGAGTAGAATAAATGAGTTCGACTGAATAACAAAAAAGTTTATAAATAACATGTACTTTAGCATGCGCGTAATTTCAAAGTCCCTGCAATCGATTGATATTTTCGATGCGTCGCGACGCTTTAGTCTTGGTAGGCGTCGAATTTTTTTAACTGTGAAAAATAACTACTCGACCCCATACATTGACTACTTTTTACAGAAATCAAATATTCCTATTCGTTTCCGAGATATTGACGTGGGGAGTTTCAAGTGAAAAGCCCTGACTGTAGTTCGATTTTTATGTCATGCAAAAGTTCAGACATACAAAGGCTTCAAGTACTTCAGAACAAGGCTATGAGAGTGGTTTTAGGGTGCAATAGGTATACTCCCATTGCGACAATGTTGAAATCATTGAGTTGGCTGTCTGTTTCAAAATATATTGAATACTCCAGTGTATTGTTCATATACAAGATCAATAAGAAACTGTTGCCAGAATATCTTCAAAGTTATCTAGTCCCTCGACATGCGAAGCATTCCTATAATATCAGATCGCGTGATGAGTTTGCTATATCCTTCACTAGAACAACTTTTATGCAAAAATCTATATTTAATGATGGTCGTAGAATGTTTAATGCACTGCCATGTGTTGTGAAAGGATCGGAAAATGTGAAAATCTTCATGAAAAAACTGAAATATATGTATCTGAATCTTAGACTATGAATAAAATTATTTATAGTCTAAGATCTGAATAAAGACTCCTAGATTTAAATGAGCTCACTAACACTTACGTCGTTATACATTTAGACTTAGATTTTATTTTCAGAATATTTTTTTTTTGTACCAGCAATGTAAGCTAAAATAAATAAACATTCATTCATTCATTCATTCATACAGGTAAAACATAAGAAAAGATGACAAAATCCCTACGGAGATATGGCCCTCTAAAGGGTGCCGGTGGAAATTTTGTTTCGCAAATAACTTTTGAAGTACTCAAGTTAATTTAATGAAAATGTATTATTATGAACACTACTAAGGACCCCGTAGAATAGTGGCCTTGAAACACATTTACCTCATCTAGTTTACCAGAGGCGGACTAGGTTCTACATTTTATTGCTTACATTATCCTGTATGATAAAGACATGAAAAAAATAAATTTGGATAGCTTGAACCTTGAACTAGAAAAAAAGGTAATCTTGTTCATTATCAATAAAATGAATCGTTTTGGAGAAAAAAACATATTTTTATTGAAAAAACCATCGAAAATAGATGCAGTGGTGTCCTTGACGAAATGTTTTGAAAAAATTTAAACCCATGTTTTTTTGCAATGTTTATGAAAATTATCCTGAAAAAAAGAATGTTAAATTCAAGGAAAACATAGGTTTACACTAATTTTAATAATTTTGTCAAGGACACCACTCCATCATGGCTTTTTTACAGTTTTTTTTCAAAAAAATATTTTTTTTCAAAAAAATATTTTTTTTCTCCAGAACGGTTCGTTTTATCGATAATGAAGAGAACCTTTTTTGTAGCTCAAGGCTCAAGCTATCCAAATCTATCTTTTTCAAGTCTTTATCATACAGGGTCTTGAAAAATTTAGCAATAAAATGTAGAACCTAGTCCGCCCCTGGTAATTGAAACTAGGTAGATGTGTCTTAAGAACACTATTTTAACTGGTCCTTAGTAGTGTTCATCATAATAAATTGTCATCAAATTATATCGCACCTTCGGCGCATAAGGGCACATTATCATGGGAAGATGTGCCCTTGTTGCACCGAAGGTGCGATATTGGGAGGTTGAATTTATTTGCGAAAAAAACATTTTCACCGGCGCCCTTCAGGGGGGCATATCTCCGTAGGGAGGGCTTCTAGGGAAGAGAATTATAGAAATTAATTACTATCTTTTCTCATGTTCTACCTGTATCCGAGAGATTTCCAACATTTTCCGGGACACCCTGTATAAGAAGATTAGTTTTTTATTAATGTTATTCATGACCTACTATCAAAAGTTCAGAAATTTGTCATTGATTTGGGTGTTTATGAGAAAAAGTGCATACTGTTATAGATTTTTGAAAAGGAAAACACTGTTTGACCTGACCCTGTATGATAATTCCGAAGGCAGAATTTAGTTCTTCGGAAAAAGTTATACAGGGTAGTCCAATAAGCGTGCGTCGGTCTATAGCTTGTTAACCGTTGGACGTATGGGATAATTTTTTTCATAAAAGTTTCAATTTAAGCTTGATTGATATGTTTGATTCTACAGGGTGGGACAAAAAGGAATACTACAAAAAACGACATATTTTTTAAATATTGTGGACACTGTATAACACAATTAAATAATGATAATATTTCGGAAATAATTGGACCATAGTATAGCACCCATACTTTTAAAAAGAAATAACGAAAATTGGCGGAAATATAACGCTTAAGAAAAAGAGTGATTTTGGAGGATTTTTTTTCTTTTATTGAATAACTTGGCAATGCAGCATTTGATCGACATGAAAGTTTGTGGTTGAATACACAATTACCAGGGGCTTCGTTTGTAATGTTACATTTAAGAAATTGGTCTTATTATGTGGAACTCCTCTTTGTCATACCCTGTAGACTCAAAAATATTTTTGGGTTCTAGCAGAGGTGAAGCATTAAAGGTTTTACAACGGTCAACAAGCTATGTCGGTCTATAGTTTGTTGACCGTTGGACGCATAGGAACGAGCTTATTAGATTACCCCAACGACTTCAATTGAGTTTGAAGTCGTTGGATTACCCTGTATAAGAAACAGTTTTCACATTTTCCATAAGTTATCTGTTAGCTTAGACACGAGCGGTACCTCAAAATGCAACATTTTCAATTTAGCGTTGTATCTTAAAAACTAAAAAGGCTTTACAAATTTTGTAAACGGCATCTTTAGTTTTACGACAAAGTAGCACACTGTCGCGAAAACCGCAAGTTTCTCTTTATAAAACAGAGATACCACGCAAAATTACCCAAAATGGGAAAATAAATGTTTCCAAGTCAGCGGTAATCAAGGAATACAGTAGAGCACTTTTTCCTCTTAAGCAAATTGAAATCGTCCCCTCTTTTATCTTATAGTATTAATTATCAACTATTTTTTTGAAAAGAAAGGTTTTTTTTCTCATCAGTAAGTCTCATTAGAATCAGCTAATCCTGTGATCATTATCAAGCTTCTTTCTGTTTTGTTTTGCAAAAGCAAGTCATACTTTTGTCAAAGAGAAATAAGTATCAAACAATACCTAACTCATTCGATTATTCAGAATATTTTTCTTGTATAGATCTGGAATGGAATTCGCCTTGATCAGAGTCAAATTTCCAGACGGACTTCATTTACAGGTGAGTAAATCCGTAAATCCGTAAATCATATTATCGGATGTGTTGGATGTCAATAAGATTCCAATTATTGTTTATCACATGTTTTCCATTTCTGAATTTTTCCGTAAACTATAAATGACATTAATTTGAAAATATTTTTAAACTAGAATGCTTGTGTAGGAAAATCTTCAATATCACTAGAAACTCAGCAGTCACACAATAAATTTCAATTAAACAATGAAACATGTTTTTCAAGGATTTTATAATAGAAGACTTTGCATGTGACGGCCTTCATCAAATCCAAGTTCCTTCAAAAGATGAGTATGTTTTCATAAGAACTGTTCTTTTGAAGGGTATAACAGATACCCACAGCATCCCATAAGTCCCTTGTGTACGCCGCAATAATTGCTCCATCACTGTATGAAGAAGCTTCATGTCGACTATTCCTGCTTCATGCAGTTTTATTCTCTGGGTTCAAAGGGTTAATAGAGTGGCATAGTTTTTGTTCATTTGTGTCGATTCAAATGCTAGAGCACATGCCTCCACCCAACTCCCCTTTGTTGTAGCTGGGATAAGAATTTGTTGGTTATTTATTTCTCTCAAATTCAAGAGAATTTGCTTTCAGTTATTCAGTTTCCTCAATACCTATCAATTCAGAATTTTAAAATAAATTAGATCGTGAACAAATTTCCCGGTCCCGGAAAAACGGAACCATTGTTTCGATCGACTGGTAAACAAAGAACAATTTCTTTTTGATGTACAAATCTCTAAAAAAGTTTTTTTGCTGAGGCGATCAAAAATCTATCTCGTTTACTCCTTCCGTGTTTGATTTCACAATCCAATCCAAAAACTCGAAGGAAAACATGATTCATGTAAAGGGAAAAGACTTAATGAAATACAATGTTGCGTCAATGATAACCCCAATATATTCATTTCTAAATAAAATTACAGGTCATTGATATCATTCGCAGTTATAAGAATGTTTTCATCAGTATTATCCACAATAACTACCATAACATCGATGTTACCACAGGAATAAAGCTGGAAAAGGTCGGTTTTGCATTATAACAACTAATTGTTGTCACAAAAACAGAAAAAATGTAAAAAAAATCTGAAGCAGTATCTTCCTCTTTGCAGACGTTGTGGAATTTCCAAGAAAGGTGTAAATTTTTCGAGTTTTCCTTTGTTTGAAAAATTACTCATTCTAGATGTTTTTGTTTTTCAGTGTTCTACTTTTGTTGTATTGATTAGCTGATAATTGGTCAATAATTTATTTTCAAAAAGCTATTATTTCTCTATTAAAGCTGAAGTCAATCTGATCAGCTCATTAATCAGATTTATAAAGTCGGTGCACTTTCTAGAAATGTGACTTTTATTATTTTGCAAATTTGACCAGAGGGTCAGTGTGTCCGCGTGCGTAGGCATAATATTGAATATCTTGATAGAAAAAAGTTGTACGCAATTGCAATAACTATCATGTGTGTGCTTCCGTTAAAATTCAACTCCAAGAAATATGTAATATCATCATTTTTCAGGGAGTCTTTTCAGAGAAAGAAAAGTTATTGGACGTTATAGACTTTGTCAGAGAAAACCTTGACCTGGAACTCCCATTTGTACTCAGCTCTACCATCGGCTTTCAATATGAGGAAATGGACTTTGGAAGGACACTTTCTGATTTGGGGCTGGTTCCCTTCAGCATCCTGATGTTCTCTTGGGATCCAATAATCCTAGAGGAACTTATAGAAACAAATTATCAAAGTTTCCTGAAGCCAGAAACGCTGACGTTGATGCAAGAATCATAAAAATTATTGAACTATGTTTTGATTGTATTTTTATATCCTACCTATTATGAAATGGTCTGTACTAAAAAATATTATGCTTCTGTAGCAAAGGTACATAATAATTATTATTGTGATATGCATGAGATTACATTATAAAAATAATATCAAGATGTATTGGCTAATATATGTTTTCATTCACACTGAGTTAAAAGTTTCTACGAAACGGTGCAAATGCGTGATGGCGACGAAAAACCTTGAGAGGTTTTCATTATGTCGAATTCATAAAATACTTGTGAATAGACAATTTTGTGCTGGACAGTTGCTTTGAACCATGGTAATTTTCACCAAAATTCAAATCTCGATATTCTCGGAACAAATAAGAGATATCGAGTTGCGGTTTCCGTAAGGTCCTTGACCAATGGACAATTTGCACATTTTTTGGAAATATGAAAAATATAAGAATTAGTAAGTGCTGATGCCATTGATGTTTTCAAAAAATTAACCTACGACCTCTATTAATGTAGTAATCACCGATTAAAGAGCACCAATCAACATCCACTTCGTGACAAAACACATTATCTATCTCCGTCTGGCGTATTGACTGTAATGATTCTCTCTCGAGAGAAGGTTATTTAGCTCCACCCCGTTTTCGATCATACCGTGAAATTTTGCGTTTTCTTTTTTAATTATCTAGTTTATTTTTGGGTATTTTGGAGAAAAAAAAATTCGCTGATGACTTTCAAATATTGTCTACAGAGCGCCACAGATTCGAGTGCATGCATGGGGATCTCAATTATTATAAGAGATACAGGGTCGGTTAAATGGTTGCAAAGTTGCGCATTTTTATGCTCAACAAAATGCCGTTTTGAAATTTGAAAAATCCCGACTACTTCCGAAGATATTCGGAAAAAACCGAAATTTCGCAAAAACGTTATTATTATTTGCTGAGTTTATTTGAGAAGATATTGTAAAATGAGTTACACTTTCTCATAGCCACTTTTTCTCCTCTACAAGATGGCGGTATCAAATTGAAAATCTGACGTTTCGTCTTTGAGCGGCCATCAAGTTAATTTTTTTAAATACGGACCTGTATTTTTTATTTTATTTTTAGTTATCTTTTGACGTGTTTGAGGCATTGGGGTAATAAGATGAGGGTGTAGAGCAATGAGTTGCCTTAGCAACGTCAATATTTTCAATTATTCTTCACCTATTATTGTTATTTTCAATATTTTGTTGAAATGGCAATATTCTTGAACACTTGCAAAAATTGATTTAGTTTTCATATGATTTTTTTTTTATTTTTCCTGTCATTTGTAGATTTAATTTAAATTCATTAAATCTATCGTTATTGGATGTTATTTCAATTTTGGTTCAGTCAATTTGTTTTATTACTTGTGCAGGTTTTCTCATGAGAATATCGTGTCGAATAAAGATGGATTTATGAACCAAACTATGAGTTAGGAAGAAAAGGGTTGCCTAACTAATTTTTTCTGGTATTATTTTTTAAATGAGTATTTTTTTCGACGGCTGCGATACCTCAGTACAATAAGGACGTCAAAAGATAATTAAAAATAAAATAAAAAATCCAGGTCCGTATTTAAAAAAATGAACTTGATGATTGCCGCTCAAAGAGGAAACGTCAGATCTTCAATTTGATACCGCCATCTTGTAGTAGAGAAAAAGTGACAATGAGAAAGTGTAATTCATTTCGGAATATCTTCTCAAATAACCTCAGGAAATAATAATAACGTTTTTGCGAAATTTCGGATTTTTTCGAATATCTTCGGAAGTAGTCGGAATTTTTCAAATTTCAAAACGGCATTTTGTTGAGCATAAAAATGCGCAGCTTTGCAACCATTTAACCGACCCTGTATCTCTTATAATAACTGAGGTCCCCATGCATGCACTCGAATCTGTGGCACCCTGTATAATACGTATATAAAATTTCAAGTCATTTGAAATTGTATGCAAATTGTACATTTTTCGAGAACTCGTACATGGTTGGAGCGGTATTTCTTTTATTTATCCACCTATACAGGGTGGAAAAAAAGTAATGTTTTTTTAGCACAGTTTGGTTGCTGTCAGATTCCCAATTTTTGAACTTGAAAATTTTTCTATCCATATTTTGAATCTTTGAACTTCCCTAAGAAAAGTAATGTCTCAAATTTGTTAAAACTTGGCTATTACTAAATTATTCGATTTTTCAAAAGTGTGTACCTGTGTTTTGTGTGCAAAACCGTTTTGCTGATAACGCGAAGAATTTTTATTATTGCTATTTTTTTTCAGTTCATTAACATCATTAAATTAAAAATTAGAACTGTGTTCTCGAATATTCATATTTTATAAAATAAAAATTAGGGTGATCTTTTCAACTTCTGGAAACATATATCTAGTGTGACCTGGCTCACTCTGAAAACAAGTTTATGAATTGACCGATTTGTCTCGAGTGTTTTTTGAATTGTACAGCTTGACGAACTGTTTATTTTCACCAGAAATTAAGATTAGGCCTGTGCGATTCGGCTGATGGCGAATCGATTTTCGATTCGACGAAAAAATCGATTTGAAACGATTAATCGAAATTTTCCATAGCTCGAATCGCAAGCATCAATTCGATTTAATTTCGAATCAAAAATCAAAACGATATTCGAATCGAAGTGTATCGATTCAATTCCAATTCGAATCTGAACAAAATCGATTCCATTCCAATCCGAATCGGAAGTATATCGATTCAATTCCATTCCGAATCGGAACAGAATTTGGTTGAATTCACTCATTTCCGATCCGATGCCAAATTCACTTCATCCAGTCCGAAATATTTTGATTTTTAGTGTACGATACCGCACCGGAATATTCAAATTACTTCGAATTGACAAAATTGTTGTTATCTTTAGGGCTAAGATTTGGTCAGTGAATCAGTAGTATTTGAAGGTAGACATAGCTTTATTGGGCGAAAAAATCATCAAAATTCATATCAATATTGGTAGTGTCCACGGCAATGGATTGATATTAAATGGTTTGGTTTCCTTACCGAATAAAGCTATGCAGACCCACAAAATCAAAATACTACTAATTCACTTATTCTAGTAGTAATTTGAATATTCTGGTGCGGTCGAATCGAACACTGAAAACCAAAATATATCGAAAACTACTTACTCTAGCAGATGATAAAAAGAATACCTTTTTTGCTTAAAAATGTCTATAAGATCATTTTCTTCACAAAAAAAGTGAAAAATCAAACTGAGAAAAAAGTTATGGCAAAATTAAACCATCAGAAGGGGAGTTTGCAGCGCCCTCCAACGGCCACAATGAAATATTCAGGTTTTGCATCCCAAAAAAACCTCGGGTACCAATTCTCAAAGTGATACGTTGAAACATTTTCAGAATTTGAAGAATTCGGTTTTTTATGTTTAACTCATTGAAGCCTTATAAAACTCAATGGTTTAACTTCAGGTACCATATCCTGTATCATGGAAACGTAGCAATTTCTGACTGAGGTAAGTTGCTTTAAATCGGCTTATTTTAACCTCAGGACCTCTGGAATGTGAGGTAAGATTTTGTAAAGACCTTTCAGAGACTGTATGTATTATGTAATACATATTTTTTAAATTGATTGATTTCGAATCGATTTTTTCATTATTTTGATTCTATTTTTTTATCCTTGAGTCAATTCACAAAAGACAGATTTAAAAAAAAAATCGATTCGAATCGATACATCGAATTTATGCTCACACCTATTTTTTTCAATGTTTGGATCGATACTTCTAAATTCGATTTTTCGATTCGAATCGATGCTATTTTATTCGATATATCAATTCAAATCGATACTTCTCGATTCAATATATCGATTCAAATCGATAGCTTCGATTCGATGTTTCGATGCGATTTTTTTTTCGAATCGATTTTCAAAAAACATCGATTCGAATCGATTAATCGATTTTATGCCCAGGTCTTATTACAATTCCTCGAGCAAGATTTTGACAAACCGCACATCTCTCAAAACGGGCCAATACCAAATGTCACTAGAAAGTATCAAGTAGTATTTATTATGTAGAAAAAAAATTGATTATATTTCATAGTTAATTTGTTATCTAAACTTCACAGTTCGTCATGAAAAAACAGCTAAATTCTGGTAATCTCTATTCAAGCCACCATTTCCTCCAATTCACCTTACATTTTTTTGAGAATAATAAAAGTACAGGATGATCAGTTAAGGATAGCGAGCGGCCATATCTCGGAAACTATTCATCGAAAATATTTTCAAGTTTCGAAATGGCGACCAAGTAGAAAAATAGGATTTTTATAGAATTTTGTCCAATGATTCATCGTAGATATTTTCATTGGACAAAATTCTATAAAAATCCTATTTTTCTACTTGGTGTTGGTTGTTACGCCCCCTAGCGACCATTTCAGAAACTTGAAAATATTTTCCAGGTTTTTCTCTTGGCCGTTTTAGTAATAACATTTTTTGCCGCTAGCCTCTACTATGAATAGTTTCCGAGATATGGCCGCTCGATATCCTTAACTGATCACCCTGTACATTGTGTTTTGCTGTGGAAATATTTCTTCAAATAAAACTAGGAAAACTTTTGAACCATTTTACAAATTGAGGATATCTCCCTATTTTTTTAAATTCTAAACGACATTTTTCTTCTGTGCACTGTATCGTGAGGAAAATAAACTTGTTTCAAGTTATTCGCAACTTGGAATGTCAACGATGTTTGTATTTTTTGACATCAAATTATCTGAAAAACGTAATTAAATACGGACTAGCAAATCCTCAAAAATGAATAATTCTAGTTGAAAAAATAATAATATACAGGGTTCTAAGTGATACCACAGTTGCTATTTTCGAAACAGTAAGTGCTACGAGGTCGGTTAAATGGGAGAAAAGTTGCAGTTTTTGATGCTCATTGGAGTTCCATCCACTGTCGCAAAATTATCATTAGTTTTGCGAGATACAGGGTAAATAATTGTGAAAATGGCTCAAATTGATTAAATCTTTCAGAAACTATCCATTTTCGAGACACTGTTTGAATTAAAAAAAAAATCTCATTCTACATACGATGTCTTCAAAATGTGTATACGACGTTTCGTATTCGAGTAACCATCATCAACTTAATTTTTTTAAACACGGAACTGGTTTTTCTATCATGATTTCTGAAACCTTTCTTTATACATTTTTCAATGATGAACCACATAAATACCATAGACGACGTTTCGACCCTGTAAAATGACATCATCAGGAATTAACACAAGTACGGCTCTGAATTTTTAAAATCAAGAGGAAATTGTTACCTGACTATATATGTGATAGGATTAGATACTTTGGTGATGTCCATAATTATAAAACTAGGAACTGTGATAATTTTATTTTAACCACCAAATGTTCCACAAACCAATTGTTAAATTCTATTTTATGCAAAGGACTCCACGATTTTAACCAGCTACCTACTGTTTTGAAAAACTGTGATAACCTGTCTAGATTTAAGAATTTACTAAAAGACCATATTATACTTCATTTTTAGATATTGTAACGTTCGTATACACCTATTTTTTGTATCTTTTTTTAGATTTGTATTTTTCAAATAGTTGTTTTTCATTTTTATTCAATGTTTATTTTTATATTATACTTAGGTTATTATTATTATGTATGAAACATTGTAGCTATTATGCTAAATAAAGGAATTACTTACTTACTTACTAATTCATCATAATTCAAAACTTGAAAATGCTTTATCCAATAATAATTTATGTTTAAAACATGGATGAAAATCAATCGAGGGACCAAAGTTTTGTTTTGTTCCGTATTAGGGAAAACAACTTGAATATTTTAAATACGTACCGGAGTTTTTGTCACTTAGTGTGATTCTTTTGAACAATTTTTTATCCCGAAAGATCAATCGATACAACGACACTATAAACTGACCACCACGATCACCCCTGATACTTTTTGTACACCAATAATGTATTTTTCCATATAGAGTTTAATTAAAAATAGGGCAGAATCTAGATGATCAATAAGAAGAGACTTCGACGAGTAACAAAATCACTCCAGGAATGTTAGTGAAATCCATAAAAAGATCGTAAATTCGCAAAAAAGTACAAAGGGATTTTCTTTAAATTTTTTGATAGTGGATTTTTTAGATAGAAACGTAGGTAACTATACTCGACAAACAAAATAGGTTGCAGTAGAACGTTCTTAAGCCCTTTTAAATTTTGAAATGATGTCATTTTACATGATGTCCGTATTTAAAAAAATGTGGTTACTCGAGTACGAAACGTCGTATACACAATTCGTAGACATCATATTGTAGAATAGAAAAACTTCCAGATTTAAATTGTGCCTCGAAAATTAATAGTTTGTGAAATATTCAACGAAATTAATCTGGGCCATTTTTACAACTTACCCTGTATCACGCAAAATGAAAATAATTTTGTGATACAGTAAATGTATTTCCAATGAGCGTAAAAAATTGCAACTTTTCTCCCATTCAACCCACCTCGTAGCAATTATTGTTTCGAAGATAGCAATAAGTGCTATCACTCAAAACGGACACCATGTATAGGGTTGTTCGGAGTATTGCTTATTCCAAGGAAATACTTGAACTGTAGAATCGGCCCCTAAGTTATTATGTCGTTCAAACAGTTGATACACCTATCAGCAAACTGATATTATTCAAAAGTTCTCGCTGTCAAAATAACTAAAACCTTTATCCGTAAAGCCAAAAGTTGAAACAACTCAGATACCCATTTCTCAATACGATGAAAAAGAGCAGATCAATTTTATATGACCCTGTACATATAAAATTGATCTGCAACCAAGAATGCGAGGTACTGTAAGTATTTGGAAAACTATTCATCGTAGAGGCTTGCGGCAAAAAAATTTATGACTAAAACGTCCAAGAGAAATACCTGGAAAATATTTTCAAGTTTCTGAAATTTTCGCTAGGGGGCGTAACAACCATTACCATGTAGAGAAATAGGATTTTTATAGAATTTTGCCCAATGAAAATACAGGGTGTCCCTGAAATGAGTGTACAACGTTTAACCACAGATTCCTTAACCAAAAATAAGGCGATCTAGGCAAACTTACCCATATCCAAAAATGCTGCGTTAAGCCTACAGAGGGCGTCAAAGATTCAAAAAAAAATTGGTTTTTCCTACATTTTTCGAAAACTTGCAGGTCGATTTTGATAATTTCTGGTACCTATTCTTCGACCATGAAATTACGTTTTTTGTTTCCATAGCGACCGGTTGTAATTAACCCGAAGTGTTATAAACGTGACGTCACATGCAGTTATTCGTTTTGATTTTTTATTGGAATTGTTTTTTTGATGATCCAGATGCTTTTATCAATAACCCGAAGTGTTATAAACGTGACGTCACATGCAGTTATTCGTTTTGATTTTTTATTGGAATTGTTTTTTTGATGATCCAGATGCTTTTATCAATAGTTCAATGTATTGGGGAGTTTTTCTCTCTCTTGAGAAATTTCGCTGGGATAAGTGGTTGTGCCAGAAATAAAATATTTTCAGCGAGGAAAAAACTTTCTTACACACTGCATTATTAGATAAAAACATCTGAATTATCATAAAGTCGATTCCATAAAAAATACGTCATATGACTCATATGCAGCTATATCTTTTGATTTTTTATGGATTTGACTTTCTGATAATTAATAATAATAATAATATCTTTATTTAGCAAAAAAATTCAGACGTTTTATCTTATAACGCAGTGTATAGGAAAACTTTTTCCTCTCTTGAAAAAAAATTCTGGGATAAGTGGTTATGCTAGAAAAAAATGATTCAATAATAAAATATCTGTGTACCTAAATGAAAATATTTTTTTTTCTGGCACAACCAATTATCCTAGCGAAATTTCTCAAGAGAGAGAAAAACTCTCCAATACATTGAACTATTAGAAAAAATCATCTGGATTATTAAAAAGTCAATTCCAAAAAAAATCAAAACAAATAACTGCATGTGACGTCACGTTGATAACACTTACGGTTAATTACACCGGACGCTATAGAAACAAAAAAATCACGTGCAAGACTATGTACCAAAAATTATCAAAATCGATCTGCACGTTTTCGAAAAATGTAGGAAAAACCAAAATTTTCTTGAATCTCTGACGCCCTCTGTAGGCTTAACGAAGCATTTTTGGATATAGGTAAGCTGCCTATATCGCCTTATTTTCGGTTAAGGAATTTGTGGTTAAACGTTGTACAGTCATTTCAGGGAAACCCTGTATATCGATTATATCATTTTCATACTAACTGACTTTTTACCTACACTTTTTGTCTAAAAAGTTTTTTTCTAGCTATCAAAATAAAGGGGTTTCGCTTGACCGATTTTAACGAACTTGAGCTCATATGATAGAGCATAATCTGCACTACAAAATGCTTATTTGCTGAATGTGTGACCTTCGCCGTCGCAGCTAGATATGCTACCATTTCAGTTAGAAATGGTATCATATTTTTGAGGTTTTTCCAAAAAAAAAAAAAATGTAATGTTATAATAATTTTTATATATTTTAAAAAGGGATACATTTTTCTATTGAAGAATTAAAAAAAAAAGCAAAAAAATTGAATGATTGTTTTTGTTTTTTTTTTTTTCATTTCTTCAATAGAAAAAATGAAGGTATCCTCTTTTAAAATATACAGAAATGAATATAACATTACATTTGATTTTTTTGAAAAAAAAACTCAAAAATATACTTCCATTCCAATTAACGCCATCTAGCGGCGACGGCGAAGGTAACAAATTCAAAACCAAATAATCTTGTAGTGCAGGTTACACTCTTTCATAATATAAGCTCAAGTTCGTTAAAATCGGTCAAGCTATTTTTCTACTTGGTGTTGGTTGTTACGCCCCCTAGCGACCATTTCATAAACTTGAACATATTTTTTAGGTATTTCTCTTGGCTGTTTTAGTAATACAATTTTTTACTGCAAGCCTCCACGATTAATAGTTCTTCAGATACAGTACGTCGCATTCTTAGTTGCTCACCCTGTACATCGAAAAAAAAAAGCAATATTGTGTGATTACTTTTTCCAAGGTTTATCTGAAAAACGTATAATAAAGTAAGCTAGTATAATTAATTGAAAACGGACTTTAAAAACTTCAGAAGTGAAATAGTTCTAGGTGATATAAAAATATATTTCAGATAATAATTATCTGCAGTGTGTCGCCGGATCGACGCATGAAAAGGTGAAAAGGACAAAAAAAAATTGGATTGAAATGTCATCATCATTAGTTCCCATCCCTGCTTGGATGGGAACTAATTTGTGACGTGATTTTAGTTTCGAAGATCAAGTATTTCTTGGAATTCAACTCGAAAGCTTTTTCTTTTACCAGTAAAGAGCTTCTTCTAGAAGACATACGACAAAATGTTATTGAAGAAAGTTGTTCAGACTGAAAAACTGATTGAGCAAGCAAAATGTAAAAACCCTCCGCCTATTTTGATATTTTGAAGAAATTAGAAAAGTTATCAGCAAATTGTTTTTGATTAATGACGCATTTCTGCTAAGTATAAAGATATTTAAAAATTAAGAAAACACAAATAATCGTCCAAAATATCAAGATTGAATGTATTTTCATGCTATTCTGAAATTAGAATGGAAGAATGCGAAATATCAAAATAGGCGGAGGGTTTTGAAATTCTACACTCTCACTCAGTTTTTCATCCTGCAACTTTCTTCAATGACATTTTGTCGTATCTCTTATAGAAGAAGCTCTTTACTGTTTATTTTTCAAGACACTTGATTTTTCGAAACTAAAATTATGTCACAAATTAGTTTCCATCTAAGCAGGGCTGAACGGCTGAACCCAGAAGATGAAATTTCAATTCACTCTTTTTTTGCCTTTTTCAACTATTCATGCGTCGATCCGGGGACACACTGTATTATGTTTTAATCTATTTTACCTAAAAAGTAATAACCTGAATAAAGTTTTCATAATGTAAAATTGAAATTTTGTCATAAGTAGGTAGTTACCGAGGTAGGTACATTGTGGTCATTTTATCTTGATATCATTTTGATTTGATCTCACTTTTTATTTCAAAACATGGAAAGACGGATTTTTGTAAAAGATAGGGACACGTGTTCGTTTTTTTTTTTCAATACTTAGTACATTAGTACACCCTGTACGTTGATGAACCTTCAGGAAGCCTACCTATGTTATTTTGATTTCAATGATAAAAGACTTAGGATTAGTAGTTTTCTATAAATTCGACACACAATATCAACGAACTCGTGTTCGTATCTTTCACACAATGGTCTTATTTTTTTTCAAGACAAAAATCTTGGCAAAGTATCCTACAATAATTTTTTCCTGGATCATCTTTCTATCTTTAGAATTAAAAAAGTTACATCAAATTAATATGGTCATGAACTTTTTAATTTGATGTTTGTAAAAAAATGTACAAAAAGAAATTCAATGGTTCAAAATGAATTGTGAGAAAACAATGTTTGTGTACAGTGTGCTTTAGAACTTCTGGGCGTGGTCCAACTTTCTTATTTCAAATTACAACACCATTTTTTTATTTGATTTTTGCTTTCTCCTTAGAAATCTAAAAGTTGTTTACTCGGTTGTTTATATAGCATACCCGATACCTAAATTTAACCAATAAGAAGATATTAACGTCAGCTGTGAACACCCTGTACATATCAAGATAAATTGATCACACTGTACAACGTATTCAAATCATCAAATAGTTAAAACATGCTAAAATATTACATTTGTTAAACTTTCAAAGGAACGAAAATACAAACAAATTATTTTCGATGTCAAAAAACACCAAGTCACATCAATAAGGTACAAATTTACTTAACTTAAACCCTGTTTTAAGTTTTAAATACATACATATTACATATTGTTTATTAACATGTTTCAATGTTGCATAAGAGTATGTTCTGCCAAAAAGTTTAAAAATTAGAAATGCCTAAGGATTTAAATCAAACAACTTTATAGTGGAAATGACAGTAAATATTGTAATTTAATTGAAGAGCTTTTTATTTCTGCTAATTACTACATAATGAAACAAAAATGTATTTTGCGAAACTGTTGATGTTAAAAATCTTGACAACACAAAATGAGATTCTATTTTTATTATTTATTTTTTTTAATTTGATTTAAGAGTCAAGGACACTTGTTCACAACTCATACTAACTCACTCACTTTGAAGCTTTATTTCACTCACCAAAACCACCAGCAGGAACTGAAGAAAACACTCATATATGAATTAACTTTGTATTTGCCACATCACTACAAGATACCTTCGCAGAAGTTCCATTTTACTGAAACTCGGTAAAATACGAACTCCTGTTGTCGGTACATTCAGAAAACCTCACCAAAAACTTAGCACTACATCACAAATAATGTTTATTTGTTCAAACAAGTTTTTCTTCCGCATTGGAAACACCTTTACAATACACTTACATAAAAACAGTTCTTTCACATAAAAAAAATAACCGGAAATAGCACTAGTCAAATTTGAATTCAATGGGAAAGAACTGCATGCCACTTTGTCAATTGTTTCACAGCACCATTTTTACAATTTGTCTGACTGCACATTCTACACTCTATTTTCTACACAAAATCTATTGGATATAAATTTTATCGTTGGTCACCAATTTCCTGAAATGAAAGAATCAAATAAACAAAATATCAAAAAATCCTCGACACGACGCTCTAGGAAAAAGAAAAATTGCAGTGGCACTCTAAATACTTGGTAAGTCATTATAAACGTTACATAAGTATACGAGATTATGTAAGTAAAATATTGATCAATTATTTTATATTCACCAACAAAGCCACTTCATGTTGCTTACAAAAGAAGACAACAAATTAATAATATGGATTTATGCATGAATTCCAACGAAATCTTTTTTTTATGGGGAAGTTCACTTAAATCGATTTTCTCGGTCAATTTGGTAAAAAAGTTAAGGAAATAAAATTTGTTTGAGCATTTTCCATAAATGATTAAATAGAAAGTGACTAGCTCAGTTATTTATGTTTATGATCAATGAAAAAAATTCAACAAAACCTGTCAAACGAGCATTCAGAAAGCCTAAATAAACAAGTAATGCCTGAAAAAAAAAACTGCAAGGCAAGCAAAAAGCGAATGAAATGCAAAAAATTAATAAATAGTATACAGGGTGTAAATAAATAAGTGATTCTTGGGATAATTTTAGGAAAAAAACTTTATATGAACTAATGTCCTAACTTTCGAGATAGGTAATGAGTATTTTTATACTCAAAAACCTTTCAGCTAATTTTACCAAAATTTAGCACGCTTATTCGTCGACATAAGGGTCCTTCTTGTGTTTATTAAAATAAAATTATTCAATCGAGTGGCGTCCCAGAGGGTTATACAATTGATATTTATTGTTAATAGCTACATCTATGGTACCTCACTGCTTTTTGAAGGTTTTATAATTTTTTCAGTTAAAGCAATCATAAATGTTGCTTTTCTGTCTTTTTTATGAATCCAGCACCCTTTCTCAAGATAAACGAAGCTAGGTACCGAAAAAACTGAAAAGACAAATAAGCAGCATTTTCAATTGCTTGACTTAAAAAAACTTTAGATTCTTCGAAAAAGCAGTGGCGTTCCTTAATTTTACTTATAAATATCAAATAGATTACCCTCTGGGACGCCACTGGAATGAATGATTTTATTTTAATCGCTGAAAAAAATATCCTTATGACGACAAATAATCGTGCCAAATGTCAGAATTAGCTGAAAGGTTTTTGGGTAATTTGGAAAAAATATATATTTTTTTTAAGAGAAAACCGTGTCCGGTTATTTGAAAAGAAACGGTTTTAAATTTTCATCTTAAAAACCAGGCTAGATACAGAAAAAACTGAGAAGACAAATAAGCAACATCTTCAATCGCTTGATCTGAAAAAATTATAAAATCTTCAGAAAAGCAGTAACGTGCCATAATAACCTATAAATATCAAAAAGATGTCCGCCACTGGAATGAATGATTTATTTTAATCACCCAAAAAAAAGATCCTTATGTCGAGAAATAAGCGTGCCAACTTTTTTCAAAACAAGCTAAAAGGTTTTTGAGTACTCGATTATTAAAAATTAAAACATTGTTTTTTTCTTTCTGAAGGCGTTTACACCCTGTATCTCAAAAGTTAGGACTTTTAGTACATACGTTCATAAAAAAAATCTTGAAATCAGCCCAATTATCACCCCCTGGATTTTATTTATTTACACCCTGTAATTTGGTTTCAAAGCAGCGTTAATGTTCTCATAAAAAAAAAGTAAAGGCAGCAAATTGTTGGTGAATAAATCAAAATCGAGATAATCCGTATGACTATACCTTAAAATTAAAAATTACAAGTGTAGAAAAAAAATTAGGCTGTACCACCACGTACCACTACTATAATCAGATGATCTTCCTTAATCGCTTCATCCGATAAATTGGGACAGGTCCTTTTCAGCAATTCCGTGGAAAATGTGCACGGAGGAAAAGAGTACAAAACTCCGGTCGCTTCTGTTTCTTTGTTTAGCAAAGAAATAACACCCGCAGCTTCTTTTTGCTTCAAATAGGAAACCAAATTGCGCAGAGGTCTAGTTTGCACCGCACTATCCTCATTAGTAACAGAAGCCGTTGATCCCGCTAATCCCAAAAATATAGCGTGAGAAGTTGCCCCTTGAATCCGCTTTTGAACGTCCTCCAGTTTGGGTTGATCCAACCTAAGTCTCTGTGTGATTCTTAGCTGATGCTTACCATCCTCATCTTTCATCAAACATTCCATGATGTCATTATCGCCGTCTATTAGATGGAATTTAGCAGGAAACAGAGAATTCTTCAGGATCAATGCACCCTGCCAAATATTAGTGCATTTTCTTGCTACCTCCGGCAAAGTACGGCTTGATGCCAACATTCCTGCTCTTCTAGAACCACTATCTGAATCAGAGTCAGGAGATCTTCTGGGTGATCTTGACCTTGATCTGTCCACTCTGGAACCTGACCTTCGATATTCAGGATCTCTTGTTCGACCCCATTCATCTACTTCATCGGGATATCGACTTGGACCTCTACTGCTTCTTCTCTCTGGATATGGCAGAGGTCTATCCTTGTAGCCGTATCTATCATAGTCATAGTCGCCATATTCTCCACGTCTGTAATCCTCGGATCCTTCGTGAGGATAGGATTTCGCTTTAAAAGGGACTCCATTGTTTACGTCCGAAAAATCAGTCCTTAACCGCCTATCGGGTCCTCCTAGTGGAAATCCTCTCATTTCCTTCACAGCAGCTTGAGCTGCATCTATACTGTCATAAAGAATAAAGGCCTGATTGTCCCCTTTGACATATTCGATCTTTTTGATAGCTCCAAATCGATCAAATTCCCGTTCCAGTTGCGGAATTGATGTCCACACACCCAAACCTCCCACCCATATTCTAGTGGTGGGGGTGGCTTTACCATAGCCTATTTTGCACTGGAATTTGCCAATGTACTGGCCGGATAGTTCAACTTTAGCTCTATGGGCCATATCCAGAGTGTGAAATCGGACAAAGGCAAAAGCATTGCCCGTACCTGGAGGAGGTCTTTTGATGTCAATATCCTCCACTGACCCGTATCTGCCAAAAATTCTCCGCAATTCCTCCTCAGTGATGTTAATTTCCAAGTTACCAGCAAACAAGGTTCTGGTGGCAAGAGGATCATCTTCAGGTTGGACGTGGTGAAGATAATTGGGAAATTTATCCTTTTTGTTCTCATTTTTCTCAAACTGTGGTCTAGGAGCGTGCTGTCTTGGGGGCCCATAGCCATGAGGATGTCCGGGAGGCATATGAGGAGGTCCATGATAGATGGGCGCTCTTGGGAGATAATCATGGTGCGGCACAGGAGTAACATCTCTTCTATAGGCATCTCTGTGCAGACCAGAGGCTGGAGGATAACCTCTCTCATATCTGTCCAATGGAATTCTACGTTCAGGCGAATGAGCATAACGGTACCTGTCGTACTCCGGAGTAATCGATCTTGGTCTACTTCTATAAGATTCCGCAGGACGAGGAACATCGTAGACTGCCTCAACAATCGCAACTTTATCGTAAATTATAATCCTAGGCTTAGCATGTTTAGCATCGCGAGCATCTTCCGAACTTCGGAAACAAACATACGCCACACGCTCATCAACATCATGCGAGATTCTTATTGTTAAATCACCGAATTTTTTGTATTCTCGATATAAAGTGTCTTTGATTACTTCGTCACTTGCCTTGGGATGAAGGGCACTCACTAGCAGCACTTTATAGGGATACGATCGTTCACTAGGACGGGCATACTCGTCCCGATGGGGAGAAACGTATCGTCTCGGACTGGGAGATCTGCCGCGGCTCCCCCGACGTCTCACGCGTTCCGGAGTGACTCGTTCGTCGGAACTGTCGTCATATCTTCCCATACTGGAGCGGGATCGTTTGCTCCTCGGCGGCGTGTCTCGATCACTACTTCGTTTCATGCTCGTATTGGGTATTCGAACGGTAATTCGGGCCTTGTCTTTGTTCATACGCACTCAACACCACTCATCAATTCACAAGGGATGACACGGCACTCCTCCTAAAAACACATATCACTCAAATCATACAACATAAGGCACCAAACAGTACGCTAAATAAAACAAGAATGAAAACAACATACTTTACACTGAACACAGTCCCAAACTTGTGTACTAATCGGCTAAACTTCTCGAAAAACCACTTTGCCAACGCCTTTGTATTGTAATCACTAAAATGGCCGACGTCAAACGAAAAACGGAACGGAACGTCAATTAAGGTTGACGTTGACGTAATGAGGATTACGAACGGTGCAGCATTGCCATGTCTATCCGTTTGTAAATTCAGCATTAGTCTACATGTTCATCTACATAGCGGGAAATAAGAGTCTTTTTAATTATACTTGTTGCAATTAGCCTAGTTTACACCGATAACTCGTTTAGTTCGGTCCGATAGGACAAAGTGGGTGGGGATAGTACGGTAGGACCAATGATTGGTTCTCGCCCGTTTACACCGTCTTGCAACGCCTGAACTAAATGAATACGTCAAATGTCAAAAACAAGTCGGAATTATTTATCAACACAATACGCGACGTTTTTGAAAACGTCACAGGCACCATATGATTGGTCGTGGCCGAATTTGGTATCCAAACAAGCTTTTGTGACTTGTGGTTTTGTATTGTGTGAGTTTGAAATCAGTGTTATTTGTGTTTAATTTGGACTTCATATTTGGGTGTATTACATATATCGTGTGTCCCGTTAGTGCGTATATGATTAGCCGAGTGAAAAGTCAGCTTTTGAGGTAATAAAAAATAGTTTGTTTGGATATTTCCGGCTGACAGCTGACATCATGACGTCACAGAAACCTAGCGTATTCGTAACCAAAAAAAATATAAGTAAGTACGCTCAGATCAAGGTTTCTATATAAGAGGTTGCCTCACTTTCGCGGTCATGACGTCATTTGTGTCTACTGTAGCGCCACTGCGGCCATTTCTCGAACCATTCCATCATAAAATCAAGAATGTCATCATGAACTCACTATTTATTTCCAGGTGGACGAGAGAGAGAAATCATCCATTTACGTTTTAAAACTGTTTATTATCCTTGGGTTTGTCTATCAAATATAGTGTTTTAAGGGTAGGTGTGTCTAGAAATGATCATAATAGAGTTTGTTTACATGTGTTCAAGTGTTTATTCTATTCTACCTAAATTTAGCTTTCATTATACTGCAATAGTAGATTTCTCAGTATATGTAGGCAGGACTAATATAAAATAATAGTTCAAAAGTTGTGGAAATCTGAGGGTTGATGTTTTGAATATACATATAGAAAATACTCACATTTGGAACAGTATTTTCGCTTCCTTGACCAATAATATACAATAATAATGTCCCAAAAGATAATTTTACACCTCTATTAATATTTTATTTCGATTTAAATAATAAAATTAGCACGAAATTAAACGTTTTATCAATCATTGATCGAATGACACATGACACGACACGATGCAGTCCGATTCAATTGCATGACAGGAATGACACTCAAATGACAGAATGCGGACTGTTTCAGACCGCTAGCCTCAAATGACGTCATATTTTCCCCCTTCCGACTTTACCTCAGGCGAAGTGAGGCAACCTCTTATATAGAAACCTTGCGCTCAAATTGCCTTAGAAACTCAGAACCAACACAATTCACAATAATAACAATCAACATAACCTCATAATTTTGATCCAGATCGAACCAAATCTAGTTCGGTACACCTGCTGGCGAATACCGAACCAAGAGTGGACCAGCTTAGGCTGCGACTGTTATACCATTCGAACCAAATATTTGGTTCTGATATAGTTCGAATTTAGTACTTGGTCCGCGGACCAAGTGGTCGGTGTAAACTAGGCTAGTAAAGATGAATAGTTTCTCAAAATCACGTAAAGGACAAGAAATCAAGATTATACAATATCAAAGCAGGCAAATGAAAACAAATTTTTCATAGAGCGACGGTATTTCAGTGCTCAATTTACTACAGGAAAATATGAACATTATGAATAAGTTTGGAAAATGCATTTTCTCCGAAATACAGAGTGTTGGTTGAGCTATTAAATGATCCGTCTTTGGCCTATTTCAAAAAAACTTTTATGGTTTATTTATACATTTATCAGCAATGCGAGAACAGTTAGATTGGTTTTAATTGACTAGCCAATGATCATCTACGTGTTTACGGTTTTCATCGATCATTCAGATAGACCCACAAAAAATAGAAAATGTTTGTGCATTATCTTATGAAGAATTCACCAAATTGTCGCAGTTTATTCATGATAACGTAATAAAATAGCACATAACAGAGTTGTTTCTATAAATGCATCTACAGGGTGTCTCATTGTTTTTGCAATTGGGTTAAGATGACATAAACAAAAATGTTATAGACCTTTTAGTTTTTGTATGTTTGGAAACACCTATGTTTCTCATCAGATATCTGGTAACTGACCGTAAATGTGAAAACTCACTCTAAAAGAACTTTTTACGCAAAATTTAGTGGGATCATCAGTATTTTCCATTTATTTTTTAAATATTGACAAATGTTAAGTTTTTTTAAATAGAACACCCCGATATACAGGGTGTCCCACATAAGAACCGACACAGAGAAGGAGCATATAGGGGAACCCAAAATATTATGATCTAATGCAACTTACCTATAAACTAAGTTGCACCCCTAAGAAGTTATACGCCTTGCAAGTGAGGTTTCAAATTTCGACAAAAAATCAATATTTATTAAGTTATACCTCAACTCAAAAACACCAAATTTGGTACACGTTGTAAGTGTACCAAGAGCAATAATCGATAGTAATTGGAGTTCAATACCTTCTAACTGGTTGATAAGGTATGATGCACCCTTAAAATAAGCCAGAACTTCTTAACTCGTTGGCGTACTTGCAAAATTATTGTTTCAATTTAAGGAGTATTTAGTTCGAAAACTTTTTTTGCTCTTGTTATTTTTCATAATGTTAGACACTTTTAAAGCATCAGTATTCAAATAAATGGATTAGAGCAGGATAACTTTAGCCTCCATAATCACGAGTACCTCAAATGGGACTTCTTTTTTTAGTTACTGTTGAAATAATTTGGGTTTTCCACAGTTCCTCGTCAGTTGCTTATCGAGTCGAATTGGGGAACAGGATTACAGATAAACACACACTCATTAAATGCAACCAACATTTTGGTGATCATATTGAACAATTAGGGCCGGTTGCATAAAACTATAAACTGTAGTTTAATGTTGATCTGCAGTTCAACGTCAAAAATTACATTTTTGACGTTGAACAGATCAACAATGAACTATAGTTCAAAGTGTTTTACTGTTTATACAACCGGCCCTTAATGTAACTTCTCAGTGCTAACTGTATACAGGGTGACAATTTGAAAAGGACCAACATTTGATTATGTCCAAACCAATGATAGTATATAAAGATTTGTCGAGACATGTCAATTTAGATATCGAGGAGGACAGCTTTTGAGGTATCTGTTGATTTTCTGGAAATAACCGTCTCACGCCCAGGGTAGGTACCACTGAAATTTCAAATAGCAACCCCCACTTATTTTGCGATTTTTGAAATCTTCACTTTATACGCTACATCACGTTTTTTTCAAAATTGAAGTTCCTAACACAAAAATTTTCAAACGAACAGACTTAATTATTCCTTGAACTGATGATAGTATGAAAATTTGGTGAGACACGTCAATTTAGATATCGAGGGGAACATTTTTGGAGAGATATCTATTAATGTTCTGGATTCAACTCCCTCACTCCCAGGGTAACTACCCCTGAAATTTCAAGTAGCAGCCTCCACTTATTCCGCGATTTTTGAAATCTTCCTGTAACTCTCAATAAGCATCACTTTTTTTTCAATAATAAAGTACATAACCTTCGTAATTCGCAATCAAAATTTTGCTATATTATGCCATATGAAACAACGATTTTTGTGATTGCCTACTTGGTAATAGTTTTCTACTTTTGTGTGTATCAAGGAGTAAATTTGCGATTATAGCTGAAAACCAGCATTATGATTCTTCAAGTGACAAGAAATTCAAGCACACGCCGTCAGTGGAAAAGGTCATGGCTTCGGTATTCACTTTTCCTATCTAGAATACCGAAACCATCGGCTTCCCCACCAATTGAAGATGAGAATTGCTATAACAGGATAAATCATTTTCAGCAACAGGAAAACATTTTCCCGCACTAGCATATATCCTTTGTTATTGTAGGAGATTCTTTTTCTACAAATAGAAAAAATTTCGCTGCCTTATGAAAAATCGCTTTGCATATACAGCAAAGTAACTTTATAGCCACAGCAAAGTTACTTTATACTGGCAGAAAAAATGTGTTTTATAAAGTTAGTCTGGCTACCACAGTGAAGTGTGTTCAGCAAAGTGAACTTCATCGTAATAGCAAAGAGCTTGGCTGGCGCCTATTCTAAAAAGAAATTTGGCTGTGGCAGCTAGAATTTCAGCAAGGAACATAAATAAAATTTCTCAGTGAACGCAACGGCGTGTGCTTGAATTTCTTGACACTTGAAGAACCAGAATGCCGGCATTGTTTTGACTGCTCTTAATTTAGTCTCAGGAGTGAAAATTCATCGCGAGGAATTTTATCAGGAGCTGTCCGCTCAAACCACAAAACTTTGATAACACAACGCAATAATTCGCACTTCGCAGGAGCGTGAATTTTCAGGTCGGTAATTCAAGCACACGCCGTCAGTGGAAAAGGCGATGGCTTCGGTATACAAACCATTCCTACCCCCCATTTGTTTTCAACCGCATTGTTGGTGAACTTTATATTGTCAATAAGCTTCTGTCATATTTTCTATGATATAATTATTTTCATATCATTCTAATATTATCAGTGTTAAAGAAGAAGTTTTTAAGTCGAATTTTACAAGAGATTGAGCAAACTGAATTCGGCTCATTTCCTAAATAAACAATATCTCCCTGGAAAAATAAGAATGAAGATCCAGAGTTTCATGGTTAAAATTCAAGTGACTACAGTTTAATTAAAAATTCGGAAAGATTACATTTAATGTAAAGACAGTTTTAGTTCTATACTGAGGAAGACACTCAACATAAAGAGAAAAACAATTTGCTCTTAAGTCTATACACCATGAAACTTTTCCAATCTCCAAGGATAAATTATAAGATTCAATGTCTTTTTCTTTTGCCGTTAATAAGCAAACCAATCCAAAGTTATTAACAACATTTTCTAAATGGTCTAGCTTCAGAATAAAATATGTGTTTGGCCTGCGAGGCAGTGCGGGGGTTAGTTTGGCACCCGTGTCTTTTTTCTACTTATTTTTTATTTTTAAGGTTTTTAATTTATTTCCATGAGATCTCTCTGTTATAAACCTTCCAAATTAAACAAAAAAACTTAGCGGCCAAAACTGCCAAAGAGTAACCCCGATCTACGTACCTTGTCTATTGTGGAAAGAGAAAAAAAAAATTGAGTTTATGTTAAAGGTTGAAGAGATAGAAACCAAAGTACTTTGTTCCTTTTGTTACAAAAATAAATATTTATCGTTTTTTTTTTTTAGATGTTTCAACTTTTTTCCCTGTAATTGATACGTATACTATAGATCAATGATAGTTCTGCTTGTTGAAAGTTGACATTATTGACAGTTGACAGAAAGAGAATAAGAGAAAAGAAAAAAGAAAAACCGACATAACCTCACATAATACCGATACCGATTAAATCTTCTCAGTCCAGTCGAATTAAATTAATTTTCTTACTTTTATTCAAGTCAAGTTATGTCAGTATTGAAACGAGTACAGGTTTGTTATCAAACGCCGTAGCCTTATTTTTGTAACCTTGTCAATTATCAGCAATGGGCCACTTTTGCAAGGATATGGCACATTTACGATGCTGCTTGGCAGAATCCTTTTCAGTCTGCAGAATTACTGAAAAAATATTTAATGGGTTTGAATAAACCTATTTATCATCCCATGAGTAAGTGCTTTAGGATCCAAAAATCTCATCATATTTGCTTGCAAAGAGAATAAGAGAATGTATTTTTGTGTTGCAGGAAGTGAGGTGGATGTGTTTTCTAAAGTTTGTTAAGTGATAAGGGGGCTGGGTTCGGGTAAATATAAAATGAAGAATTCAAATGAAACATGACAAAGACAAGAGATACTTCCTCCGGTCATTTTTCAGTTTACCGACTATTCAATAACAGGATTAAAATAACTACTTACTGATTCTCAAGAACATCCAGAATAGGATTTAAATATTCATATGCTGCGCGAATGTTCATAAACATTGAAAAACAATATTTTTTTTTACATTTTTTTCTTGCCCTCAAATATTTATTCCAGTTTTTGCCAATTGTGTAGAAAACGTTGTGCCTTAATTTTATATTATTGAAACAACAAGCACATTCTAGTGTCTTTAAGGATTGCAAATTTACGGGTGGAGAGAAATTTTTTAGGTTAGATTGGATTAGTTTGGTTTAGTTTTGGTTACTTTGGGTTAGTTTTGGTTAGTTTGAGTTAAGTTTTTCTGGCCCGTGAGCGGCATCCTACATACGTTTTTTTATAATAAAAATCAAATAACATAATTTCTTCCCTCCGCCAGTAAATGTGCAATCCTTAAAAAAACTAGGATGTGACTATATAAGACAATTTGAAAAACATCTAAAAATAGCAGAAAATCGTGTAAGCAATTGTTACCCAAGAAAGACAGTGAAATGTGAGTTTGGGTTAGTTTGGGATTTGGGATAGTAGTTCACAATAAATTAATCAAAAATTTGAGTTTACCTTATGATTTTTGCGCTTTTCTCTACCCACCCAGCACCCCTATTTGCTCCCAGCCCCAAAAAATCTCGCAAAAAATGTATGGCAAACTAAACTTGTATTTTTTTAAATGGAACACCCCGTATATTAGAATTCTAATTATTTCTCCTCTTTCTTTCGATCATTTTGATATCAGGTTTGTTGGGTCCAAGACTTATAATAAAGGAATGAGAGGCGATCAAATTTAAAAAAGGACTCATAGTTGGGCTATTTTTAAGCGAAATGGAAAAAAGTATCGAAAAATCAACTGACCCATAAAACTATACTTATCCTTGAAAACAATAATCACATTAATTTTCAATAAAATTATTTGTTATTATACAGGGTGGTCAAGTTTTGCAAACACGACTTGTAAACAATTTTTTCAAATGAAACACCCTGTATATTAAATTTCCTAGTTAAAGATAACATCATCAGCTTTCAAAAAACACCATACATCATACCTTTCTGATCAATAGTTTTTTCAGAAATCACCCGCGAAGAGGTACAAAGTTTCATCATTATTTACTCAGTTTATAAAATTATGTGGCTATGAAGCGATGACAATATCACGAATGCAACAAAATATTGATAATTAGTAATTAGTCAAAGCTACTACGTATGATCACCGAACAAATAACAATAAGAAGGATCACTCTGCCAAGCGCGAGAAACCGACCCGAGGAGTGCCGATGTTCCCAACACGATACCCCGACTTCCCGACCACCCGGTCCGAGAATGCCAGTCTGTTCAACGACCGACGTTATCAGTTTACTATGAGAAACGCTGTTAACTTGTGATTTGCAAATATCAGGCACGTATGTTCTGTGCGTCGAAAACGATGTGCCACCGTATGGCTCGGCAAGCTGTCTCTTGATGCTGCTACACAACAAAGTGAAGGCCTTCTTATTGTTACGTGTTCGGTGGTATAATCAGACATATTCCATTATTTTCAAGTTAAGTGTCAGTGCTACAATACTTTGAAATAAAAAGAAAACTTGCTTATTAATTAGTTAATTAATTAATTCCTATTTAATAAATCAACTAATTCCTGATGTTGTCATGCCTCCATGAATGGCCACCTATAGTTTTATAAACTGGGTAATAATTTGTAGTACAATGAGGAAACTTTGTATTCGCGGGTGATTTCCGAAAAAACAATTGATGAAAAAGGTATGATGTATGGTGTTTTTGAAAAGCTTATGATGTTATCTTTAGGATGGAAATAAAATATACAGGGTGTACCATTTAAAAAAATTGTGTACAGGTTGTGTTTGCAAAACTTGACCACCCTGTATAATAGCAAATGATTTTATTCAAAGTGTATGTGATTATTGTGTTCAAGGATAAGTAATGTTTCATGGGTCAGTTGGTTTTTCGATACTTTTTTCAATTTCGCTAAAAAAATGGCCCAACTATGAATCCTTTTTCAACTTTGATGACCTCCCATTCCTTTATTATAAGTTCTAGACCCAACAAACCTTATATCAAAATGACCGTACGAGATGGGAGAAATGATTAGAATTCTTACGTACAGGGTGTTCAATTTAAAAAAATACAAGTTTAGTTTGCCACAAACTTTTTGGTACACCCTGTACTTTGGCTATATTTTTTAAACATAGCCTTTTTGACCAACTATAATGTACAAAAAAAAATTATCCAAATTCCTCAGCATTTTCCCAAAATCCTCCACCCCATCTTGGTTGTACCGCCCTGTATAGAGTGATTAATTGTTTCATGTCGAAACGTCGCTCCAACCAAATGGTTTTTTTCTTCAATATTCTACATAGTTTGAACCTCCAGTTGGGTGGTCCAAGAAATCCTCGACGAAATCGAAATGTTGTTATTGGTTGACAAATGTATTGATAAATGGGGAGATTCCTTTCCTTTCAAGTTTGTAGGCCTTATTTTTATTGTAATAATCACATGTCGATTAAAGAGGTGATAAGTTTGTGATCTGATTTGAATTTGCCTTATCGCATAATCCCACGTCCCTCACCAATAAAAAAACCGCAGTTTGTTGTGGAAATTTGAGGGTAGACTACACTTTCAATAAAAAAGGTCATTAGATGATTCGTGTCCATATTCTACGGATACAGGCGAAAAAAGAAAAGTGGAGTGTATAATACTTTGTTTTATTTTTAATTTTGAAGTCATCAAGAAAACGTAGGTGAAACTTTTTGTGAATGAACATGTGTCCGCAATAGTCTTGTTAAAAAATATACAGAGTGCTGAAAGTTGACAAAAATTTCGATTTTTTGCTCGATTTTTTGTCTGTAGAGTGAAGATTTGGTACGCCTCAAGCGATTTTGTTCAAACTTTCAGGTAGTATATTCGGGGTTCTTGATTATCTTCTTGAGAAATTCGTTCGGGTTGAACTTTTCTAGGACTGGACCTAGCGATCATGTTTAGATTTTCCGTTCCATTTCGAATAATAAAGGTAACCTGAGTTTTTCTTCTTTGATGCGTCGTTTTCCAGATAAAAAATAAAAATCAGCGTAATGCAGAAAAACTCGCACTTATTTCAAGCTCTAAGGAAAATGGAAAATCAAACGATTTTATAACAACTGCTCAAAGTGTTGCGCTTTGTGGCTTGGAAAAAAACAAAATTGTGATCATTTTATCAAAATAGCTTGAGACGTGTTGAATTAACCAAGGAATTAACAGACAAAAATCGAAATTATTATTCTTCTTGTTATTTTGAAACGAAACGTTTGCGTACAGATGTTATTTACAAAAAGTGATTATCCCACCATACTTTATTCACCATGTCAAAATGCGCAATTTTTCCAGACTCACCTGTATTTATAAAAACCTGATTTTATAAAAAAAAATACATCCTATATTTTGGAAACTTTGCATTTCCGGACATGTGTTCATGTTAACTTTTTTTCTCAAAATCACCAGAGAAATAACGTTTCTTATTTTGTCAATTAGGTTAGGAAACGATCTTTATTTTATATACATTGTTTCCAGATGATTGTGGTGACCATGTAATTGTGATGAACAGTGGAGAAATAGCGCTACCTGGTGACGAATGGAGGAAAAGGACATATTTCCACCACACAGGATACCCAGGTGGAGCTACTTGGACTATGGCTTGGGAATTGCATAGCAAAGACCCAACAATGGTATGGTGATGAAAAAAATTATAAGCTCAAGCCAAAAAAAGCTAGTCATATTGTCAAATCCCTTTTTCTATTTAATTTTCCTTTTTCGTCATATCCCGCAATTGCAACCAAAATGGGACACCCTGTACATTCATGACTGACCTTGACCTATTCAAATATTAACGTACAAATAACCTAAATCAAAAGGCAATTCAACATAAAACCGAATCGAACTTTACAGATTCTAAAGAAAGCAGTTTACAATAGTATGGATGGTAATTTGCAAAGAAGAGTAACAATGGAGAGGCTGCACATTTTCCCGGATGCTAATGTTCCTGGTGATTTATTGGCCAATGTTTCCAATCAAATTCGACAGCTGCGACCGGTACCTAAACGTCTTGATCACTACACTGAAGAGGAGGTTGAGACATGTCCCAAGATTATTGACTATCCCAAAGATTATATTGTTCGGTAAAGAAAATATTTTTAGTGTATATTGTTTACTTAATACAGTTTTTAGTTAAATATAGGAACTGGTTGTTTTGTCCATATTGTTGTTTTTCCCTTAGTGTAATGACATCCTAGGCAATTGATCGCAAAAAAAACGGAAAATCGCGAAAAAACGCAAAAGCGATATATCGCTTTTTGACTTGATGACACATTAGACAGAAAATCGCAGAACGCTAAAAATAGCGAGATTGTTCGCACACTGCCAGATGTATACTACCAATGTAGGTAGTAGTCCGGAATTTGCGATAAATCGAATTGCTTCGGTTTCAATTGATTCCGTTTATCGAATCTGTACTGCATGTTGAAACTTACTAGGTCATTTGTTTTTAACTTTGATCGTAATTTTCGTGTGTTTCAAATAGATAATGAAATAAAACTATACCAACAAACAACATCCAAATATTGTTTTGGACGTGTTCATTTGAAATAAGATTTACTTTTTGATTGTTTACCTTTCAATAATTCTAATATTTTTCAAATAATCATTTGGACTTTCAACCTACCTTTTGTATTTCGCATTTTCTTGCCAAATGAATCCCAATCCGGGAAACTCATTTTTGCGATGTCACTCCCAGGCTTTCTCTGTTATGAATCTATCTCTGTATTCCTCGCACCCTTTGTCCCAAATAGACGATGCATCTCAACCTACTCATGGTTCAAATATTCTTTGTACCATGCAATCAACCCAATTGGATTGACGATTTTTGTATCATTGGGTCCTATGATTGAACGTTTACGTTATCTTGACATGTCCATATCATCATGGTAACGCTGTTATCAAATGGAACATTTGAATTAGTAAACAATCTTAACAGATACGTTGAGTTAACGTAAACGTTCAATCATAGCCCCCAATGGGCCCTATGATTGAACATCCACGTTAAGTTAACGTAAACGTTGAGATTGTTTACCAATGCAAATGTTCCATTTGCTAACAGCGTTACTCTGGTGAAATGGACATGTTAAGTTAACGTAAACGTTCAATCATAGTACCCATAATCAGCCATAAGTTTACGTGTGTCATTCCCATGAAAATCGCCTAACGCAACTTCTCCGAAGACAAGACGCGACTTAATGATTCATAGTATGTCATTCACCATTGGAATTACTTTGACGCCGGATAATTGCTTTTTTGCGATTAATCGCCTAGTATGTCAGTGGCAGTCAATCGCAAAAAAGCGATTTTCCGCCAAAAAGTATAGACATAAAAAGCGGAAAACGCAAAATTCTGCGATTTATCGCCTAGTATGTCATGGCAAACACTTACAACACAAAAACGATTCACAGAACGTAACTCGAATCGTGGTAGTGGAAACTAGCAAAAGTAAGCGTAGTTCTCTCGCAAAATGGAACTACTAACTTCTATCAGCATTTTATGTATCTACTATTTTTTTTATGTTGTCAGGATACCTAAGAGTAGTTCATACCCAAGTTTGCAACACTGAAAACCATGTGCTGCTCGCGTGGCTCTCGAAGAACTCCGAGGTTTTGGTACTTCTCTCAGTTTTATCAAAAGAACTACCTTGAGAAAGTGTTTTTCGGAAATTGTTGTTCTATAATTTTTTAAAGATAACTAAATTTGCCTCAATTTGAGCCTAACCCGAGGTCTCAAGATCTATTGGTTGCGGACTTACATCCCGGCAAAAATAGACAATTTTTTGCGAAAAGTGAATATTTTTCGGTACAGTCATTGGACAGTTTTTGCAAAAAAAAAACCCAATCAAGACAATTTTGGGCTTATACTTGGATGGCGGTCTGAATTATTGAATATGTAAGTTTTGGCAATAAAATACCTAGCTTACATAATAAAAAAATTGCCCTTGTCCATAGTGCATAGTGACCCTAACATGGGACTGCTTGAAATTTTGTATAAGAAATCAATGTATTCATGATTTTGTCCCATTTTACAACGCTATGGTCTATCATGAGACATTTGAAAAAAACGTTTTTTTTCCGTAGAGAAAAACGTTTTGTTTAGAATCAAATGATCACCACTACTAAATTGGCAGGAACGCGTTGGGGTATGTCCTAGGCGCGATGTTGCATTTTTTGCAAATTTGTTTGTCAGAGTGTTCGTCCCAAATCATGACACAATTACTGTATGTCCATTTTCATTGACACATACTGGCTAAACTAATGGTCCTAGGAAAAACTTATTACGAAAGAGTAGGGAATTTAATCAGCTTCAATTTGGTACCAAACCAGTGTCCTTATGTGTAATAGTCTCAAAAACAAAAAAATAGTAAAACATCGAAGTATGGAATAATGAATGGTTGTCGAGAAATGATATTGAGTCATCCAAACCATTATCCATCCTCCTTCTCACCTGGTCTAGGTCCTACAGGAATGATGTTTTGCAACCTCTGTGGCAGGGGGAAGGCGGGAAAGGTTGTCTTTGGTGGTTGTAGTCATCACAGATCTGTAGATTTTTGAATGCCTCGCAACTTTTATAAGATACATTTTTTTCGTATACCTATCTATTGAAACCGTTTGACTGGTGAACGAACACTGTCTCATCACGGTATGATAGATAAAACAGCAGCAGATCATATTTTGATCTTGCTTGCCTCCAGTGCATGGCCATCATACAACATCGAGCACTATTTAATCAAGGAAAAATCAAATTTGATTATGCACTCCGAATAAAAACCAGATTGAAACGAGGTTATGTAAGGATTCGGAGATATTCTCAAAAAACTGCTTTCAGGCGTCATTTTTCCAATATGGCGTCGCGAATGACAAAGATACGAGGAGGTATTCTTGAAGTTCACATTGAAATGTATAAAATTACCTATTTTCAAAAGGAAAATTTTCCAGAAAAACTATTTTTTAAAACCAAAAACCAAATTACTGTAGGTGCGGTAATAATTAATGGTTCTGTTTGAAAAAACGGTATTTTTCATTGAAATAACTTCATTTAAAAAAAATCGAAATTTAACTTTCACGCCACGCCTTGTTCCTTCTCTAATATCAACTTTCGGAATAGACGGGGGTAGATCACAATATTTTCTTGTGGGCAATCTGCTGTCACCCTATATCCCATTATTTTTTGGGATACCCTGTATATAGCACCAATCAAGATTCAGTAATCAGTTGGAAACCCGGAGCGGCAGGAACCGCAGCAGGAGCTATGCGCGTTTAGAACTCCGATATGCGTGATTATGCTTTGATTTATTTACCAATGTCTTTCATCGATAAATAAGTAGTCCCCGATTTTGCATTGAAAATTGATGGGAACTATGTAAAAAATGGATCTGAACATTAGAATAAATGAACGAGCGCCTGTAATTATCAGAGTGGACAGGAAATTACGGTCATCGAACTTGTAGTGAAAATATCGATGATTTTTTGGGTAAATTATTCCTCCTTCTCTCTGCAGTTGATGTTCATGTTCAATTGCTTTTATCATATACAGGGTCGCTGATATGTATGGAAGCAATACAAAAGTTCAAGGGTTTTTGAATATCTATTAGTTGGTGAAAACTAGAACTATACAGGGTCAGTCATAAAGTCGTGGTACAACAAAGTTGCATTTTTTTAAATGGAACCCCCTGTATATTATTGAATATTTCAATTGCTCCTTTTGAGCAGAAATTGAGATACACAATGTTCCTAAATTAAGCCGTTTTCGAGTAATCGCGTTTTATAAATGACATTTTTGTGTCTTTGAGCGAATAAAACTCAAACGGTTCAAGATAGAGAAAAACGGTCTGCACTTTCTCAACTTAACTTTTCAAGAGCTATTCAGTCAATTGAATGAAAGGTACTGTCAACTGTCAACTTTTTTCGACGTCGCTAGGAATAAACCACAAAATATGTATTAGAGGATTCATCCGCTCCAAAAAGCACTGCTAGCAAAATAAGTTTTCATCACGTCAAACAGTAGGTATTCATCACGGCGGCAAACTTAGTAAACATTACGCTTCAAAAGAGATGGTATAGATTTTGTTCGAAGACGGTGGCAATTTATTGTGAATTACATGAGATTTTGTGGAAGGTATTACTGATTTCTGTTTAATTATATCAAACGGAGATTGTCAGAAATGATCTCAGAAAGGTTCAATTTAGTTAGTACACTATCGATTTTTTTTATTTAACGGGCTATACGTCTCTTACAGATGGGCGAAATATGTAGACTTTTCCTATTTTTAGACCAAAATAGATATTGGGTTGCCTAGTTTGATATCTAACTTGAATTGTTCCTAAAGGTGATGTGATAAAAAAATGGCGCATTCCAGAAAAAATGCTTGCATTGAGTAAAATTTCAGAGCGGATGAATCCCCTTAAAGACGAGGTTATGACAAATACTTACTTCTAGTTAGCAGTATCTTCTCAAAGATCATACTTATTCTTCCATTAGAGCAAAATGACTCATAATAACTCTAACTTAACTTCACGTAAAGATGCTCACAGTGGAAAAAATCATGTTCCAATCAACTGCTGAAAAATGCATCCAACAAAAATAATTATGACGAGTCATATTGAAAAATATAATTATTACATATGATAATATAACAAAATTTTGTAACAAATACTTAGGATATTATGGGGTAATAATAATGAACTTAAAATATTGAATCAAAGTTCATTCCTCAATATGCAAGTCTTTAGCCAACGTATAGGCAGACACATGCATCATATTCTGTCTATTAGCCTTAAAATTTTCAATAGCCTTTGGCCTTATTTTTTCCCAACTGTATAAATCTCTATATAATGGCCTGACAAACTTCATTCTTCCCACAACATTGATCCAGTTGACGACCGGGTCGACTATATCCTCCCAATGTGCCTTTAGACATATCCTCATCCACCTGAACTTGATTTCTGCATTTTTCACTTGATCAAAGTTGAAAAAACACTTTAAAACTTGCAACTTGGATATAGATAGTGCAGGTATTTCAATAATTTTTTGCAAAATATAGATAATTTGGAATGTCGTCAGTTTCTCCTTATCGGCTGCCGAAATCGGACAGCAGGCTTCATCTTTCCAGATCGTGATTTTTTCCACAACTTCATCACAAATGACAGCACTTGTTGTGTCGTATTCCGGAATGATTGGAGGCATTCCAGGGGTGTATAACCAAGCATTCCAATTGATTTTTTGAATAGCGGAAACTGATGAAAAGTATTTTTCAAAATAAGATTTGAATACGTCCGTGTCAATTGATTTGTATTTGTAAGTGTCAAAGTAGGAGCGCAAAAATGGTTCCATTTTTTCTGCAAAGAATGGGTTAGTTACGGTTCTTTGTGTTAATAAGATGTTCACCTGGACCTCCGACAATGATTTCCAAATATCTCAAAAAAGTTTGACCCTTTTCATATGGAACGGTAGAAAAGGCATCATCGGGATGTACACTATCCAAATTTACCACTAACTGCGTCAATGGATTTGTTTTGCCCATCAAATTTATCTGTAAAAATCAATTCCTTATTTTTGTTACCTTACTGTAATAGAATAAAACAAGCTGGACTAAATACCCTTGTAATTGTACTAAATAATATCAATAATTCCAAAATTTTTTAGTATTTTCCCGAAGGATCAGCGATTCCTCAACTAAATTCCTATGAGGTTTTTCTTCCACTCCAAACTATTTTAGGTGTGGACTTGGACGTCTACTCAAATTTGCCGTTCAAGATTGTATACATGTTGTTATTAATGACGCGAAACCGTTCAGGATGAGTTTCCCTGCTTAAAAATAAGAAAAGTTCTTATAAAAATGTGTCCCGCGTTATAGAGCACATGGCTTAAAATTTTTATTTTTGTCTTTCCAAAAAAGTTTTTGAAATACACTGCTCCAAGGAATGAAACACCTCTAACCTCACCAAAACTTTGATCCTGCATCAGTTATCAAAGAATTGATTGTGCATTGGAGGGAGAACTTGAATCCATTATTTGTCAGTTTACATGTCCTGGCGATTTTTTTCAGAAAACTGTTGAGTGACCCTTTTTCACGTTTATAAAAAAGGGTTACTTTAAGTTGGTTTTTCTGTGCGATTTTTCTTAAAAATGGCTAGCATTATTCGGAAGAGGGACACGATTCATGTACTTCCTGAAAATTTCACAATAATTGAACAAAGGATGGTCTAGACATAAAATCTTGAACATGGCAAAAATGACCCATTTTTGAATAAATCATGAAAAATGGGTCATTTTTGCCAAGTTTTAGATTTTATATCTAGACCACCCTTTGTTCAATTATCGTGAGATTTTCAGGAAGTACATAGATTGTGATTGATTTTTCAACTCTAAATGCGTGAAAGTGTGGATAGATGAGCATTTGCTTAATCGGTGGACATAGGGCGAAATTATAGCTGAATGTAAGTTTCATCCCAGAATCCACGACTTAACACCCCTAGCCTTTTTTTTTACTGGGATTCATTAGAGAAAAAAAAATAACTGCGTTAATGTTGAATATTTTTTCATGAAATTTGGTGCAGATCCATTTTTAAGGGATGACGAATCCAGTGGGGTGGACAGATTTTTCCTAAAAAAATCGCTGTTATGGATTCTAGATTTTTCAACCTCCAAATGAAATCTAGTAGCCTTTGTTTAAAAGAAAACTTGACACTGCCGCCGTCTGGCCCCAAAATACAGTTTTTACCTTTCACAATTCAAAACAAATCGCGTCAAAATCGCCTCATAAATAAAAGTGTTATGAGGGTAGCTCGCTTTGGAATGGGTCACTCTGTATATACATGGTGTACGGAAATGATGGGCAGAAAATTCAGACCAAAAATAAAAGCCACCTCTTTCTTCCTATAACATTTTTCCGAAAATTAATTATTGATGGAGTTACAGGTTGTTAAAGTTACATTTTATTTGCTGTTTTTTGCAATATTTTGACCAAATCTCGTACTTGGGGCATTATCAGGATGAGGAATCCAAATTTGACCACCGTTTTTTTCACATTTAGTAGAGGGCGCCAAATAGGAGGTTATACATACTTCGATTTGGATGGTCATGACTGTTTTGTGCTACAATGTATTCGACTTTTCACCAAATATTCTTATTCTCTCAATCTTTAGACATAAATAGGAAATACTACTTTTGTTTCGATAAATCTAACCGTTTTCGAGAAAAACGCTAAAAAAAAGGAAAATACCAAAAAATAAGATTTTGTATGAACAAAAATCAAACATGGGATCGCTCTGAAAATACCAATAGTATCTACCATAATGTAGAACTGATATATCATTATACAGTGCGGCTCTAAAAGATCCCCCCCCCTTTTTTTAAATGTGTGTACGAAAAATTTTGAAACTTGGCATACTTTAATTGCTGTCGAAATACTACTTTTTGATGTTACTGACGTACTTTTAGTATTCAAGATGGCGGCTGGGCGCCATTTTGAAAAAAATTTTTAATTGGAAAGGGGGGTCGTGTGACACCTCATTTTGAAGATCCTGATGAGTACTTTATAACCCTCGAATATTAAGTCGATATCTTCAAGTACTACAAAATGGCAGTACATTTAATTACTACATTGATATACAGTGCGAGTCTCTAACTTGGAATACATTCAGTAAACAAAAGACCGTTTTTTTTCGGAAATATGCTCGGACACGTCGATTAGTATTTTAAATTGCGCTCTTTTTCATGTAGAAAAATTTTATACAGTGTGTCCCAAATCTGAGATATGACGTCATCGACTATTTTTTTAAATGGTAGCCCTAATTTTTTTATGACTTTTCTTAAAGAGTATATCGAGTTACACATGCGTACCAAATTTCAAGTTTTTATTCCTTGTCATTTAAAAGATATTTAACAAAAACATTAACTAATTCGAAAAATGAAGAAATCTGATTCAAGTCAATAAAATTTTTATGCAGTTTAAAAATGGCACGTCAAAAGGTATTCGTTTTTTGTCAAATCGGTTTGACGTCTTATCACAATGTTATAAAAACAAGAAAACAAGTTAATAAAAACAAGTAAGAAGAGCTGCATCGTATTCGAGTTGTTGAGCAAGAACCCTATTAGTTTGTGGTTTTGTGAGAAACACCGTTTTTTGAAAAATCCACGAACATGCCGTACTTAACTGAAACTCACAAAATTGAAATTTTAATGATGATTGGCTACGGAGATAGGACAAGAACACAAAATGAAGTTATTCATTTATTCAGAGAGAAGTATCCTGATTTACCACCCATATCACAAAGTACCGTAAGCAAGATTGAAAAACAGTTTCGGGAAAACGGACATTTAAGAAAAACAAATAATCATCGTCAAAGTGCGCTCAATGAAGAGGTCAAAATTAATGTACTTCTCTCTGTTCAAGAAAATCCTCATGTCCCCACTAGGCAGATAGCTAGGGAACTCGAAATTAGCCAGTCTTCAGTTATAAGAACTCTTAAAGCGCAAAAATTTCATCCCTATAAATTGACAATTCTCCAGGAACTCACCGAAGATGATCCGGATAGAAGACTCCAGTTTTGCGAACAAATGATGGATCTACTAGACAGAAATGTTCTAAACATAGAAAACGTCCTGTTTTCTGACGAATCAACGTTTATGTTAAATGGGGAGGTAAATCGACAAAATTATCGTTATTGGGCAGACAACAACCCACACTGGATGAGGGAAGGCCATACTCAACGTCCACAAAAAGTCAATGTTTGGGCAGGGATTATTGGTGATCGAGTAATAGGACCAATTTTCTTCCAAGAAAATCTCAATGGAGCAAGATATTTAGAATTCTTGCAGGAAGAACTACTTCCGAATTTGGCTACTCTATTCCCTGAAGCTGATGTCCCGAATAGAAACATCTGGTTTAAACAAGACGGGGCGCCTCCTCATTTTGCTAGACCTGTCCGTGAGTATCTGGATGATGCATTTCCAGGCAGATGGATTGGTAGAAGAGGACTCTTTGAATGACCACCCAGGTCTCCGGATTTAACACCTCTGGACTATTTCTTGGGGTACTTGAAAAACAAAGTTTTTAGGACCAAACCGGAAAATATTGAGGAGTTGAAAGAACGAATAAGACAGGAGGAGTGTAGGCTAATTTCCGCTGAAGTAATTAGAAATGTTCAAAACGAGTTTCAATTCCGTTTAGGGTATTGTCAGTTAGTACATGGACAAAATTTTGAGCATTTATTGAAGAAAAATTATTAAGTTGAATCAGATTTCTTCATTTTTCGAATTAGTTAATGTTTTTGTTAAATATCTTTTAAATGACAAGGAATAAAAACATGAAATTTGGTACGCATGTGTAACTCGATATACTCTTTAAGAATAGTCATAAAAAAATTAGGGCTACCATTTAAAAAAATAGTCGATGACGTCATATCTCAAATTTGGGACACACTGTATAAAATTTTTCTACATGAAAAAGAGCGCAATTTAAAATACTAATCGACGTGTCCGAACATATTTCCGAAAAAAGACGGTCTTTTGTGTACTGAATTTATTCCAAGTTAGAGACTCGCACTGTATACACTTTTTGAAAAAATTCGTCAAGTTCAATTCAAACGATGCTTTTCTGACATTTTGTCATTTATTCCCAACCCAAAATTTATGTCAAAAATATTTCCAGCATCTTTTGAATTGAATTTGACGATTTTTTTTTTAAGTGTATGTATCAATGTAGTAATTGAATGTACCGCCATTTTGTAGTACTTGAAGATATCGAATATTCAAGGGTTATAAAGTACTCATCAGGATCTTCAAAATGAGGTGTCACACGACCCCCCTTTCCATTTAAAAAAATGTTTCAAAATGGCGCCCAGCCGCCATCTTGAATACTAAAAGTACGTCAGTTACATCAAAAAGTAGTATTTCGACAGCAATTGAAGTATGCCAAGTTTCAAAATTTTTGGTGCACACATTAAAAAAAAAGGGGGGGGGACCTTTTAGATCCGCACTGTATATAATAATATGTATATGTTTTGCCGCAAATTTGCATCTGACGCTAAACTAGAAAAATTTCCGTGAAAATACCCAATCAAATTCCGGACAACTACCCAATTCGTGAAGGAGAGATTATGGGATTGATCCAATCTTGACTTGTTTTAATTATTGACTTTAAATTGTCAGTCAATGAAAATATAATACTACTCACTGTCTCAGCTAGCTCACTTGTATGCGTATACGCATCAAAGTCTTGACTTTCGGGCGATTCCAATCTTCCCTTTATTTTCCTTTCGATAAAAACAGTGAACCCTTCATTCAGCCAGAAATGTTCAAAATTTCTGTTAGTGACCAGATTGCCAGTCCAACTATGAGCAATCTCGTGGGCTATAACATTAGCCAAACTTCTGTCACCGGCCAGTAAAGTTGGAGTGACAAACGTGAGGCAAGGATTCTCCATTCCTCCATAGGGAAAACTAGGAGGGAGCACTAGAAGATCGTAGATTCCCCATACATATGGACCGCATAGTTCTTCAGCGGTCTTGAGTTGATGTTCGGTGTTGGCGAATTCGTAGGCAGATTCTTCGATGATTTCTTTTTCGGCCCTGAAACATTTGTAATCATTATTTTTGTGTAATCTCGGTATGGTTGAGATTTTTGATCAATGGACCTGTCAATTGAACAAGTACGTGTCAAATTCTTTAATTTTGCCTTCAGAATGAAGACTCGAATATTTACATAGAAACGTGTATTCATTGAGAAACGTCTAACAAAAAGTGAATATAGCACTCTCAATCACAAAAAAAGCACAGAAATAGATTAACTGGCACAAAAAAAATTGAATAATAATTTAACAATACGTATGACAGCTAGCAGGTACTGCTAATGTGGATAACGGAATAGTAGGGGAGAGTTGGGCAACATGACCAAGGGAGTAAGTTAACGAATTGCATTCAAAACAAAATTTATGAATGTCAACCAAAAGATTTTTGCGTCGTTGCAACCCTGAAAATGAGGGCGCTATCTGTTCTCTCCGTGACTTACAAGACTTCGAGAAAATATCATAGAAGCAAAGTTGTTCAGAATTACACTCCCAACAACTTTTTGCCAAGAACTTTTTTTTTTGAATGATGATCAAAAATCTACATGCAGATTCCATAACATGGCATGTGAGAAAACATTTTATAGAACGACAGTTGCGCAAAATTACATTACCAGAAACTTATTTTCACGTAAAAAAAATTACGTAATTTCGCACAACTTTTGTCCTATACATTTTTTTCGCACATATCAAGAAATGACAGTGTAATTTTTTTATTCCTGATTTTAGAAAAAAAAGCAAGTGAAAATGCCCTTGAAAACTTTCACATTGAGATGATTTCAAGCATATTCAAGGATCAAAGCACACTTTCACATTGGAACACCAATAAAATGATAATGAATCCGTTTTTGTTTTTAACAAGTTTTTAACACCCCGTGAAAAAATTGAGCGGCTCAATCTAGCTCCATTATATTCTGTTGTGAAGTGCGATCTTTTCTTAACAAAATGTTTTTTTGGTCATGTCAATATCTGCTTTTGCAGAGAAGATACAGATGTTTAAAGAAAATGCTGCAGTTTTTCGATATTTTATCAACAATGAACGAAAACATTTTTATAGACTTGCATGAACAAAATATTTTTAAATTAATAGCGCGTATTGTCACATCGTATCCCTGTGACTTCTTCCATGCGAATGGCATACTCTTGGTGCATCTTGAGAATTATTTGTTATTTTTAAAGAAGTGCTTCTCGCAAAGCAGGCAAGGTTTAAAGATGTCTATTGCGAACATGTCTACCTAGCAATCCTAGCATACCTATCTCATGTGTTTGATTTCCCATTATTAATTTAAACAAGATCTGTACGGCCATGTAGTGATACCCCAGTCCACACCATGATACTACAAAAGTGTGATCGAGATGAACAATTTGCCCAATATGGAACATTTGGAAGATTGGGACAATATGGAATTTTAGAACATATGTTCAAGCAACTCTAGAAGAATGTTTTCATTAATTGTTGATAAAATATCGGAGAACTGCAGCATTTTCGTTAAACATCTGTATCTTCTCTAAAAAAGCAGATATTGACATGACTAAAAAAACATTTTGTTGAGAAGAGATCGCACTTCACGACACAATATTATGGAGCTTAGTTTTGCCGCTCAATTTTTCCACAGGGTGTTGAAAACTTAATGGGCAAAAAGTAGCTTCTGTTCCTCCCTGTATAATGACCAAGCCATCGTTATTTTTTTAAAACCAAAATTAAATGATATCTCAAGACATAGGGCTTAACTTCATGCAAGTCTATAAGAATGTTTTTATTCATTGTTGATAAAATATCGAAAAACTGCAGCACTTTATTTAAACATCTGTATTTTCTCTAAAAAAGCAGATATTGACATGACCAAAAAAACATTTTGTTGAGAAAAGATTGCACTTCACAATAGAACATAATAAAGATGAATTTTGCCGCTAAATTTTTCCACAGAGTGTTGAAAACTTGAGGGTAAAAAAGTAGCTTCTGTTCCTCCCTGTCCCTGTATAATGACCAAGCCATCAGTATTTTTCCAAAACCAAAATTAAGAGTGTTATCTCGAGACATAGAGCTACACTTTGGTGAAAAATTCGCCAAAATCGGACAAAAATTAAAAAACTTACAGGGATATCAAATTGACTCAAATTATTCTTCTCCAGAATTTATTGTCGGGGAGTGTAGTTGCCGCGATTCTGGCTAGATGGCGCCTCGCGGTTTGTGGCGAATTTTGACCTGGTCAAAATCGGTCAGAATCTCGAGACATAGGTGGCGTTGAAAACGTCGTTACCTACCATGGTTATTTTGACAATAATGCACAATTAGCACATTTTTTGGAAATATGAAAAATATAAGGTTAGTGAGTACTGATGCCATTGATGTTTGAAAAATCAACCTACGACCTCTATTAATGTAGTAATCACCGATTAAAGAGCGCCAATCAACATCCACTACGTCACAGAATACATTATCTATCTCCGTCAAGCGTACTGACCAAGATGACTCTCTCTCTCTCGGGAGAGTAATATGGCCCCTCCCTTTTCTCGATCATACTGTGAAATTCGCGGTCTCTTTTTTATTTATTTAGTATATTTTTGGGTATTTTGGAAAAAAAAATCGCAAGTCATTTGATTTGATTTGAAAATGTATGCAAATTGTCCATTGTTTCAATGTTTCTTACTAAAAAAAAGATACATTTAATTTTAGACTTTTTTTTTTCTTTACGTTTTTCAATATTTTTTTTTGTTGTAAAAAAAAAATAGAACTTTGAAAAAACTATAAAAATAACCATGATAACGCCATTTTCAACGCCACCTATGTCTATTTTAAAAATTTGCCATTAAAAACCACATTGCAAGGATCCATTCAAGTGCAAATATCTCAAAAACGGTTGCCCCTAGCAGCTTCTAACAGAAGTATCGTTTTTATTTAAAATTATGTTATAATCATTTGTTCTACTCAGAACAAAGATACAGGGTTCTGCAAAAAAGTTATGGTATTTGAAACAGTAAAAATACTTGTAGATGGCGCCACATATAAAATAGAGTCACAATAATATCAGAATTATCACGAGATTTATTTAGATAAAACAAAAATAGAAATTGAACTTTCACACCCTGAATCTCGAGAACAAAGCGTTTTCAAAGAAATTAGTATGCAGCAAACTATTTTTTTTTAGTGTACAATATAGTGCTCAAATATTTAAACCTAATTTCGGGACACCCTGTAGTAAGTTACCTACTTAAGTTAGCAGCATGTTATGTCAAGTTATCAATTAAAACCCTGAGATTGCGCCAGAACAACCATGCTACTTCTTAGGTAATATAGATGGGTTAGTACATGTGCATGTGAGAACAAATATAGGCTTGCGTAGTCCCTTCTATCAATGTATGCTGACATACAATACTCTCCCGAAAGAAGTCATTGATAATAGCATTCCAAATTCTTTCGAGCGTAAAATAAGATATCATCGGTTTTAATTATCTACATGCTGCAATGTTAGAAGAGTATTCGTATCGAGTGTAGGGTAGGTAGAAATGCGTAATTATTAGAAATCAAGAACTGTATGGTAACCAGTCCGGTAGATGATAAAAGAAATTCGTTCCCCATGACTGACACGGAATAAACAAACATAATGAGAGAAAGGCAACGACATCCGCCGCCAGAAAAGCAGAACAAATCAAGGGAACGGAAATCAGGTGGGATGGAGAGATTCTCTCAAGAAGCAACCCTATTCTACAACGACATGCTCCGCCGCTATAACAGAGATTCCGGAAAAACTCACAGGGTTATAGTAGACAGAAAACTTCTCCGAAAACAGCCACAACGACATCCGCCGCCGGTGAAACAAAGCAAATCTTAGGGTAACTCACTGGGATAAAGTGAAATAGGAATTTGGTATATTACGTCAGGATTTTTAAACAGATGTTGTTTCAACACACAACTCTCGATACAAATTTTCACCTCTAAAAATGTTTTTTTTTTTAATGTCATTTGTGACGAAAAAATGAAGATGAATGGGATTATAGGTGTTTATGATTGATGATTTGGAAGATTAGCAAATTTTCAACTCACCAAACATGTGATCTAGGTCCGATCTTTCTACTTTCCAAAACTCCAACTGCAATTGCTATTAAATACGAAGGCATAGGCACTTTTTGGACAAAATGGGAGAGTTTTCCTCCTTGTAGCTCCTTTGTTCCATCTCTGATAGCTGACATCAGTACTGTATATTCTTGTGGTGCAGAGATCTAGAAGATTTATTTTATGTCTTCCTATCGCATCAAAAAATAATTTTGTGAGAAATGAAAAAGAATAAACTAACGTATGAAAAACAAAAAAAAACAAATATGTAGAAATAAAATGAGGGATATCTTCTGAACTAGGAGCATCATATTACATTGATAATCCAGTAGAAAAAAAAACTATAAATAATAAAAATAAATAGTGAACAAGTATTATAAAAAAACAGAAATAAGGGATATCATACTTCCAATAATAATAGAATTCAATAATCCATCTGACCATAGCCGTTTCTTGAGAAAAATAGATGTTTTTAAAAATCTAAGATAATCCGATATTTGTTATAAAAAATTACATAAACCATGAATTGACTGATAACGACAATTGTAAATCCAGGCCTGATAAAACATGATCATTAACCATCCAAAACACTTGAACTCTCTGATTCGAACAAGATTATTCATTCCTTATCTAAGTGAAGATATTTTTGAAATCGAGAATATTTTTAAAATTTCAACTTACAGTAGCAGTATAAGGAGTCTTCACTGCAGGAGTATCTTGACATGGAATTACTGATCGAGCATGTGTAGGCTACAAAAAAACTCTATATTCGATTCTTTTGACAAAAATTAGGTGTTACTTGAAATTGGCTGAATAAATAGGGGTGTTTTTTCCCGGCTGTCAACTTTGGAGAGAGCCACTGCAAACCAGTGGCGTCTGGACTAGTCTCGTAGTCAATTCCTATTTTGAAACTGGAGATTAACGAGTTAAAATAATTAATAAGTTATGAATTATTGCTGATTCCTCACATCTTTTTTGTGCCTGCAGGTAGTTGGATGGTGAGTTTGGATCCATAGTCAGCCACTAGTTCTCCTAACTCGAATTTCAATTTTTCCTTACTTTCGGCATCGTATATTGAGGAGATATTTAGCTTCAAAGAGTCTAGGATCTGAAATAATGTTATAATATTAATTAACTTATGTAAACTTATTTGGTTGAGCAAATAAACTTCGCACTAAAATTGGACACAACATCAAAGTTAATTTCCCAGCGAACTGCTCAACCGATTTGGATTTTTTTGTTTTTTTTATTTCTATCTTCGGGAATGATCTGGTGGAAGAATTTTTCATTCAAATTTAAGTTGTATGGGTGCTTGATCGATATTTGTCCAAGAATGTTTCTACATCATTCAAAGAGGTAGGGAGGAGTTGACAAGCTCTAAGCTGCCCCCATGAATGTTCTATAGGATTGGGTTCTGGACTGCATGAAGGATGGAGAATCTCAATATTGATCTCATTTTAATAATTGTTCACTATTATTACAAGAATTAATTCAAAGTTATACTTGGTTAACCATAGCAACGGTCACAACTATTCCCAAAATCGATATTTCATTCACTAATGCAGATGAAAACGTGATTAAAAAAACAAAATGCTCAGAAAAGATGGGGCAAGATTTCGATTCAGATAAACACCTGTTGGTGCAGATCGAAGTCTCACAGAATGCCATGAAAACTAAGCATCAAACTTCCTTTTTGTCAATTACCCTGTATATGTCCAAGACTTTAATTCCACTAGAAAAAAAATTCACTAGGTCAATCCTGAAGTTTTGAGCTACCTACAATAATCCAAGGGCGGCTCCTCCATAGGGTCATTTGGTCAATGACCTCCCAAACATATTACAGAAAATAAATAACCTACTTCAGATATGTTAAAATTATTATCAGTTCAATTTCAAAATACACCTTACATTATTTTGACTGTCCCTCGTAATAGTCGTCATGAAATGCGCATCAGGCACAGTCAGAATTCAGAAATTCGGCTTGGGTCTTTGGCTCGTCCAGTATATAATATTATTTATCTATGATCTGGGCTGGTTGTCGGAGTTGACCGTGTGGCGATAAAGCTTGGCAAAAAATACACAGGTAGTGGGAGTAGCCGAACGTCAGAGCGAATTGGAAAATGGAACCGTGTCCTGGGGTCAACAGTCAGTCGAAAAGACGACAAAATGGATTCGCGTATCAACGGATTCGCTTATTGCGAAGCGCATCCCTATATTTACGATATCTTTTTTTGTGAGGTTAGTTGGTAATAGTTTGCCAATAGTAGAACAACAATTTTATTATCGGTAGATTGTTTTTTTTTGAATGATTTTAAGTAGTCGAGTTCACTTTTATAGATAATAAAATGTCGGAAGTGCAGAAAATCAAACTACTAAAAAGTGCCAACGAACTTGAGTTTGCAAAAATAAGTGAATTCAAGATCAAAGTGCACGAACTTATTATACGACAATCCAAAATAATCAAGTTCATCAAAACTTTCGCAAAGGTATGTACGATTTAGCATTTAGCCGAGTGGATATCTGGTTGTGAACTTGTCTTACTGTTTCGTTTGTTTATTATTTTCTAAAGACTCGTATGACACGTTATAGTGCAAAATCGGGGTTTAAGACTTGAAAGAGAAAATAAAAAAACATGATTCTTTAGTAGATCACATAAAATACTCGGTAAAATATGCAACAGTTGGAAGTCTTGTTATTCGCACTCACCTAGTCATTGCTTGCTTACTGAAAGTCCCTTCCAGATTTCAATGAAAATGTTTAAAAAAATCGTTATAATTTTGAACAAAATTATATTTTGTGTTAAATTTTGTGTGGCTTTTGAGCTGGCACTACGTGGCCGTGATGAAAACTTTTTCTAGGACATGGATTTCCATACCATACCGTATTTTAAAAATGACCCGTGTACCCGACGCATAAGCATATTGTTCCGTATTTTCTAATATGAATCTCCGACCAATCGCCGGCGATACGAACTTAACACATGAGCGGCGAAAAGAACGGAACTTCCTTTACAGGAAATGGAGGGAAATTATCTTTAAAGAAGGGGAAATCTCACAAAAAAATTGCCTGCGGCGCAAAACTCCTACCCTGGTTTTTGACATGCCAAAAAAAAGACCACGAGCCGCCACTGCAATAATCTAACCCTGGAATGCTGCATCAATTTGCGAAACTTTCAACATCTGGTTGTAAATCCTGACTTGAGAGCTGTGTTGCTGTGATGCTTTCGTTTACAAACAACCGCTTTAGTGAGGTTAGTGCGTTAATATCAAGTTTATTCCTCAATTTCTCTGAAGAAAATTTAGCTATGTGGATTATTTTCTATTCCAAATTGCGCTTTTTAGTGTTTCATTGATAGAATAATGACTAGAAAGTAGCAAGTGTGTGGCGAGAAAGCAAAACCAGGCGGACAATTTGTCATTTCACCGGTTAGGAAACCAAAACCAACCCGACCTTTTTTATCATTGTATTTGAGTGAAAATATTCAATGCTAAAAAAGGTATAGGCGTTATGTGTCTTGCTATTGTAAGTCTATGCTCTAGACGCTCAAAGTTGTAGCTTAATCTATGGTCGTTTAGCGATATTTTCAGAGAAGGCTGGGGCTAATTTTGTTTGTCTAGCAGTTGCATTGTCAAAACCACGTATTATACAGGCTTTTCATATTATTGATGATTAATCACCTCAAACTATCTAAGAAACTGATTGAACACAGTAATGAAAGTTGCATAATTGAAAAGTAATAATTGAAACTATAATACAAATTTGGTAATATTAATATAAATTTGAATAATATAGCACCTAATATAATAATAATAATGAAAAAATCCAAACATTTCAATAAAATGTGATTAATAAACTATTATTTCGAAAACATATTAGGAGAAATTTCCCCTAATATTACGCAACTTTTATTATGGTGTTTTATGTTTAATCAGAAGTATGTAAGCACCCCTTATAGGATAAGCCTCTAACTTGGAATAAATCCAGAACCTACCTAAATAAAAGGAGTAGTAGTATTTTAAATGTCGCCTTCTTTTGATGTACGAAAATTTTATAGAGGGCGTAGCAAATTTGAATTGCAGTCATCGACTAAACAAAGAAAAAAAGAATGGTACGTATTTATGTTACCTCATTCACCATTCAAAAATAGTCATAAAAAAATTAGGATTGTCATTTCATAATTATTTATTCCAAGTTTGATGGGGCTTTATTGAGTGTGGTGTCTGATGAGTTTTTCCCACATTTCACTGGAATTTCCAAAGGTTGTGTGACTCATACATCACATACAACTTGATTAACTATGTTGTTTATGAGATGAATGAAATGTTAATAAATTATGTATAGACTTTTACAGCTACTTTTACTTTTTTGAAGGAATCATCTATCTATCTATCTATACATATATAAAAGGGAAGGTATGTTTGTCCGTAACAAAAATAGCATTATGCGTGTATCTAATGAGGGAGAGAGAATGCTTTAATCTCGCAATCTCTGATTGGTCAGATTGGTTGAAATGGCAACGTCAGAGCAGATGACGCCGACGATGATCTTTAGGATGGTTTTTAGATTGTGTTGTGTTATTTTGGAGCTTAACTCTGAGTTTTCGAGAAAATCGAACGATTGATTGCGTGGTCTTGAAAATAAGGGCGCGTGTATTTTCACCGTTCCTATCAGAATTACGATAAAATATCATATAACCAGAGTTATGCAGAATCATATTCCCAAGATCTTTTATCCCAAACTTTTTTCTCTAAAATCAATGATAAAACATCTACAGGGTGATTCCATCATATGGACTTTGGGAAAAAATCGTACAAGACGAAAGTAGTGCGGAATTACATTCCTAGCAACTTTTTTTCCACTTATTTCAATGGTTGCTGGAATTTTGATTCTGCACAACTTTCGTCCAGTACGATTTCTTTCCATCATCGTATCACCCTGTAGATTTTTAATCACCGATTTTAGAAAAAAAAGTTTTATAGAAAAGTTATTGAGAATATAAATTCGAACAAATTTTGTTCAAGAATATTTTACCGTAAGTCTAAAATAGGAACGGACAAAAGAAATAGCGCCCTCATTTCCAAGATGGCGGGATCAGATCACCTTCGATTTTCCCGAAAACTCATAGTTAAGCTACTGGAAACCCAGCAAAGATTTTAAAAACAAATTTTTGCGTGTTTTCCGAAATTCTCAGATAGCGCTATAAAGTAGGTAGATTTGTTTCGTTTCGATAACGATTAGGATTTTTTACTTTGGTTAAGGATTTGGTATTTTTTCTTTTGAATGAGGATATCTTCTTACAAGTTGGATTTGAATTTTGAGATGGATTTGAATCAAAACTGGGTTTTACCTGGGCTGCTCGGAGAGCGGGTAATTCAGCTAGTTATTTGATATTTTGATACACTACCAATATGAATGAGTAATGAAAGTATCACCTATCAAAAAAAAGTAAAAACACCCCCGTAAACACTAAGTACAACTTTTGGAAAAAAAATCATACGTGCATGGGTATTTACCACCCTCCTTACTGCAATTATTTTTCGTTTGTAAAGGTAAAGGTGCTGATAAACCAGGATCCAAGTTATCAAATAATCACTAGCAAAACTAAATGAATATAGAGAAGGGGGTTTCCGTGGCGTAGGGACAGAAAGGAAAATGAGAAAAGTTGGCACCAGAGGCGGGATATGAACCCAAACTTTTCTCATTTCCCTTTCTGTTGCGTCACTCCTTGTCGGCACCTTGATGAATCCATATCTAGAGGTGCGGCGTCGGTGAGGGTTGTTCAAAACTATCGTCAAATAACGTGAACAACTGGTGAATGCTCTCAGCGTTGACGCGGACTTGGCCCTCCGAGTACGACAATTTAAATGTATCAAGTAAACTTTACCACTAGTAAATATACAGGGTGTTTCAAAATTGAGTACGAAGATTTTGAGGGCATATTTACCTGCCAAAAATATTTTTGGCAGGAAGGAAAGAAGTTGAAGTACTCTGAGCAAGTTTATTTAGTAATAACTGGCAGTTATTACTTAATAAACTTGCTCAGAGTACTTCAACTTCTTTCCTTCCTGCTATTCTGAGATGAGCAACACAGCCATTCCTTCATATTTTTTAAAAATATTTTTTTTTTCTTTTATGAACATATGTCCTAACTTGATTCTTTCTCGTGATACAGGGTGTTGAATTAAAAAAAAACGGTTTTTCAGCTTGATGACTCAAAAACCGATTTTGTCATGAGGGTCATTTTTGTGTGTGATTGAATCCAGTGGCGCCACAGAGGATCATCTATTCGGCATAGGTAAAAATATGGTACGCCACTGCTTTGTTGACGATTTTATAATTTTTTCAGATCAAGCAATTTATTGTAGATGTTGCTTTTTTGTCTTTTTAGTTTTTTTTTCTGTATTTCCTTGCAATCACACGAACAAGGTTTGGTGTCAAGTTCGTTCCTGGTTCCCCCTACAATTTAAAATATTGATTTCACTATGGTTTCAAGAGTCTTCAAGAAGAAATACATACTAAAATGTCATCAAATTATACAAGCCGGTTCAAAAGTTGGAGCTAAAAAATAAAATCGAAGGGTATCCCTTCAGGGCTCTGTATCTCCGTTAGGAGGCATATTAGAAAAACAAGTTTTATGACAAACTAGGGTTATTTTGACTTCCCCTATACGCTCCCGAAATTATGTCATATACTTACGGAACAACCTGTATAGGTCAAAAATGCATGTTTCACATACCTATTGCTACTGTTTTGATGGCAATACGAGCACTCTCTGGAGATATCGTCTTGGACGTTCAATAATCCGTGAAATTCATGACAAAATAGTTCCGAGAATCAAGCTGATATTTGGATGAGATAATCAGGTTTATGACAGAAAATAGGTTATTTACCGTTATATTTATCGAACACATGTCGGCCAATTTTTCTCCAAATATCTATTCGATATCTTATGGATCCGATTAGGTGACATAATATCGTTGAGAAACCGAAATATTTGTTTATCCAATCAATAGACTTACGAATAGATATCTTGATCAGAAACTGAAGATTCTACTGAAAGCTAATCAACACTGGCCCTCGGAATGTACATATCGGCTGAATTTTTAAGCTAAAAAATAACCTCAGTTATCAGTACATGAGTTCATGAGTAAATAAAAAAACTATCCGATTCCGAACGTTTCAAGAACGAGGCTGCTTTCTTTTCTGATAGTCAATTACAGAAAACTATCACATTATAGGAAATATATCTCAATTTTTTTATTGTAATATATCGTAAGAATCAAAATAAGAGTCTGTTAAGCCAAGCGTAGAACGAAATTGTTCGAATATTATTTGGAAAATTTTAATTTTTTTATTCAGTAGCAAAATGCGCCACTTTGCTATTATTCAAGCTTGCTGTACCTCCCACTGTTTCCAAGATATCAATTATAAACATCGAATTTGACTACGCCGGTACCGAGGCCGGTATACCTTGATCGCCGTTAAAATTATCTAACTTTCATATAATCCGCAACTCATTTGTTTCTGTGGTTTAAAATTAATGACATCATAATTTCGGATATAAAGCTATCTACTTGATATAATATTTAACTCGAGATTTAACTCAACACGTGCACAAATTCAATAGTCTGAAGGTGATTTTTGTAGGTAAATAAGTCAGTTTTAGGCGAAACTAAAAAATATGAGAATCCAGGAAAGTCGAGGGAAAAGTATTCATCTGTGAAATAAGGAAAGGTTCTGGTTCAACACAGTGGTCGATTAAAACGTTCAAGAGTGAGATAATATGAACAACACTTTATAAAGTGGAAAATGAATGATCAAGAATAAAAGGATTGATATCGTCATACTAAGATATCTCGAGACAAATAAAAAGGAAGGTACTTGAACTAAACCAATCAATCACTTCAAAACAAGATATCTTCACGAGTATAGTACGCAATATAACAATACCGATGTGAGGAAACCAAGGAGGAATCTGACAAACTGTTACCTAAACGTGGTTTATTTCGAATTAAAATTCTATTAAAATAAAGATAAAACAAAATTGATAGGTTTATTGAAAGATATCTAATCTAACAAGTTACAATACAATACAAGATTGATTTTTGTAACTGATGGCTACCAGTGTTGCGAAAATTCACCAAAAAGGTTAGTAAAGATATTCTATCCTAAATTCCTACAAAACAGACAAACATTTCACAAACAAAGCCACACTGAGTTTTGCAGTGTGTGAAGAAAAGTGTAAAAAAGTGTGCTTGTGCACTAGTGGAGCATAACAGACTGAACAGACACACCTATAAACGTTCTAAGCTCGGTTCTAAGGATATCTTTTATCTTTTATATCTAACAGCAACAGCTGATGAGTTTTTCATTTCAGCAGCCGTGATAAATAGGAGTATAAAGTATAACTAAACTACTTACCACTTCTGTGGCATTATCATCAATTTTTTCCACAGTCAACTCGGTAGTGCCTGACAGAATCTTTTTATCAAAGTTCACACTCAAATTGATGGCAATACTTGTGACTTTGACTAGCTCTGAATAAAAAATGAATTCGCTAATTTTCGACTATAAAAAAATCTTGAGCATACCTGGTCTGGCAAACGAGCTAGGATCTAAAGGGCTGAGCCTACACTTTCCCATATCTGAAGAAATTAAGTGTCTGTTGTTCAGCACTGAAGTGTGCTACAATGCAACTGAACTAACAATAACAACCTGTAAAGCGAATGAAATGAGATAAGATGTGGTACTGGTACTTCAATTCAAAGATAGAATCAATGATAAGATAATATATAAAATATTATTTTTGTTGACTCACAAATCTGGAATGTCGGAGGGGGAGGTCGGTTTGAGAATTTGAGGTTAGAGCGGCAGTTCTCGAATCGATGATATATAAACTGATGGACTGGACCCTCTATATAGATGCTCGATGTTTAGTCAACCTTTTAGAACTTATTTTTCAAGTTACGAAAAATATTGTGGAGACAAATGTTCTAGGTATCATCAAATGGCTTCCGGTGATTATTGCATAATAATATAGAGGTTTTTCTCGTTTGTTGATTATATGGAAAATTTCTTTTAGATGTGTCCACGGATAGGGTTCGGAAGAGGAAAATCTTTTTTATTAATTTGTGGGTTTAGAACATAGAAGAAAAAGTCACTCTTTATGAAAACGTCTGCTTGTGTTGAAACTACAATTTCAAATACCAAATTTACGATTACTTTACAGGGTACACCATTATATAACATTTTTAATGATTTTGATTCCGATTTTTTCGAAATTTTATGAAAATATTTCCAAAACCGTGATCGCGCAAAAAAAGTCGAATAAAAAATGTTCTGAAAGCTACTATTAAAATAATAAAATATCAATAAGCCTGTTTCTAAATAGATGAAATGTTTCAGTTACATCTTTCAAATTGACAGAGTTTGTGTCATCATTTTCTCATAAATCTGCATAATATAGCAACCAAAACATTACACTTATTTAGAACAGGCAGGCTATATTTGAAATTTTATTGGAATAGAAGCTTTGAAATTAACCACTTTGAGAAAATTTGTTATTAGTCTTTTTTGCACAATTGGTGTGATAAATCACGATTTTGAAAATATGTTCATAAAATTTCGAAAAAAATCAAAATCAAAATCATCAAAAATGTTATTTTTGATGTACCCTGTAGAGTGATCGGAAATTATTGGTATTCGAAATTGTAATGTAGTTTGAACTCACGTTTTTATGAACAGTGACTTTTTCTTCTTAACACACAAATAAAAAAGTTTTTCCTCTTCCGAACTCTATCCGTGGACAAACTGTATATGTAGTTCCATTATCGTGATTTACTTGGTTCTTCCTAAAATAAAATAACATAATTTCTTCTCTCCGCCAGTAGCCTAGTTTACAGTTTACACCGACAACTTGGTCCGCGGACCAAGTACTAAATTCGAACTATATCAGAACCAAATATTTGACTCGAATGGTGTAAACAGTTGCGAACTAAGCTGGTCCGCTCTTGGTTCGGTACTTGCCAGCAGGTGTACCGAACCTAATTTGGTTCGATCTGGATCTAAATTATGAGGTTATGTTGATTGTTATTATTGTGAATTGTGTTGGTTCTGAGGCAATCTGAGCGTACACGACACTTGTGTTTTTTTTGATTACGAATTGTATTGATAAATAATCTCGACTTGTTTTTGACGTTTGACGAATTGCGCGCGTACTCATCCAGTTCACGCGTTGCAAGGCGATGTGTACACGGACGAGAAGCAAGCATTGGTCCTACCGGACTATCCCCACCCACTTGGTCCTATCGGACCAAACTAAACGAGTTATCGGTGTAAACTAGGCTAGTAATTTACTGTTACTATTCTTATAGACACTATAGAATGTGATTATACAGGGTGTTTAATCAATATTGCGAAAAAATTCGGGATGTGTTTCCCCGCTTCAAAATAAGAACAAAACTTTCTATAAACATGTATCCGGAAATGCTTCGTTACAGAGCCACAGGGTGTTGAAATTTAATTTTTATTTTGGTTTTTTCTAAATAATATTTGAACCAATGTCGATCTTTTTATGAAAACTGGTGATTGGGGGTTTCTCATCATGCGAAATTCGAATTTGACCTAAGTATGGCTCTAACTTGTAGAGGGTGCCACCTGCACGTATTTAACCTGCTATGAATAGCCATAACTTTTTTGGACGAACCTGTATTATATTTTTAAGTAAAAAAACAGATTTCTTCATTATTTTTAAGCATCCATTCTCGAAATATTTGGAATTGGACAATTTGCACATTTTTTGAAATATGAAAAATATAAGGATTAGTAAGTACTGATGCCATTGATGTTTGAAAAATCAACCTACGACCTATAATAATGTAGTAATCACCAATTAAAGAGCGCCAATCAACATCCAATACGTCACAGAAAACACTATCTATAGTCGTCTGACGTATTGACTGAGATGATTCTCTCTCTCTCTCGGGAGGGTTATATGGCCACCCCTTTTGCGATCATGCACTGAAATTCGCGTCTTCTTTTTCATTTATTTAGTATATTTTTGGGTATTTCGGAAAATTTTTTTCGCTGGTGACTTTCAAATAATGTCTAGAATACGAATATAAAATATCAAGTCATTTGAAAATGTATGCAAATTGTCCATTACATGTGATTTTGAAATATGGCGAAGGTAACTTGCTAGAAGTTATAACATTTTTCGTATGATTGCTTCATATTTTCATCGATATTTTCAGTAAAAAAGATAAAAGTCGACCTGTAGTGTGTTATGTTATCAACAAAAGCAATTTCAAAAACTGAAAAAAATTAAATAAAATGGAAACTTTAACACCATGTAGCTCTGTAACAGAGCATTTCCGGATACATGTTTATAGGAAATTTTCTTCTTATTTTCAAGTTTTAGGCAAAATCATCCTGTATTTTTGGCACTATCCATGAAACACCATGCTTGGCCATGATTTCATTATCACATGTATGCATTATTTCAAATCTAAATATCTCGAGAATGGTTGCACCAAAGTCTATGGAATATATAGACTTTGGTTGCACGTATAGCGACTTTCAACAGGTATACCATTTTTGCGCTTGAGTGATATAGAAATTGTTTTCCTTTTAGTACATAACGTAACAGTCAAATCTAACTAGCAACATCTCATCCAGCGATGTAAATCACAAAACGTAATATTTTTCACATGAATGTGTCGGTACTAGCAAGTCCCACTGATAATGTATTGATTACATACTCAAAATTCACATCCCATGAGCGTTTATTTCTGTAACGTTTAAGAAATTATATATAAATGTGAAAGTCTGTGTGTTTCTATCCCTTCTATCCCCACAGAATTATATGAAAATTTGCACAGTTATTAGCCTCTACACAAATATGGTTTAGGAACAAAAAAAATGAAAAAATAAGAACATTGAAAACATTAGAAAAATGAAAAGTCTGTGTTGTTAATATGTACGGCCAGCGGGAGGGAAAAAAATAAAAAAAATACATGAATTGAAAAAACAAACTGTGTATAGCTGTCCAAATTTTCAAAAAATTCTGTGCTAGGGTTCAAAAGCCTTAGGGATAGAGAGACAGACTTTCACATTCATACAGGGTGTTCCTGAAAAGACTGTACAACGCCTAACCACAAATTTTTTGACCAAAAATAGGGCGATCTAGGCCAACTTACCTATATCCAAAATTGCTTCGTCAAGTCTACAGAGGGCGTCAAAATTTCAAAAAATTTTTGGTTTTTCCTACATTTTTCAAAAACGTTCAAATCGATTTTGATAATTTTGGTTCAAGACTAGACCATGAAATTGCGTTTTTCGTTTCTATAGCGAACGGTTGTACTTGATCCGAAGTGTTAAAAAAGTGACTTCACATGTTATTTCTTTTGATTTTTTTGGTATTGACTTTTTGATACTTCAGATGCTTTTATCTAATAGTTCAATGTATTGGAGAGTTTTTCTCTCTCTTGAAAAATTTCGCTGGGATGAGTGGTTGTGCCAGAAAAAAAAATATTTTCAATCAGGTACACAGATATTTTATCATTGATTTATTTTTTGATAGCATAACTACTCATCTCAGCAAATTTTTTCAGGAGAGAAAAAAACTTTCTTACACACTGGGTTATTATATGAAAACATCTGAATTATCATAAAGTCAATTCCATAAAAAATCAAAAGATATAGCCGCATATGACGTCACTATTTTTTTATGGAAGTGACTTTCTAATGATTCAGACGTTTTTATCTTGTGTAAGAAAGTGTTTTCCTCTCCTGACAAAATATGCCGGGATAAGTAATTAAGCTAGAAAAAATAAATCAATAGTATCATATCTTTGAAGCTAGTTGAAAAAATGTTTTTTCTTGCACAACCAGTTATCCCAGCGAAATTTCTCAAGGGAGAGAAAAACTCCCCAATACATTGAACTATTGGATAAAAGCATCTGAATTATCAAAATGTCAATTCCAAAAAAAAAAACAATAAAAGAAATAACAACATGTCAAGTCACTTTTTAAACACTTCCGATCAAGTACAATCGTTCGCTATAGAAACAAAAAACGCAACTTCATGGTCCAAGACTAGGTACCAAACATTATCAAAATCGTTTTGTACGTTTTTGAAAAATGAAGGAAAAACCAATTTTTTTTTTGAAACTTTGACGCCCCCTCTGTAGACTTAACGAAGCAATTTTGGATATAGTTCGCCTAGATCGCCCTATTTTTGGTCAAGGAATTGGTGGTTAAGCGTTGTACAGTCTTTTCAGGAACACCCTGTATATAAGATATTCAACCACTACCTATGTGTTACTTTTTGTATTTCACCCAACACATGATACTAAATACTACAATATATTCTGCTAAAACGCGGGCAGCGCCGGCGCCGCGGGTTTGTGCTAGTTGTTCCATAAATGGAATGTTCCAAAAATACCGTTTTTCAAGTTCCCTTAAATCAACGGTATCAAACGTCGCAAATGTTGTTTGCTTAGTGGTAAAGAATGTTGAGACTTACATTAATGTGAGCAGCCGCCTTCCTGATACCAGTTTCATCGCGAATAGGAATCTGCAGATGATAGATCAATTTCCCGAATTTCCGGCAGTTCGATTTCGCCGTTCAGAATCACGCGCAGTTCCTTATTAGTGTTTTGTAATATATTTACCGGTACTCAATCAATTGAACACGGCGTGAAGAAAATAAAACCGTCCATCAGCGCGAAACTCTTTTCGTACGCATTGTTCCAGTTTTGGATTTGGAGCTGATGGTTTCCGGGTGGGGACGTGACTATTAACTCAGGGACATAATGGTGAATTGCTTCCTTTTACCTTGACCATTGACTGCTTCTGGATTTTTATATTATAACCTTTGCTTTTGATCTCTAACCGATTTACTCGCTGTCGGTAGTTTTCCGCCTATAGTCATGATCTTGTGGTGAGCTCAAATAAAACAATGACTTGAATAAAATTAGTTATTAGACATAAATAAATAAAGAAATGTACAATATCACATGATAATTATTAGAGAAAAATGTACACAAAAAAAACAGTCGATCTCAAGAAAATTGCCTCTTTTCTCAAAATTTCTCGAGTTCATACATACGTACATATGCCGTTGAAATCAACACATAATGCGCCGCTTAGCCTCAGGTACACTATTGACATGGTGGAAACCTGAATCTCGCATAATAAATAATCATGGTTCACATCTGCATCTTTACAAGAATATAAAAAAATATATTTTATTTGTCATTAGTGGATAGAATTAATATAGGTATCACAACTTTATTGAAGAGATGAAGGCATCTTCATAAGCGGCCATTAATTATTGTAGATTTGGCAACGCTCAGCTATCCACGGTTCTGGGACGATTGACATATGACATATGTCAGGATCAAGTCGTCAAACCTGCCCTGTACGAAAATTCCGCCAAATACAAATTTTATGTGATTTTAACTTAACAGAGAACTAGTTAATCAACAAATCAACATCAACAATATCGACACATAATATTATCAAAAAATAAGAAATAACTGAATGAATTGCTTACTCTAATTCGAAGAAAGTATTGGGTACTTATGAAAAAAAAAAAGAAGGAAAATAGAACTTTGTAGTATTTTCAAGATATTTCAATATCCATGATTAATGCTTATCAGCAATTTGAGAGCTTTTGTTTATCCATAATTTAAGTAGGTAAGTATTGATATCTTTATCAGTCTTTTATTTCGCATGCATAGGTCCAAAATCTATTCTTGATTAAATTGCGCGTTAGAATAATAAATAACAGGAAATGAATGAATAGTTGCTTAAAGTAACTAATCATTTTTGTGCGTTCTCGTGTGTATTGTATATTCAAAATAAGATATGCGAGAAATCGTAATTTGCGAAGATCATGATCATGATCAGTCTCTTGCTCTTACAGTTCCCAATTCAAGGTAAATGTTTGGTTTACATAAAATTTGCATACTGATTTTTTTGTGTATGTTTTTATTATGCTGTGGTCAGTTGACAGATTAAAGCTACTGAAAAATGTTTTCGTTGCTTTCCAAGTTTATCAATAAAAAAATATTGCCACTTGTTTTGCTATTGGCATTCACATATTACAATTTTATCATCAACCTGATTTGGTAAGTTGGAAATGAGCAACTTTGAAGTTGTTGCATAACCTAACCTCAAATCCCAAATTTGTCTCGTTGAAAAGGATTTTTTTTGTCTGTATAGTCTGTAAGACCAAAATAAAAGTGTTGTTGAAGTTGGTAAGAATACAATACTTGACCTATCTTTTCTCATGTGTTGTCATGCTGCCAATTTCAAAATAGCCTTGCCTACAAACCAGTCTACTTAGACTACTAGACTAGGTCAAGTCCAGAAAGATGATTTATTATGCTAGAGTTCGTTTAAATTTTAATTATTTAAATCGAAGCCCCGATAATATCAATCACACGTTGATGATATGAACTTATCTTTTGTGATTCATATTCCTTATACACAACAGTACGTAGGTACCTATCTATGCAAAAAACATCGCTACATAATGATGCTAAAAGTGTGAAAAAACTTTTTATGAATAACAACCAATATTTTTGTTATGCCCCCAGTGTATGAATTTATTTTTTCAATACCCTGTATCCCCAAAACTAAGAGTCCTAAAATACACATGTTCATATGAAAAAAAAAAAATGATACCCAATCATCACTTTTATGATTAAAGATTGTTCGTATACACTGGACACACTGTATAATCTGATAATAAAGTAAAGCACAAGAAGTTTTTATTGGTCAATAGTGATATAACGTCTGCATCTACTTACATATCATATACCCCTGAGGTCAAAATATGTCGATTTACCGCAGTTTATCTTAGTCCAAAATCGCACCGTTTCTGAGATACAGGGTAGTGAAGTTCAAAATTAAAAATCGATTATGAAGTCCGTTTTACTCTGGCCCCTAGAGGGGGCCCTACACTTTACATTTTGTAGTTTAAAATGGTTATAACATAACCTCAGATTAATAAACAAGCTCGAAAACGGAGCACTTGAGCGAACAGCAGTACTTCTGTCACTCCAAACTGTCTGGAGAATCTTCTTTAATAAAAGAAAAAACACTGGGAAAAGAGTTATGACCTTTCAAACCACAAAATGTACAGTGTAGGGCGTCCTCTAGCGGCCACAGTAAAACGGTCTTTATGATCGAATTTCTCAGACCACAAAACTCCCGTATACCAATTTTCAAAACAAAGTGACCAAAATGATGAGAAAAATCGATTTTTAATTTTAAACATGACCGCCCTGTATCTCGGAAACGGTGCAATTTTGAACTAAGAATAAATTCCGATAAATCGACGTTTTCCGACCCCAGGCCTCAGGAGTATACGGTAGAGTTTTGTCCGAACCTTTTAGAGTATTGCACGTAATATTTTGTTTTATTTCTAGGTGGTTGAGCCCCAATTGGCTATCATGGAATAAATACTCAGAAGTTATGCTAAGAACCCTTGAGAAAAGAATTCTTCAGAGTAAGTATTATTTTTATTCTTTCACATAAACTGTGAAAATGAGATCATGACTTATAAATATCGTCCTACTGCATCTTATTATTTATACTCATCAAAAATACACTTGACACTTATATATTTTATAATTTAGTCGACTAAGATTTATTTTGTTATTTACCTTCAAGGTGAAAAGTGAAAAATGGTTGATTTTGTGAAATTTGTTGTCACCTGAAATTGCCTGAGGAATATCATATTTTTAGCTTATAAGCTTAATTCTTTGAATCAAATGATGAAGTAATGTCTAGGGTAGTGTAGTCTTGCATTTTTCGGACCATTAGAATGATAATGTTATTTTTATACATTTATCATTTTTATCCATATAGTGTCCGCCATAAGATTGGATACATATGGGAGTTTTTTTTATTATTCATATTTTTGAGACAATTCTAATTCTAGATCGATGAACCTATGATATGCATCAAAATTGATGTTTAGGTTATCGGTCATGCACAAACTATCCCCGAAGAAAGTTTCTCAAAATCAAAAATAACAAAAAAAAATCTCATATGTACTCAACTTTATGGCGGACACTGTATACATAGGGCATTCCAAAAAAGTTGTGGCAAACTTGGGGAGTTTGTAGTGAAAAACTTTTGCATGGAGGCTCCTAGCAGGTGGGCCGTATTGTCACTTTGTTTTCAGTGTACATGAATGACGTGATTATCTTGTTATTTTGTATCACTGATAATAAAAAAAATGTATGATGAGACAAAGGAAAGGAAAGTTGGGAGGTCCTTCATAACATACATAAGTCCTTAGAAAAAAAAGCGGGTGGAAGAAATGTTAACAGATTATATATTTGGAATCAGGAAAAGGCAGAAGAGCTTTCATTTAAGCTAACAATATACCGGGTGTTCCATTTAAGAAAAATACAAGTTGTTTTTGCCACATATTTTGCGTGCACCCTGTATATAAAAAAAATATATTTTCAAGCGATTCTCGTAAATCTCTATCTAGCTACTTTGTATTTACAGTTTCTTTCTATCTTGCTTCATAAGCGAGCTACATGCTGTCCAAATGTGTGTCCTAGATTCGTTTCTCTTCACAGGGATCTCGAGTCCTATTATACCTAAAGCAGAGGTTAAATGGAGACAGCTTTAGAGGAAACTTAGTGCATTCGATATCCTGCTTCAGATTTACTATCGGATGCACTATAACGAAACTAAAGGATTCTGTGTAGAATATACAGAGTGATTTTTAAGTTGATACATTCCTTTTAACACTGTATAGAATGCAAGAAAATTTTTCAAATAAAATTATGTCCGAAAATGATAGAGGGAGTTGAAGTTTTAAGAAAAAAAATCCTTTTTTATCATAACTTTTCTACCACTCCACATAGATATGCTCTGTAGTTTTGTGGCGCATCCATGATTTACCAGTTTTTTTTTTTTTTTTTATTTCGCTACACCCTAATTCGTATTAATAATAATAATAGCAACGGCGGCTGGTGATATATTTTCTAGATAGATTGTTCAATCTATCGGTACCTATTTTTTGTGATGAGTCATTAATATATCCAAATATTATTTTTTTGATCCCCCTGAAAATATATCACGAGCCGCCGTTGAATCATAGCCATTTATTTCCGACAGGCCGGAGCCCTCCCAAAGTAAAAGGTCAATAGGGTAGAGGCACCAGTTATGGCCAGCTTAAGAAAAATATGTAAATTTTGTCATTGTCACGGGTTATTGTAAGTGTTAAAGAAAAAAATCTATACACATTCGTAAACTTCTAAGTGTTCTCTATCGAGGTAAACACATGAAATAATCCGTTTTTAAGAATCAATATTTTTTTTACGATTTGAAAAAAAAAGGTGTAAAATTTCCTACTTTTGGCCATCGGTCTGCCGCTTATGGACAGATAATTTTACCACTTATGGCCAGATATTTACTACGTATATGTTGAATATAATAAAAAAAAGGTGTTGACGTTTTAGTATTTTTAATGTATAAAAAGGTAACCAAAAGATCAATCAATCAAATCAATCAAATCAATCCTCACCCTTCTCATAACCTTCTCCTAACTCCTAACATTCTAACGCGTCGGTTCGCGCGCGGGATTTGAATTGTAAGCTGCACCGAATCTTATCATTTCAAGAGAGTAGAGGAAGTGGCCATAAGTGGGGTAATGGCCATAGGTGGTCCCTTTGCCCTACATACGTTACAACAATTCAAAGGTAATTAAAAAAAATTACCCTAATTTGATACAAATTAGACAAAAGCGAATTTTAAATACAAAATACCATAAAAGATTTTAGCGATTTTGCCATGGATCAAAATGGCTCTTATTTCTTCAAACAAAAACCGTTTGTTTTACGAAAAAATATCAAGAGACAAAATCAACTTCAAAAATGAGTAAATGAGTACATATTTCAAAAATAATATTGATTTCAAGAAAAAGCAGTGGCGTTCAATTTTTCATTAAAAAATTCAATACAAATTTTTGAGTGGTAAATATCTTAGCGGTAGGAAAGTTATGATGAAAAAAGGCATTTTTTTCTCTTGAAACTTTAACAGCCTGTATCTCGGAAACGAAGCATTTTTGGACATAATTTCTCATTTTCTTGCACTCTATAAAGTTTTAAAAGGAATGGGTTACATAGTCACATGAATTGGTCAAAATAATGCCCAAAATTCGAACCAGGCCTCTTTTAAATAAATGGCTCCATCAGCCGGGCATCATCGCCAACGATACATCACAGAGAAAAATCGATTATTCGAGAACGTGAATTTGAAATTGAGAACTCGCCAGAATAAACCTTGATCGGCAGCTTTACACTGGACACCGAGAATCAACTCGGCAACGTTGCGTTTTCTCCACTTATCGATCCACGAATGAACCGTGCCGATCGTTCTTCGGATTCAAACGCCGACGATTCGTAATCATTTTAAGGGTTCAAAAGGCCGCATGTCGAACTTCCACGCTAATAGACCGTCAGATAACGACATATTTTGGTGGCTGATTTTCTCGCTTCAGGGATTTTAACTATTGAAAATTATGCCAGTGTTGACTACAAAAATGAAATTTTCGCGACCGCAAGTGTGCATGGCATACCAAAAATCTCTTCGCAATATTGTCCGACAGTATATTTTTCTCAACACCTGACCTGCTTATGGGAAATTTTTCTCGGTTTCTTGATGATATCATAATTCATTCTGTTTATTGGCATAAGATTTACAAGATGGCGCCTTTACTTCAACAATATAAATTCTTATGGCACTGTTTTTTTACTTTTAGAATGAAATGCCATACACGAGAGCCATGCACACTTGCGGTCGCTAAATTTTAATTTTTTGAACGCAACAATGATATTATTTTCAGTGGTAAAAATCCCATCATAAAAAGAAAGGCTGCAAGTGAGTTTTTGGAAAGATTGGATACAGTACTGTCCGAAATTCCTGTTTCATCAAAAATCATATTGGCAGGTGACTTGAACATCAATTTCCATGAGAAGTCTGCTCACTAGGTTCAGCTATCTAACATACTCTCCAGTTATGATTTAGCGTTGCATGTTAATGGCTCTACACACCGGACAAACTTATCATCAAGCCTAATTGACTATTTGTGCACAAATCTTAAATGCCTATCATCTATGATCGAACACCCAGGACTATCAGATCATCACGCAGTAATCTGCAAATTATCCACTGGATTGACGAAAAAGAAGCATGAGCGCCACCTCGGAAGAATCTTCTGTAGAGCAGTACTCAATAATTTTGATCAACTGAGCACAAAAATCAATTGGGAGAATGTGCGGTATTCGCCCGATCCGGTAGACATTTTCAATACTGCTTTTCTCAGGAAATGGATCAGAAGAAGAAAAAAAGATCAAAAGCCTTGGCTTACAAAGGGTATCAAGGTACCTGCAGCAAATCTCCGTTGGCTCAATGTAATGAAGAAGTACTGTAACGAACCTCTCATAATAATGTATTGCAAGAGATATAGAACCACCTATAAAGGGATAGTGAAGTTGGCCAAACAATCATCGTACCAAGCAAGACTCGTCACCAGTAACAACAAATCAAAGGAATCTTGGGCTATTGTGAATGAGCTATGTGATCGAACCAAACCAAATACTGACACACAACAAATAGACCCAGATATCCTCGATGACTACTACTGCAGCATTGCTTCACACTTGACTAGCAATCTATCTCAATCTCAAGCTCCGACAACCAACCTGGACAACATATCTGCATCAGATACTTTTTTCTTTATTCCTGTGACACCTCATGATATCAAAGATGCATTCAGGGGGATCAAAAATAAGAAATCAAAGGAGGAAGATGAATTTAACGTGGATATCTTGGCAAGGTTGCCTGAACAAGCTATCAGTGCGCTGGCTGAATCTATAAATCTGTCATGGGAATATGGGATTTATCCATCCTGCTTTAAGGCAGGTATCGTCAATCCAACTTTCAAGGGAGGAAATAGTAAGGAGCCTTCAAACTTCAGACCTATCTGCAGACTTTCAACACTGTCAAAGGTCATTGAAAAAGTGGTGGTCAACCGCGTTTGGAACTATTTTACACGTTCCAGTCTTTTAACACCGTCCCAATTTGCCTATCGGGCTGGCACATCGACCGCTGATGCTATTTTTGACTTTTTGAATAGTGTGTACGTAAGGCTACTGAAATCGGAGAAGTAGTGGCTGCAGTGTTCTGCGACATGTCGAAGGCCTTTGATAGTGTTGACCATGCAATGCTTCTGGTAAAGCTGGAAAAGTATGGTTTTAGAGGATCCAGTCTTCCCTGGTTTTCTTCATATTTGCAGGGCCTGCACTCAGGTTGTCCAAACAGCGAGCGGCAGATCAAAGTCAAGGGCTGTAGTGTCGGGTGTTCCTCAGGGATCTGTCTTGGGACCAATACTGTTCTTGATCTATGGGAATGATCTAGTATCCATTTCAATATCGGAAAAATTCTCTCTGTTTGCTGACGACACCACCATTGTTTGGCACGGAAAAACAACCAAGAAATTGAAACTGGGAATATCCAGAGATGTGTTCCTTTTAAAGGACTGGTTTGAAGCAAACAAATTAACACTGGACGTTTGAAAAACACACACCTTAAGCTTCTAATGTTCTTTGCCAGACATTCCTCTTGGAGGCCTGGAACTGAACCACTCGGAAGACTGCAAGTTTCTTGGACTTATTTTGGACGGAGATTTGAGATTCCGCGAACATATTATCCAATCACTCAGCGGAAAACTATCGTCGTCGTGCTTTGCCATTAGGGCGGCTAAGTCTGGCGCAGGACTTGGGGTCGCAAGAACGGTCTATTTGTCTATTATTTGAATCCCACCTGAGAAATGGCATCCAATTTTCGGGAGCATGTTGCCAGAGTCTTTAGAACCTTATACTCGACATCATTCAGAAAAGAGCCCTGAGATTTCTACTGGACCTTCCACATAGAGAATCTTGTAGGCCCCACTTTGTCGATCAGGGAATATTGACTGTTATATCTCTCCACACTCTGGAAACTACAACTCTGGTGTTCAAAAACAAGGACGCAATCCGGCAATGTGTTCACTCTAGGACGACGCGTCAAGCTTATGACCTGCCCTTACCCATTCTATCTAGAGAATATACAAAGCGTTCCTTTGTATATGAATTAAGAAAGATGTTCAACCATCTTCCTAAAGAACTAAAGATGATAACATCCGTGAGAGTTTTCGGGAGTTCACTAAAGAGATTGCTATTACAAAAGCCGTTTTACAGTCTCAGAGAGTTTTATGAGTGTTCCTTCAATTAGAGACGGCGCAGTGTAATCATTCTTGATTGTTTTCCTCTTACCATAATCGTCTATGTGTACATTCATATTTTGAAGTTGCAAAAGTTGTGTTTGCCATTATTTTAGTAAGCTTTGTCGATGGAGTGTTTTTCTCTCTGACAATAAAGTATTTTTGAATTGAATTGAATTGAAAGAAAAAACACGATTCTAATATTTATGATTATATTTTCAGAATATGCTATGAAAAAAATACGTGCAACGACCCCATTTTGTTTGAAAATATCGTCGAGAACCCGAAAATGGTGGATTTCGTTTTTTGCCAGTAAATCAGGGGCGGAATTCCGTGTTCTGTAGAATTCCATAGCGACTCTCTGTGTAAAATGATGGGAAAGCGACGTGTAGCTACAATTCCACAGGGACACGGAATTCGTCCCGTGGACCCGTATTCCGTGTACTGTGGAATTCCATAGCAACACGTCACTCTCTGTGTAAAATGATGGGAAAGCGACATATTGCTAGAATTCCACAGGTACACGGGATACGGGCACTGTACCCGGATTCCGTGTACCTGTGGAATTCTAGCAACATGTCGCTTTCCCATCATTTTACACAGAGAGCGACGTGTTGCTATGGAATTCCACAGTACACGGAATACGGGTCCAGGAACGGCTAATTTGACAGCTGTCAAAATGTCACATCATCGGGACACTTTTTTGAGACGAATAAAATGGCGTGTATGACATGTCTCAATCGTCTTTTGTTTTCCCGCAACCCGCCTCAACTTTCATTTTTCTTATGGTCGCCATATTGGATTTTTCGATTTTTGGAAAGAGCGTAGAATTCCCAGTCAAGTGAAGTCTCACAAGTGCATTAAGGTTCAGGTATCAACTAAATATGATAACTTTGTAGTAGGGACCTAATCTCAATCAAAACCAATTGACTGATCGTGAATCTGAAGCCGGATATCGAATGCACCAAGTTTCCTCTGACACTTTCTCCAGCTAACCTATGCTGAAGCTATGATAGGAACCAAGATCACTGTATAGAGAAACGAATCTGAGAAACAACCCTGTACAAGTTGAACTGTCAGAGTATGCCTACAATGAAAGCAAAGTGCGATAAACAATCTATTTCCACTCTAATTAGGTACCTGTTTATTTTCAGTTGTGAAGACTTCATTTCGAGGATTCTATGTAGACATAGGCCCAGTTGTTGGACCTTCAGACAAAATATGGACGTTAGCTTTCAACACCGACTCTCAAAAAACCCCCATAGTGCTACTCCATGGACTAGGAGCTGGAGTAGCACTATGGTGTTTGAATATAGATGCATTGGCTGCGACTAGACCAGTGTATGCGTTTGATATGTTGGGTAAGGAAGAGAACCGTCGAGGATCGATATGAATCTATTTTCAAGGATTTGGAAGATCATCAAGACCCGACTTCGAAAACGACGCAACAAAAGCAGAAAAACAGCTAGTGAGGTCAGTGGAAGAATGGCGCAAAGAAATGAAACTAGAAAAGTTCATAATATGCGGGCACAGCATGGGAGGTTTTCTGGCAACCGCATATTCTATTATATATCCTCAAAGGGTTAAACATCTTATACTTGCGGATCCTTGGGGGTTTCCCGAAAAACCAGCCGATAGTAGCCAAAATGTGCCTTTATGGATCAAAACTCTCAGTTATGTCATGCAACCTTTCAACCCTCTTGCTAGTGTTAGAATGGCTGGACCACTTGGTATGAAGAATGATGATTCATGACAATTCTCTTAATATAACTTTCAGGCCCATGGTTTATCAATACTTTGAGACCAGATATTTCCAAAAAATACTCCGCAGCTCAGACTGATCCCGACTTGATTCCACAGTATATTTATCAATGTAATTCTCAATACCCAAGGTGACATTGCGACTGTACATTATTTCTGATTTAATAAATTTTCTTCCCAGTGGTGAGAGTGCATTTCATGCCATGATGTCTGGATTTGGCTGGGCCAAGAATCCAATGGTCCGTCGTGTAGATCGTCTGGATAGTAAAATCCCAATTACCTTGCTTTATGGATCCAAGTCATGGATTGATCATTCTGCAGAGGAAATTTTGAAAAATAAGCGCCAAATGTCATACTTCAAACTTCAAGTAAGTCATGTGTGTCTCTTATACAGAGAGAGCATTTGATGTCCCTCGAACTGATTTTGATATAAACATTGAATTATTTTTAGCATCTTATTCATATGAACTTCAGATTGGTGTCCATCGCAATATTTTTGTCTAAGGAATTTGACGAAACTTTACGTTCAATTTTTTCAAGAAACCTTGTACCAATATTCGAATTGGTTTTTCATTGGTATCTGTTTCAGGTTATTGGTGGCGCTGGTCACCACGTATACGCAGATAGACCAGAACAATTTAATCAAATTGTATTGGAAGCGTGTACTTTCACAGACATACATAATCAGAGTGGACATTTATCCCTTATGGCTCCGGAGCATAACGACGAAGACAACCCGGAAAGTGATAAAACGTTTCGGTAAATTTCAATCGAGTAAATCACGTGTCATAGATCAAATCATTTTTTTCAATTTTCTTCATTCAAGTTCCCTCTAGTGAGACTCGAACTGTTGTTGAACCTGTACATACATTATAAAATATAATAAATTTTTAAAAATATTGTTAAATGAATTCGCATCAAAAATTGAATTTTCAAAAGAAAAAGAGAAAAGTATTGCTTAAAAAGAATATAGTTTTTATTTAGAATATTTAGATGTAGATGTAAGTTTAGTAGTCGGCGAAATGACAATGATCGATTGAAGTTGTAATTTATTGTTTGTTTATTGTTTGTATGGATTTTTTCATATTATAATTTTTGACTTCTTTGTGAAAGATGGTTTTTATCAGAAGAATTTTCTTAAATTGTGAAACTTGTATTTTTATACTGATTTTTCCACTCAAATGTTCAGCTTTTTGGCACCATATCGATCAAAATTGCAGGAAAAGGAAATCTTCCTCCAATTCTTCCAAATTGTTAGGACAATTCTCAAAAACCTTTTCTTTGTGGTAATTCCACAAGAAAAAACAGTAAATGTTCATATCCGGTGATCTCGCAAGACATCGGAAGGTCCGCTAAAAGATAATTTCGGATTCTTTAGCTCCTTTGGGTTTTTTGTTTTTTTTTTCAGGTTCTTTCGAGTTCGTTCGGGTTCTTTAGTTCTTTGGTGTTCTCTTGGGATCTTTCGGGTTCTTTGAGGTTCTTTCGGGTTGTTTTGAGTTCTTCCGAGTTCTTTAGTGCTTTCAAGTTGTTTCGGGTTCTTTGGGGCTCTTCACTGTTCTTTTGGATTCTTTGATTCTCTGGTTTTTTCAGGTTCTATCGGGTTGTTTTGGGTTCTTCCGTGTTCTTTCGAGATCTTCCGGGTATTCTGAGTTCGTTCGGGTTCTTTTTTGATTCTTCAGAATTCTTTCGGGATTGAAAGTATTGAATCAATACAAATTCTGGAATCCCAGTAACCGCCAATTCAGAAATTATTCTTAAATCGGTTCAAACATCTGAAGAAGAGTTGATTGAATTAAAACTGATAACCATGTTGAACTTGATGAATTCGAAAGGATCCAGAAGAACTCTAAAGTACTCGAACAAACTCGAAAGACCCCAAAAGAACCCAGAAGACCTTGAAACAATTCGATAGACTTCGAAAGAACCAGAAAACAAAGAATCCGAAATAAACCGAAAAAACTTGAAAGAACCAAGGAAACCGGAAGACCCTTGAGTAAATCGAAAGAAGCCGGAAGTAGGCACCTTAAAGAAACCGGACGAACCCGAAATAATCACAAAGATCCCGAAACAAACCTTATAGAGACCTCGAAAGAATCCCAAAGAATTCGAAAGAACCAAAAACAACCCGATAGAACCCTAAATAACCCCAAAGTAACCTAAAGAATACGAAAGAACCCGAGCCAACCGGAAAGAACCCGGGAAAATCAAAAAGAGCTCGAAAGAACCTTCTAGGGAGTATTCCCGGACTAAAAAGGGCTAAACAGGTCTATTTAAAAACAATAAGGAAAGCTCTAGGCATATGGGAAAAGAGAGGATACCCCACAATGTGAGTTGTCTTTTGACACCAAAAAAATGGCGTCACTGTCAAATTAGGTAACACATTTTTTAGGACGTGCGGAATCCATAATCTTTTATTTATCAAATATTTTGAATTCAACTGTTGTTTATTGATAACTGCAGAGTGCAGATGTTAGATTCACACAATCAGTCAGATCCGCAATAATACAAATTATTACAAATTGACGGACGTCATTTTTTTGGGTCCAAACCACCGATCTAGATCAGTGGTCCAAACACTCCAAACTGGCCGCAATTTCGTCGTATGACGTTTATAAGGAGTTACTGATTACTGATTACTGAAGTACAGGCGCTACGAGTTCCGGGCTGTTGGCCCCGACACCGCAGCCTCTAGTTGGGCTTATTGTATCTTCTCTGTGCCTGTCTCTCAGTCGAAGAGCTCCATTGCCCGAATAAGGTTTATGACTCGTTCTACTGTTTCCCTGTCCGTCCTTTGAGGAGTGGTTGTGAATTCCCCATTATCTCTTCTCCAGTACGCCAGCGCTTCACATTCGAATACAATGTGGGAGGCTGTTTCCTCCTCCTCGTTGCACAGCCTACATATGGGTTCCTCGTTGAAAAGACCCATGATATGCATGTGTTTCCTCAGAGTGCAGTGTCCAGTTAATATACCTGTTACTTTCCTAAGCTGATTCCTGCTGAGTTTCAGTAGGCTTCCAGAAAATGATGATTCGATCTCGTCTGCCATCATTAATTTACTGTGTTTCAGACCTGGTGATTGGCACCATCTAGCTTTCTGTTGTTTTTTGGACCAACAGTTCAGCCAACCTCTCACAGAGGATTTTGTAATACCAATAGCAGGTTCTGGACCCAGAAGTGGTGTGTTTGCAGCTTTGCGTGCTAGTAGATCCGCCCGCTCGTTCCCAGCTATCCCTGGTGTCCTGGTATCCATTCTTATTTAGTCAATGGAGTATTCAAAGAACCCGATAGAATCAGAAACAGCTGGAAAGAACCTGAAATAACCCGAAAAAATCGGAAGTGCGTAAATGTCCCGAAACGTTTTACATCCCGACCGTAAGTTTCCCGACCGTAAAATTTCCCGAACGTAATTGGTCCCTAACGTTTTTTGCACCGACCGTAAACTGTCTCGACCGTATTTAATTTATCCCGAACAGTGACAATCCCGAACCTCAAATTCGCCTCAACAACATTGCCGGTTGTTATAATATTTCCGTCTCGTATCGTTTAAGTTATAATTGGGATCAAAATGATCGTTAATAATAGATGGTTCAAAAAACAGGAAGAATATTTGTTATATAATATATTATTGTCTTTAAAAAGATGGCAAAATGATGTAGGGACGGATAGAAATGTATTTCGAATCATATTCCGAATAAAGCCATGCAACTCAAAATACAATAATTACTGGAGTGTCAGTGGTCATGTGGTCATATTTTTATGATGGAGATAGTTTTGTTTTTTGTTTTCGGCGAGAGCTATTAGCCAGTTGATTTCTTTACTTTATTAGTTCAGTCTTTTTTTATATTTTGGGTACTGTGTTTAGAAGCTAAACATTTCTGCTTCGGAACATTTGAAACTTTGAAAACATTAACCACTATGAATTATTACAAGTCTGAGAATGACATTGCAATAGGTATACCAGTTATTTCTTGAAAGCGGGAAGTACAACTCCAGCTATTCAAAATCAATAAATTGAGAAATAATCTAGCGCTAAAATTGATCCTTGTCAATTGATGTCCGAAGAAGTTTTTTTTTGGGTCTGCCTATTTTGATGACCAGATCAAAATTGGTGAGACCATCGCTATTATAAGAGGGAATAAGCTCCTATTGTATATCCTGCATGCAATTGATATGAGCTACTTGCTACCACTCTCAAATATTCAACTTCAGCCACCCCTTTTGTAGGCGTATATAGTCAACTCTGGGATTTTTTAAAATTATTGGTGCGACCATCGCTATAAGAAGTGGGAATGAACTTATATTGCATATCCTAAATACTATTGATATGGGCTTTACTTGCTACCACTCTCAATCATTCAATCACCCCTTTTGTAAGGGTAGTTTACTCTTGGATTTTTTTACATAATTGGTGCGACCATCGCTATCAGAGTTGGGAATGAACTCATATTGTAGATCCTGAATGCTATTGATATGAGCTACTTGCTACCACTCTCAAATATTCAACCACCCTTCTTGTAGGGGAAGTCTACTCTTGGGGTGGTTGGATATTTGAGAGTGGTAGCAAGTAGCCAATATACAGGGTGTTTCATTAATATTGCGAAAAAATTCGGGATGAGTTTCCCCGTTTTAAAATAAGAACAAAACTCCCTATAAACATGTATCCGGAAATACTTCGTAACAGAGCTAGAGGGTGTTGAAACTTTATTATCATTTTCATTTTTTGTAAATAATATTTGAGGTCATGTTGATCTTCTGGTGAAAATTGAGATTAAGGGGTTTCTTAGCATGCGATATCCGAATTTTATGTTAGTATGGCTCAATCGTGTAAGGGGCGCTACCTACACTTATTTTTCAGGATATGAACAGCCATAACTTTTTTGGACGTACCTCTTTAACATTTTCAAGCAACAGAACAGATTTATCTGTATTTTCTAAGCAGAAAAAGTGTACTTGTTAAGATTCGCTACAGGCAACCATTCTCGAGATATTCGGATTTGAAATAATAAATACATCTGATTTTGAAATAATGGCGGAGGTAAAGTTATAAAATCTTTCGTTTGCTTCATATTTCTAGTAAATATGATAAATTTTTATTGAAATATTATAAAAAAATAAAAAAATTGAAAAAATGAAAAAATAAAAAACAGTAGCTTTGTAACGGAGCATTTCCGGACACATGTTTATGGGTTTTCTTCTCATTTCAACAAGGAAGACTCATCCTGAAAAAAATGCAAGACCTTTGCTTGACCATAATCCCAAAATCACATGTATTTTTTATTTCAGATCCAAATATCTCGAAAATGGTTGCACTTAGCGACTTGTAACAAGTTTACTTTTTCTGCGTAAAAATGATGAAGAAATCTGATTTTTTTTAAATATAATACAGGCACGTCCAAAAAAGTTACGGCTGTTAATAATAGGAGAAATAAGTATAGGTAGCGCCCTCTCAAGTTAGAGCCATACTAAGATCAAATTCAAATTTTTCATGACATGTCCGCCAACTGTCGCTTGATGATTTTCTCTTCCATGGCTCTAGAATATTTTTCAAGCTTCTCTTCCATAGCTCTGGAAGATTTCTCGAACGTCTCAACCAATTTATCTTCTGATTTTCTTGAGTTCTCTTACATAGTCCTGGAGTTCTCTAGCACAGCTCTCGACAATTTCTCTACTGCGTGGGATCACGAATCTCAAATTGGAACGTATCAGGATCCATGCCTTCTTCCATTCCACGAAGCCTCTGTTGTAGATCAGCCTTCTTACCGCTTGTATCCAAATCACGCTCCTCAAGCTCCCTCTTCAACTCGGCGACCTTCAATCCGGTTGAAAGCACTAGTTTCGCAGACATTGTAGCAAATATCTATGTCCGTTTCTTCAGCACACAATAAATCTCACTTTGGTCACCAATGTTACGAATTTCGCTATAGAAAACTCTGTTCAGTGTTAATTCATTTATTTGAAGGCACTACAATCACAACACCACAAATAATTATGTTCAAAACACGACTCGTAGAACTGAACTAGCTCTCTTACCTAAATGGCTGACTTATATCTCCTTGCCAGGCTTGCGGAATATTCCAGTAACACGCAGAACAGTGTCGAAGGTCCACCGCCGTCTAGTTGCGCTAGAATGAACTAGAAGCGAATCGATTCTACACGCAGTGGTGGCTGTTGTTGCTTTGTGGGACAAATACCGACGATTTCGGGTTCAAGGCGATATGGCCAGTATTTTGGTGTTCTGACCCAAGGGTCGGTTTGCTGAACACATGTTTCGTCACACTATTATTAAACTACATAAAAAAGTAAAAAACATCAAGAAAAGTTCTCCGTTCTATTTTTCAATGTAGTTCCTACATTTCTGCTGATTGTATAGGGATTTATCTGATTTTCATTGATGTATTGAGACCATAAATGAAAAAATATTGTTTCCATATAACTCGATTCAACCTCATATTTGAACTTGAGTTTCGGTTCTAAACAACTCTTTTAAATTAAAATTCTCGATATTGTCAAAATAACAAACCTACTTTACTCTTGTACCAAATTCATGTTTTTGGTCAACCCTCGTATACGACTGAAAACTGAATAACTTTTTTTCGTAACCGAGGTAAAACCAATAATAAAAAAGTTTCCCATATGTCGCCAACTTTACTAGATACGCTGTATATTATGGATTGTTGTTGACAATTCAGTTTATACAATACGGATTTGATGTAGTTTATATTTCCCAATCATAATACGCAGTATGTTGATGGCAGATCATCGATCTGTATGTACTCACTACATTCCGGTAAGTAACCATTTCAGTTGACCCGCCTATCCTATCAGAATAAGTTTTAATTCCATTCAAGTGATAACTGGCAATATAAGTTTTATTTTTTTTTTTTTTTGTAAATGATTTTATTTTATTTATTTATATTTCTATTGGTATAACGTTATAGCACTTAGGCACTAAGCAGTTTACAAATGTAATGTTGATACTTGTCTATTTGAAGTAGGTACAGATAAGTTTTTATTTTGGGTTTCGTCGATATAACTAACAAACTTTTTCAAATTTCCTTATGTTTGAAAGATATTTGAATGTTTTGTTGCCCCTTTTACTGCGGCTGTAAAATTCCAGACAGTTAGTTCCATAATATTTGGTCCAGAACACGATAGGAACACGAAAACACTGAAATACGAAGAGTCAAGAATATATTGTAGCATTATACGTTGTTCTCTAACAGGGAACTTGTAATTATTTAATTTAATGTGTCTGAAATCACCCGAAGATGAATATAAACAAATACAAATAAATTATGAAGTTGGGTTCATTTCAGCAACCATCAATACAAAGCAATTCCTAGTTCACTCATATACTTATAATACGTATCAGAGTAATGCTCCCATTTCTCTGATACGACTCAGAGTAATGCTCCCATTTCTCTGATACGTATATGGGTTCACTAGATACGAAAATTGAATAACAAGCGGCAACGCTGTTGGAAAAAAGTTGGCGCGAAATGATTTTCGGGTAAGTCACTGTTCGGGATCGATACGGTCGGGACAGTTTACGGTCGGTGCAAAAAACGTTAGGGACCAATTATGGTCGGGATATTTTACGGTCGGGAAGAAATATTGTCGGGAAATTTATAGTCGGGATGGAAAACGTTTCGGGACAATTATAGCGATCAAAGAACCTAACGTCATGATACTAAAACACACAAGACATGATCAATTGCTGGACGAAATTAGAACCAAGCCGCGCATGTCGTCACCATGAGCCAAAAGTGAGGTTGGATTTGAAAGATCCATAACGTTACCTAGTTACCATTTGCTGGTCAAAATTTGAACTGGCTCACGCGTGTCATTGATTGGGTAGGTCACGTGATGACTTCCGAAGTGGGATGTGCGAGAGTTTATCTTGTTTGTTTCAGTATCATGGTAACCCAGTAACCTAGGTTACCTATACATTTCGAGGTTCGGACACGCAATGACGTCAGCGAAACCTGCGCGTGAGCATAATATCTTGTTTGTTATAGTATCATGACCTAACCTTAAGTCTCAATCGTGCGAGCGTCATCTCGGTTCAATCAGGACACCCAAGTACTTATCGGTGTTTATTTTAAGTGATCGTACGAGCATGCGTTCATAGCTCGTGCGAAAAATATTACGTTGTAATAAATAACTTAAGCCCATAGAACAATAATACTATAAAGCCCAAACTGGGCAAAAACCCGCGAAAACGGTGACTGACGCAATCGGTCCAATGAAGAGTGGGAGTTTCTTGTTTCTTTTATCAGCGGATTGCTGACGTTTGGCGTGTCGTTCAGGGCCGGATTATTGCTTGTAAAGTTTTTGTTCATTATGTTTGTCGTTTGTCTTGGAATCTGACTATTATCATTAGTATGTGTTTTGTGGTTACTGCTTAATTTTGAGTCGAGTTTTATAATGGTTTATCATTAGTGTATCGTGTCAGATTGTAAAAATACAACAACTTTCATTAATAGAAAAACATTTATTAACATACCAAAGGATGAAGGTAAACAAAGAGAAAGCTGTTCATTACCCATAGAACGTCAGCCTTTTTTTAAAGAAATTCGAGGAGGAGGAGTGTATTAAACAATGATTTTCTAATAATAATTGAAATCAATTGGATAAAAAGAAATTAGTTCAAATTTTGTGTGCGAACTTATTTTTTTCGTTTTATTTTGTCTTTGCAACTATTTTTAAGTGAAACTTCTTTTGCGGCAATCTGATAATTTGTGGAAAATGGGTATGAAATGGAAAAAATGTTACGCAAATTCAACAATGTGACGGTAACGTTTTGATATTTCGTTAAAGAGAACATGGTGTTATTTTCAAAGGATTTTGTTCAAATTTGCCACATGCAGGTTCAATTTGAGATTTGATCAAAAAATGTATAAAAAAATTACATAGTGAGGTTATGTTTGCGGAGACAGCCGTTTTCAAAATATTTGCGTTCTAAAGTTGGTTTTTTGGTATTGCCAAATTTAGTATCTATGACTACAATAATTGTTTGAACATCATTTATTAATTTTTATCTTTCCAATAATCTAAACGAACGAATATAACAAGTGAATACATTTTATTATTGATAAATTGATATCATAAAAATGCAATTATTGAATATAATTGTTGAAGAAAAAAGGTTTCAGCTTTTCTTGGACAATATATTAAACATAAATATCAATAAGCCAACGTTTCGCAACTGGTCCGTTGCATCATCAGGGCCAGATAATTAAAATTGCGCAATACATATAAAATAGTAAAATTGCGAGTGCATAGATATTAGCTCCGCCGTCGATTCTAACAGTACTACATGCGTTGTATATTTTTAAGATCAGAAAAATAATGTCTATTTGATTATAAAATAATATATAGGGTGTTCCATTTAAAAAAATGCAAGTTGTGTCTGCCACTCTTTTCTCGTGCACCCGGTATACAAAAAAATATTATTTCTGGCGGTTCATATGTTGATACCTACCAACTTTGTATTTAAAGTCCCTATCTATCTTGCATAATAAGCGGAAACACCCTGTACAATATAATATCACAAGCAGTCAGTATAATATTGTAAAAGACTCAGTATTTCTGTTAAAAATGATAAGTAAAAATGGAATTTTTCAGCAGTAGAAGTACTATTTGGCCTGTATTTCTATGTTCACTATTGTGATTCTAATGGTCAGTAAAAATTTATGAAATGTCAGTATGACTAAGCTGGCAATAATTCCACAAATGTACAGTAAGAAATAATAAATGGCCAGTATGCAATAGTCAGTAATAATTTTAACTAACTCAAACTAACCCAAACTTGATACACATAATACCAATACAGAACACGTCACTTATGATATATAATAATAATTGTAATGGTAACCTAGTGCTAACCAACGAGCCGCTTCATATTTTTTATCAATTTCGATCACCAACACAAACTAACCCAAACTTGATCCACATAAAACCAATACACAACACGTCAATTATAATATACAATAATGATTGTAATGTTAACCTTGTGCTAACCAACGAGCCGCTGCATATTTTTCATCAATTTCTATTACCAACACAAACTTACCCTAACTAACCCAAATCAAATCCGCCTCTCAAAAGAACCTATCTGACTACTTCATCATGACATAAAGGCAGAGTGTTTTCTCTGTACTAAGTTGTGTTTCGTTCCGTTGTAAATTTTTTTGTATTTATACGAAATAGAATATATGACCACAACCATTCATTATTTTACTGTCGCTTTATCAATTTTATGGACTGTCCATTATTTTCACCAGGCATTTACTAATTTATTTGATCGTTTTTTTATGATACTGACTCTTGATTATTTATATCTACCATTCATTATTTTTTCTCACCACTTCTTTATGTTACTGACCCTTCATTATTTTTACTGACCATTTCTTTATATTACTAACCGTTAATTATTTCAAACGACCATTTATTATTATACTGACCATTTATTATTTTTACTGACCACTTCTTTATGTTACTGACCCTTCATTATTTCAACCGACCATTTATTATCATACAGACCAAGGGAAATAAAATAATGGCAAAGAGTACTGTCCATAAAATTGAAATACTGATCATTTCATTTGTGGCCTATTTTATTCATTCAACATAATTCATATCGATCAAAAACTAAGCGTTTTTTTCAGATTAAAAATGAAGTGGTGGTTATTGGGAACGACAGCAGTAATGATAATCACTTATTTGAAAATTATTTACTATTTATTACTCTTATAATTTTTGAATAAATGATTCTAAATGTCGCCCGAGTTGATTCTAGATCCTAAGATTCGCGCATGGGTATTTCTACCCATTGTTTTTTTTTAATGTCGCTGTTCATTGAAATTTTACGACGATACGCCAATCAAATACTATCAATAATTATGCACCGATGAAAAATGTCCCATGCATTGAAGATATACAGTCTTAAAAGTAGAAAGAACACGAAGTCTAAGTCTCAAAATCATTTTTTTTTTATTTTGAGACTTTGACTTCGTGTTCTTTCTACTTTTAAGATTTTAAGTAAGTCTCTTAGGGATATGGACGATTTTCTGGAAGATATACAGGCTACTCAAATGAAATTGCGACTGATTTGGCTTGTCAAGCATCATAAGTTTATTCCACGAAACGCGTTTGAAGCAAGAAGAAAAATCTACAACACCAAAAAGGGCTTTCTTAATCCTGCATACATATTAGCAGTGACAAAAAGCCCAAATCCTATGATAATTCAAGATCCCGATGAGCTACTCGGAACGGTGCATTGATTAATGACACCACTACTATTTCCAAAAGGCTATCACAAATTTTAATTAGATGAAACCTTAGAGGCCTTATAGCATCAATCCTACTGGACCATCGAGTATCACTCAAGGGCTTTAGTTTTAATTCAGGAACATGTTTCTTTATAATTTCCCATCTTTTTGTGGATGCAGAGTAAAATACATAAAGTTCTTGTACAATATTGAAAAAGTTGACTGTTTCATTTGAAACCTTAGCAGCATCATTTACTGCTAAATTCAAGCTATGGGCAGCACATGGGACAAAAAATGCTCTGGGATTAATATCGAGTATACGCTTTTGTAAACCCACGTGTTTTCCGCGCATATTCGTCCCATTATCATACCCTTGACCTCTCATGTCCTTGATATCCAAATTCAATTCTCTTAAAAGTCCCACTACAAAATTGAATAGCCCTTCTCCTGTAGAATCAAATATTGGGTTAAATGCTACAAAACTCTCTTGTATTTGGACTTTTTTAGAACTGTCATTTAGAACGACATAACGCAAAACAAGACTAATTTGCTCTGTGTGACTGGTATCCGGTGTACAATCTAAAATTATTGAATAATATTTGGAACTTCGAACCTTATCCAAAATAGTGTTTTTTACTTTAGAAGACAATATTTCAATAATTTCGTTTTGTATCTGGTAGCCTAAATAACGTCATTCTTAAAGATTTTTCTTGCGAGTTTTGGACTCGACTTATGTGCTCCCTCATCACAGGATCAAAAGAGGAAATCATCTCGACGGCTTTGAGGAAGTTTCCATTATCATATCCAAAAAGTATTTTAGATGAACCTTGAAATGCTATACATTGTGTGGACAAAAATTTTACAACTGCTACAATTCTTTCCAAAACATCATACCAGTATTTTTTTTCAATTTCTAAAGCTCTCAATAATTGTTGGTCGTTTACAGTTGTGGATAATTTTAACATTTTTTTTAAATTCATCCATGTATTCATGTGAATATTATGTGCAATAGACGTTTCATGCCTTTTTATGGCTAATGACAAGTGTTCAATCAGAAAAACCATCCATATCAGAAAAACTATTGGAAGTCTTAATGAAAATTTTACAGCAAAAACAAAGTATTGAATTCTTCGAAACTGAGTAAATTAGCCAAATTCTGTTCGCTTCTTCTCCATTTCCTAGTTTTCTGACGAAGTACTTACTTGAAAATTTTCTTTTATCTTCATTAGCAGGAAATTGATAACTGCTTCCAATCAAAGGAGGACCACGGTTAACCAATATTCTGACTTCGTCGTTGGAGATGGTTGTAGGCCATAAAGCGGGATCCTCTGATAGAATATTTCCAGTTACCTCAGTCTCTGCTTCAGTAGAAACTTCGTCGTCAGAAGTGTCATTTGTTGGGATGGTCGGCTCTATAGTCGCCACATTTTCGATGCCAATTGGAGCTGGTGATGTCGATGGTTCAAATGTTGCAGAAGATTTTGGTGCCACCACTCCAGAAGCTGTATTTTCATCTGTTTCTCTCGTTTCTTTATCGTAAACTGGACTTTTTTGCAAGAAATGCTTCATACTGCCTGTAATAAGTTGAGGGAAGAGTCCCCAGAGGGACCAGTAAAACAACCATGTTTTACTGTATTCTAACGTAGACTTATTACATGGCGATCCTGCCAGGATCATAAAAATATGCTTATGGAAAGTTAGAGAAGTGAAAGTTTCTGAAGTGAAGAAGTTATAAAAGTGATGCCTAATGGGAAAAGGTAGTACCTAATTGCGCGTAGCAGATGTACCAAACATAGAGTTACTCTCGTTTGTGATGGTGTTATCCGTTGCCCGAGTGTTCCAGATGCAAAAAGGAGACGAGAAGCGAGGAGCAACTAATATAGATGTTTCTCCTTGTCCATGTCGGTGCCAAACGAGTTTCGCTATATTTTAGAAGAGGTACGAGTTTTTCATAGGAACTTAGGAAAAGACTCAATCGGGAGAAGACAAGATGCAGATTCAACGAAACGGAAAATAAGTAAGTTCGATAGTATAAAAAATGATTTGAAGGACTTGAAGGTTAAATTTAATAGTGTTCAACGCGATGCCAAAACTACTGTTGAAGTGAAAGAATATGTGAAGGGTATAGCTAAATTTTTAGAGGTCATAGATGATTAAAAAATAGGTTAAGTTTATCTCAAACTGAACAATCAGAATCTGATAAGCAAAGTGATAATAACAGTATTGATTCTGCTTGTTTGGAAGAAAATAAGATGTCGGAAACTTTCGATTTGAAAACAGCGGCTAGCTTGCTGCCTGTTATGAATGGACTTGAGTCCACAACAAAACAGCTTATTGATGCCATTGAATTGTATTGCAAAGTAGGTAATTATGCAACTTGTAATGCTCTGATAACAGATTTGAAAGTTCATTTTTTTAACAAAACAGTCAGCATCAGCATTGTCCTTCCAATTGAACAATAGTAGGCAAGGTACAAAATCCGTTGAGGATTTTGGGAAAACTGTAGAGGAGTTACTAGTAAATCTTACTATTAGTCAGGCGGACGGCGATGATGATAGTTTGTCTGTTCTGTCAAGAGTAAACGAAAAGTTATCCTCTCCCTTTCTTGGACCCTGACTTTTTTTTGCTCCCGAAATTTTGCACCAGAAGGTCGTTTTCTCTTCTGTGGCTCCTAGAATATAACAAAAAGGTACTTGATTAAAAACTGGGAAGGGCATTACTGCGAAGTACTTTTCCACATAGATGTATACAGTGGTTCAAAAAATTAGCCGGACACTAAATTTTTTTATGTTATTGATTATTTTTTGAAAATTATAAAATAAAAATACCTTATTTTTTTTTCGCTTTAGGTTTGTACAGGTTATTCACAGGTAACTGGATCCCCATCAACATTTTAATTTGATGTTTAGAAAGAGATGTTTTGAAAAAAGGTTCAAAAGAGTTGCTATTTTCTAATCACAAACCACCTTTTTTACAAATAATATCAGAGGTATTGGAGAAAAAATGAGTTACGACCATCAACTTCATTTTTTCAAATTGAAACCCCCTTTTTTATTTTATTTTTGAATTCTACATCAAATTCTAAGTAAGTTTCAAATACAATGTCCCTAACCTAACCCCAACAGTTATCGAGAAATTTACGATTGATCAAATTTAAATAACTATAGGCAATGTGGTTCTGAACAATCGTTAATCTCTCGATACCTCATGGAGTTCTTAGAATTTGATGTCGTAGGTTATTTTTGGTCCACTCTTTATACATAAAATTATCATCATGACATTACTTGGAATTTGATGTAGGATTGGATAATGGAGTAAAAAATCGGGGTTTCCATTTGAAAAAATGAAGTTGATGATCGTTACTTATTTTTGGTCCACCCTATACACATAAAATTCTAATGAAAAAAAACGCAGTCAAAAATAAAAATCGACGTGTCCGAGCTTTTTCCCCCAAAACAAATCCCTGAATTTTGAATGAATTTGTTCCAACCTCTACGTTCTCAATGTATAAAACATTTTTTTCGCAAACATCACATTTTTAATATTTAATCTGGAGGTCCATTCGCCTGTGGACACCCTGTACATTATAATTTACAAAAAGTTCAGAGCCCGGTTAATTTTGCGGGCCAGTGTCATTAGAGTAAGAGTAAGACATAGTTAGATACCAAGTATCAAAATATAGGTAGGTAGGTACTTACCATTTCATCAAATTTCACAAGACACCAAAAAAATTAAACACAATAATACAAAATACAAATTTTCCCGGTTCTCCGTCTTTGTCAAATATATTTATTATCCAGATCGTTGAGGATATTCACATAGCAAAGAAAATATCAACTACTTGGATTGCGACGCCTCTCGTAGAGTTTGCGAGCCTGGACAGGAAAAATCGACAACGACAAGTTCCATCTAGAAACTTGAATTTAAACTTGTTTGAGTTGTTTTTTCATACCGTATTTGTAGCGATTCATGCAGGTTGATAAAATCCGTTTCAGAAGCGTGGTTAATTTCGTTTACCTAGTTAGTAACTGGGCATGTTTCAATATTTCATCGAATATAAACTTCGATAAGATTATTGATTATTTTGTATTTTGGCAATTGAAATACTATTTTTTCTCATGTGCGTTGAAAATTGTCGAAAATAGAGTTCGAATTGTAAACAAACGGACATTCCATTTGGCGCCCCTTCAAAGTGGTGCCCGCGTGCGCCGCACGCGTTGCACGCGCTGTTGCGGGGGCCCTGCCGGGGGGATACTCCAGCGGAGATCCACATACATATGTCGGCTATGTATGTGGATCTCCGCTGGAGTATCTGAACTGACCGCAATGCATTGAGGATTGGCGAGGGATGGAGGGATGATTGAACGGCTGGAAAGTGTAGCGCAGGGGTAGAAGCTAACGCCGATTTAGTAAACTAAAAAAAATTTGTCTTTGACGCAATCTTTGTCTGTGATTTATTAAGAAATACATGCATATATTGAATTTCAGATTGTGAACCCAGTGCTAGCGGGCTTGACGTGGCGGAGGAACTACATTAATTACCATACCAACCCAATCTTTTTCACCAGTTTTTATTTTATCTATTTCAACTTATTTCACCATCAGGGTAAGAAGTTTTTCTTCAAATAAGGTAAGTTTCTTCGACAATAAAGCCTTTTTGAAATTAAAATTTATTTTGGTATAGGTGAAGTTGAGTGCAAAATCATTTTTAGTGTATTCAAGTGTTGAATGAAGTGACGTAAGAAAGTAGTGTTACAGTACTAGAATTATTGAGGTAAGTGATATTTTCGTATTGAAGTGATAAAGAAAGAACCCTTCCTCCCTCATCGCTCGCTCTCCATTCACCTCCATGACCTTCTCCTTCCTCAATACCTCAAATACGATGCGAAGTTCCGGACCTTGATGGCATATTTTCGAACCGGGGCCGACATATATAATTAGGTCTGTTCCAAGAACAATCACAAACCAGTCAGAGCCAATCAGCATTCAGCATCTTCAGTTTGCAAAGTATTTCTGATTATTTTGACCAATCGATGAAGCGCTGATCGATTTGTGATTGTTCTACGAACAGACCTATTATGTAGATCTCCGCTGGAGTATCTAAACTCACCGCATTGCATTGAGAATTGGCGAGGGATGAAGGGATGGTTGAACGATTGGAGAGGGGAGCGCTGGGGGAGGGGCACACAATGGTTTGGACAACTGTTTTTTTTGTTTGTGATTTATTAAAAAATATTGGGCACCCAGAGCTAGAAGAAAAAACTCATCTTCAACGAAAATGATCAGAGGTGAAGTGAGGATCAATTTAAGGCAATTGACAAGGTTCCTCAACGGGTACCTGGTATAAACAGAACTTAATATTATAACAGTTCTGTGAAAAGGTGGAGTTTCAGTGGTTATTTTCCTGTATCATTACACTTAGATACAGGACGAGTCCCACACTATCCCCTGCACCGTCTTTGGGGAGAGACCTTAAACTGATGGTCCCGTGTCATTGCTATTGACACGTTAAAGAACCCTACCCTCTACAGAGAGGGATTCGGCGAAGTTATCGGATGAAGTGTGACAAAATAATATACAGGGTGTCCGGTAAGTATATGGCATGATTTCGGTAGCGTATAGGGGAGGTCAAAATAACCCCAGTTTGTCATAAAACTCTTAACGGAGATACAGAGCCCTAAAGGGGTACCCATGTATCTGCTGTAACTTTAGAACGGTCTTGCATAATTTGATAAAGTTTTAGTATGTTGTGTAGGCCATAAAGACTCATAAAACCATAGTAAAGTGAATATTTGAAATTGTAGGGGAAACCAGAAATGGACTGGCCACCAAACCTTCTGGGCCCAATTTTTGACAGGTGTCATTTTACAGAGCTGAAAACTACTTTTTCTACGACTGTACGGTGATATCACCATTGTGCAATCGATATCGGTTAGAACACGTAGCACATTGTACAACTGTACGGAAATGAAACCATTCCCTTACTGTTGCCATAGAAACGAGTGCAAACTGAATGGAAATGAAATGAGCTGGCACCTCCGCCAAAAACAAAAAGTAAAAATCGATATTAATTACACAATAGTGATAATAATTAAGAGTTGTAGAAAATGTATAGTGTACAACTCGCATGGAATGACCATTTCCTACTCGTATGAATGGAAATGGGTATCATTCCATGCTTGTTGCACAATATGATATTTTCAAATACACAGACCTTTTCTCATCAAATAAGGTGCTTTCTTTTGTTTCGATAAAACTAGCGTTTTCGAGAAAAATGGGTTTTTGTTGTATTGTTGTACAGGTTATTGCGATTAATACACTAAAATACTACGGCGAGAGACCGGTTGTTGATATTGTTGGTATGGATTTTTTTTGACACTCTCAGAGTGATTGACAGTACTAGAATTTGTCAAGTTCAAAAAAAAAAATTAAAAAAAATTATAAATTTTCTTAAATTTTTGTTGAAAATTTTTATTTTTTTTTTGATATTTTTTCCAAATTTGAACTAATTCTGGTATAGACAATCAATCTGAGAGTGTCGAAAAATTTTCCAATACCAGAAATACTTACAACTGGTGTCTCGCCGTAGTATTTTATTGTATTATTGCAGTAACCTGTAAAACAAAAATCTATTTTTCTCGAAAACGGTTAGTTTTATCGGAACAAAAAAAAACACCTTTTTTGATGAAAAAAGATCAGAGTATTTGAAAAAGCAGTTTTCAGCTCTGTAAAATGACACCTGCCTAAAATTGGGCCCAAAAGGTGTGGTGGCCAGTCCTGGTTCCCCCTACAATTTCAAATATTGCCTTCACTATGGTCTTATGAGTCTTTATGGCCTACACAACATACTTAAATTTTATCAAATTATACAAGCCGGTTCAAAAGTTAGAGCTAAAAAATTAAATCGATGGTTATCCCTTTAGGGCTCTGTATCTCCGTTAGGAGGCACTTTAGGAAAAAAGTTTCACGACAAACTGGGGTTATTTTGACCTCCCCTATACGTTCTCGGAATTATGCCATATACTTACCGGACACCCTGTATTTTTGTACATTTGCCTATTTTTCCCTCCAAAGAGCTGTGAGACCTTGTTGCGGTGGAGGGGGTCAGTAGTCACTCCTTGCTTCTCTAAGGAAACCGAGGAAGGAGTGACGAAGCCAAGGACAGCTCAAGTCGATTCTTTTTTTCACTCTGTTTGAGTGATATGAATGGGGTAAATTTTTCTTTGACATTGATATGAGGTTCTTTTAACGGAGTGAAAGTGAACTTGAATGCAAATAGTTTTTGGTGTGTAATTTTGTAGGGATCTTTTATTAATCATAAAAATCCATGGAAATGACATATCTAAATTCCCTTTACATAAAAAAGCTTTTCGCGTACTATAAACACGAAATATAGATTTTTCAAATCGGTTCATTTTTAATATTACACAGAATTGTCGTTTATCAAAATGGAACACACTATATGTACGAGCATTATTATCTCTTTTCCAACATTTTTATTGTTAATAATAAACAAATATGGATAAAAGTATATTTTTTTATTGTCTTCACTTGTCTAGCTAGTGGACCCTTCAATACCATTGTTTCTAGGATGTTTCCACCTCTTGTTCATTTGTTATTCAATTTATTTATACTGAATTATTGAAAAAAAAGTAAACTAAGGGCCGGTTGCATAAACACTTTGAACTGTAGTTCATTGTTGATCTGCAGTTCGACGTCAAAAAGTCCATGTAATTTTTGACTATGAACTGCAGATCAACAGTGAACTTTAGTAAGTGTATTTTATATTTTTTTTCATCAGGTTTGATTGTTTAGTTAGAAACGAGACGACTTATGACAGGGTGTGTAATAAGTTCTTATGAAAGTTTCAAGGGGTGACTTTGACTAATCTTAAGACGAAAAGTTCCTATGAACATGGGTCAACAACGGCTTGGATTCTGAGATACTTTGCGTCAAAAAATAAATATTTTTTTCTTGTTTTTTGCTTATATTTCTGTTAATTAATTGATATAGTGATTGAACAAAATTCGGGATACTGGCGATATGGATGACGAGGACGAGAAACTCAAAAATTAACTAAGTTTTTTGTTTGATGTTAGTGTTGTTCCTGAATTAAATTAACCATAACTTTTTTGTGTCGCATTTTATGTCATTTTTGACTAGGTAGACCTATTCTTCATTCAATTTTTCATAAAAAAAAGGTACTCTTAATATTTGTCGCTTTAGATAAAAACGGGTCAGAAGTTAAACCTGCCTTGGGGTCGGGTCATTTCAGAGCTTAAAGAAAAATACTTTTTCATCGTCATGTGCTGTTACACCATCACATTCACATTACATATCACTATCAACAAATTGGTGAAAATTGGATAAAATCGATTAATGCATGCGTTGAAGAAGGCGGTGGTCATTTTCAGCAACTATTGTGAATGCTATTAACCAGTTTAGTCTGAGTCTTGTAAATAATCTAGGTTTGTTACAATCAATCAATGAATAATACATTTTTTCGCTTATTTTTCGAAAACTTGAAAATGATTCAAGTAAAAAATTCAGGCAGGTTTCACTTCAAACCCGTTTTTAACCAAGCGACTAGGAGTATCTTTTTTATATAAAATTGATTGGTCTGCATAGTCGAAAATGACATACAATGCGACACAAAAAAGTTATGGTTAATTAAACTCAGAACCAACACTGTATGTGGCGCCCTCCAACCTTAAACAAAAAACTAAGTTGATATTTGAGTTTGTCGCCATCAATGTCTCCAGCATCTCCAGTTTTGTTCAATTTCCATGTCAATTGACAAAAATATATGCAAAAAAAACAAATTAAATAGTTTTTTTACGCCCTGTATCTCAGAAACTGAGCCGTTGCGGACCCATGCTCATATAAACTTTTCGTCTTAAAATTAGCCAAAGATTCACCCTTCAAAATTTTTAGAAGTACTTAATTTACACCCTGTATATGATTTTTATGTCCACTTGAACGCTGTAGATTAATTGTTTTATCATAACTTATTGCTAATAAAGTCAACCGATGTCGATGAAAGTTTCTGTATTTTCATCATATTCACTTGTCCAAGTTGTGTTTTAACAATCTGTCTACCTATCGTTAAGAAGTTACTCAATTTGTTAATAGTAAATTTATGAAATCTTGGTAAAGATATATTTTTTATTTAGTTCGATTTTCTAGGGACTTCTGTGAATTCGTTAATTTTTTTGTTATATTTATTGTATGCAAACTGAAGAACAATATACAAAAGATGGACAGATCATTGGAACAATTTCATTGAAGTATCCGCATCCTGGACAATCAAACCTAATTAAAAAAATCTATTTTCACTAAAATTTCATAAATTTGTTATAAACAGATTGAATGACAACTCAACAAAAGGTGGACAAGTTCTACAAACGATTTCACAGAAGAGTCCCTAACCTGGAAAATTGAACAGAATAAAAAATCTATTTTTACCAAGATTTCATAAATTTATCATAAACAAATGGAGTAATCACTTGACAAGTGAATATGATGAAGAAACAGAGACTTTTATTTCTACTTTACTTTTTTTTAATATTTTTGTTTTATTTGTATTTTTTTACTCATGTGTTTGTATTCTAGAATTTAGTTCTCTGGCTTTGTCAATAAGAGATTTTCTTGGACAATAAAGCATATTATTTTGATTTGATTTGATCCATCATAGCGTTCAAGTGGACATGAAATGCAAATCATATGAGTCGTCTCGTCTCTAACTGCATGATCAAAACTGATGAAAAAATAATAAAATACACTTAGTCTATTTACTTTTTCATTAATGCATTATAAATAGATTGAATAACAAATAAACAAAAGGTGAATAATCGTAGAAAAATTGGCATTCAACTTTAGTGGTCGTTGAATTAATTGTGAACGGGCAGTTAAAAACATAAATAAGTGACTGTACATAAATAGTTGACTGGAATAAAGTGGTTAAAGCTGGACAAGTATTTTTATAGCCAGAAAATATTGCAATATGCAACCATCTACATTGAATTTGTGTTCACAGTCACGTTTACGCCAAATTCAATGTGGTGGTAGCATATGATTCTCGTTCGGCAAGCGGGAATATGTCACTTCCACTTGGAAGTGAAATTGAATATAACTCAGGAATAACACGTCAATGTCCTCTCACTCCTCTCCAAACATTATCAGTGATGACTGGGATGAGTCAGAAGCAGTCGTAACAATCACTCCGTCAGCATCTTCCTCAGCTACTTGTAGAACAACAAGAAATACATATACGTTTTTTTTTTCCATTTAGATGATAGCTTTTGTGATGATGCATTTTTGAGCATAGTTGGAAATAATCACCGTTTTTGGTCCATCGACTTCAGCTATTTCACACAACCGAATTATATGAATCGAGTATTGAACACAAAATTTTATTGCTTTGTATTTTCCATAGACACGAAATATGCGCTCAAACCCACTATTTCAAAGCTATGAGTGAAAAACTGTAAAGTCTGGAAATTTAATTTTTTTTGAGTTTCGTATCTCGAGCAGACCGTGCAGACAGTGCGAAAGTAAAGGTTGGGATAAATTTTTAATTCAGGAGTCTGTTTTGGGATAAAACGATCGGACACATCGATTTTTATTACACGCTTTATATTAGCTTCACTTGTATGTTTGTTTATTTGCTTGTAACAGAATCTTGGAACTCGATTTTCACCCACTTCAAATGCCCAGTTTGATACGAAACTTTGCATACTTGTCAAGAAAGAACCATTGACAATTTCAATTGATTCACGTCTTCGAATCTCGTTTCAAACTAAAAAGTAAAAAATAAATTATATTTAAAAAAAAAACTGAAAGACACGTTTTTGAACTAAAAAAGAACTAAAAATAATTTTTAATTTAGGAATAAAATGATTAACGAGAAAATTAATGTCATTGTGATAAAAGCATGGTGCTTTGGAACACATTTATAAACTAACTCTGCATTTTGAAATAGAAATTGGTAAGAAATTATAACAATTGATATCGAAGCCCACACGCTTTTACCACAATGACATCAATTTATCGTTGATCATCAATTTTATTCTTAAATAAAAAATTATTTTCAACGAAAAAATTCGAAAGCGCGTTAGGGTTAGGTTCTATCGAGGGTTCTATAGTTACTATCACCGGTTTCAACTGTGTTCTTTCCTTTCAAAAAATTATAAAATAGAAAATGGGAATAGTCATTATTAATTTAAATGTAAATATTTGCTCTTTTTTCACCTATGTTGTCATGTGCCCTGAATGCTCTGAAGCTTTATGAAAAAAATAACCGGACAAATAAATTAATTCAACTGCTAATCTTCTACATCCCCAATCCGGAACAATCATAATTCCATTTATCTTCAGTTTTTCGTCAAAAATCAATTCCCTGTTATAAAAAAACATTTTTGCATGTGGAAAATTGTACTGAGGTTTACATTTTGTGTTGAAACATGACAACATCTGGCCGCAAACTTGAGGTTTCTCTGACGCTATTGTTTACAAACACCGTTTTGTGATGTTAGGTAGTGGACTTATTCCTCAATTTCTCAGTAGAAAACCTAGCTCTGTGAATTATTTTCTATCCTAAATTGTGTCATTCAGTGTTTTATTGATGAAATAATGTCTAAAAAGTCTGTAGTGTGTGGCCAGAAAGTAAAATCAGTAATTTCACCGGTAAGTAAACAAAAACAAAGCTGTCCACTTTTATCATTGTGTCTGGGTCAGAACATTCAATGCATTGCGTATTGTCTTGAATCGAACGAGTGTATAAACAATGAAGTCAAAACATTGACAATCGAATGTGAAATGAGATTGTTTACGTCAATTTCTACTACTGCGCATGCGTTTCGCTATGTTGTGTCGATCTTCTTTGCCAGTTCATTGCTTTGAACTGTTATATTCTCTGTTCACTTTCCAGTCAAAATAAAAGACATGATTCAGCTTTGCGTTGAAAAGCACTATTCGCGTATTCGTGATTTTGCAACCGATGTGATGGGCAAAAACAAAGACTTAATGCAGACTTGCTTCGGATAACTAGGCCCTAGCTGATGCTTCCAGGAAAACTGTAGAGTCAGAGTGTTTTAATTTTGATGCTGCTTCATGATGTTGGTACTAAAAGTGTTCTCCAAAGCTGATTTCATGTGTTGAATAACAAAAAACAGTTTTTCGAAGAGTTTAGATACCACAAGTAGCAGTAAAATTGAAAATCAATTTAACTTTTGTGTGAGGTTGTTGCAACAATAGTTATTGTTGCTTTTCCTGTTGCTTTCTAAGAACTTCTCCGGTGAAAATTGAAGTTTTGCTGTGTAAAGAAACATCATTTTTATCTATGGAATACTATTTATTCGCCATCCATTCCCAAAACTTACATTACTGATTAACATCTTTCGATAAACCTACTTACATAACTCATGTATATAAAATCTGTTGGAATATTATTCAATTAACTTTAAATGCCATACAGGATATGAGACAAATGAGAACATTAGTAAGTTGAGATCTGGGTATACCTACTTCTTGAGACATAGTATTTTTTCAGAATATAGAACTGCTTTTATACAAAAATAATAAAAGAGACTACAATTAACTGAATCAAATGGACATTGGGAATACTAAGAGTATTCGATATTTGATAAATTTTTAAAACAATAGAGATTTTTGTTCAGTAACAATATTGCGATCGTTTAACCTATTAAGAATTACTTGTACATCAATATATATTTATAATGACAATATATAATTTATTATACACACTTGTAAATCTGACAATTACCTGACACATAAACATGACATACATTTTAGTACTTTCTCCACAAATAAATGCTAAAAAATTAGATCTAGATAAAAACAATATAACGTAGCATATGGCAGTAAAATATGACAAACAGAATTTTGAAATAAAATTTTGACATAGTCATTTGAAACACGCATTTCAAAGTAGGTTGGTCTGCAAACAAGAGAGCTTGAAAATAAGAAAATAAAATAAACGATTAATAAATTGTACTTTGACATTAAAACTTTAAACCACCTAGTCAATGTACAAAATTCAGAATTTGTAAATGAACATTGAACAATAATTTGTCTTTGTTTCTTCAAAAAATAAAAGCAAAAGTACTAAACTGTGTTTATTGACAGCAGATTAATCATGTTTACACTTCTTGATAAATGCATTGATATACTAGCTGACTTCTATACAAAAATAAATCTTTTCTCTCCACTCTCTAAACTTTCTATGCATTGGTACACTATAGCTGCTTTCACAACGTACTACTGGGTACGTATTGAAAATACTCTAAACTGAATCAAATAAGAACATATGATTAAATGACACCTATTATAACACGGGAACGTTTCTCAAGGTAAGAAATAATAGCAACTGATCAAGAGAAAACCAAAATACAAATTGTGAAGTGTACCAACCATAGTTATCCTAAGTTTACGAATACTTTTGAGCATTCATTATCAATTGATCACAATTTCATTCAAAAACAATTTTGCAATTTTGTACACTAACCAAGTCCCCTTTAACAATAACCAGCGGAATCTCAAACTCTCGGGATGCTGCTTTAACGGTACTACCTCCGGTGTCATGGGTAGTACTAGTTTCGTCTAGCTACATGCTCTGCGTTATGTCCAGCGCTATCAGTAGCTCTTCTCCTTGGAGAAGCGAGGTACTGTTTACTGGAGCATTTACCTGGAAAATGAGGTTTTATTGTTTTCTCTATTTTCGGGAACTTCAGAAACGACCAGACAGAAAAAAAATCAAAGAATAACTTGAACAGTTCAACATTAGTTAATTGGCGGATCATGTTCCAACGTGAGTGAAAATATCTAAGGATAGATAAATTTTTGGATTGCTTAGAAATACCATAGTGTTAATTATGCAAAAAAGCTTATAAAGCTATGGCTATGGACCAAGACTGGGGTTATGTATTTTTCAATGCCAACCAAATCGCAACGTTGTGAACTCCGACGTCTATCCGAAGTTGGTTGGGTTGCCAGTCTGTCTTTCCAGAATGTAATCAATTCTCAATGTCGGTGCAACGTCGCAAAGTGACTCTAGACGACGTTGGTAGATAGGTGAGCTTGCCGACGTTGGCATTACCTTCACTAAGTGCTCAATTACGTCAATACAACGTTGGTCAGCGATAGATAGTGCTTAAGTCGCCGTCTTACCTATTCCCAAAACTGTGATTGATGCAGAACTAGTCGAGTAGTCGGCAAAATGCTATTTGCAAAACAATAGTAACGTCCGGTAACATACTAGATTTGATAAACTGAAGAGAACATAAAATAACTGTAGTTTTATCTACCTCATAATCCTGCTGTGTCAAATCCAATAAAGATGGTATACTGCTTGCTTCCGGATCTAGAAGCGAAAGCGAATTCTTCCGAATCCAATTCCTTCTTGTTTCTTCATGTTTCCGATTCTTTTCCTGCGACTGTAGCTGCAGCATTCTCTTGCGTGCCAGAAACACTTCATTATATGGATCAACTTCCATTTTTACCGGTAGAAGGGGCGGGACCGGCGGTGTTGGAGATTCTTTTAAAATATAATTGTCCATATCCTAAAGTGAAATCACAATAAGGTTTTCATAATAGAACAGTAAGTGATGCGATGTTAGTTTTTGCAAACAATTAACTCGCCGGAATGTCAAGGTTGAATAAATAAGGTGAATCTCGTAACACTAAATAAAGCATTGTTTACAATAATGATACGTGATTACATAATACGAGTATGGATTACATATGCCTTGTTCAATGAATTCAAGGGAAAAAATACTACATAGATTGGAGATATTCACGCATATAAGTTGAGAAAAGATTATTCATTTGGACAGGATAGAGTCCAAACCTCACATACCATCAACAAGAAAACAATTGGATAGAGAAAATGTTTCTGGTTTGAAGAAGTAAGTATGCTAGATTTTGATTTGATACAAGTAAATATGACCACTGACACACAAAATCAATTAATATCATCACCAAACAGGGACCATTCATGAAACACTTTCTTGAAGTAATGATAATTAATAAGAAGTCAAAGCAGAACATAAATATTCTACAACAGTAAAGTACCCATATTTCCAAATAACATATTCAAAAGTTTTGAGAAAAATGTAACTTTTAAACCTTTTAGTAGTCTCAGTAGTCGTGGTCGAGCGGCGTAAGCATCAGACACAGTCTGATCGGAGGGGCGGAATCTCTAATGGTCGTGGGTTCGATTCCCAGAAATTATTTTCTCTTCGAAATTTTAGTGGCACCCTCAATGGCTAATGAAACTCAATAGGCTATAATTATCTATCACCAACAGCCAAAAAGTCACTTCAGCCTAGATCAAAATTGAGTCTATCAAGCACCTTTATACAAGACTGTACAGATCCACTTATGTTGCCCTCATTTCGAAGGTTGGTTTTGTAAGGTTGCCATAAATACAAAAGTGAGTGCACCTTGCAAATTAAAAAAGATCAATGGGTGAATGAGGTCAACCAAAGAATTCTACTCTTTGAATTATTCTTTATCTCTTATGGCAATGGACAATTTGCACATTTTTTGGGAATATGAAAAATATAAGGATTAGTGAGAACTGATGCCATTGATGTTTAAAAAATCAACCTACGACCTCTAATAATGTAGTAATCACCGATTAAAGAGCCCCAATCAACATCCACTACATCACAGAATACACTATCTATCTCTGTCTGTCGTATTGACTGAGATGACTCTCTCTCTCTCTCGGGAGGGTAATATGGCCCCACCCCGTTTGCGATCATACAGTGAAATTCGCGTCTTCTTTTTCATTTATTTAGTATATTTTTGGGTATTTCGAAAAAAAAAATTCGCTGGTGACTTTCAAGTAATGTCTAGAATACGTATATAAAATTTCAAGTCATTTGAAAATGTATGCAAATTGTCCAATACATAATATCAAATTGAAATTTGGATCACAGTGTACTGTTTTTGTTATTAGAGAATTGATTTGGAATCATTCGATTTGTAAAACGAATGATAATGGCATTAAGCAACCAGCCAACAGTGACCTGCCTCTATATCTTCAGCCTTGTCTCATTCGCAATTATGACTCGCAGTGTAATTAAGATAGAACACAACAATTCCGTACCCTATTAGATTTGATATTTCATTGACAAACATCATTGAATATTTATAGTGAGATATAATGTTGATTATAGAGGTGGTGGTTTATCTTTGTTTCTGAATAAACAAGACTTTTCAGATATCCGTTATCGCAAATTTTTTACGTTGATAAGGTCAAATGAACTAGTAATAAAGCAAAATTAAATTAATAATAGGTTATCAAAGACCCAGTCAACTTACGTTTATGACAGCGTGAAAAACATCAACAATAAATATGATTTACACTTATCATCAGCTTTCGTAGGTTAGAATTAGAATTTTTACTGAATATCAGAATAACAACTCAATTTAGATAAATCAATGATTGAATTTATTTAAACTGGTTTCTAAATTATGTAGTGCACCACTATTGAAGCCAATCGACTGTGCCATCTAAAAATTGTATTCACAATACATAATTGAAGTTGACAATATAAACGACACTTTTTTCTAGATGTAGATTATTCCTCCAAGAACTCTTAAAGATTGGATTGATTCTAGAGAGATGAATAGCTAGTGTCTGCCACTTCGAATTGTTTTATGGTTTTCACACAATCGAATGACCGTTTTGACCACCATTTGTGTGTTCTTCCGAGGAGGCTTCGAGTTTCTGCACTAATATCCATAATATTAGAAGTATCTTGATAAGAATTCACTACTTTTTTTTGTGTATTTGTCACATTAGTTTTATCTAAACTCGATGTAACACCGATATTCAACATCTATCAAGGATATGTCTTATTTTGTTTTATTACCAACATTTTCAATTCCTTCAGATAGTGTTGCCAGTAAAAATGGATTGGAGACATGAAGTAATTGCGCAGAAATTAGTGAAGAGTATCAAACCGGCCTTATAATAACAGTTTTTTTAGAAAGTAGTGGAAAAATGCGTCAACATTTGCCACGACGAAGGAGGTACTAAGAACAACAAAAAAGCGGATTACATAAAATATGAAGTGTAGAAGTCGCACAAGACACGAGAGAAAGAAAAAATTATTCAAGTTGCTCATCAACAAAAAAAAAGTAATAAGTAATTAGTAAAGTAATTATTACTTTTGATAATTTCCGTGGAACAGACCACGGGAGACTGAATTAGCATTTCGTCTGTTGGGTATACCTGACACCCGACCAACCCCAGGATACAATTATTATCCAATAAAAATAACGAAAGAAAAAAATTAAATGTGACACATAATTTTTATACAGTCAGATATCAGATAATGCGATCTTATACTTTCTTCAAGCTCATAAAGATGTGATAAACTAGAGAAAAGGGATAGTTTCTGAAGTATGTATTTCGATATGTATATGTTATGTTACGAACAAAGCCCGAAATTGTACGAACCTGACACAAACATGTGACTTTCTATTGTTTTTTTTGATCTATAAAAAAATACCTTCTTAAAGAAACTGAGCTATAAATTTGAGCCTATCTGGAATTCAAAAGTTGAAGAATTTGAATCATAAAAAAATATGGGGACAAGAAAACACAAAAATTCATTTAGAAACTAGATCAAATTGTCTTCAAAATGGCGCAATTTTAATTAATTTCAGTTAATTCGTTTAAAAGTTGTAGCGTTTTGCAGTTTTATAAAGCTTGAAAATGTCGAAAAATCGAATATTTTGAATTACGTAGAAAACTTCAGATATAAAAAAACACAAAAATGCATGAAGGAGTTTGAAGAAATTTCCAACAAAAGACTCAAAATTCATCGAAATCGGTCCAGCCTTAAAAAGTTATGGAATTTTTGTAAAGTTGCAAAAATCGTGAATTATCATGTTCAAGAAAAATTTTGACATTATGAGAATTTTTCCATGTTGTTCTTGCACCTGCCAAGGCTCATAACTTTTTTATTTTTTGAAATATCGAGATGAAATCTACGCCATTTTGTTCGAAAAACATGTCACTATTGTTTTTTTTCTGGTTTGTCAAAGAAAAATTGTTATGCGAAAAGCAATATCCGTCGCTATAGTTAATTTTTATTTATTGGTACAATCCAAAGCTATGACATTTTGAACTGCATTTTAATTTTTTTCTTCGACAATGACATTTTCCATCAGTACATTTTCTGGCGCAGTTTACATCGTGCGAATCCTTGACCTCCGAATCAAGATTGACTGTTATTAGCTTTTCGTAGTGTTCATCTTGAAACGTGATTTGACACTAAAAAAGCAGCTACTATTTTATAGTGTGTATCAGCCAGATTACATGTTTTCAATAATGAATGAATCGAAAACGCACGGACACGTCGATTGATATTTTTTGTTATCCTTTTTTTTAACTACAACTTTTTATACCGGGCGAGTCATGTAACAGTGACCAATCGCAATTTTCTTGTTTCAAATAGAACAACTAGTATCTTATTCGATTTTTGGATTCATAGGAAATTCAAGACATTTTTTATGTACAGGGTGTCTATTTAAGAATGGCAAGGTGCCAGATCTCAGAAACTAGGCATCACAGAGACTTGCGGAAAAAAAATTACTGGGTAATATAGAATAGAGAAGATGCTGGAAATATATCAGAAGTTCCCAAGATAGCCACAAGATGCCGTAACGGTGCTATCAAAACACAAAATTGCTGTTTTTTGTGATTTTTAAATAGAAACAAATATAAATGAGTACAGTTATGGATCCCTTGAGAAATTTACTTCAAAAATTTTTTTTCTAGCATGTCAAATAAGACAGGTATCAGCTGTCAAACCTCACAACGCAAGAATGCTCATAACTTTGAAACCACCCAACCGATTGACGCGATCTTGGTCTCATTTTGAAAAGGAGGTTCTCCAATTTAGGGATTTCAAATGATTCTGATCAGAAGAGACGATTTTATTCAACATAATATGCGGACGACGAACATTTTTCAAAATTTATTCGACATTTTTAAGTACAAAGGTACAGTGAAAATAGTTCGTCTGGAATGTCGACTGAATTTTGCATATCTTTCATGCATTATACTTTTTTCTAGCTCTCGAAATAAATAATCTATATGCTTTTTTGTGATTATTTAATGCAAAAAAGTCCTTCTATTCAAGATATAATTTGAAATAAAACAGTGACTGAGTGGTTTCTAGGTAACTCAAAAATTTGTTGATACTTTACGAAGGCGTCTTGGATAGTATAATTATTTTACATTAAATTACAGAAACGCGTATAGGTAGCTTTTTTATTTCGAAATCCAGAAACAAGTGTGATACATGGAAGTTGTGCGGAATGTTGTAGACAATTCAGACAAACAATTTTTCAGTATACCTTTGTATTTGAAAATTTTAAGTAGATTCAGAAAATGTCCGTCGTCCGCATTATTATTATACTGAATACAATCGTCTGTTTTGATCGGAATCATTTGAAAAGTGTGGAAGAGGAGAACCTCCTCTTCAGAATGAGACCAAGATCACGTCAATCGGTTGGGTTGTTTCAAAGTTATGAGCATTCTTGCGTTGTAAGGTTTGACAGCTGATACCTGTCTTATTTGACATGCTAGAAAAAAAAATCAGAAAAACAAATTTGAAGGAAATTACTCAATGATTCCATAGTTAAACACATTTATATTTGTTTCTATCTAAAAATCACGAAAAAACAGCAATTTTGTGTTTTGAGATTACCGTTACGCCATCTTGGGAACTTCTGATATATTTCGATCTTCGCTATTCCATATTACCCAGTGTTTTTTTTCCGCAAGTCTCTGGGATGCCTAGTTTCTGAGATCTGACACCTTACCATTCTTAAATAGACACGCTGTACAATATCCTATACCTATCGTCAACTGTTTTGGAAAAATCAAGTGTTTCCAGATTTATTGCGAACATTATATTTCAGAACTAAGATCATTTTATTAAAGAAATTCTCTACAACAAACTCAAAAACGAAAAAATAGGCTCGTATGAATACTGTTTATTTCTTTATAATGTTTTTTTTTCCTGGAAATGTAAAAAATAAAAAAATCAAACGACTAAACAATGACAACTGCTTTCAAGGATTTTTTTTTAAAATAAATTCATATCAGTGGTCAACAAACGGTTGAAATGGTTTTTGCTTACTTTCTAATAATAAAGACCTAAACGGGAAGTTATTTTTTGCAATAAATACAACAACACTTCCTGAAAACCTTCCAAAACAGTAAAGTTGAAGATAGGATGATAGGACAATGTACAAGAAAAATGTCTAGAATTGTCTGAAAAATCCAAAAATTGAATAATATACAGGATGTGGTTTCTCAATTGAGAACGTTGATATTGGCTATTGTTACATATCACACCATGTATAATGTTTAAAAGAATGCGAAACTGAAAATACCAGTCGACCGAACGTTTTTTCGAATACACCTCCATTTATTTGTTGTTAAATTGATTTTATTTGGCTGATACACACTGTATAATCTCTCAAATAACTTTGCCCAGATGGATTCGTACACAGCCGATATTGAGCACGCAACGGGCAAAGTACGTCAAAACAAAATACATTCCGGACTTTGCATGAAAGAGTCGATAGTTCGATAGTGTGCAATATTTCGACTTTTTGCAAAAATGTCTCTACATTATCAGCTTTGCAAGAATCGCTCTTGCTTGTAACGTACATAATATGGTTAAATCCTTTTTATTTTGTCAAGAAACCCTTTTCCAGAAGCTATTCAAATTCATGTCATGGTCCGCTAAACGCTAATAGGCAAGAATATTTTCTTACTTAATTTCTTATACAGGGTGTCCCAACGATAGAGTAAAGTAGGTTTTATCATATAGGACATGAAAAATATCAATATCAATATGCGTCACAGGTTAGGGGTGTAAATAGCGCACATTCTGAAAATATTTGGAAACATACAGGGTGCGTCACAAAAGAATGGCACGAAAAAGTATGTTTTTTTTTAATGGAATGCCCTGTATTTGATTTTATTTCTGGATTCTATGTGTCACTATAAACATTTTTTGTTCTATAATATATGGGTCTAAATTTGGTGGTTTTTGAATTATTCGAAATTAACGGAAAATTTTGCATTTTCATGATATTGGAAAATGACTGTTTTCTCCCTTATTTAAGACATTACACTCTTGAGATTTGGTGGGGATAAGGACTAGAGTCATATCAAAGCTTCCACAGAAAAATTCGCTATTTGTTATACAGGGTGTTTTTTATAATGGTCCAAATATTTCGATTTTCAAAATAAAAAATTTCTTTTTTTTTAAATGGTACACCCCTTTTATTATTACTATAGTGAATTGAGTATTTGAAAACCTATCATTTTTGCTAATAATGTCCTATACCTATCTTCAATAGTTATCGAGAAAATTCGAATTTTCCAAATCGTTCGGTCACCTTTTTCAACATATATTAAGACAAAATATCGATTAACAATTTGAATATTAGTATTACCTTTGAATAATAACTTAAAACTTGGCATAGTTTATCGTTTTATTGCAAAACACAAGGTAGCGATCTAGAAAATTCGGAATTTCTCGATAACCATGAAAGATAGGTATAGGACATTATTTGCAAAAATGATAGGTTTTCAAATACTCAATCCACTACCGTAATAATAAAAGGGGTGTATCATTTGAAAAAAATGATTTTTTTTATTTTGAAAATCGGAAAGTTTGGACTATAGTAAAAAAAACCCTATCCCTACCAAATCTCAAGAGTGTAATATCTTAAATAACGGAGAAAACAATCATTTTTCAATATCATTAAAATGCAAAATTTTTTCGTTAAATTCGAATAATTCAAAAACTATCAAATTTAGACCCATATATTATATAACAAAAAATGTTCATAGTGACACATAGAATCCAGAAATAAAATCAAAAACGGGGCATTCTATTTAAAAAAATCATACTTTTACACGCCATACTTTTGTGACGCACCCTGTATGTTTCCAAATATTTTCAGAATGTGCGCTATTTACACCCCTAACCTGTAACGCATATTGATATTGATATTTTTCATATCCTATATGATAAAACCTACTTTACTCTATCGTTGGGACACCCTGTACAGTGTCCGCAATAAAGTTGCGTACATACGGGAATTTTTTTTATTTATATTTTAGAGAAACTTTTTTCGGGGATAGTTTGTGCATGTCCGATAACCAAGAAATCAATTTTGATACATGTCATGAGTTCTTCGGTTTAACGAGAATTTCTAAAACAGTTCATTTTGGTGCCAAAAATGGGTTAATTTGACAAGATATTGGAATATTTCATTATAAAAAGTTGTTTAGAATGCACAAAGCCGATTTTGGAGCAAGATGAAAAAAAAACTCATATTTTACCGTTTCCATAAAAATGAAACAATTATTTTATTTTAAAATTAACTTTATTCAACTACACTACGTAGGTTTGATGTCATATTTCTAATAAGATAAACAGTCAAGGAATATAAATTGAAAAATACCTTTTGGTCGTGTACCTAACTGTACCCATTTCCGTTTTCTGGCGATTCGAACAATAATTAATTAACGAATATCAACTATAGTTCGCCTATAGTTAAATCTTGAAAATAACGATTTTAGGAAATCGTATCTAGTGTGGAAAAAAGGAAATGGGTACAGTTGGGGACACGACCAGACGCTGCTTTTTAATTTATATCCCTTGAATGTTTTATTCCACAAGAAATTCGACTGATTTTGATCGATGGAGTTCAGTGGAATAAAGTTGATTTTGAAATAAAATCATAATTTTCGTTTTTTTTTTCAATGGAAGGGGTAAAATATGAGTATCAATTTTTTAATCTGATTTGCTGCAAAATTCGACATGAGGAGTCCTTGATGGATTCTAAATAACTTTTTTTCATAAAATGTTTCGATATCTTGTCAAATTAACCCATGTTTTGACACCAAATGAACTCCTTTTGAAATTCTCCTTAAACCAATGATCTCATAATTGATTTTTTGGTTATCGGACATACACAAACTATTCCCGAATCAAGTTTCTTGAAAATATGAATAGTGCAAAAAATTCCCATATGAACCCAACTTTATGACGGACACTGTATTATTATCGTATGTTTTATAAACGTTAATCGTGGTCATTCCAAAATATGGAATGAACGTATATCATGTTCCCAATTATTGCTTGTTTTCTTGGTGATGGTATGGGGGAAGGGGTAAGAATTTACACAATGTTTGGAATTCTTTATTGACAACAACAGACATATTTTGCAAAAATATGCCGCTAAATAAATTATACACACAATAAATCTAAAAATATAATCTTTATAAAAGATTACAAGTATCACTATAATTGTATTGCTGTATTCAAATCAATAGAATATTGACAAACAGAAATATGAACAGTTTTTTTGCAGTACTACGGCAATAATCAAAATCAGAATCTGTAAAAATAGTCATTCATCTCGAATTTGTGAACAGAAGATCCATGTATAAAAATAATTCATCAAAAGTTGCAAACTTTCATCATTAACAATATTATAACTGTAATTTAGAATATACACGATAAAATATTGATAGTTTTAACATTAATATGACATATTCATACAACTATTCATAAAATTCGATCTATTTTTCTGGCACTTCCAGGAGGGCGGAAATGTAATAGCTAATATTTTTTAAAGGGAGAAACAGGGGCTAATGATTTCCGTCAATAAAAAACGTTGTAATATCACTGAGTATCCATTATCACAATATCACGACTAAATATAAGTTTCACACAAGCATTGTATTAGAATGAATCTTAGTGTTTATCATAAATTAGTTACGAATCTCTTTGGCTGTGTAACTATGAATTGATATTGTAGAGTATTTTCAGAAGAATCGCCATTGGTTCGACCTGCGATTGTTTTGAAAACAAACAATATCAAAAAGATGTAATATGAATTTATTGAGTGACTTGATGAGAGACTAAATAATATCAAAAATCTTTACTTTGTCACTCGTAATCCTAGGATCAGAATGTACCTGAGTAGGTTCGTTTATTGTGCTTTAATATATACATTTGCAAACGGGATGATTTCGTTTCAGATCATCCTGTATGCTATGGATGAAATAATGAACTACGAATAGAAAACTATGACACCAAGAATGATATTTTGAACTAGACACTAACAGTATAAAGTGTTTAACTAGAGATCTATGGATGACTAATCTAACAATAAGAGAATGGGATTGATTTGTTTTAATAGTTCATAAGTGGTATTTAACTCCAATATGATAGTTTCAATGCTGAACACCAGTTAATTTATAGTCAAAACGGCGGATTCATATTGGTATAGATCGTAGTATTATGAGACGAATTACTATTAAATGAGTGCTTTATGACAATGAGAGTTCTTATTTGGTTTTAAACATTATAACTTTGAACCAAAATGGGTTTTCACTCTCAACTACTGTTTCGTTTTTGAGGAATTATACAGGGTGGTGCAACCAAGATGAGGTGGACGATTGTGGGAAAATGGTGAGAAATTTGGATATTTTTTTTTTGTATATTATAGTTAGTCAAAAATGCTATGTTTTAAAAATATAGTCATAGTACAGGGTGTCTCAAAAAGTTTATGGCAAACCAAACTTGTATTTTTTAAATGGAACCCCCTGTATATTAATTGATATTTCAATTCTTTCTTCAATTTGGAACAAAAATTGTAATACAACTAATGTTCCTAAATTCAACCGTTATCGAGATATCGCGTTTTAAAAATGGCATTTTTGCAACTTTGACATGCTATAAAACTCAAACTATTCAAGTTAGAGAAAAATGGATTGTACATTCCTATCTTAACTTTTCGAGAGCTAGGAGATTAAATTCATTCTTGTGAAAAAATGTCAAAATGTACCGAAAAAAGTTGACAGTTGACGTTACCTTTAATCCAAATAACAGAAGAGCTCTTGAAAAGTTAAGATAGGAAAGTGCAAACCATTTTCCTCTAACTTGAATAGTTTGAGTTTTATAGCATGTCAAAGTTGCAAAAATGCCATTTTTAAAACGCGATATCTCGATAACGGTTGAATGTAATGACATTAGTTGTATCACAATTTTTGTTCAAAATTGAAGGAAGAATTGGAATATCAATTAATATACAGGGTGTTCCATTTAAAAAAATACAAGTCTGGTTTGCCATAGACTTTTTGGGACACCCTGTACTATGGCTATATTTTTAAAACATAGCCTTTTCGACTAGCTATGATAAACAAAAAAAAAATTATCCAAATCTCTCACCATTTTCCCACAATCGTCCACCCCATCTTGGTTGCACCACCCTGTATAAAGAAGAGACAGCTAAATTTTTTTGTATCAAACAAAAAAAATGGGAAATTATAACGAGAAATGGGCAATGTCGATGCGAAGTAGAAATCATTCAGATCATACAGCAAAGCAAAGTACATGCTTGCTCTCACTTCCTAATGTGCGGTCCGTTCAAGCTCGCAATCAGACAAATGAAATAACAATTTAATCGCACTAAGGATAAAATTTGAAAAAGTTAAAAGGATATTGTGACTACATGTCAGTGAAGATTAATGTTAAACATACTTTAAAACCAGAATATGTATCGAAAACCTTGTTATTTTGTATTAATGGACAATGAAGAAATAACTACCAGCTCTACCTATACCAATATTGTTTCCTTCGAAGTGATGTTTCATCGGAAGTGATAAAGATATCAATGGTTCTATATTATGATAAACTAGAGTTAGTCTCATGGCAGAATGTTTCTATTGTGATTCGAAAATGACAATAATGGAATGTGCGAAATATACATAGAGAGCGTTACATGAATGTTTGATCACAGTTTTGTATGGTGTGCAATTCTGTATTTATTTGACGCCGAAACGACGATTGATAATTATTGGCACTACATTTAGCGGCAATTTGGAAATAATCTACTCAAATCCAGTTTACTTGAAACTATTTATTACTCAGCTTATTTATTTGATCGACGGCAGTTTATCTCCCTGAACACTATTGTACTTTGTTATCACTCTCTATAATAGGCCTTCAAACCCTGAAGTTGATTGAACATTCAAATACAGCTATTCGAATTCAGACTGGAAACAATCAAACAACTTGAGGATCATCAAAAAAGACTAGATCTCACTAAAAAGGAACTATGCAGTTGTAAGCTAGGAATTGCCCTGAATCAAAATAGTTTGACGTTGATTTCAAAATGTTGATCAAAAATATTTCTGATGAAATCTTTATCAAAATAGCGTGTTCAAGAAAGGTTTGACTGATCTCAAGGGGTTCATTATCCTAGATTTTCTCCACTGATATGCTCTTATTATAATATTCTGCATCTGTTACAACTTCGAGGTGGTTTTCGACAACTACTACCATAGATGCTCCAAAAAAACCTACAACTTCCCATCATTTCACAGTCTCAAAGCGTAAATCGTTCCATCTACCTCCGTCTTTCTACTTGATGCACCTATCACTCTTGAAGCAACACTCATCACTTCATCGTTTCGATTTACTAGGCGCAAGGCATATGTAACCCGCTCGGATATCAAATCCGCTTACCAAAAGATTCATTAAAACACTGTCACTTGGTTGCGATATACACGCGGCTTTGCCGCCAGTGTCTAACAACCAATTTGCTTTATTATTTTTCGGTCGCCCTCGTTGCTGGTTATTGGACATTAATTGGTGCAGCAATTCAGACGACATCTTTTCTTTGGGTTCATTTTTGATTCGTTTGGTTTGCTGTTCGTAGGGCGAATTATTTGAACGTTTCACACCAGGGCTTATCCTTTCCACTTCTTCCATTTTGGGACTCCAGGTTTTATTGGAAACTGAAACTAAAATATTTTTCATAAAATACTCACTGATAATGTAGTAGTTTAATAGTCTAGAAACTGTTTTTTCCACATTAAGTGTTAAATAATATTCGGATACAGCTATGCATCATCATAATACGTCAATAGATTTGATTTGAACGTCAGTTCCAAAAATACATAGTTCAGAAGGTCGCCGAGAATAATAATTTATACTACGGAAAAACTTTGTATTTTCAAAAGCTGTAGTGATTTTTAACTCTAACAATAACTTAATCCTTTTCACAAGCTACAGACAAAATGAATCTTTCAGTAACGAGCTCTTTGGAAGGTAACCATGCTACTTGGTCTATCTAGAAAGGGTATAATCCTTAGTGAAAGTCATGAAATCGAATGATAAGTCGAAACATCCATACAAAGGACGACATACAATGAATACACCAAGATGTTGAGCAGCGGGGTAGAGGAGAATTAACGAAGACGATAGAAAAAAGTTGTTGGAAAATTAAATCGGGTGTTACGTGGAACGAAATTTTGTGCAATTAATTTCAAAATGCAATTATTTGATGTCTTACTCAAAACCATAACGAATATATGAGCACGATCCCCCCAATATATGAGCACGTTCTGTATTTCTAAACACAGCAGGGAACGCTAAGAAAGTTAACAACACGTCGCCATTTTGAAAAATTGATATTAAAAAATTAGAAAGAAAAAGCCACTTCAAACTTTCAGGCTGTATTGAGGATTTGGTACAACTCGAAGCCCCTTTCCATTAGATTTTTTTCAAAATGGCGCCCTGTCATAGTGACATTTTAAGCTGTCACTACTATGTCAAAAAATAAACGTACTCACAATATAGAGCATGAAAAAAGTTGATCAGAACTAAAATGTTCAAATAGGATATTGCATCCGTTTATTTAGAAAAGATTATTTGTATGCATTTTCTTATTGGCAATATAAAATGCATTCATTAGGTATTTAGATCGCCAAATTTTAAGACAAAATCAAGAAACGAGAAGGTTATCGCGTTTTTAATAATCACAAAAGCCAAATCTCCATTCATAATTTGAAATGAAGAAAAATTAGTGAAAATTGTTAAATGGTGTATGTAATTGCATATTTGAACGTGGTTTTTAGTTCTGATCAACTTTTTTCAATAACAATTTTCGATATTGTCAAAAATGAAGGTGGTGATTCCATAGAGACACAAAATGAGAACAGACATTTCTCCTTCAACAAAACAGAAATAATCTGTGAAAACCAGGAAAATACTCGGAACAGTGTAATATTGACAGTTATGGGGGAGGGAAATATTTCTGTTGAGAATGATAACGTCGCTTCCACGGAAGGCATGATGGGCATTCACCCGTCACTCATCCGTATCGGGAGTCTGATTATAAGATCTGTCATACTAGGAAAATATTGCCCGAAGAAAGAGATTCAATTCAATGCTTTGTGAGGAGGCTGAAATGAATAATTTGTTCACTTCAAAGGCTAAGATCCGAATAGGAGACGACCTTCACAAATTTGAAAGGGTATCATGAGGTGGTTGCCTACAAAATTCTGGTCCAGTCTGTGATTAATTAACAGTACATATTTTTTAAATTTTCTTTACCTACTTATTTATTTAAAAAATCAGATATATATATATGAAAGTATGGAGTCTACAGAATATGCAAACGATGGGTTGCCTAGTAGTTTTTGGTCATGACTATTAGGTTGCCAGGTATATATTTATTTCCCGAGATATTCTAATAGGCCACTTATCTTGGCGCACCCTGTATAATTTGTCGTGTGAATATATTTTGATCTAAAGTCTGATGCGGTGCTTCAAAATGCACTTCTTTTCAATTTCATGCGCACTCTCTAGTGCCCATATTCACCAAATTGAAACTGTCACTTTTCAAAGCCCGGCAACCGTAACCCATGACCGATTTTTCTCAGGAAAACTTATACCACTGCGTTCGTGACGAAATTACCTTTGATTTGATAAATGATTTATTGAATAAACAGATGAGTGCAAATTACTACTATGTCGACTTACCTCTTTATACCTGGCAACCTAATAGGTAGGCAACCTATCGTTTGCATATTCTTTAGACTCCATACTTTCATTTGATATCTGATTTTGTCAATAAAAAAATGGGTGGAGAAATAAAAAAACCATTCTTGAACTTTTAATAATTAAACATAGACTGGACCACAATTTTTTAGGAAACCACCCTGAAATATACAGAGTCTTTCTTTTAAAGGCACAATTAGCCTTAAATGGGAAAGTAATAGTGATACGCTTTTAAAAATTCACACACAAAGGTTCTCGACCATGAACTACTTTTTTAAAATAGTCGCAGTTTTTTATCACTTCCGGTTGTACCGGAAGTAGCTACCAACTTCCTTATTTCAGATGAGAACCTTAATGTTGATATTATATCACATATATAGCTTGTTCAATGCTTTTCTGCGGTCACGTCACAGTATTTGACGTTTGGCAGTATGTCGTAGATTGATCGATCCACATGTGATATTTGTCAAATGGATCCAAAAGACCCTCGTCCAGACGTACGTGATTTTTTTTCCAATGTATAGGAGAGAGACGGAAAAGTATGACGCAACCGCAGGAAAGCCATGAACAGACAGTAGATTCCTTTTTGAAAATTAGGGTCAGTTTATTAAATGATATCTATGGCTCTCTTTGACCATTTTGGAGATATTTGCATTTCAAAAAAAAAATTGAAAGTTATGGGGGGTGCTTGGACGCTTTGTAACTCAGAGACTTTTGGTCATAAAAAAAATGAAATTTTGGAGGCAAATGATCAAGGTTATTTGGATGACAGCATTTATTATGGAAACCCCCCAAAATTCCATTGTTTTACGTCTATGAAGTCGTTGAGATACAAATTTTCAAAGTACCCCCTTGACTGTAAATTTTTTTCTTAAAATGCAAATATCTCCAAAATGGTCAAAGATGGCCATGGATATTATTTAATAAACTGACTTTGATTTTCAAAAAGGAGTCTAAATGTGAAATAAAAAATGAGAGTTCCCTTTTAAAATAAGGAAGTTGGTAGCTACTTCAAATTGCCACTATTTTAAAAAAGGAGTTCAAGGCCGAGAACCTTGGTATGTAGATTTATATAGGCGTACCATCGAATAAACAGATGGGTGGAGGTCGTCTCCTATTTGGTTCTCCTACTATCTGGTACCGATAAAACGGTCATATCGAGAGAAGTGGACGGAGAAGTATATGGAGGTGATCGTTTACTTCTCTTGATATGACCGCTCTATCGGTATCAGAATCAGCACCATGACGCTTTTGGGAGAAGGTGATCCTCAATCAAATTTTTTTTAAAAGAGCTGGAGGGTCGTTAGAAAATAGGCTTTTCCCAAAAATGCGGAAAAGTGCTGATCACAACGTATTTCATTTGGTAATCGTTGAACACGAAGGTGATTTAATCGTAAAATCCTTGCAAAAATGATTCATAAAGCTTGATCAGTCAAATGGAAGTGCCAAGACAGTTGAGAACATTCAAATTCACTTGCAACATCTGAGAGTCATAAAATTATTTTTTTTTAAGGCTACTGCTTTATATTTTTGGATCGTCTTTTGATATAAAAAGGATAAATATGGCAATAAATCAATGGAGTGTTCTAAGACTTTTGGATGTATCAAACACCAATAAATATCTCAAGACATATCTTCAAAAAGATCCCTATATGATCCTCCAGTCAACGGCAGAATATGAAATATACTTGATAATATACAGCTCAGACCTTTTTTCCCGATAATATGTTTGCAGCGATTTTGGAACATAAATTTAAATAAGGGTAGAAGTTTATAAAAGAAATGATAAGAAATACTGAAAGACTTGTTTGCGAAAAAAATAGTATGTTCTTACGTTTATCATTGAATCCATTTGTATCATCATCTATTGTCCCTCCTCCTCTGTCACTTCCTTTTAATGAACGTTTATTCACAGCAGTACCCAACATCTGCGCCAACGTCGAATTTTTCTCGGTTGACATTTGGCTTTTAGTTTTATCATTATTATTCCACATTAAATCGTTTGACATAAATATGGGAAGATCATCTGAGAAGTTCATGGGTATAAATGGAGCTTTTAATACCATATCAGTATCGTCATCCATTTGCAGGTTCATAAATGTTGACATTTGGTCCTCGTCGAGTAGTGAGCTATTTGGGCTACAAAGCGATGGAAGACTACAGTCGGAGTTCTGGAAATATAATTGAGTCTGTTAGTCTTCCAAAATGAAACATAAATTGGGTTTTGAAAATATATCACACTCAGTTTCTCCTATTTTGATACATTGATTGTACAGTGAGCGTCAAAATACCTGGTAAACATAATATGATAAAATCGATGACCTTTTCTTAAAAAAAATATTTTTAGGCAGATCTTGTGTACATTGTAGTATATTTACCTCAACTCTGCCAAGATCGTGATTATTGGGTATTCTCTCTAGATTTTGACTAGACAATAATATTGAAATGTTGAAATGGATCACATATTATTATCCTTATAAATGTTTTGAAATAAAACTGAATGAAACATTTGTCTATGGGAAAACAGTGTTTCTAACGACATTTATTAACCAATTACAGAAGGGGTTTTACTATTTGTTCCGAAAGATAATTTTTTTTTAAATTAAATTTAATATTATCCTGCGATGACTTGCTACGTGTACAGACTACAGATGCATTTATAGGAAACCTATCATTATAAGTTATTTCAAGGTAATATCTATAATATCTCAACACATCATTAAGATGTTTTGAAAATGTAAACAATCATTTATGAAATTGACTGGAAACTATCAAATAGATTTTCTATTGTGAGTACTAGGTACAAAAAGTACACTTCACAGTCATGTAACAGAAAGCATAAATAAAGCTTCAATTTAACGCATATCAACATGTTTTTCAAGAAGTTATCTTCCAATTTTTTTTAGAAACCTCACTGTACACATAGAAAGTATGTTAAAATGAAAAGTTGAACTTTAATTTTTTTTCAAATTCAAGATTCTTCTAATTTTATTTCCGGTTATTTTGAATCAGTGCGGCTTAGGAGTATACTTCAAATTATAATAGGATATACTTTACCTTTGATAAGTTTGGAGATAAATTGGGAGATAACAACTGTGGCGAATCATCGCTATAGTCTCTATATGAGATGAAAGGATCACTAGGCTCGTCTGTTAATAATGGCCCAAAACTGCTATCTTTCAGCAAAAAGTCGTCCAACATAATGTCATTTAAAAATGGCTGTTCATCAATTGGAACACAAACGTCTCCCGCCTGAGGAGCTAAATGAGTTAAGTCCTCAGGCTCCTCTTTCAACACTGCAACAACAGAGAAGAATATCGATTGATGGTAGCCAACATTAAAATTATAAAAACAATCTATGCATGAAGTGCATCTACCTTGAAAATCTAACAGCATCATTTTATCACTAAAATAAAGTAATCCTCTGACACACCACTATTTCACAGATACATTCAATCCTGGTTGGAAATGACTGATCACGTAAGTATAGCGGCACTAAAACTGATCCGCAAAAGCTCTTTTATGTTTATAAGTACTCTCTTATCACTTTTTAGCAGATAACCCTTTCGGTCTTCCTTATTAATAGAAGCGTGATTTTTCAAACGTGCATGGATATACTAGCCGTCGTTCCGCGTGTATTGTTTATCATGATCGAGTCATGTATGTACTGACTGAAGTCATATCATTGGTGCAAAAAACAAATATGCGTGAGTTTATGTCGCATAGCAAGATATCGTTTGGAATAAACCGTTGTGTAGGAATGTTTCGTCAATATTTTATTATCTGTTGATGAGAGCAATTCATTCAAATTGACTAGATAAACCAATGATATTTTTTTTCATAATATTTCCTAGTTCAAAACTGGAACTTGTTTTTGTATTCCGTTATGAATCAAAACTATGGGAGAATACATATGTTGATATCTTCTTGATATTGGTGCTAATTTCGATTTATTTAACTTTTATCAAATTTGAGTTATATAATATTTTCTGCTAAAATCTCCATAAAAAGTTTATACCTACAGAGGAAAAAGTCTTTTGATTTCGCTAATCATTTCGACTTCAACTTTAGACCTAATCATACTTCTATTTCTAAAATACTGTTTTAAGAAAAAATCATCATGGGGCAAAAGGGACTGATTTAGAGCACGTAACTTATTATCCCCCAAACATAGATGAGTGTGCGTAACTTTTGAAATTATCGCCTTTTCGATTCGATCATTCAGTAAACAGCAACTTCAAATAGTTTACGATTAGGAAGGTTGGATGATAAATTACTCCGAGAATAACCCACTTCCAATTTAAGCAATGTCAAGGCCACGGATCAGCTGATACTTGAACGATAATTACACCGCGGTGAGTTGTGTAAAATTGGCCACTGGATTCAGGATTGGAGATTGGAGTATTTGTATATGAGATATGGAGGAATCGTGTGCCAAACGTTAGCATATAGCCAGAAGCAGAACAGAGAGCGCCAAACACGTTGTATAACCTGTTTTGTTTTTCGCATTCCTACGTAGGTATACTGAATAGACGTAAGTGTGATGAAATCGAATGACATTATATTCAATGAGTGAGTATGATCATTTCAACGAATATATAATTACAAATATTACTGTTGTCATTTAGTAAATTGAATGAATAATTCACTAGCTAATTTTGTTATTCAAATCTGATCAATCAAGATGTAGAAGCGGCTATGTCTAGCCTTGTCCGGTTTCATTCCTGTTTTTGGAAAATCGGATCAGGTTGATTCAACTCCAACTCAATCTATAGAATGACATAATCACCGTTTGGATACTACGGTCTGCGATAACGTATAAATATGATTTTATTAACCTGAGATTAGGCAGATCACTTTCAATTCATCAATATGACTCATTTCCGAATGACCAGCCCCCTTTATCTATATTATCATCACCAAGAAGCGTGAAAATCCGAGCTGTCGAATATGTGATTAGACAAAGCAGAACGATCGAGTATTTCACGAGATATAAAGAACCCATGTGACCCATTCAATCGTTCTGCTTTGTCTGGTCACATGTAGATTGTTTACATGTTCAGCAGCTCGGATTTGAACGGAGTGTACAGTGCTTTTCTTTAATGTACCCCCCTTTTATTTTTTGAACGACTTAACTTAGAGACTTCAAATTCTAGGTGCTGAAATACAAGCATCTTGACTATGTTTTGACATAAAATTGACATATGAAAAATTCAAGAAGGCGGCTTGGCGCCATCTTGGAATATTTTTTTAAATATGAATAGGGATCATGTGACACCTCATTTGGAGGTCCTGCTGAGTAATTTATAACCCTAGAATATTGAGTCGATATCTCTACGTACTACAAAATGGCGGTACATTCAATTACTACATTGATGCATACACTTTTTAAAAAAACCGTCAAATCCAATTCAATAGATGCTAGAAATATTCTTGACATAAAGTTTGGGTTAGGAATAGATGACAAAAATGTCAAAAAAGCATCTTCTGAATTGAATTTGACATTTTTTATTTAAAGTGTATGTATCAATGTTGTAATTGAATGTACCGCCATTTTGTAGTACTTAGAGACATCGACTCAATATTCTAGGGTTTTAAAGTACTCAGCAGGACCTTCAAAATGAGGTGTCACATGACCCCTAGATGTAGATGTTTCAGTGGGTGGCTCACGCCAAAACCTGCTTAGGCCTCCTGGGCCCGTTGCAACCCACAATAGGTAGAAGTGAGATTATTGAAGGCACGACGCTTTCGCGAAGCTCAGCAGGTCCCTCAAATAGATCCCTTCCAATTCCTGGAGTGTTGTGAGTTCAGCTCCGAAGTGTTCCATCCTAATGCTACGAAGAGCCGGACATTCCGTTAGGATGTGGGCTACGGTCTCTACGTCTTCAAGGCACCACCTACAGTCTGAATCTTCCCCGATCCCGATCCTATGGAGGTGACCCTTCAGGTTCATGTGACCAGTTAATAGACCAATCATTGTGCGGAGGTCTTTTCTGCTCATATTTAGGAGCTCTTTGGTTCTGCCCGTATCAGGTCCTGTTATCATTGCCTTGGCATGTAGCATACCAGGGGCATTATTCCAGCATAGAGTGGCCTTTTCGAGTAGAAGTTTCTTCGCCTCGCCCATTCCTATTGCTTTAGAGATGCCAATCATTGGTTCGGGTCCTATCGGCCTGTGCGATGAACCACTTTTGGCAAGTCTGTCAGCTTCAATGTTCCCCTTTATACCGCTATGGCCCGGGACCCAAATTAGCCTCACCTTGTTGTTATTTTGAATTATCTTATGCAGAGCCTCTTTGCATTCTAGGACTGCTTTAGAGTCTACTGCCTTTCTCACAACAGCCTTTAATGCTGAAGTTCTATCTGAACAAATGTTGAAAGTTCTGTGATTTGTGCCGCTCTCAAGAATGGTATATGCACATTGTGTTATGGCGAAGATTTCGGCCTGTAGGATCGAAGCGTGAATCCCGAGCGAGAAGGTCATTTTATTGTCCCTCCCGCTCTTGCAGAATCCTGCTCCTGTGCCTCTCTGATGTTTGGAGCCATCAGTAAACCACCACGACCCTTCTCGTGTTTGAACTGGTCTGTTCTGATCCGTCCAATCCTCTGGTCTAGGAATAATCAGCTCAGGCGAGCTACCAGCATAGAAGATTGGAGTCATGTAGTCGGAGTGCATTAGCAGCACTCCATCTTTTATCTGGGGTTCACTCATGATGACCGAGTGTCCCTTGTTCCTCCGCTTCAGATGTTCCAGACAGTAAAGACGGTATGCTGTTCTGAGTGCAACACTCTCTACAAACAAGTGCAGTGGGGGTAGCTCCAGGATTACCTCCAACGCTCTCGTTGGTGTGGTCCGTACTGCGCTTCCCATCCTTTGAAACTTATCCAGTTGCCTTTGGAAGTATGCTTTCTTAGTTGCGGGCCACCATACTATGGCTCCGTAGGTGATCAGAGGTCTGATAACCATAGAATAGATCCAGTAAACTATTCTGGGTTTCAGTCCCCATGTTGTCCCTATAGCTCTTTTGCATGCCCATAGAGAGCATATGGCTTTCCTAGAGCGTTCTTCGATGTGATCTTTCCAGGACAGTTTCTGGTCAAGAGTTACTCCTAGGTATTTGACCGTTTTCCTGTATTCCAGGACTCTTCCTGAGATGGATATCTCCGGTTTGAGTCCTGATTTGTATTTTCTGGTGAATAACAGGATTTCGATCTTTTCGGGGTTGATCCTAAGTCCTTCAAGGGAGCACCACTGTTCTATAATTCTCAGGGCTCGCATTGTGGGTGCTCTCAGCTCCTGAATGTGGCTACTCGTCGTTAGGATCACCAGATCATCAGCATAGGCCTGTGTATACAATCCCGAATCGTTCAGCTGCTTCAGCAGGCTGTCCACCACAAGACTCCTCTGGCAGCCATAGTTCTGACATTTTGTCCGTTTAATTCGGCAAATATCATCCTTTGTGATAGCATATTTGATATCCACTGGGTCAGTGTTCTTTCTGAGCCCCTTGCTTCTAATGCTCGACAGATCGATTCAAAGGAGGTATTGTCAAATGCGCCTTCGATGTCCACAAAAGCACCCAATGCTGATCTATTTCCGTCTAGCGCTCCCTCTACCTTGGTGATAAGGTGTGTAGCGCCGTGTCCGTCGATAGACCTTGTCGATAGGCATATTGATTGTTATGCAGTGGCATGGATAACAGATGCGTTTCCTTGATTCATCTATCAACAAGTCTTTCTAGTGTCTTGAGTAAAAAGCTTGATAGACTAATCGGTCGGAAGGACTTGGGGTTGGTGTAGTCTGATTTCCCTGGTTTCGGGATAAATATCACCTTCACTTCCCTCCAGCTAGAGGGAATATAGCCCATGGCAAGGCATGAACGAAAGAGCTTCACCAGGAATGCGGTTACACGATTACCAGCTTTTTGTAGCAAGGCCGGAAAAACCCCATCCATCCCTGGAGCTTTGTACGGAGAGAAGGACTCGAGAGCCCATTCTACCTTTTCATAGTCGACTATCCTCTTTGCAGTTTCAAAGTCGGGAGCTGTGCGGGCTCTCACCTGATGTGGGAGTGCAGCGATTTGCCCCGATCCAGGAAAGTGCACTTCCAGTAGCCTGTTAAGCGTCTCCTCCTCGGACAATGACATGACCCCTATTCCTATTTAAAAAAACATTCCAAGATGGCGCCCAGCCGCCATCTTGAATTTTTCATATGTCAATTTTATGACAAAACATAGTCAAAATGCTTGTATTTCAGCACCTAGAATTTGAAGTCTCTAAGTTGAGCCGTTCAAAAAATAAAAGGGGGGGGGGACATTAAAGAAAAGCACTGTACAAGTATATAGCATCCGACTGAGATAAGTTTTTGCCAGTGAAAAATGAAAATGACAAACCCCCACTTTCTGATCAATAAGATTCGATAAGTCTATTGATTCGGTTTTTCAAAGATATTATGTCACCTTATCGGATCTATAGGTCAATAAGAAAGACATTTGGTGAAAAATTGGCAGACATGTGTTCGGTAAATACAGTGTGTCCTAGATCAACTGGTCACTAAAGTTCATTTTTTTTTTCAAGTTACAGTGACAGATCAAAATTGCAGGTTGAAGGTTGGCAAACATGTTTTATTACGATAGTCATAAATTGAACTGTGATTCGTTTCATTTTGCTATGTTCAGAATGTATTTGATTTGACAGAAAAAAACGTTCGAGAATAGATAATTTTGGAATTGATGATCAAAATCCTTATTTAATCGAGAAAATTAAGTCTATTATCAAATATTTTATCATTTCATTTCAATTAGCGAGCACTTGATGTCATTTAATTTTTTTTTGCCAACCTCAGCCTCCAATTTTGATCTGTCACTGTAACTTTAAATAAAAAATGAACTGTATTTTAACTGCCAATGGAGGAACCATAAATAAGAAGTTTGAGATGTGGAACCCATGCCCGGAAGTGCCCCGTTTCCTAGATACAGGGTGTACAAGTTTAAAAAAATAATATCTATATTCAAGTTTAGATATTAGGTGTGTTTATTATTTCGGTGTAGGATAGTGTAATGAAGATTGATTTTGTAACTAATGGCTACCAGTGTAAAGAAAATTCACCAAACGCGTTAGTACGTTCAGTGAAGATATTCTATTCTAAAAAACAGACAAACATTTCACAAACAAAGCCACACTGAAGTGTTGCAGTGTAGAAAAGTGTGCACTAGTGGAGCATAACAAACACACCTATTGTTACAAATTTTTCTTATCACCATAACAACATTGTTTGGCGTTAGGTATGATCTCCAAGAGAAACAAAGAAGCAGCTTAGTATTCTGTATTAATTTTTTTGATATTGTAATACAAACATTGGTTCTTATTTTTTTACTCCAAAACGGTGCGTCGGAGAGAGAAAAGTCAGGAGAGCTTTTTTGTTGGAAATTGAATGAGGTTTTGGGAAAAAGTATTACTGTTCCGAAAAAATTATGTGATGCTATTTTTTTTTTGAAAAATAGTGCACACATGTTCTCCAACTTGGGCCCTGGAAGAGGTATTTTTTTTTTCAAATAATCAGAAACATGAAATACCATATAGTATTTGAACCCTGAAAATATCATCAAAATCGGTAGATCGGTTTTCAAAATAAATTCAAATATTATTATTCTTTTTTTTTGCAAAACTTGTACACCCTGTATCTAGGAAACGGGGCACTTCCGGCCATGAGTTCCCCATCCCAAACTTCTTATTATTGGTTCCTCTATTTGCTGTATAACTAGTGACCAGTTGATCTTGGACACCCCGTATAACAGTGAATAATCTATTTCCTAATCCAAGCCAAATATCTAAATGATCCTTGGAACTGTTTTGTTGTCTTTTTTTGTTATGAATTTTATGGATAATTGAACCTCCAAAGACGATATCTTCAGAGAGTGCTAGTATTGCAATCTGGTTTGAATCCATTGAACTAACAATAGTTTTCGGATAACTGGTTATCGTCTGGACGGTGTTCAGTTATATAAAGTTATGGAATTGATTGTTACTGAATGGATATAGTGTCAAATGTTGAGAAACCGGGCATAACTAGTCACAATTTGAGTCAACATCTACCAACCGTTTGGCAAAACAGAAAAACAGAACAGAAAACGGGTGAATAAAATAACTATTCCAATCTGGATGACAGATTCAAATAGATCATTGATCCTGGAGCTGGGATCGTAATCAGACAGTGTTTCGGAAAATGTTCACGATCGATAAGAGTTAGATTTTGATTGTAGTGGATTATGAAAATATCACTCAACATCTTCAGTAGCAGCGTTCAATAATTTTGATGGGTGATACAATGACAAGGATTATCCAAACATGCATGGAGAAGATTTACAAGCTCTCCGCCATTTATTGAGAGTACATTGTTGCATATACCTGAGAAATTTCGGTTGAGCTCACTCATTAGGTTGATGCCAAGTTTCTCAACATTTGACACTAAAACTCCATGACTTCATATTGCTGAACACCATCCAGCCAATTAGTAAACTGACAACTATAGATGGAGATGCCGTCCAAGGTTAATTGATATGTAAATGTTGCGCCGTAACTAGGGAATCGGAAATACACGAACGTTAAACCGAATCGATCCCATATTGGTGACGTCATTGAGCTCCATTAATGACGTTCCTGTCATCGATGTGTCATCTTAATGTAATAAAATATCCGTATTTCAGGGTTTTAAAACTTTTTTCACCGATTGTCGGCCGTTTTGTTTGAGGGTAAGTTATTACACAGCTTTTGGCATACAGTTCCTTCTCATTGTTAAGTGTGAACCATATATTTTATCTTTTTTTAGATGTGTATTTGAATTTCGGAACTAAATCGGAGCCAACTGACGTCATTTTTGTCTAAATTCTAATTCGTCCGACACCCGAACGTATTACGACTCAACCTTTTTACTATGTCTTAACCGGATGCCGATTCCAAATGTTCGTTCACTATTGTTAGTTCAATGGGTTCAAACCAGATGGCAATACGAGCACTCTCTGTTGCAGCTAGCATTCATGTCATGTGTGCGTCGTTCGTGTTTTGTGAGTGTTTTTGAATTAGATTTTATAACTTGTCGATCAAAAAATCGATTTAAATGCCTTACAATAAAAAAAAGTGAAAAGACGTAAAAAAAGTACAGTGACTTTATAGAAAGTAGCATGCTCGAGCTGGGACTTGAACCCAGGGCTACAGATGACTTTAGGGACAGTATTTTCTTCAATAAAGATTCACTAAGACCTCAACTTATTAACCATATTTTACCTTCTATACGTGAGGATCAATCGAAACGAAGCACCAATGTTTGTGAAAACACATTTGTAAGCTAAAATATCGCTAAAATGTATGTATGTACAGGATTCTTTGACAGAAGATCATAATGATGTTCGACGACAGGTTTGTTTCGACAGTTTGTTAGACATACCTCGTCAAGGTGATACAGCGATGCCAGTGGTTCTTCCGATTATCGATTTAGACCAGAGAAGATGATATTCAATTACTGTGACTTTGTCGCCATAGCGATATCATCTCTCAAGGCTGGGTTAGTTTTGGTTAGTTTGCGTTTGGCAAAAAAATTGATGTCGCGTCAGCGACATCACTCTCTATATGGTAGATAAACATCCGGCAACGTTGCAATTATATTTCTTAACCAACGGGCATTGAGTTTTATAAGGCTTTAGAGAAGGAAACCTTCAAAAATAATGGCACCATCATCCAATTTTGGACGTATGTCTTGAGAAATTCACTGTATCGCTATCCTTGTCGAGTTATATCTATCTGCGTCGCCGAAAACTGACCTGCTTTGGACGCGGTTGCCGATTTGGGCAAATCTTCATCAATGAAAATTCCTCTGTGTACGAAATTAATTGATAAGACATGATACAATGAAAATTAAGGAGGATTGAGTATTGTTCATTTTTCAAGAAGGTGCATCAAGGTTCACTATTCTAGATTATCGCATAATCAGACACATTTACAACCATGATTTCCTGTGAATCAACTCAATGTTGAACGGTGATAGTGTCTAATGATGATATTATTTCATATCATTAATAATGTGAAACATTTTTGTGCTACTCAAAGCTTAATTACTAACATTCATTAAATAATGATTTTTTGTGCATTGGATACAGGCGATACATAGTAAATATTAGTCCTAGTACACGGCAACGCTGCCTTTAAACAGCTGGTTTCGATTTTGAAGGTAGTGCGGTGATGCCATGGGGTTTCAACTTGAAAACTTCTACTTTCGTGCTTGTGAAGTGTTGTATTGTGACTTTATTTGTGAAAAATGGTAAGATTGTGCTTGCTGTGTCAAAAACTGGACCATTCGGATCCAGAAATCACCATTCACAGGTAAGTGTCAAATTTGCATTGAGCATTGACTGGAGAGGGATCCAGTGGTGTAGAGTGTAGGCATCATCATATTTCATTCATGAAAATGAGGATTTTTCAATCTTCAGGAAGTTTAAATGTTTGTTTTTATTCGTGAATAGGTAACAACGAAAAAATGAAACTGATTTGGAAAAATAGCCTGAATGGTAGTGTTTTATGCAATAGGAACCGATTGTTCTCAAATAAGAAAGGATATTCATATAACTTGAATACCTATTCCATTATTTCCTCGATTATTTCATACACAGTCAAGATGAATTATTTATTGGATACTTCCTCAACTGTCTTATTTTCGTTTTTTTTATTACAATAAGGTTGAAGTCTTCAGTAAGAATGCTCACTTTTGCAATTATTATCATTATAATCACTTTTTAGAGCTCTTAAAACCTCGCGTTTATCTCGAAATTAACTTTTTGACATATCGCCCTCTTTGCCTGTACCTTTCAATTGGAATCAAAAATTTTGACGACGCCCAGTCTTTCTTCCTGTTAAAGCGAAATATAGTTTTTCCAACAATTTGCTCGAAACCAATCAATAGACTTTTATGAAGGGACATTTTTGTCAGAAACGTCAAATAAAAAAGATAAAGGGGATCTAAATTGATATATAAAAAAACCTTATACAGGGCACAGCTAAATGGACCCCGCAATTCACTTTTTAATTTGACGTTTGGAAAAAAGTTTTAAATTAAAGTTCAATGGTTGAAAATAGATATTTACCCTGTTCCCAAGGCTTCCGAATAAACCTTTACATTTTAAAACGTGCCAGAAAAAATGGCAATTTTATTTTTAAGGTAGGTATAGGATATAATATAAAAAATGTTTAATTTTCTGGAGAATGCGAAAAGTGAATAGAAACTGCAAATATTGGTACTTGCCAATTGAAGCAGGGTACCTACGCATTATGTATTGCTTATTTGCCCATACTTCTTTGTATGTATATCTAGACATAAATGTTTTTGGGCCAAATTTATGTCTAAACATACAAAATTAAATTTATGTCTAGACATTAATTTAAAGAAGAATAGACCAATAAACAATATTGCTTACCTGCTTCAATTTGCAGGTATACCAATATTTGCGGTCTTTGTTTAGTATGACTCCTGCACCATATTTCTTTGAATTTATCTCCACTCACTTTCCAGCACTGATAATCATTTTGGTATAGTTAAAAATAGTTTTTCGGCCATTTATTTATAATACTTTTCGCCTGTACATATCCTTATGTATTAGAAACAAGAAAAGTAAAACGTTGCTGTTTCCTATTTTTCAATTTTTTTCTTGTTATCCAATTTTAGATTTCCAAAAAATGAAGAGCTGCGAAATATTTGGTGTTCTTTGGTGAGGATTCCCTTTTTGTGTTCGGCCCATTTTAACCCACAAGACTATTTACGTGACATTGATGGAATCAAATATTTAAAACCGGGAAGCTTGCCAATCATGACTCACCGGCAGACCATACAGTTTCCCGTCTCCAAAAACAAAAATCATATGGCAAATTGAGTAAAATGGCCTTAGAGATATGTAAGAAAGGCGAAATATATTTTGTATTTTGGTTGTCATTTTATTCGGAACCGTAATTCATTATTGTCGGAAGAACAGCAGGAGATTTAATTTTTAATGTTATGAAAATTTCAATTTTTATTGATTCAGAAAGTCAAAAATGTGATATACTGTCATATAACAATAACGACATAGGTACCTACCCAAATTAATATTCATTTATATTTTTCATACAAAACGGTTGAAACTCGAAATGTGCCGCCGCTGTTCCAGATGAAAATCGAGTTCGGACGTACGTATTATAAGAATCACATGTTCTCATGCGGTGTTGCCCGATGGGTTCGGATTCCTCGTTTTATCTCTTTCCACTCATAGTGTTGTCTCTTTCGCACTTATTGTGATGTTGGCGTCAAGACTTATACCATTTTATGAATGGGATGCCCAGTCTATAGTATTTAAAGTCAATGCCAACAGGTTCTGGTGTTCAGAGTCGGTAAAAATCTTGATTTTCATGGGAATACATTTTTATTTTCTCGCTCAAATTGTGTGTTAACCGCATTTTTTTTTCTAATGTACCTATTTAGACGTATATTTGAGGTTAAAATTTGTGTTTTTCTAAAAATCCACTGCCCGTAAAGTCATCTCGACCCGAACCCAGGACCTTCTGCACGCTAAGTGAACATCAAACCACTGACTGAGCCACCGGGACCGAAATATCCATACTTCTGGGTACAGCCGCCATCATGTTGCAGCTAACCTGAGCTCTATTGTAGTCACTGTCTTGTATATAGTCACTGTATCCCTGAAGATATCGTCTTTGGACTTTCAATAATCCATAACAAAACTACACAATAACAAAAGTTCCGAGAATCACTCTGATATTTGACTTAGATTATCAGGTTCATGACAGAATCACAGGAAATAGGTTGTTCACCGTTATATTTACAAAACACATGTCTCAATTTTTCTACAGATGTCTACTCAATAACTTATGGATCCGATAACGTGACATATCGTTGAGAAACCGAAATCGATTTGTCTCTGAGGTAATAAAATCATTTTTAATAATACGTATATGAATAAAATACATATGTTAGTCATTTGCTCAAGGCGATTTCTTTCTCATCACTGATTCCAGGAGTTTTTTTGTGCTACTACGGTTCAACCCGGTTTAAAAACATGGCATTTTCTTGCTTAACGGTGATGTGATCTCACATACTGTCTGCTCATGGCTTTCCTGCGGTTACGTCATACTTTTCCGTCTCTCTGTTACACATTGAAAAAAAAATCACGTACGACTGGACGAGGGTCTTTCGGATCAATTTGACAAATGTCACATGTACTGTGACGTAACCGCAGGAAAGCCATGAACAGACTGTACGTCAGATTTTTAACCGTATTCAAAAACAAGCCGGACTGTGGTTCATAGAGCTGTCAAATAGATCCATCTCTTTTAAGGCTTAGGGCTCTCGGTCTTGTTAACAGCATTCATAAGTTAACAGTTTGTGTTTGATTTTCTATGGTGAATGTAAAAAATATATAGGTATGTATTTTTTGTGGTAAAGGTGGTGTGCTATTCGAGTCCCAACCAAATTCAAGTGATAAAGGGAGACTACCTAATACTCATAATACAGATTTCTTCTTCAATCTTTGTTGGGAAAGAGAAACATCTCGTGAGGGTGAAATTTCAACAGCTGTTGATTCAGACCAAAAGCAAAAATAATATGATTTCATGTTCATTCATAGATAAAAACTCAATTGATCAAGGTTATGGTAGAAACTATGATTCTGTAATCTGCAATGACGTTCTGCTTTTAAACAGTCTTTTTTTCTTGGATTATAAATAAATGACGTCAGCGCTTGGATACGGTTCAAAAACAAGAACGAATACGGTTAACTTTGTTCTCTTATTGAATGGATGATTCCAGGGGGTATTGATGGATAACGTTTGTCAATCAGAAATGTTGCAAATCACATGGACATTTCATTCACATAATCATTTTTCAGAAAAATCAAATTAAAGTGTCAACTCCCACTCTACCCAGCATTTACAAAATAAAATAGCCGAACTCTCTCGTCAAATACAAAATAATAGGGTGCCTTAAAACCATGAAACAAATATTTTATGATCGGCGCTTGGTTTTCTCATTTCAGCGAATTTTCTATTGACGTTTTAGGAACTTTGGCACTTACTTTACCAGGAGCTTTACTAGGTACATCTGAATGTAATTCATTACCTCTACCTATCTTATTTCTGAGTAAGTATATTTTCATTTTTGAGTTGGGCATTTGAATTTATTGTTGATGCGATAACTTTGGAGTCAGGTGACTTTCGAATTTATGTTGATAATAAATCGGAGAGCTATGTCAGTTAAAACAGCAATGAAGAATACCTACAAAATGTCTTTGATTGATACAAAACGAGGTAATTCCCTAACAAATTTGCTTTGTCACATGCACTGAGATTCGTATGAAATACCATACCGGACTATGTTATTTGAATTGAGTGCTATGTTTATCTGTGTTAATATAAGTTATTTACTGACTCTGTAATGTGTCAATGAGATGAATGATGATCGCGGGCAGAGTAAGTAATGTACACTTTCTACAGTAACATTTACAAATATGTAGGTATCAAAAGACTCTCCGTATTCAGGCTACTGTGTTTTATTACATCTATAAAATGCAGAGCTTCAGTCGTTATGGTCAGTGCCAAGCGATAATAAATTTTCCGAATAAAACAATTGCAAGAAAATGGATCAGGCATTGAATTACACTCCGCTTAAACACAACAAGAAACGTACAACCAGATTGGGTTCTTGTGGAATCAAATTATGAGAATAAACCGTAGTACGTTGAAAAAAAAAATATCCGGATCAAGAAAGATCATCCGCAGTGTAGAAATTCATTTCGTAAAAAATTCGGAGGTTCAATTTTCGAAGCATCATATCATTCCAAAGTATATGCGTAATTCCCCGACTATCCCTCTTTTTTCTCGGCTTCAAATACCGTGGGGGCTACTCCGTTTCAAGTCTATAGGGGATAGATTAAATAAAGATTCCCTCTTTGAAAGTCACTGTATAAATAGAATTTCCAAACGACTTGATATATAACCATAATGAACAATTTCCTCTTCATTACTGTAGACTCTAGAGTGTTCTGTAGACCAGTAACTTACTAAGCTGACGTTTTGTCTCAACTGCCAAGTAGACCATAAGAAGGCTGCTCAACCTTTGCTGAGATAACTAAACCATGTTTTTTTCATAATAAAATTTCAAGCTACACGAATTTACTCTTTGAGATCGATCAATTGATATTTTTATCATGTGCTTCTATGTTCAGCTCTTAAAAATCCAAACGTGGATAAAGTAACTTCAGGATCCAGACAGCGCTTTATTCTATTCAAAATATCCCACAAACATGTTCCACTCAATATCAACCTCGTTTAACGTCATTCAACATTTGGCCAATCACCAAAATTTCACAAGTAATAAACAATGCAAGTTCAAGGTTTATGAGATTTATACACGTGGAATATCTGCGTCTAATTCCCCAAATAATGATTGAATTGACATGATCAAAATGTTACGTTGAAGCCAAGACATTTTGGAAACACAAGTGAGTCTATATCCACGTGGTCGTAATAACTTGGAACTATTCATTCGTTTCTCCTGAGGTTAGTAACCTCGCCAACTAAATATAATCCAGTAAATATGAATGTGGCCCGTGGTGAAACAGATCTAATTGAAAGCATTCTGGATGTCATCCATTATGCTTGTCTGTGATTATATCATTGAAAGATTGTTGAAGTAAATGCAGCTTGAGCAAAAATGACGTGCATTGACGAAAACCATGGTAATTACAACAGCTAATCAGCATACAAGGTATTGTAAATCAGTGGAAAAAATAGTTTGATTTATCAGCCGCCTAATACATGTTATGAGAATGATTGACATCCCTACACTTACATAACACCAAGCAGAAGTTCTCCAAAAATAAGCTCTTAAGTGACATAATTCGAATTCCAGTCACAGACATGCGATTATTATTTTGCAGATGGATGCCAAAAATATTCCACAACGTCAATAACGTTTTTCTAGAAATAAATTCCGTTTTTTGTTGCCTACAAAATCATTGCGTGAATATAATAAATTTGGATGACAATGTGGTTAATAAATAATTCAGGACAATCAGATTTCAGAATAAAAATATATGTCCACTTTGTTACTAGAAGAACCCACTGTCAAGTGTATCTTTCAATTTTCTCCAAAGCAAAGTAGATGTTTCTCGATTAAGATAACCGGTAGACTCATATATTCAATGAGTGGGATATTAACATATTCAAATTTTATAAAAATGTAAGTATATTATGCCTTATATTATTTCATTATTTTTACGAACATTGAAGCCGTTAACCATGATCCAATATCCAACACAGCAAATAAAAAAAGTCATTCCAGCAGAAATATTGGATAATGAACATTTTCCTATTGGCAACAGCTGCAGCTTCAATAGTACAAATTAAAAACGAAACCAACGATATCATAGTTGACGCTAAAAAGAATGACATATTTATTCATTAGAGTATTTCAGAGTGATGTGGGATCTGTAAATAATACCCAATTCAAATAAATACATATTACATAATAATCAAGTATGTATAGTTATTTACAAAACGGTGTTTTGCTATTCAAGCTTTACGAGTAAAATTTCTTTTTTTTTATCATTTCACGTTTTAGTTTTGTGTGTCGGTCAGTTCTGGTAGGGTTGGGTTAGTTTTTGTTGGGCAAAAATAAACAACCCATGAGTGCCATCCTGGTAATATTCAAAAATAATCTTCATCTTTTGGTGAATGTTCCAACTGGCAAGTATTATGATTGTGCTAGAACTGCATTTTACGATCTTTCCTATTGGTTGATTCGATGCAACAACCATAAAGTTGTTCATTGTTGTAATTCAGTTACCTAAATTCGCGTTTGCAGTTGATTTTTCATTAATATTTGATATTTTCAACAAATAACACTGTGATCAGTGAAAGTTGTCGAACGAGTGAGTCTACCAGGTTTTAATTTGTCAACATAATAGCTGTATAAAAAATTACGCGATTAATCATTCTGTTTTGTATTGTAATTCAAGCAGGCAGATCAATCATCACACCAAACCATGGATATCCTGAAAATAGATCAGCAGGAAATAATCGCTAATATGCAAAATTTGCGATTTATAAACGTAAAAGTGGTACTTATTGGAATTCAATTAACACAGTTATACTAAATTTTTAGATAAACACTTATGGAGCAATTTTTTTGGACTCGATGATTTTGTTCTTATGGTTTTATGTAACCGGCGCTAGACGAAGCTATATGTGCTGATTGAGTGTGGGTCTATTTTTGTCTACAGGGTGTCCACCCTAAAGTATCCTCACTCCTGTAAAATTTTTGTTTATCAATCGATTTTGATTTTTTTTTTTGTTTGTAACGTCTCGACAAACACTTTTTGAGCATATGCGAAATTGCCTTCAGGTGAGTTGTTATAAGTAAATATTGTAAGGGTCCAAATGAAGTCAAATTTCAGAAAATGATATCAGGACATTTTTTTAGAAAAAAAAATAACAACGGAATCTTAATCAGCATCACCAAAAATCCCTCTATACAAATTTTCAACTCTCTAATCTACAGGGTGCCCGAATAAAATAGTCCTAGGTTTAATAAAAATCGTTAATTAAACTTTTCGCACCACCCTGCATCAGGTATTATTCATTATTTTTTTTGAAAAACTCGTTCGGGAATCTAATTAACATCTTTATTGTAAACTAAAACGCACATGAAGGCTTAAGAAGTGTAAGAAGTATTAGATTAACAAATCAAAAAAAAAAACAACCAACACAGAAACAATTTTTTTTCTGAAACTGTGTACAGGGGTGTTTTTGATGATGCTGATCAAGATTCCGTTGTTAATTTTTATCTAGAAAATGTCCTAATATCATTTTCTGAAATTTGACCCTCTTCGAACCCCCACAATTATCACTGGAACAAATTTGGCATATTATGCTCAATAAAGTGTTTGTCGAGACCTATCTAACAATGATTTTTTTTTCAAAATCTGTTGATAAACAAACATTTTACAGGGGTGGGAACACTTTAGGGTGGACAGGGACACCCTGTATATGGCCGCGTTGATTATTCAATATCGTCTTCGTTATAAATGTCAAGGACCATTGATTTAAAGTACCAGTAACTTCTTCATAAAAAGCTGGTGAACGAAACGGTTGAAATGGGAGAGACGGGATTAATATGCTTCCAATCAATCAGCGGTAAAAAAAAAACAATTGGTTTAAAAATGAAGAACATTGTCACAAAGCATTTTTGAACTAGAAGGGAGAAAAGGTTTTTTCCCCAAATCTCACGCGCACCAGTAGATCAAAGAAGTTAGGTGATGTTCCGAACAGAATCTATACAGGATTTCCCAACTAGAAGCATCCACTCCAAATAACGGGTCTCTAATAAGAAAATAAAATAAAAAAGGCTTGAACTGGTCGATTTTTGTTTTAGGGGAAAAACATTTTCAACATCGCAACTTTACCCTCTGAACGATTGTGAGATTGAAGGTCTTTCGACCTTAATTATCAAGACTGCCAAGTCTAAAGCCTTTGGGGTGATGTTGTTTTTTTTTATTTGATAGATTGACCGCAAGAGTTGGCTATTCTAATCTTAGGGGATATGATAAGGAACAGAACATTTTCAAAATGAGTTATCACCCAATCCCTTTGAAGAGGGTTTTTTTCACCCGTAACCGCTTATTTCAGTTGGGAGACCTTCAATATCAGAAAAACTATTGGTGTTCTGGTTGACTATGAAAAAAAGCGTAATAAAATGATTTCTACGAGAATATTACCGTTAATGGTTATGGGGTATCGTAAATTACGTGAAAACTATTATGTAATGTTATTATCTACAAAAAATAAAAGTTGTGACGCAAAGAGATTAAACGTATTTTCCTTTGAAATTTAATCAATGACTCAGTACTGTTTGATATAGAAAAACCCCCAAAAAACCTAATTAAAAAAATTGATATGATTTAACGGAATATAATTATTATGGTATAAGCTTTAGAATGTAAGCAGTGAAGTTTAAGAAATTTTCCGATATTTCTAATTTATGGTACCTACGCTTTTTTTTTCTTAATTTGTGATTTTCAATAAAATCAATCTTTAAGAAATTTTGAATTTTCTTGTATCTCATAGTTCTTCTCTGGTACCTACATCTTAAATACAAATATTGTATAACTGAAGTGAAAATTTCATTCACAGGTGAAAGTCGCTATGAAATCAAGCGATTCTTCCACATATTATCCGAGATACCGGTTGCACTTATCATAGATGCAAACGAATCATTTTTTGAAAACCAACCAGATATTTTTCAATACAAAATTCCCAACATTTGGTACAAAGCTATATTTTGGTCACTATGAATGATTATTTTCTGCTTCATAGTTTTTAGGCAACAGAAAGCAGTATTTCTTTTGACATCCACATCTTCAGAAGGATCGATTATTCTCAATTATAGCATTCATGCCGTCGTCCTCCTCAGATTAGGGACTCGCAAAAACTGGTTTTCTACGTGACTACTACTGCAGTGCATCTTCATTGACTCATTCAGATTCAGAGACCGCTCGACCGATATATGGGTTCAATTTATTATTTATAACGTTAGTCATATCATCGATGAAGTAGAATTTTTCCATAATACACCGCACAAATTAAAATTAATCAGTTTTTCAAACCACAATATATTTTCGCAAAATGTTTGAAACATGCCTTTGTCACGGATCGCGGTTCTAATGCCTATTATATACATACGTCCTTGGTTTGAAAAAAAACTTCACCAGTATGTGAAGATATGCCGCGAAAAAATAATCAGCTTTCCATGTTCCACCTTGTTATTGACAAATTAAGTGATCGTTTATCGTTTGATGCTTGACTACCCATATAATAACACAGGATGAGCGAATTACTATTATTATTTATGTTGCTAATAAATTCTAATAGTGGTGTCTCACAAAATTACTGTAAATAAATGTAAATTGTACTCACACGTTGTTCCTGGCTCCTCATCCGAAAACGTCAAAAATCCTTTATTCATATCCTTAGTCCTAGGAGCAAACATTGTCGTGGTGGCTGTATGAGGACGAACAATACAATCTTCCGGATCAGCTTCTTCCAAATCGTGGTTAACAAATAACCCAGCAGTGACCGAAATCGGCCTAGCTGTTAGTTTTTTGGAACTCAAAGGAACAGGACTCTTGACCACAACAGAATCCGGTACGTTATTGTTATCCTCGACTAATTCAACTTGTACTTTAGGAGGAGTCAACACTTTAGTTGATGCTGGTTCGGCTTTCACGTTAGCCAATTGATGGTCCGCGTAAATTTCATCTTTGCATTCTACACCACTGAAATCATTTTCTTTTGATGCACAACCACGACCGAATTTCAAAGGCGAGAACTTATCCGACACTCTTGCTGGTAATTAACATATGTAACAGAGACGATCTATTAAAAAATTTTGTTGTAAATGACTCGATGAGCTATGTAAAATATAATAAAAAACCATAAGAAAAGCGCGTATTTTCTACCGGGAAAGGCACCACAGATCGGTACAGTAGAGTTTCTCACTGAGAGGCCGGCATCGGGCGTCGAGTCGTTGCGTATTTGTCGCGTGCTTTCTCCCACTACGAATTTGAGGGGATCGCAGTGAAGCTTCAGCAACGTTGCCATGTAAAAGGAAAGGGCTTTCTCCACATCCCCACCATTATTGAGTAAGGCCCTGGTTTGTAGCATCATAAGAGTTTGCGTAAGGAATAATGGGGAAGTGGTTTTGGAGTGGGTGAAGCGATATGTCAAGGGTTGTTATTTGGTGATTAGTCAAAAAACAACAGGTTGCTTTCAGAGAACAAGACGCCAGTTTTGTTATTCAACATCGTTTATCATGCGAATGAAGACAAGTTTTTTAGTAAACAGAAAAAACTGATCACTATTATTACAAGATATACTGCTAAGGCGTACACATTCCCAGTATCCTCATTAGAACTAGATCAATACATTAATTTTATATTGATGAATAATTAGAGATAAGAGAATAATAATTTCCTGAATCTCAGACACATGTACAATCACGAGTTGTCAACCTTGTTAATAACTGATAAAATGAACGATTGTATCAAATATCAAATTACACTTATCATATGTCGTCTGTATTTTTATGAAAATGTTCAATCATTCTACGTAGGGGTCTTATCGTAAACTGAAGCAATCGGAGATGGTCTTGAATATACAGATTTTTGGACCAAATTTGTGTTTTCTAGGTAAATTCGAGTCGGAAATGTCCTATGAACATGTGTCCGCAAATGCTCTGTTCACTCTTTGATTTTTTTTTCTTGGCAGACTTTTTTTTCTTTTGGCCACTTTGAACAAATATTTTTCGGCACAATAACACTGTTAGATTTAAAAAAATCATATGTTGGTAAGGAAGTATTGGCGGACCCATGTTCATAGGATATTTTTCACTCGAATTTACTCAAAAAACACGTAGTGAAATCTTGTCCCTTACCTCGCGGAAACCCTGTATTTGAAGGCCACAATAATTGATTCTTATATAAATCAGGTTATTTTAACTAAATGAATCCCAAGATGTGGACATCATCCACTTTATAAAAAAATACATTTTTTCACTTTCCCTTTTGCGTTTAGTAATGCATGCCCTATATCGATTCGACTGAAATCCCCTCTGATGCTTTGTTGCCAAATAATTTGCAAAGTTACTACAAGGACGCTAAGATTGCTAAGAATTTCTGAGACTTGACTGATTGTGAATTTTGATAGTACATGTCATATTCTACCATGCAGTGTGGAACAGCGAGACGGAAAACATTCGATAACTAATAAATGGGGAGAAACATTTTATACAGGGTGTGTCATGTAGCAGTGGCAGACACAAACTTTGTTATTTTGAATAGAACACTCAGTATATTATTCAATTTTTTGATTTTTTAGAAAATTCTAAACATACTTTTTCATGTACTATATCCTATACCTATCTGCAGCTGTTTTGGAAATATCAAGTGTTTTCAGATTTATTGCCAAAAGTAATATTACAAAAATAAAATCATTTCATCACAGAAATTCGCTAGAACACACTCAATAATTATTGATAAATATCAAGTAGTAATATGTTTTAATAATGTAAAAAAATCAAAAAATCAAAAAAACCTGAGAACCACTGTCATGGATCCAGACAATTTTTTAATATTAATAATATATATCAGTAAAAACAAACGCTGAAATGGTTTTCACTTTCTTTCTCATTATCAAGACCTAAATGGGATATAGGAAGTATTGACTGTTCTAGCGAATTTCTTTTTTTTTTTCAATAAATCTGAGAACACTCAATATTTAGAATTTTCTGAAGAATCAAAGAAATGAATAATATACAGGGTGTTGTATTTTGAATTACAATCTGGTAATATGAAAAATTACCAAAAATATTTATTAATAATGAATAGCGCTCATAAAATTCTCAACATCAATAAGTTGCAATTGACATTAACAATCAGGTCATGTATCTATCCAATTCTCAAGATGATAGAATAAATTAGCCACTAATTTACTCGGTTTCATAAGGCTTCATGATGGAATGAAATTTATTTTTGTTATATCTAGATCGAAGCGGCTGAATTCACCAACTTGATTTGACTTGAGCGTAATGTTTCTTACTGAAGACATAATAATATGATGTATTAATCATTTTCGGGTTCTTTCCTTCCTTATAATGAAAAGACGAGGTGACGATGTACGACTCGGAACCTTTAGCAGTCGTGATAAGAATGTGGTTTTTGAGTTATGATTTTTTTTCTCTCTGCTCTTTGTCTATTTAAAAACGTTGAATTCAAAAAATTGTCAAAACAGTTTGAAGCATAGTGCAGATGAATTGAAACATACAAAAATCCTTACTCTTTCCAATGAAATTTGTTGTACTCGAAAATATCGTGTAGTTTTCCAGTTATGAGTTTTTTTTTTCCAAAACTCTGCAATTTGTCTATTTGAAAATCTTGAACTCAAAAAATTGTCAAATGAGTTTAAAGCGGAGTTGAAGATTTGAAAATCGAGTGAAACCTACAAAAATCCCTCTTCTTTCCAATTAAATTTACTGTCCTTGAAAATATCGAGTAGTTTTTCAGTTATGAGTTTTTTTCCAAAACTCTGCAATTTGTCTATTTGAAAATGTTGAATTCAAATAATTGTCAAATTAGTTTGAAGCCAAGTACGGATATGAAAATTGAGTTAAATATACAAAAAATCCTCCTCTTGCCAATGAAATTTGTTGCTCTTGAAAATTCGTTATTTTTTGGAAACGAAATATCTAGTTTAAAAACTTCAACTCATGGTTAATAAACTCAACTATTTAATTTTCTTGAGAATAGAGTTAGTTATAGTGGTACATTTCAGAAAATCAATTCTACTTTTTTTTTTACCGTAATCCAGAATTGTCAAGCACGATTACATTCCAAGAATTCATGTTTTTCATTTCTTTGTAACTGTTTTCTGTTTTCACTGAATGTTTGTGAAATGAAAAGCATGATATATAAAGCATAGAGCCCGTAGGGTGGTGGCAATATTTCAAGTCAACTTATTGAATTTTTTTAGCAAAACTAAACTAGAACTTCCACACAGGCTTGTTGGACATTGATATTATTGGACCTTTGCAAAAACTTTGGGCATTAGCAAAAATAATATTGCAGTGGGGTTTCGTCCAGTATTGGTATAGAAGTTGATATAGTTTTTCTCAACAACAAAAATAATATTTCTATCCTAAAGAACCAGCTGACTGAGAATCTAGAGTAGACCCTTCTTTAACGGCCCTGACCCTTTAACATTCTCCAGTATTGGACAGTAGCGTGACTCTATAGAGTTTAAGGTTTTACAGATATCCATTTGAAACACGAATAAGCCGATTGAATGGCAGAAGCCACTTCGAATGTGGACTTGTTCTTATTAACTATTGAGAGTGAGAGAAAGAGGCAAGTTTAATGACTGGACGCTGGACTATTCACAGATAATTACAGGCCTGCAAACCATGTGAGTATAACTTAATACCATATCATTTTTATTACTGATTAATTATTCAATTTTGGCAACTTATCTTAAGCTTAATACTGTGTGTGTGATAAGAGTAAGGAATGACGTTAACCTTACGTAGATAAGGCAATATAATTCAATGTCAATGAACAGGATTTCTGACCGAGCCTAAATAAGTTTACACTTCAAATTATTTTTAACAGAGTATGATAAAAATACCCAGACATCAATAACTGTTGAAGTTGACTGATTATCTCATAAGACAACTCCAGAGATTGCTGGCTATTGAAGGCTAGCGCAGAAACTGCAGTATTGATGAACAAATAATAACGTCATGTGACGCGGGACCTCGGCCCACATCTTACATAACCCTAGTTATTTTGATGCAAAATTAGATATAGGCTGGTTCAGATGATTGTCTCAACGCTGCAATCATACCGATGTTGTAAAACGAGAAAATTTGTAGCCTTACATTTATAGGACATGTTTACAAAACACGCATGTAGAAATAAAATTAAATATTGGCAAAAAGTGACTTGCTGGTCATGCTACGTAGTTGCAGCCTTAGCCAGATTGAGTGTCGCAAATAATTTGTCAAATTGTGTAGCCAAATTCCGACATTCCATTGACACCTACCTACGGCTTAATTGAAGCTAATTGTCTATTAAGACTGATTCGGGTTTGAAACTGTTTTGGATATAAAGTTTAAATGGAGCCCGGGATTGAAGATAAGGATTAAAAGTGCTTGGTAGGTTTACCCTCGAATAAAGGAAGGAAGTGAAAGGAATGGATTTAAGTTAAGAATATAAGTCCAGTATCCAGTCGAACTTGCACAAGAATACTCATTTTGGACAAATAATAAATTAAGAAACTGCGTTGATCAAATGTACAGTTAATAACTCTTACTATGAATGATTATTCCCACTGACTTCAATTATAAACTTGGATCATAAATCAAATCTTCCATTAACTCGTAAACTGGAGATTATTTTTAAACCGCTACTTGTTGTATTTGGCTGAATTCCAATCCTACTAGTGATCTATTTAGCTCGCTACAGTTGCACCTATTTGATTCACTTTTACATTAGTACTATACTATAATATTTCCGATTGAACGTCAAGATAGTTCAGACTGGTTTTTTGATGAAAAAAGAAAGTGCGACATTTTGTCACACTGTATTGAAAAAAAAAACGTTTCTCATAGAACAAACGATCTTTGAGCTCTCAAGAACTGATAAAATCGAATGAACTTTATGCTGACTTCATAAAAAAAAAAGTATTCGTTAAAGTTTTATGAAAAGTTTTTATCAGCTTCAACCGTTTAATTAACTATCTTAACGCAAAATTTGAAAGGCCGAGTGAAGTCACAGTTATGAAATATGCATAAGAAAAGGTCAAGGTATAAAATAAATTGATGCGATTCCAATTATTCTGCTTTACTAATGGACTCATGGGTGTCAAAAAAATAACAGAGTCCAAACATTGATATTATGATCGTTAGAAAGAGGTTTCGTATCAAACTGATAATATACATACCAACGGCATGAAGACATTTTAAATTATTTAAAAAATATTACGCAATACTAGTCAACAATCTTTGCATAGCGTAAGGACCCGTCAAAATCAATACTTTGTGAATCATTTTATGCTTTTCTGGGCTCGCAGAAGAAATATACTTCATGAACGATGTACTAAGACTCTATTTCTACAGCTGAACAAAGAAACCGAATTTAGAGCGTTGTGCTCATAACAAATAGACTTCCAAAAACTAGAGCGTCGAAAGTGAAACCGTCTGGTCGCAACCAATGCAAACCGACGAAATATTACGCAACGCGTTTTCTGGAGAAAGAAGAAAATACGAGGGCAAGTTCAAAAAATACTTTACCAGAAAGACTGCTGATGTAAATAAATATTATGTATAATGAAACGTTCAACAAAATGAAATAGGTGAGTACTACACAAATACGTGAGATTCTCATGAGGACTTATAACGAAAATACAATTTGAATTTTGATTTTTCTATGTTTCATCAGGGATAATTTTTCAACATCTTCTCAAGGTCAACTTTGTCCACTTATCCTTTGAAGAGAAAAGCAGCATCAAAGAATTTGAATGAATGAGCAATCAAATTATAATAAACCAGTTTATAAGTCAAAGAAATGATTTTTTCCCAAGTTAAATGCTACCTTAAAAATATCCTTGAGAGATTTGCAATCTTGGAATGACCGACTTCAAAAAATTGGATGGTTTACACCCCACGCCCTGATATTCGACAAAAGTTTTTATCTCTTGAGAAAAGTCCGGTTTTTCATACAACTCTTGCTTCCTTTATTAGAAAGAAACCGATTCTAAAGAATCTACAATCCAATATCTCCTCGTATCTTAAATCGATTTACTTTCATTTCCAAGGGACGGAAGGTCTTTCATAAATTGCAGCAGCGACATTTTATGGTATATTTATGAATGAAAAACAGCCAAGCAACGTTGCGACACAGACGTAAAACGATGATTAAAGAGGTAGCTAATGCAGTCTGTAAATTACCACTCCACACAACATTGGATTTTATTGTAACTGAATTCCTGTTGACATTATGAAGCATACTTTTATAGCAAGCATAAAACTGTAATGAGCTCATTTCTGCTTTTGAAATAGACGTAAATGCAGAAAAATCTTTTCCAGCAAACAACAGAACAGATTATAGTTCCTTGCTCTCAGCTTCACCAATTTCGAAAGGTAGTTATTTATTTCTGATCCCCTTTTATGGTCTTCTTGATAAAAAGAATTGGGTGATGACTTATTCGATTAGGTTATTCTTTCGATGGAATAAGAAAAACCCGGATCGCTGTTGGCAACATTCACAGAAGATAAAATTGATGCTGGATAATGAAGGGGCAAATGAACTGTAATTTATTTCATACACGAAATTTTGTAAGCGCGATATCTACATAACAAATAATTAAATAAGTGATAAGTGGTTTGAGTTCGATATTTTAGCACATTCAAATTTTGTATTTGCGGTTCGGTCCCGAATTTGCCATTCAATCTATTAAGTCTATATTTTTATTTTTTTAAAAACGACGTCCGAATGGATGAACACAAAAATCCCTTTTGCTGATTCAGAACTTCTTTCAAATATTGTAATTTCAAAATTATCTACTGAAACCTTTTTGTCGCGTTATCAATGAGAATTTTACGATTGTTTTACATACGTTTTGGGTCTGTTAAAGTTACAATCAAAACCAAACTTGGTGATAATTTTAATATTTTCGGATTATTTCATTGTGAACACTGCAACATTATCATGCATAACATTACACAATACGATGAGCCATGATTTGATTTTAGCTATCACGCAGAATTTAAATGAGAAATTGGAAATGCAAGCTCGAACGATTAGCACTCTGGAATTTTAAATAGTATTCAATGGGGTAATATGACAAAAAGGCATACAAATTCAAGATACAATTGAAGAGATTGAGCACTGGGGAATTTTATGAACGCTTCAAGAGGTTGTCGACATGATAAACAAAGCTCAATTTTCATTCGGATTAAAAACTGTTGTATCCAGTAATAGATTGTCGCAGAATTCATATAACTTTTTGGAATAATCAATCAAACAGTTTATAGCACTATTCGATGTTTTGAAGACACTCAATATTCGTAGGGCTTTTATTTATCGTCAGTTTAGATTTATTTATGTGCATTTGATACAGTAACTACCTACTCATGTAATGGCCAAAATTTGATGTAAATTTTATGACGCATACTCAAAACGGCACAAGTACTATTCTGAGTTCAAAAATACAATACCCGTAAAATACTTTAATGAATTTTAAAAGGCCCTGTTCATCGCAGTATATCCAAATAAGGAAAATATTTTATACATGATTAAATTGTTGATTAGAATGAGGAATTTATATTTCCAAAACTCAATCTTGGTAAGAATAATTCATTTACTTAAGTTTTGTAAACTGGGTAGAACGGTTGTTTTCTTTTGATTTGTACATCATATATCCCCAATATGTCATATATTCAACAATAACCTCTCGGAAAAATAATTGATCAGAGCTAAGATAGATATGCCGTAACAATATCCCGAAAATCTAGCAGGATAAAGCCGAAAAATTGCTTTGAGCTCACTACGTAAAGACGTGTGTACGTGAAGAGAATCATCAAGATGGTGAAAAGATAAACCCTTGTTCCATAAAAAGAGGGATACAGGACAATGAACATTTATCATCTGATCTTACATTACCGCGAACTAAATCCATGGTACAGAATTTAATTTATACAGAATAAACACGAAACCATGCCATGTCTAATGGATATTTGATATTCACGGTTTCTTTACACTTTGTGTTTGTTTTAACTTTTTTTCGAAGATCTTGAATTACAAATGGTTTTGTGTTCAATTGAAAGAGCGTTTTTTTTATTTGAAGATTTTTTCAGTTTTCAACTTGTATCTTTTTTCTGAGGTATCATTTAGACATGGAATGGGACTCTAAGGACAAATCGATGTATTTCAAGATTTTAGGGACACAAAGGTGCGGTTTATTAAGAAATTAAATACATTTCTCTATGGTATATACATAATTTCTTGCTAGAACCAACATAACTGGGTTATTCTACCATAATACATAAAAACGATATCTGCTTTGTTACAGAAAGAATTTTATTACGACTTTGGCAAAATGAAACTACGACGATGTCATGAACGACCTCACGTAGACACACACATTAGATCACGTGAAATGCGAGCCGCTTTTCCACAGATTTATTGAATTCACGGTCACGGACTCCAGACTGGTGACAGTCATTAAGACACACCCACATACGGCAACGTTTTGTAATCCGGTGCAAACATGTGATCGAACGTTGCGAGTTGTTATGAAATCTTGTGGGTCATCAGCGTCTGAAGTCATATCAAGAAACCGAGCAGAGCAAAAAGTTAGACAAATGGATGATGATGTTTTGATGAATTTTGATTATTGCAATTTGCAGTGTTGACAACTAGCATTGATTTTCTAGGTTTCCTTTTCTTCCTCTTTTTTTCACGTAAAAGTCCTTTCCATCTATTTATCCCAAAGTCGAAAATAACAATTCTGGCGGTTCCGTTAAAATAAGTTATAATATGTGGATTGACTGTACAAGGGGATTGACTGTACAAAATTCATCATTGAGATATTGGAAACGGTAAGTGATACGAGGGAGGTCAAATCATGGCAAAGTTGTGCATTTGGATGCCTAAGACGATGTTGGTTAGAAAGTTTTGAAATTCCGAGTATTAACGGAGGAATCCAAAAAAAAAATTGAAATTTGTCATTATGAATTTTATTTTTTTTACTTCATTTGACGAGATATTTATAAACAAAAAAATACGTTCTCATGATAGTTTTTTCTCCTCTACAAGATGTCGTCACCGAGATTTCAATCCGACGTTTCGTCATTCGAGGACCATCATCAAATATGATTTTTCAGATAGGAACCTGGAATTTTTTGGAAAGCATTTGTTATGAGAAATTCAAAGATGTATCCCACTATAATCTACAAAAACGATTTGAACTGAAAAAAAAACACATTTTGAACTTCACTTCCCCGCATAAATTGACCAGACAAAATGTGCGTTATAAAAGAATTTCAATCATAGATTTTTTTAACGCAAAGAGATTTTAAACGCAGTAAGTATCGGGGCAAATATGTATGTGAATACAATATATCAATTTTCAATTTCTGAAAGGTTAAAGATTGATATTTCGGATTCTACAAGGCAGTTTTCCAATGACCTAAGTCTCCGCACGAATGAGAATACATCGAACCTCGAACATTAGTAAGACACTCATCCAAACTCTATAAAATATATGTGAGTCAAAGTCTTATAGCTGGAGACAACGAGAGACGTATAGCATTTTGAGAATTTTTGAATCATAAAAATTAACGACGATGGCAACTTTTTGAACAAAATAATTTGGACTGACGAGTGCAGCTTCACTACAAGTGAAATGTTCAACAGAAATAATGAACATTATTGGAGTGTTAATAACCCAAGACAAAATCGAAAAGTTTGAATACAAGGACGAACCGCATTTAACGTGTGAATTGGGATGTTCCAGAATAAAATTATTGGTCCTTTTATGATGGAAGCTTAACATCTGAAATCTATTTGGAATCAATAAGAGGAAACGTTCTTGACGCTTTGGAGGATGAACCACTTGCAGTGTTGCGGGACCTATGGTGGCAGCAAGATGAAGTGCACCACATAACGGTAGGTAACCGAGTTTCTAAATCGTGCTTTCCCTAATAAATGGATAGGCAAACAAGGCTTCCTTCAATGGCCGCCTCGAAGTCCCGACTTAAAACCTTGGACTATTTCCTCTGGGGGTATCTAAAAAATAAACTTTATCAACATGGGTCTCAAGACGTGGAAGCTCCATAACAAAACTTAATTCGGAACGTGAGAGCTGTTCCTCCCATAATTATTCAAAGATCAATTTTAAGACTGAGACTTTTGATGCGCAAATGTATTGAAGCAAATGGACAATTTTTTTGAACATTTGCTTTGGAATAAAAGATGGTTGTTTGATAATTTCTTTAATACTTGTATAATTTACGCTATACTTATTTTTGTTTTCATTTGTTCCAAGTTTTTGCATTGTGAATTTCTCTAATCATCAAGCTTTTTTAAAGTTGGGACAAGTTTTGTGTCAAATATGTATTTTTAATACAAATGTAAGCAGAGACGGCTAGCAGGTAGCGACCTTAGCTTGAAAATATGTGTTTTCTAATAACAAATGCTCTCCAAAAAAATGTGAAAAATCCAAGTTCGTCGGATTGAAATTTCGATGACGGCATCTTGTAGAGGATAGAAAACTTTCATGAGCAAGTATTTATTTTGTATCAATATATCTTCAAATGAAGTCAGTCAAAATTCAAAATGACAAATTTCGATTTTTTTCGGATTTCTCCGTTAATACTCGGAATTTTGAAACTCTCTAGCCAGCATTTTGTCAGGCATCAACACGAACAACTTAACCTCCCTCGCATCTCTTACCGTTTCCAATATCCCAATGATGCTGCTCGAATTTGGGAAACCCTTTACTATGAAAGATCACTAAGAAAGATATTATAAAATTTGAAACACATGCCCTCTCGCATGATAATATGTTTCTAATGTAGATTTCTGTATAGCAGGATCGTCAAGCAAGCTTTATTGTGTTACCATGAAGTTGGGAAGAACATAAGAATTAAATTCGTTGCACCAAAAACCAAACCTTACTTGAAAGCACTGATCAATCTGAAATAATTTATCGAAATCCAAATCTCGCAAACTGAATATATAAGGCCCTAGGTCAGGTTTTTTTCTCCCGTCCAAGAAACAGGTTTTTCGTCTACACCGAGAATACCGAGATTTCGTCCTACATGACAATCCCAAACTGAATTACAAAGTAACACGTCTTAGCAGCTGAAGATAGTGCCTTTACCATCTCCCTGTCCTCAATCCGTTTCTTTCCTTCTTTCATCCATATACGTATACATATTACCCAATGGTTATACCAGGATGTCCCCAATTGGTAGCTTAACTATCGAACGCGTTCAGACTAAACAATGATGTTGAATACAAACATTGCATCGTATTCGAGGATATACCTAGAATGTACATACATGTTTCATAATATGCAGCATCGTCATACAAATTTTGTTGAATGTTATTCCAGTTTATTTTATTTGTTATAATATCTTGAAATATGGGTGGCGCTAGTCTAAGGGTGGCGAGAGTTAAGCAAAAGCGTTATGGTTCATGCCCTCAAAAAAAAAAACGTATTCTGGTCTAATATTTTTGATTATATTTCCAAAATATGCGGTGAAAAAAAATACTTTGGAAATAACTGGTGCAATGACAACTTAACCAACTGCACCTATGGAGTTTACATGAAGATAAAAGTAGATGCTTAAGCGAGTGCCCAGAAATTAGTATCAAATAGGGCCATGTCGTTTCCAAAAGTAGACACAATACTATATTTGAGGAATTAGAAAACACTGGATGCCTCTCTCTCAGGACGGACAAAGCTAAGAAGAGAAATGAAAGTTGCAGACCTAAATAACCAGAATGTCAGACCACCAGACAGGGAACGCAAGAAGTTCCAAACCTGGGCAAAGATAGGAATGATCTTCAAGGCCTCATGATCGAGATTGTGAAATCTCCCGGGTCCATCAATGAAGAGAGTTCCTGCCACCATCGCCACAATGGTAGTCGCAGTTCTAGCGACATGTTACATTCCCGCTTGTATTCCCTTTTCACTTTCCCGGTAGATAAAGGGAGGTTTAGTTTTACATTTTTATACACTTTAACGATCCTTTGAATGTCATTATAACCGGATTTCTCTACTTCACTTTTCAACTATCACAAGAATTACTATTCAGCAAGCACTTCATTTATTCACAGAATAAAATATCTGTCATTTTAATATCGTTCTACACATAATAATATAGAGATAATAGGTTTCACCTGATTTGAATTCACTGGCCTGAAATTCAAAAATAGACGCATTCAAATGCACGTAGATATTCCGTTAACATATTCGACCATACTCAATATAGAATGGATTGGTGCATATTTCTGTCTCCAATTTACATATGTTATGCAGGTGGTTCTATTTATAAACTGATACTCGTATTTCTTAAAGAAAATGGAAGAATGCCATGCACTATTAAAAGGAAAATGCTATCTATAAAACACCGATAGGAATCAATCCATTCTTGCCTGTCGTCCAAATTCGTATCCTATTTACCTACAAGGGCAATTTTGAGAAGACGAATGACAAAAGGAAGGTATTTTCCTAATCGAGAAATGATTCCTAAGGCCCGAAAAAATATATTAATTGCTTGTGGGGGAGCAAAACTTATTAAAATTTCTTGTTGCTAGTCTAGCCTAGTTATACAAGGGAATAACGTTAACAGTAAAATTCAGAAATTGAAAATTAAATGAGGTTAATAGAATTTCGAAAATCAAGAGTGCAAAATTCTGAAATAAAACTGATCATGTCTTATGTTTATAGCTTCAAAGTTCAAGCAATTTATAACACATTGATTGTTCTATAAATAAAGCTCCAATGAGAAAAAACCGTTGACATAACAGATTTCATCCAATATTCAACTTTCTGTTTTGCAGACTCAACTTGATAATTAATAAATCACAACATGTTTACCAGATAGATTCCTTTAAATTAAGATGTATTACGTTTTGTTAATTATTTTTCTGACGCAGTGATGACGTAGGTATTGAGTTTAATACCCAACATTGTGTAGGTAAAACTTTCAAGTGAAAAATGCAAGAGTGTCTCGGAGATAAGTCCAAAGTTCATCACAAACTCCGGTAATACACTAAGCAACGTAATCAAGAGAACATAATATTTTCATCTTATTAATCATTCAATTCGCCTCGATTAATTAATCCCTTGTCTGCTGGGACGCGTTAAAATGTTACGGAGTAAGATTCTGAAAGCGAAAATTATAAATTTGGCGAACCCTTGTCAAAAATGATCTTTGCGATCAAAGTTCTTATCAATTAACATTATCAAGTGAACTTGCGTCGTTAGGACATAAGCACTTTACACATTATGTAACAAATTGACAAGAAAAACAAATTTGCCATTATATCAATATTTCGGCGGGTTCGCCAGAACAAGCAAAATTATGACAACCGATGCGAGGACTTCTCATGCATATATAAATATATTTTCATGTTTCAGACATTCGATTGCTATTTTTCTGGTTGAATAATATTCATGCTGATAAAAATGCTTTTGTGAATACATGAATAATTTATTCCAGTTGCAAAAAAATCATCTCTCTCATTGGTTGCCTCCGCATTATAATAATCCCCTCTAGTGACTCACCTGATGACAAAATTCACACAAACGACGCTCTGTGGTTTGACCATTTTGTCGTAGATTAGAGTGGCTTGAGTAACTACCCAGACAAAACCTCCAGTTTTGGCTAGGAATCTGTATCGGCTGGTTTCACATTGACCTTTTGAAAATACTGAAAAAAAAAAAAAAATCACAGACTATTCTTTTCAAGATTATAGGGAACTTTTGCAATAATTCTTTTATGTCTACAAACTAACCTACATATATAAAAAATGGAATTGAGTATTGAGTATGTATGTATATTATTCATACCTATTACATTTTTATGAATGAAAAAGTGATGAAATAATAATTGATATGGAAATTCCAATAAAAATTCATCCAGATCGGACCAATTTCGGCGGTATAGTCCTAGTATGATAATATATTATGTATTGTGGGATATCATGAAACAAAAGAACACCAAGTAATTTATCCATATAACCATAACTTTTCATTTGAAATGTATTTTTCATGATTGGAAATAAAGATTATTATTATTATTATTTCTACGTTTCTACCCGAAATCTCAGTCGTCGTAAGGAAAGGATGATAGGTATATAATCTGAAGAAATCTCACGTAAAGCGGGGTCTACACATAACACTTCACCTCACGTCTTGTAGTTAAAAAGTTCAGATAGTATGACGGTTGAGAAATTAGCGTACAGGGTGATTCATTTTCAGAGTCAGGGTGCCAGTTCTCGTAAACTATTCATCGTAAGGGCTTGCGGCAAAAAATTTTATTACCAAAACGACCAAGAGAAAAACCTGGAAAATATTTTCAAGTTTCTGAAATGGTCGCTAGGGGGCGTAACAACCAACACCAAGTAGAAAAATATGATTTTTATGAAATTTTGCCCAATGAAAATATATCGATGAGCTCATTTTCGGATTTACTGACTATTTACCTACACTTTTTGTCCAAAACGTTTTTTTCTATCTATCATAATAAAGTGGTGGGGGAAGTTCAATTGTTTTATTAAACAAACGGAGATTTCTCCCGTTTCGCTTGACCGATTTAAACGAGCTTGGACTCATATGAAAAAGCATGATCTGCACTCCAAAACACTTTTTTGGTTTTGAATTTTTGACCTTCGCCGTGGCCGCTAGATGGCGTTAACTCAAATGGTAGCATGTTTTTGCGTTTTTTCCAAAAAAATCAAATGTGATGGTATATTCATTTTTATATATTTTAAAAGGGGATATATTTTCCTATAAAAAAAAAAACAAAAAAATTAATGATTTTTTTTTGTCTTTTTTTTTATTTATTTTTTTTGATTTTTTTATTTTTTTGAATAGGAAAATGTATCCTTTTTTAAAATATATAAAAATGAATATACCATTACATTTGATTTTTTTGGAAAAAACTCAAAAACATGCTACCATTTCAGTTAACGCCATCTAGCGTCGACGGCGAAGGTCAAAAATTCAAAACCAAAGAAGTTTTTTGAAGTGCAGATCATGCTCTTTCATATGAGCCCAAGCTCGTTCAAATCGGTCCAGCGAAACGGGAGAAATCTTCGTTTGTTTAATAAAACAATTGAACTTCCCCCACCACTTTATTATGATAGATAGAAAAAAACGTTTTAGACAAAAAGTGTAGGTAAATAGTCAGTAAATCCGAAAATGAGCTCATCGATATATTTTCATTGGACAAAATTCCATAAAAATCATATTTTTCCACTTGGTGTTGGTTGTTACGCCCCCTAGCGACCATTTCAGAAACTTGAAAATATTTTCCAGGTTTTTCTCTTGGCCGTTTTAGTAATAAAATTTTTTGCCGCAAGCCTCTACGATGAATAGTTTACGAGAACTGGTACCCTGACTCTGAAAATGAATCACCCTGTACAAGCTGGAAGTTTTATCGTCCGTTTTCCAGTCCACACTCAATGCTTTACTTGAAGACTGTTGACTGAACAGGCAAGACGTAAGGTAAAATGTTATGTGTAGACCCCGCTCAACACTAGAATAATAAAATAATTTTGAATACAAACGAATGTCTTTATCGGTAAAACAAGAAATGAGAACAAGATTTTCATTCACGCGAAATACAAAAATAAATAAGAATTACAACTCCAAAATCCCTTTCCAGGCAAGTTCAAAGCAGAAACTTAATTGTTTAATTTGAACGAGGGTTAAACACGAAAGAGATTATGATCAAAGTAACATTTAAGGCATTATTCTATTAGGTCCTACAATGACAACGTATAATGAAAATTCTGATATTCATACTACCATGAAAAGGCAAAAACCTGGTTAGCGATTTTCATCGAGTTTTCAGAAAATAAAAATTAACGTTGATTATGTTATTATTGTATGTCGTTGTGTATAGACATCATAAATTTTTTGTTTTTTATCAGGATAGATTTTGAGGGTACAATACATTACAATGTATGTTATAAATCAAAACATGTGTTTTGTGAGTGTTATGTGTCAACGCAAAATAGCTATAGCTTGTTCAATGCTTTTCTGCGGTCACGTCACAGTATTTGACGTTTGGCAGTATGTCGTAGATCGACCGCTCCACATGCGAAATTTGTCAAATTGATCCGAAACACCGTCGTCCAGACGTACGTGTTTTTTTTTTTCAATGTGTAAGAGAGAAACGGAAAAGTATGACGTAACCGCAGGAAAGCCATGAACAGACAGTATTTGTTTTCCTAGATTTGATACTAATACATAGGAACTAATGCAAGATATTCAATTCTTTTTATCCTGATGAAGATAAGTCAAAAATGTCCGTTTTATGCTTAGAATTCCAGTAATCATCCAATTCATAATCAGAATTATCATAAGAAATCTTTAATCCCGTTATACTGTAAACAATTTAGGATAAGGTGTGAAATGTCAATCTTCTGATTAGCAGATTTTATTTAAAAAAAAACACTAATAAGACGAGGCTGTGAATACACGACCGTCAGACAAATCCCCCAATCTTATATTTGCATACTGAATCCCCAAAAGAACAAAACGGAAGAAAAAGTAAGGAACTTTTTTAATTTGAAAATTGAATTCCTGTCATCCCACAGCTCATCTCGAATTCCAACGAGATTTTGACCAAATAGCTAAGAGCAAGATGGTTCAAAATGATAGAAATATATGGTTTTATTCATATTTGGAAGTAGAGTAATATTATTGGTATATTCATACAACAAGAATATTTTTATGGTCAACGCAAAACAATTTTTGTAAATAGTGAACGATTGAGACAAAAAAAGGCATCGTTAATAAGAATACTGAAAGCTTAGTTATATAAAAGTAAACAAGCCGTATGCTGCTATTGGATAATACATTCAGCAATTCTACGAAATTTTATTTCCATCTTATTGCAGCTATAAATTTCGATCACGCGAATCTTCTGTGATTAAATATATTCACAAGCGTGCTCATGTCAAATATCCGAGAAAATATGTAGGTAGATTGAAATGTTCGTTTGCAGACAATCGAATAAATATGCTGACCGGGAAAAAGCCGCTCGAGAGAACAGAGTTTTTTATATTGAAATGTGTCAAAAAATTTGCATCTGTGATGTAATAAATTAGTGGACAGACCATTTTTCAATGTTTCTTTCTGAAAGCTGAACATTCTCACGAATAAACTGAATATAACCCGATGTAACCGAAAATGGTCCCCACAGGGAAGATAAAGAACACCTATAAAACTTCTCCACGAGCCGGAACACAAAGGGCTATTATTCGGTTATTCCCCCAGAAGTGGAACAGTTTCTCTCCATGTTGGCTTTATTAACATCTTGCTCGAAAGAGGCCTTCCCTCCATTTACATTGTTGCCAACAACTTTTGTGATATAATATCAATCCTTCGTGAAGTTTAGTTTCTAATTCGAAATTGTTCTAGGTCAATGAACTCATATAAAACATTTCGCAACACTGGGATTAGCAACCGAATATTTCAGATCTGTATAACAGTGTATAAATAGATCTGAATTATAAATCACATAAGAATAAAAAGAAAACGCAATGAATAGACCGAGATTCGTATGAACTTATGCAACTGGTCATGACCAAATCGTAGAATAACACCTTATTGAAAAGCCTCCCAAGACCCACTCCCTTTTTTTGTTCTAGGGTCAAAATTCCTATTCCGATGTTTATGGCTCATGGAAAACATCCCGACATTGGAAAAAGTTAGATCAATGCCGGCGGAGAGAGCTCTAGAAAATCGCTGTTTTCACAAGTTTGAGCAATTTAAACGTCGAGGTTGAGTAATCATTGGACTGAAAATAAATTAAATTGGTGTTTTTGACTTAGGATCGATATTTTAATGTCACCTCAAGCTTAAAGTACATTAAGGTGGACTTTGAAATTGTCTGCCGTGAGTGCCTTACTCCAATTGCGACACTCTACGACACTTAAGGCAGACAATAATTTTAAAATCAACCTTAACGTTGGGGGTAGCTTAGCTATTCTACACTTCAAGGTGACGATCAAATATCGGCCCTAGAACCAGAGAACTAGAAATTCACTGGTTAATTTGTTTCATGTATAGACAGTCAGTTATTTTTATTACAAGTTAATCTTGTTCCACCAGAGCGGCGGATCATTTCTGTGTTGCCGGGGGTTATTCGGGGTTCATGCTTTATTCTGAGAAATTATGATTTATTATATTATATATTATCGTTACTGCTTCCACATGAGTCCTGGAAATCGGTGGATAGCGGTGGAATACTTATTCCAAGCCAAAAAGAGCGGTAAAAAGATTATATTATATACTTGAATGTTCTGGTGTGTTTGTATATATGATGTTTCCCTATTTTATGCAATGAGGATTGACAATAGAAGGAGAATTGGAGTTACCTTTTTTTCAACAAAAAAATGTTGCATTTTTTTAGCATTCTATTTTGGATTAAAAAGTTAGTTTCACATCCCTGAAATTGAATAATATAATAATGAATGGCAAGGATATAAGTGTACCTCATCAATAGAACCTTCAGTTGTTATTAGGAACTTGTGAAAGATTATGTCTTTCTAAAAATAAATCGATTTGTGTTTTTGATTTGCCAGGATCATCTGTGCTCAACTGACCAGTAGATGCTACTGTGAAAGACCATTTCTGAACATGTAAAATTACTCGCAACACCCTTCAAATGAAGACTGCACGTGGGTGAAACTACATTTATTAGTGTTATTGTTTCCACTCCACTTGCCCAGTAAGTCTCACTGCTATTTTGTGATAAGAAAGCTAACAATACGGAACTTGAGCTCATGAATGGGAAACTGGTCGAATCAGTAGTTTACAGATATAAGCTGTATGGTGTATTCTGGCCCGAGAAAAACATCATTTTGATATGAACTAACGACGGCGACGTTGATCCGCATAATAGTAAATGGATGAATTGTTGGCAAACATGGATGAAAACTGTCATGGATTATTGTATTTTATCAACTGAAGACACTGTGGTTTCTCATACGTAGACAGTTTGAAGTCTTTACAACGATGCCGTGTATGTCTCACTATTGGGAAAAGAAAACCTTACTTACTTAAAAATGTTGAAGATCTGATTTGAAACGAGATTTGTTCGAACTGATCCAAGTTGTTGGCTATGAATTGACGTAACCTCCAAATATTATTTGAGGTATCAGACACCAATGTATAATTTTATTTGTGTCCGTGAACTCAGATTGGTTCAAATCATGCGATTATGGCAGGATTGGCACCTCCACCTCATGTACGGAATAGATCGGAACAGTATCTTTTGATTTCATGGTATCTACTTTGGGTGAAAAATTATCGACAAATACTGGATTGTAGGTCGGACTGGTTTCCATTTACGTTTTCATGACAGCTGGCCCATTTTGATAACATGCTAATTGATTGAAGCATGTATATAATCAGATTATGATAAAATGTATGGACACTCAAATACCTACGAGTCTAGACTATTTAAAAATTTGATATCGACGCCATCAGTCAAAATTATTACGACATCCCACGGTCGCGGTCGATGACTCCATATTATTATTCATTCAACATTGTTTTTAGTATTATCGTTGATTTATTTTCTACAGCTTCACGATTTTTCTCTCTCTCACAAAAAAAACACTCTGGAAAGCAGTAACTATAACGAATGCCTGTGAACAATACAATTTCCGAGAACTGTCTTGAACAAAGGTGCTCTGAAAGCTGACTTTTTCGGAAAATATTTTCAAGTTTCTGGAATAGTCGCTAGGAGGCGTAACAACCAACACCAAGTATAAAAGTTTGATGGAATTTAGCCCAATGAGAATATCATTTCAATATTTAGTGACTAGTCACCAAAACTATTCACCTTCACTTTTTGTCTAAAACGTTTTTTTCCATCTATCAAAATAAAGCGGTGGAGTAAAATTCAATTGTTTTTTTGAACAAACAGAGACTTCTTCGGTTTTGCTTGACCGAACTTGACGAGCTTGAGCTCATATGAAAGAGTATAATCTGCCCTACAAAATGCCTATTTGCTTTTCAATTTGTGACCTTCGCCGTCGCCGCTAGATGGCGATAACTGAAACGGTAGCATATTTCTGAGTTTTTTCCAAAAAATGGAATAGTACAGGGTTATTCATTATATTTTGACACCCATCTACAGCTCTTATTGCGAGTGATAGAAAAAAACTTTAAATACAAAAGTTTTGGTTATGGGGGTTATGTAGAAAACATGTAGCTTCGTTTTTAATGGAATGTTGATAGTTTATATGATTAAGTTAGTGTTGTGAATATTTGTTGTAGTTTAAAAAAATATATTTTTTGAATTCAAATAGTTTCAAAGTGACTGAACCAAATGCCTACAAACCATATATATTTGAAATCAGATTAAAGAGATCTTTCATTTTAGTCAATAATATACAGGGTGTTCCATTTAAAAAAATATGACTTGATGAATTTTTTCTATGTTATGATTTCGATTTGTTGATTCCGCTATCACCAGAAGATACTACGTGAAAAAAACCAAAACTTTTGTATTTAAAGTTTTTTTCTATCACTCGCAATAAGAGCTGTAGATGGGTGTCAAAATATAATGAATAACCCTGTACCTATATTGATTTTTATATATTTTATATGGGGAAGAAAGAGAAATTAAAAAAAAAAAAAATTAAATATATAAAAATGAATTTACGACCACATTTGATTTGTTTGGAAAAAACTCAAAAAATTACTACCATTTCAGTTAACGCCATCTAGCGGCGTCGGCGAAGGTAACAAATTCAAAACCAAATAAGCATTTTGTAGTGCAGATTATCTTCTTCCATATGAGCCCTAGCTCGTTAAAATCGGTCAAGCGAAACGGGAGAAATCTCCGTCTGTTTAAAAAATCAATTGAACTTACCCCACCACTTTATTTTGATAGGTAAAAAAACCTTTTTGACAAAACGTTTAGATAAATAGTGAATATGAAAACAATATCATCGTGATATTTTCATTGGGTAAAATTCTATGAAAATCCTATTTTTCTACTTGTTGTTGGTTGTTACACCCCCTAGCGACCATTCCAGAAACCTGAAAATATTTTCCAGGGTGTTCTCTTGGCCGTTTTAGTAATACCATTTTTTGTCACATGTCTCTACGATGAATAGCTTCCGGGATGTGGCCGCTCGCTAACCTTAAATGATCAACCAATACTGGTTCCCCCGTTCGACACATTAGGATTATTGCTTCCAACCATCAAGAAAATGATGTGGATTATCACGCAACATTTTGTCGTAAACTAGGAAACATTGAGATATATTAAAATAATGTTCTTTTTACAATACAATTCACAATTTTTCAATATTTTTTGCGAGCTAAAGATTCATTCAAGTTTGTGTGCTTTAATGAAAACAAAAATATCAACAAGGTTTTATCTGCTTCATATCTTTCAAAATCAGCCACGAGTCTGAAGATCTCATCAAAGAACCCTGATATAAACTAACTTGAAAAAAAATTTTAATAGGTATTTCCAGAACACATCATTTAACACAACATGTCACCCCTATGTACAGGGTGTTTCATAATATGTTTATGCGCAGGACTTCAGGAAGTGATAGCTCGCCCAAAAATATGAAAAAAAGTTTCTCAAACTATAAAATGCATCATTTTTGATATACAGGGTATTAAAATTGAAAACAAAAATTCGTTTTCTGCGAATTGTTGTTTCCTCAATGAAAGAGGCTCTCAGCTTTATTGAATTGGTGTTTTCATGTGTAGCGTAATTCGGAAACCAATCGCTCAAACAAAATATCTCGTATGAATAGATCTGCTTTTTGGCTACTCCAGCATTCACTTTATTTCCAGGTTGTCTTGTTAACGCTCAAAGTTATAGAGATGATGCTCTATAATAATATTTTTCTAATATTTTTTAAAATGTTTTGACAAATGTCAGAAGTTATCTTGGTGGCATATCATGCAACAAGAATTCATGCGCAAACTCGTTTACTCGATTCGACAGAGTTGTCACATTGTGAGAGTTGATGACGTCTCTGACTTCAGTTTCTTCTAGGGGCGGCAGAGCGAAGTTCAAAATTAGAAGCCCTATAAAAAACGGATAGCGAAAAAAATTGCCAACTCGTGAATAATATAGCCAAAACAACGATCAAGGACAATTTTTGGAAATAAGTACCCCATTCACGCAATAAAGAATTGGACAATTGAGTATTACTATGTTTAAATGTCAACAAAATAATTTGTACACAGTGATTGTTTATATTTTACTCAACAGATAATCTCAGTCAATTTAGGTTTTACAAAAAAGTTTGAATGAGGGAATTTGAAGTATTTTTTTTTATGGAAATTCAGAATCTGATAGCTACCAACAAATGCGAAAATGCATCCAAAACCTTACATTACATACAAAACATTTTACACAACATGGTATTCTTTAAATGAGACAGCCTGTATATTTTAAGCTAGAATTTTACATCTTTCTGTTCTAATTCCAAATATATCATTGACTTTGAACTTAAATAGCGCAAAAACGGCTGAACCAAATATCAACATATACAAGGCGTCCACCCTAAAGTGTTCCCACCACTGTGAAATTTTTGTTTATTAACCGGATTTCATTTTTTTTTAGTTTGATAGGTCTTGACAAAAACTTTTTGAGCACATGCGAATTGATTCCAGAGTAATTGTGAGGGTTCAAAGGGGGTCAAATTTCAGAAAATTATATTACGGCATTTTTTAGAAAAAAATGTTGACGGAATTTTAATCAGCATCGCCAAAAACTCATCTGTACTCTGTAGAAATTTTCCACTATCTAATCCACAAGATGCCCGAATAAAATAGTCCTAAGTTTAATAAAAAACGTTAATTAAACCCAATTGTCGCACCACTCTGTATTAGGTATCGATCATTTCTTGTTTGAAACACTCATTCAGGGGTTTTATTTACATCTTTATTGTAAATTAAAACGTACAGAGAGGCTCAATAAGCAGTGTAAGTGATCAATTAACAAATTAACAAAAAAAAACAACACGGGATTTTTTTTATGTAAGTACAGGTGGGTTATTGGTGATGCTGATTAAGATTCCGTTGTAATTTTTTTCTAGAAAATGCCCTAATATCATTTTCTGGAATTTGAACCTCCACAATTATCATGAGTACGCCCCTGGAACGAATTTGGCATATTATGCTCAAAAAAGTGTTTTTCAAGACCTATCAAACAAAATAACAATTTCAAAATCGGTTAATCAACAAAAATTTTACAGGTGTGGGAACAGTTCAGGGTGGACACCCTGTATGATAATATAATCGGAATCAGAAGAAAAAGATCTATCATTCTAGCAAAAAATATACTGGGTGTCCCATTTAAAAAATACCATGTAGTATACAATTTTTAGGTTTCCGATGCATTTTTGCATTTCTTAGTATCCGATTCTGACTGTCCATGGAAAATACTTCAAATTTGCTCATTTAAACTTATTTGTAAAACCAGATATTGTGAGCAAAATATAAACAATCATCCTGTACATATAAAAATATGAAATATTGAGACAACGCGGCGGTATAAATTGTAAAATAACTACATATAAAACGTTTAAAAAGACCGATTCGTTCTCAAATTCCCCGCGCATTACAGCCATTAGTTACAATATGGCAACACTACAGGCTTGATACAAGTATCTGCAACCAACTTTATAATTGGTGACAGATCAACTCGATGTGCATTCATAAACTCATCAATAATTATTGTTTTGAGAAGATAAAAATGACAAGACAATAAAAAAAAAATCTAAGCGCCCTTAGCTTATATGAGAGGGTATATCAATACAACGCAGAAAATATTCGAATTTTTGCTGGAGTGCAAAATAAAGAAACAATGAGGTACGTATTTTATATTGCTGTTTCGGCCTCAATTTAATCAAAAAAACAATAATTTATACTATTTGTACCTATATCTCCGTTCTTATGCAAATTTCTAATAGGTGATTTTTGGTAGGTCTACCAACTTATTTTGACGAGTTATACAAGCTGCTAAAATAAATGACCCAATTTGATGGGGATAAATTGAAAACAATAACTACTCATAACATACAGCACAGGAAAAAGAGTCGGTACTTGTTACCTACCATGTTGCCTTTATCAATCCTACTGTAATTCCTTAAGTTATGGTAACATGTGGATTTAAAATTGGATAGGTATTAAATGTATTATTATTATTATTATTATTATTATTATTATTATTATTATTATCAAATCCAAATTTTCCTATGCACTTTATCAACTACGGAAATATCTGAGTTGCTTGTAAATTCATCCTGAGTGGGACCCACAACCGCACAAAACACTACGTCTCCATTTATACTCAAGAAACGCCCATATTTCTACATCCGTCACAATAGTTACATTTCCGAATGAAAGACCCTCATAATGAGATTGGCAAGCGCCTGCCTGCTAATCTAAATGGAGCGAGAAGTTTGGATCATTAGAGGTTCAGGGTATGATTAAATTAAACAGAAGATACGCAACTTACTTAAGGACAGATAAAGAACGAAGTGGATAATGTGGATGAGTTGGATAACTTTTCTCGAAAACTGTTCTCTTTATTTGAACAAAGTTAAATTAGGTAAATTGGATAATAAAAGAACCAATAGATACTTTTGACTGGATTACAATGATGTTAATGTTGATTAAAATCCGATCCACATAATTCCTGGAAATCCAATATATACAAAATCAGCCACTATCTTGACAGCTTCATCAAAAAGCAGACAAAAATTAGGATACAGAGATACATAAACGCATCACCAATAAGTAGGACGTAAACAGATTTCAATTACAACAGAACATATTGCCACTTTGCTAATGCCACTTATTGCGATAAAAGACTGATTGGAAAATTGTATTCTATTCCAGTTGGCTTCAATCAGTATTTTTATCACATTAGAAGTATAAGCATCATAGTACGATCATGTTGAAGAATATTAGTTACATAAGTATAATTATAATTTTGTACATACACAAAAGCACAGCAGGTGATGTATGTCCTGCAGAAATTCAAATTTCTCAGCCGCAAATGAGCACGACTTTTGTAAGTAAGATTGTTAATTCATTATTTTTGAAATGCAGAACGATTTGTTTTGAAGTGCAAATGTTGTCTTTATTCATTTGGAGAGCGAGAGTGATATTCACCCCAAAATGTTGAATGGAAGTTCGAGTGATACCTTATTTTGGCTCTTCGAACCTGATTACAACTGCCGAGTGTCAAGTATCTTCTGTCATTCCTCTTGATATGAAAGCTTGTCAAATATTGGTTTTCAATTTTTTTTTATTCAACAAATAATTAACCGAAAGAATTGACATTTCCAAACTAAGAGGATATGATGAGGGACAGAGGATTACCAAAATGAGATATAACTCAATTCATTTGGCGAAGATGTATTTCAGCAAAAGGGAAAAATAATAATAGTCCTAGATAATACATAATTTATGAATATTTTCATTTTCTAGGGACAACAATCGAACCTCATGAACATTAAATCGAATGATTTTTATTTTATCAAATACTCGATCAGTGTTTCTCACCTACATTATTGTTTGGATGTTTATCAGATGATTGGTTATTTGTTCTATTATGAGTATCTTCTATTGGTGTCTATTTTGTATTAACAAATCTGACTAACTCTAACGATTACTTCTATTCAGATGGATGGCTTCTGGTACGAACATTTCTACTACAACACCGTATTCAATAACGAATCATGCTCACATTTCAAGATTCGATGCAACGAAAGTACCTCATCCTGTACCATACAGCATCTTATTTGGCAGGCGTATTTCTTGAATGAAATTTGGAACGGCACGGTGTTGCAAAAAGAAAATTCAGTTGAAATGACGATTCATTCTATGAACAGCACTATTGTTTACGGTGTCAATATCAAATTTTTGGAAAACGGTTTGCTCATATGGGCGTGTGATGCAGTTAATAAGACCGAATTAGGTGAGTAAAGATCTTCAGGAAAATCTTAAATTGATGTCACTGATGTGCATAACTGGCAGCATACTTCAAAAAACTAATAAGAAACATTATTCGGAAACGTTACAGGTTTGGAAATTGAATCTTTTTGTACAATTGAACAATGTTTTGAAAAGGCTATGTTTCATCCTTGAGAGAAAAATGACAGAAATAATCTGTGACGCTGCTTCGGCTGAAGAAGCCTCTAAGATATCTATACCTTAATTGCGGGCTGTGATACTGATATTTTTCAAAATTTTTGAAAAATATCAGTATCACAGCCCGCAATTGTTTCCATGTTTCACCATCATTATGATGTTCGCTTGATTTATATGATACCACACAAACGTAGATATGTGCAAAAAAACATTTGTCAACCACCATTTCCATCCTACATCACAGCTTCCCTATGTTTTTCGCTGTTTCAACATTGTGATTCACACGAGACTCCCATCAATAAGATGTGACACATTAAAATCCTCAGAAGCTTCATTTCAACCCTGTTTTTCCCCATCTATTAACCAAATATCACGATCCATATTCTTTTTGACATATTCCTAGTCACCAAAATTCCTAATTCAGATGGGGTGATACTAGGAAAAAATCTTTCTAGAGCCTTTGTAACAACATTTCGTTTAACAACATAAAACAAGTCCGTTATTATTCTTCTATAATTTGTTTTATTAGAAGTATGGGACATACGAAAAGTTGATAACAACAAATGGATGTTCGACAACTACGTTTTCCAAGTATTTTTTCCACATTTCGTGATTTTTTTCCAGTTGTTAAAAGATTTTGGGTGATTGATGTATTGTGTATTAATTGCTTTTTCTGTAGAATTTTTGCCAATGGATTTGAAAAAATAGATTATATGTACAGGGTGATTCACTATATTTTGACCCCCCCTCTAACTCATTCTATACAAAGTGTACAGAAAAAAGTTATAGACAAAAGTTGTTTGGTTTATACTAAATTTTGTTAATTTAGCAGTATCATTTATACAGGGTCTTCCCAAAGCTGTCCGCAGCACCCAACTTTAAAATTTAAAATGGGACACCCCGTTATTTCATTTTAGATTCTCCGTTAAATTCTAACTCAAATGTGCATGAGGTATATTTATTTTATCTCTTGTGGCTTTCGAGATAAAGGCTGATGTTAAATTTTGTGGAAAATCCAATATTTTGACCCTCCTCTTACTCATTTTAACAAGATGTAGCAAAAAAGTGTAATACAAAAGTTGTTCGGTTTATACTGAATTGTTTGAATCGAGTCATATTGTCACATTAGTACTGGAGGCAAATATACTTAGTGTAAATCCACCCAATTTGCCACTGGTAGAATCGCTGAGCGAGCAGTTTTGTTGCTATAAATAGACACGTTCAGCGAGACGGCAGGTAGTAGTTGGCCTACGCTAATTACTCGTTCCCTCCCCGTGAGTAGTGCAACCCCTCTCACTCCCTTCTATCCCTGTGAGTAGTGCAACCCCTCTCACTCCCTTCGATCCCTGTGAGTAGTGCAACCCCTCTCACTCCCTTCTATCCCCGTGAGTAGTGTAACCCCTCTCACTCTTCGTCGAACTTCAGCGTTATATAACTCCTCCTAGGAACAACGCCACGGAGAACATGCTCGTCCTAATCTTATGGTGGTAAGAGATTGTATTGATGTATGGTTGGCAACAATATATTGAGGCTACTATCACAAACTGAGTTTCCCTACTGATCAGCCCAGCTACGTTCCCTAGAGCACGACAGGTGTTGCGGGTCCAGTCGAAGACCCAGTCCAACACCTTACGTGACAATATTATTTATACAGGGTGTCCCAAAAACAACACCCAACTTTAAAACTTTAAATAAGACCCTGTATTTTATTTTATTTTCAGATTATACGTTAAATTCTAAGTCAAATATGTATGAGGTATATTTATCTTATCTCTTGTGGCTTTCGAGATAAAGGCTGTTAAATTTTGTGGAAAATCCAATATTTTGACCCCTCTAACTCATTTTACACAAGGTGTAGAAAAAAAAGTGTGATACAAAAGTTGTTGGGTTTATGATTATTTTTCTAATCGGGCTATATCATTTATACAGGGTGTCATAAAAGCTGTTAACAACACCCAACTTTAAAATTTTAAAAAAGACAGCCTGTATTTTATTTTATTTTCAGATCATACGTTAAATTCTAAGTCAAATGGATATAAAATAAATCTATCGTAACTTTTGCCACTTTCTAGATAAAGGCTGTTCAATTTTGTGAAAAATTCTAAATTCTGGATTTGTATCTTGATAAACATATTGAATAAAGATTGCTTTGAAGCTCAAGTCCGCCTCATAAAAGATAAAAAACAATTCTAGATTAGTTCAAAAACAGCTGCTTTCCATTTTAAAAGGCTCACGCTTTATTATGAATTGTAATTGTAGCTCTAAAACTAAGGCAAAATCCAACAGCATTTATCTCAAAAACGGCCGAAGATAAAATAGATTTATCTTTTACAGATTTAACTTAGAATTTATCGTAGAATCTAAAAATGAAATAGAATACAGGATGTTCCATGTAAAATTTTAAAGTTGGATGCTGTGGTCAGCTTTTGGGACACCCTGTATAAACGATACTACCAGATTTAAAAAATTTAGTTTAAACCAAACAACTTTTTTCGTACACCTTGTATAAAATGTGTTAGAGGGGGGACAAAATATAGGGAATTTTATATTTTTCACAAAATTTAACAGCCTTTATCTCGAAAACGGCAAAAGGTAAGATATACCTCACACAGATTTGACTTAGAATCCAATGAGGAATCCAAAAACAAAATAAAATAAAGGGCGCCCCATTTGAAATTTCAAAGCTGGTTGCTGTGGAAAGCTTCTGGGACACCCTGTATAAATGATACTGCCAGATTTAAAAAAATTAGTATAATCCCAACAACTTTGGTATCAAACTTTTTTCTGTAGACTTTGTTAAAAATGAGTTAGAGGGGGTGTCAATATATAGTGAATCACCCTGTACTTTTAACGAAAAAAGCTATTATCTTCCTTTTGTAAGTTCAGAAAATTAAAACGCATATTTTTGAACCAATTTAAAGGAAAAAAATCCATAATAAGGATTATGTCTACAAGAATTATGTTTCGGAGAAACTTGATATTCCAATGATCTAAAAACTATAGATGAAACATAGCGAAATAAACATGAGGACAACATCGAACTGTTTATTTGGGTGCACTCGGGTGCAGAGTTTCTCCCACCACGTTGTTTGCCATACTTACTCTATTAAAAGTATTACTACGCAGCAAAAAGATTAAAACATTGTTTGGAATCATTTTTCAAACCATTTTATGTACGAATATTAATCACATAAGTTGATGGTAACCTTTTTGTTTAGATTGAAACATCTCTTCAAGATTTGTTTATTTATTTAGGATTTAGAAGAACCAGTATTTTCTTCTGAAAATTAAAAAAGCTGAAGTACGGCAACGCACCAAAATTGGGTCCGCCCTTATCGATCGGATTTTGTCTACACGTTTCATTCATATTTCGTCTCATTGGCGTCTCGTTTTTTGAGTGAGGTTTGGTGTTGATTTTGTGAATGTTTATTGTGTTTTATTTGGTTTAGTTTGTAGTGCTTCATTATTTACTTATATGGTATATTGAAATGACTCGCAAGTGTCAAGCTTGCAGTGAATAAGAATTTAAGAATTCTGTAAAAAAGTTACGCCACTGGAAGCTTCGCGTGTTCTAACCGAAGCACATTCTAGTGAGGTGCAAACATATCCCCACTCATCGCCCCGCTCAACTCCTCCTCACGTCTCTTCTATGTTCGATGATGGCCACACAATTTTTCACAGTTTATGAATGAAATGTTTCATCTATAGTTATTAGATCTTTGGGATATTCAAAATTTTTCGTGGATAATCAATTTTCAAGCTCTTGAATTTTCCGCACCTATGCTTAGGAAACACAAATTTAGTAATAATAAATTATTAGAAACCAGATTTTTATTTCACATTCAATAAAACATACAGCCTCTAAACTGCAAGTTTCTCTCAGTCTCAGAATTACTTTGATAACTTCTAATTCATAATGCCTTTCCAGAAGTCACTCAATGAAAATATCAATTTTACAAAATGATGTTGGAGTTGTAACTAAATGAACATTTTCAATAATTTTCACACTCATCCCACATCTATCAGCACCGCGGATTCTTCATACACATTTCTGAGTAGGTATTTGAGATACTATGAAAACTTGCAGAATACTTCTTCTACGATACCTAAATACAAAAACGTCGCGCGGAATTTTTACATTATTCGCACTAGTCCAAAAAACACATGATAAGAATAATATAGACAGTGTGCGATAATATACGGTCGAACAACGAATTATTATTATTAAAACAAACTACAAATATGGAGAATGTTATGCGGAAACAGTTCGTGAATTGCGTGGCATTTTTGGCCAAATCACGCGGCAGTTCAAAAATTACTAATCAGATATTATTATATTTACTGAATACCAAAATGACGCTTATAAACCAACAACAATTCTACAGTTCAAGAACAAAATTGAACGCGATATTAGCGAAATTGGGTCAGAATTATGTGATTGAACATTTCTCGAAAGGAATTAGCGTCGGGGCGGCCATTTGCTAGATATTATTTTTCAAGTTTAATTGCAGTGTATTAACTTCAAATTGAAATATAAGTAACACTCACTTTAAATAAATTATGACTTATTTCACAATTAAAATGTGTTTTTTTTTGTTTACATTTATTATACGAAGACTGAAGAAATAAACGAGCCAGATAATTTAGCCAGGTCTAAACCTTTGCCAGGTTATACATGATGACTCGCGTAGGTGGTTTGTTATTCTGTATTTCAAAGAAGGCTTTTCCAAATGTTTTGAATTTTGGCATGAGTCTTTATGAAAGTTTCGTGTAATGCAGCTTTTAAAAATACTTTGACAATTGCAGAGGTGCCAGATACACTAGTTATTCCTAGTATTGTTTATATACAGGGTGTCCTGTTTGAAATAAGAAAGTTACTTGGCAAAAATGTTATATCTACCAAAACTGCAATCATCAAAGTATTTTTAAAACTTGCATTAAATACCTAAAGCCATAAAAATACCTGGCAAAGATTTAGACCCGGCAAAATTATCTGGCTATATGAAAATTTCAAGATGCCTCAAAAACTTTTTTTATTCAAAAGTATGTAGGTTGGCTTTGCCCCCCAAACCCCTCAGCCAGGTCTACGTTTTTTGAATTCAGATATCATAGAAGAAGTATTCGACAAGGTTTCATAGTGCCCACTCAAAGATGTCCACTAGCTCTGCTAATAACTGCGTATTAGAAATTATTGATCGACTTATAAGGAAAGGATACTTTAAAACAATGGGCGGTGTTTACGTATATTTTTGCCAATATGGACCGAGAGATAACGACCATTTTTGGGTAACGTTCAATGCCCGTTGGCGAGCTGGGGTATGGTATATTTTAATATTTGAAGTCGATCAAATTCTATTCCCCCTCCCCGTGTACCAACTCCTAGACAAATAATTGAGATTGTCCAAAAAATTAGAAAAAAATAACGATCGATGCCTATCTGCCGTTGAGATTTTATGATTGTGTACTTAAAAAAATCCATCGGTAACTCATCGGCAGACAGTTCCAAGTGATAGGTTCTGCAGGACCTTACTATGAAATTGTTGTGAGAAATGATGAAAAAAAAAACCGATTGATGCCAGTCTGCCAAATCAAAGATAGGTTTAAAAGCTTAAAGGAAACCTTAAAAGTCTATCGGCAGACATATCGGACATTATAATGTATACGTAATAATGAATTGGAATTTTTAATAGTAATATTTTCGTGACAATGTATGACATTGGCAGACGGACATTTGTATAAGAAACAACAAAATTCGCAATAATTATTAAGTATATGTCCTATATGTCTACCGATGGATTTTTAAGGTTTCCTTTGAACATTTTAACTTACCTTTGATCCGGCAGACGGGCATCAATCGTTTTTTTCATCATTTTTTACAACAGTTTTAGTAAGGTCCTGCAGAACCTATCACTCGGAACTGTCTGCCGATGAGTTACCGATGGATTTTTTTTTAGTACAGAATCATAAAATCCCAACGGCAGATGGGCATCGATCGTTTTTTTTTACATTTTTTTGGTACAATTTCAATTATTGCTCTGGGAGTTGGTACACGGGGAAGAAACAATTTTATTGCATTGATCGACTCAAAATATTGAAATATACCTTACCCCAGCTCGGCAGACAGGCATTGAACGTTACCCAAAAATGTTCGTTATCTCCCGGTCCAATAGCTATCTTCGTTATTCATAACCGTGGAGAGTGGTTCAGATTAGCAAATTTGTAGTACTTTTTCTGAATGATCAGAATTTGTTAACAAAAAAAACAATTGAGTATAAGAAATTAAAAAAAATCAGGCTTCTTCATTTTTTTTTAATGGTACACCCTGTATTTTATCCCCTAGTTCGATAGAGAATAACAAGTTCCCTTACGCCACAGTTTTTTTGAAAAATTTATATTTTTTTTAGGTCAAGCAAATAAGAATGCTGCTTTTTTGTCTTTTCAATTTTTCCTGTATCCAGCTTCGTTTTCAAAATAAAAATAAAAAACCGTTTCCCCGCTTCAATTATTATTTTACTTTTTATCTCAAAACAAGGCTAGATACATAAAAAAAGCAAAAAGACGAAAAAGCAACCTTTTTTCATTGCTTTTTCTAAAAAAATTATAATATCTACAAAAAAGCGGTGACGTGCCATAGATTTACCTATAGATATCAACTGGATGACCCTCTGGGATAAATGCTTTTATCTTAATTACACAAAATAAAGACCCTTATGACGAAAAATAAGCGTGCCAAATTTTGTCAAAATAAGCTAAAAAATTTCTGAGTAATTAACAAAAAACCGTTTTTTTTTTTAAACTTTGACACCCTCTACCTATTTCGAAAATTGGGACTCTTGAGACATACGTTCATATGAAGTTTTTATCTTAAAATAAACTAAAGAATCACCACCTGAATTTGTTTGCACTTATTTATTTACACCCAAAGCAAAGACACAATGATAAAAGAGACCTTTGTTTTTATTTACTTACCGGTGAAATGACAAAATGTCTGCCTGATTTTAATTTCTGGCCACACACTACAGACTTTCAAGTCATTGTTTATCAATAAAACACTAGATAGCGCAATTTAGAATTGAAAATGATTAACAGAGTTCAGTTTTCTCCTGAGAAACTGAGGAATAATTTCACCAAACAAAAAAAAAAAAAAACAAAATGTAAAAAATAGCGTCTGACAAACTGGCCTTGATTTTGCAAGCAACGGCAGATGATGCCAAGTTTCAACACAAAACGTAAACCTCAATTCAAATTTTCACCTTCAAAAATGTTTTTTGATGACAGGGAAGTGATTTGTGACGAAAAACTGAAGATAAAATTCTGGTTGTTTGGGCTTGGTGATTTAGAAGATGAGCAGTTGAATTAATTTATTTTTCCAGGTATTTTTCCATAAAGCTTCAGAACATTTAGGGCACCTGACAACATAGCTGGAAAAACTACTATACTTGAATGAGGAATATTTGTTTTTTTGTTGTCTTGTGAAATCAAGCCTATGGTTGGGGGTGTTATCTTTAACGTTTTTCTATGCAAATAATTATGATAATAGATTGGACAAAAGGTACTGAATAATAAAGACCAGCCAACTATCCCATGTATACAAAGACGTTAATATCTTTATAACCGTTAAAGATAATACCCCCAACCCTTATATATTTTTAATCAGGAAAGAATAATTCTCTATCGAACTAGGAAATAAAATACAGGGTGTTCCATTTAAAAAAAGAGAAGAAGCCTATTTTTTTTGGCTTCTGATGATCAATTATTGTTTTTTCTGATAACAATTTCTGATAATTCAGAAAAAATACTACAACTGCTACTTTGCTCTAGGGTTGATACAACGGAGATAGCGATTGGCCAAAATATACGTGAACACCCTGTACACGATTATTGATCTATCTGTTAATTGAAAATCGTGTATCCTGAAGATAACAAATTCACGTGAACTACTGATATATTGTTATCTTTACAGCGTTTGCTACTGTGCTCATAAGATTTGAATCAGATAACAACATAGAGGAGATATGGGCACCTTCTCCGAAAAATCTGGATTACTTGGACATTTTAGAGGGATTTCCAGCAGGTATATGGAAAATTGACGATCACTCACTTTGCAGTTCAGATAGTTTAGTTCAAAAAAATATGTTGACATTTTCGATGTTTTTGATGTTGTGCACAATATGTATACAGAATTGTTTGATGTGAATAATGATAATATAGTGAAATGTGAATGATATTTGAAAATTACTTACAGCATTTGTATGCAGAAACCACTGATTCAGTATCCATGGCATGATGGTACTCATAAACAGACTTTCCAAGTAGATCATCAGGTGTATATCCCAGTACGTCCATCATGCTGAAATAGATATAATATGGTTTTTATAAAATACGACAACCAATAATCTACTCTATTATATGTAATATTATGCATAATAATCTATAGTTCGTAAGCTGATTCCAAAGCCAATGCTCCACTATTATGTATTTGGCACGACATCAAAGCAGTTTTCAACAATTACAATTACTGCCGTGCTTGAAAGATGCACTTTGATCTCACAGATTTTAGGCACACAGACAAGTCTCTTATAATTTTTACTCAGAATAAAAATTTATTTTGCCAATTCTTTCCCAAGATTGCACCATATTATTTTGATCACCAAATACAATGTTATCAATCTATCCGTCTCAAACATACCTAACACAATCCCTCATTACAAAATAATATGTTGAAAGCACATCCAAGATGTAATTGAAAGAGTACATCAAGCGTGTTTAGGGTAAGATTCTAGTGGATATGTCCATTTTGATAAAACTGAAACCAGTAGTGCATATAGGAGTTCTCCTCATATACTATCATAAATAATGGTAATTTTTCCCTCTAAGAAAACCAATGATTCATGAGGTGGAAAGTACAAAGTATGATTGATTACTGACTGTTTCTCATATATTAAAATACGAACAAATTCAATTGAAATAAATCAATCCTGTGCAACGGAACTTTTCAATACTATAGCTTATTAGGTATTTTTCACACAAAATGTTGATCAGTAACCACTAACCGTATCAATGCATCACACACCAGCTTACTGTTTCTGAATACATCACACCCATTGGATTGACCCTCAAACATAACACAAATTAATGTCGAAAGAAAGATAATTTTGAACCATTTCAACAATCTAGGTTATGTATCGTTGAATCCAACAGGATTATGAAAACTATTCTGACGAATGCGAAGCCTCATAACCAATTTCACAAGGTTTGCATCAATGAAGCCTACTATATGAGTCTGGAGAATCTACAGGTCAAAAAACCCCCAAAAAGATTAAGTGATGGCTTATTTTGAACATCTTCTGTCCCCTGAATTCGAAGCATCTTACTATTGTGATCAATTTATTGAAATTAAAAAAGTGAATAAAAATTATTAAAAGTGGCACCAAAATCTTCAAGAAAAATCTATAATAAGTCACAAAAGTCAAGACTAACACTCAACGAGGAGAAACAGCATGGTTCAAGACCACCGACTATGAAGGCCATGGAGGCACAAAGGAAAAAGCTCACCATGGAAAAGGTAAAAACTTCTGAGAACCGCCTTTATTGGAACAAGAATACCATAAGAAATATCCTGAATAATTATTGGAAATCTTCATTGGTAAGAATCCTAATCTCAAACTACACAATCCATGCATTAGGGTCATCCCGGTTGGATACCAAGATTGAGCTTATAAGCAGATAGGTGAAGAGGATCTTAACTATTGAAAGAAATACAAAACTCACGACGATTCAAATTCGAAATCCTTCATTTCTGTCAATCAACCTCAAATGAATCAAAAAGTGTTTCTTTAAATAACAGAACCATTTGACCTCCCTCGAGGACTAGTACTCTCTATACAAAATTACTGAAAAGTAATATTCTGTCCACTATACTAAACAGGAGTGATTTTTAATAGTTATCATGAATTTTACCAAGATCTTGATGAAATGTCAAATATATTCTCAATTATGACACCTGTTATGGAGAATGTCACAATTCAGATTCAAGAATCACCCACTTTTTTGTCTACCCCTAAACCTTCAGTTCTTTTGTGCCGGCCCTTAGTCTACTTATTGTATAATCTTTGGGCCTATTTCGAACTCTTTGAGGTACGATATAAGTGTTCTTAAATCACAATTTCTGAGATTGTCGCAAATGAACATTGATTTTCCGAATGACCTTACTCTTTTTTTGTAAGAGAGTGTCACTCACTCTCTGTCAAATGAGGTGTAAAGATTCCTTGTATCTGCAGGAATCGGTATCTTCCTTGCTCATCTTTTTATAAGATCTTTTTCGCATGTTTTTCAACTGGGTGGTGTCCCATAGACCGTAGTACTTTCAACCAACTGTTCTAGGTCCTTCTTAATTAGTAGAAAGTTGATTTCCTCACAATAATTCCAGCCCGATAGCAGCTTAGCCTGATTATTTAACTATGAGTATCTCAACATCAGCTCCCATTTTACAATGTTTGCGTTGATGTACGATTTTGTGAACCTTTTCTTGCCAACTTGTTCCCTTGAATGCCTGAGTGCCTTTGTACCCAAATAAGCCACCCTTTATTGCCTTTGGGCAGTTTCTCCAAGTATTCTTGATATTCTCTAGAATAATTTTGATCTATTTGCATTCGCAACAGCCATTTTGTGGCTTCGCTGCCACTGGTAATGTAGATTCCTGTCCCCCGTGTTTTTTTTCTTCAAGAAGCGAGTGAAATCTATTATCGCCATTATTAAGATTTGAAAAACTGTACAGATCATTCCCAGCTATCTGGAGTTATCCGTTAAAGCACCGAACATATGATAATATAGAAGGCCCACTCTAGCGCGGAACTTTGAACAAACATCACCAAATTAAAGCCGATCGATTGCCAAAGCCGCATGAACATGTTGTGTTTGATCTGAGACGTTCAAGGTGACAAAGTCATACACGTACACAGTGTGCTCACGGATTGAGTTTTCGTAAGGTGTGAATGACAATAATGTTTTATGTTATCATCAGGTGGATGTGATTGTCTTTGTTACTGTATAAGACTATACGGTATTCATAATAACCACCCCTATCATGAAATCTAAGCTCAAGAATGGAGGAAAAACAAATATACGAATGGTTCAAGATAAAAGCTGATACACCAAATATTGAATTTACAAGAAAAACCCCTTGGCTAATGTTTGGTACACGTCATATCAGGCTTGCGGATGAGACTGATGCCATATGGTTACTCATTTTTTTATTGAAATTTGCAAGTAAATAGCAACACTCAAAACAAATGACGCAACATTAATTTAAAAATTGTTATTGATCTATTTTTCTAGGTTATTTTGCGACGTTGTAGAATGTCTCACCAGGGACAATCCTCGCAGCGGTGCATAAGGAACACCGCTTAATCTAACTTTGAAAATTAAACGAGCTTGGCTAAACTCGCGTACGGTGCATATAGCTGTGAAACCGCCTTGACGCTTAGATCGCCAACTGGTACGTAGGTCGTTGAACATTCCGTTTGTGCTGACTTCCGCAGAACGTCGGATATACTCATTTTTTTGCGTGCGGTTGACGGAGTGATCTTTCTACAGAGTGACCCATTTGAAAGCGGGCCACCCCCATAACATTTTTATTTATGGAGCGATTTTGACGGTTTTTTTTTTAAATGTGGAGAGTGGGAAGCTTTATTTTGAGGCCAGACGACGTCAAGTTCTTTCAAAATTCAAGTACTACTAGATCATATTTCAGAGACTGAAAAATCCAGAATTCATATTAGCGAGTTTTTTACAAAAAATCTCTCAACGCCACTGGATTCGTCATACCCTGAAATGGATCTGTACCATATTTCATGAAAAAAATATTAAAAATTGAACAATGAAAACAAACGAAACTGAAAAAAAAAGAAAAAAAATACACACAGAAATAATATTTTTGAATCAAATATTTTTTCATTAAATTTGGTACAGACTCATTTCAGGGGATGAAAAATCCTGTGGCGTAGGCAGATTTTCTCTAAAAAAATCGCTAAATGCCCGCCAAATGAGAAAAACAGTAGTCATACAGGTGATCCCCTCTCCCCGCACTGGTGGTCGGAACCTTATTCTTGGAGTTTGTTTAAATAATTGTATTCCGATGTGATTTTTTTGTGGAGAATAAACATGGAAGTAGAAAGTAGTAAGATCATTAGAACATAGAAAGTTCTTTTTGTTCTTTTTTTTGTAAATGTTGAAAAGTGATAGAAATTAAAAAAAAAATCAGAAACAAATTTTGTGAAATTCTCAATTATTAGTGTTTGTCTTTATTTGTCAAGGCTTGTCAAGCCTTTATTTCGCTATCAATAGGTTATTCTCGACTTTGTCTAGTTGATACAATGAAATTTTGGCACGCTCACATGCGCCATTTTGATTTCGATGATTCAAAGTTAAATCAAAATGGCGCACTTTGGCGTGCCAAAATTTCATTCTATCAACTCAACAAAGTCCTGAATAACCTTTTGATTGCAGCATTAAGCCTTGACAGCTTCAAAAATGTCTTTTCGGTAGAATTTTATCGAACATGATAAATTCGACTTTTGACCGGATTTTATATGGAAATACTCCTATGTGCGACGAATGGCCTCAAAATAAACCTTTCCCCTCTCTTCCCCGTATCTTTTAGAACAGGTATATGTTTCAGGATACTGAAATTTTCCAGCTCATTTAGATGTTATCACTCTTTAATGAAACAGAGTATTATCCAATTATTATTAGTTGTGTTTTATATGTATTCTCATCAGTGTCTGGAACAAGAAGTAAATATGCACATTTCAGCAGTGTCTTCTGTTTTTTGTAGAGGAGAATTTGATTTTTGAACTGTCAGAGTATGACAGGTTTTTGTTTCACAAAAATGGTGAACCAAAACCTGCTGCCCCATAAGAAATTATCGGAAAACTGGTCCAGGCAACCACAAAAATACCGCATCCCAATCAGTATTCTGCTTTGATAACATCCGATGTCATCAACTTCCTGTCAAATGTGCGAAAGAAATTAAGATATACTCTTCATGTGTGCCAGACTCTCATTTTTTAATATACGTACGTTATAGCTTTGCTCTCTTTCAAAGCAGATTCAACTCTTTGTTTGTAATGCTCTAGAGGATGATACGCTTAATATACTGCGTGAGTCCTGGTGACTCGACTAGATCGGTTTTCAGAAAAAAAAAGAATTACAATGAAGTCAAGAGCGTACACTTTTTTTTTGATCACCCTGTATCTTGAAAACAATTCACTTCGGGGCCCATGTCTATAAGGACTTTTTTTCATGAAATAAGATCAGGAATTTGATGTACGCAATTGGGAAACACCCTGACAATGGTTCCGATTCACATGGTTTATGAAATCTTAACACAAAAGTTGTTCTAACGAATTCAATACAAAATGCTACTTACAACTCATCATCCGCATGAGTAAACTTCATATCCAAATTGTGCTTCGTCAAAAAAGTTTGTCTGGGTAGTGGAGTATCAATATTTGAGGGATGGGGAATTGGTTGCCCTACTGCAACCAAACAACTTGAAAATTTTCCGTTGGATTCATCATCAACCTCGTTTCTTCTGATGGTGTGACCCGTACAGTGAATAACCTAAAAAATAATTGCAAATACAACAGTTTACGTAAAAACCTTCATTTTTACCTTGAAAGTAGCACTTTTCAGATTCAAAGAGCGCCCTTTACTAGTCAGAGTACATTTCAATCTGATGAAAAAGGACTTTGGATCGTCGCACTCTTGTTGATTTTTAGAGATGAGAATGTCTTTGATTTCATCATGATCGCAAGGATGACTGAACTCGTAGATGTTCTGGCCCATTAGGTCAATCTAAAAAGAACATGTCTTCAAAGGTAATAAAGTAAAAACTTGCTTACCTGTGTGATGCCAATATAGTCGCTGACATTCTCAGATAAATAGATGAAATCTCCTTCTGATGATAATACTAGCAGAAATCCTTCCAAGGATTTCAAGAATACCGATTCATCTTGTGCAGCATGTTCTTTTTTCAAGCTTTTCATGGGAACTAATAACGGATGGAAAAAATTATCTGTCAAGCTTAGGTAAATTAACGTGGACAATTGCTTACTAAGATTAATCATGTCACGGACCCTAAGATAAGATATAGCCAAACGCATAACAGATGCCTTGTCCAACTGAGAAACCTGCTCAGTTGACATTGGTAGGGCATTTCCTAGATCAGTAAAAATTTCAGTTTCTCTAGATCGTCTGGTTCGAGCTGCATCACGAGATTTCTCTTTCCGTTTTTCATTATTCCTGAAAAAAAAAACATAAGATGAATCACTTGTTTTATAATCAGCCATAAGTCAAAAATAATTCACGTGATAGGGCATGATATAAATACATCAGCGCAATTTAATAATTTCGTGTTAAATCGGGTAACATGTGATTTAGATTCTCATGGCTGGTTTGGCTGGAGTCCAAGTCAATTTGAAAAATTGTATTTGTACTATGTATCTTGATCTTGATATCCATTCAATTACAGGAAAACCTCACAATTTTATTAACTGAAACTATCAAGTATTGTCCACCGATACAATAAATTAAAATTATTGTTTCTCATAAACAAATTGGATTCTTGTATAATGTGACGGAAACTATACAATATTGATGAGGAGATTGGTAATTTGTTACCGAAAATTATTTTATATATTATAACATATACATATTGTGACGAAAAAACTGAAAGAGCAAAAACTAAGTAGATGATGGGTTGATATGGTTGAAACCTTTGACCGGGCATCCTGGAATATACTTGACGCCAACAACATCAGCGAGTAGACGTACGTAGAGCTTAGCTTTATTCGTATAATCATAGTTGCCAAATTGTCAAGATTGGCTTAGCTATGTGTCTCCAAATAATTTAGATAACAGTTTCATTCAGGTTTATTAAAATTTTTCCACGTAGTTTTTATTCTTTTATTGTTAACGAGAATTTATATTCACACAAGTTGTGTTTTCTTCCTCATATTATGCTTCTTGACCAAATAAGAAATTTAATATACAATTTTCTCAATTGATCAAATCAATTTATCATTTGAATGATGTAGACTGTAGCATTTTATAATAAGATTGTAGCTATATTCTTTTTTGTTTGTCCATATAGAAAACCATGATTATGACAATTTATCAGAGTTTTCAAATATCCTATGATTTTTGAGGATTGATCATCTAAACACGGCAAAACCAGAAATAGTCGATCAAACAACTTTGCTCATTCATAAACAAGTCCAAGAAAGGCGGGGCTTCCAGTTTACAGTACATAGTTGCCAACAATATCAACGCAGGTTTTGGTGAAATATACGTATTCAAGTGCAAATGCGATATTGCCAACAATAGCTCAAAAACCACTCTCTTTCTTTGTCGTTCTCATTGCACGAATGGCGTCAAAACAGACAAGGATTATGAATGAGTTTCCTGGTCTAGTAGTATATAGTCAAAGGTTGAAACTGACGATGAGGCTGGCTGATGTTGTCTTTACCAAATCAGAGCTAACAATCATCGTGCATGTATAAAAAGACTAGGATTCTTCAGTTGAGCAATCTATTGAAAGATTGTCTCCGACATATCATTGGACTTGAAACTTTTTCGGATTCGGACATGGTTACCGCTCTGATAAAGGGATTAACGTGATGGATTGCATTTAGGGGAAGTTCTCAACAATCGTTATGTCAAGGGAAGTGGAATATAAAGATTTGTTAGATTGTAAGATAACAAGTACATACTTCTTATTATGTTATTCGTGATTAAAAATAATGCTTCATGAAAACGAAGTATCATTATGGAAATAATAGTTCGTTTTAAAGGATTCCAATATCAAGTTTTCTTTTTATCCCGGGCCGCGTATTGGCATTCCTTACTACGCTACAGAGCATACATCAGCTGTATCGCAGTAAAGTATGGCTGGGCTGGGCGCACAATTTGTTCAGCCATTGTTTACCACGATACAGACCAAATGCGCTGTATGGAAGAAAAGTTTGGTAGGGATGGATTTGTTCACTCAATCCATTAATTATTATCGTTCACTACGATATATAATGGAAATTAATTACATACATACATAAATATTTTTTTTTACAAAGGTCAATCTAGAATTATCCTATTATTATTATATGTGACGATGTGTGAAGTGACTTCACGGAGCCATTTTTAATTTCGCAAATTTGCACTGAACAAAGTTTCAACTTTTTTAATTTGAGTACATCAACACCTTCTGTCCAATTTATTATCATTATTCCTTGTATGGAAAAACGTTAATATCTTTATAACCCTTAGAGATAACACCCCCAGCACTTTTACATTTGAAATCAAGAAAAAATCCTCTATCTCTATCGAACTAAGGGATGAAATACAGGGTGTCCCATTAAAAAAATGAAGAAGCTTGTTTTTTTTTTCGACTTATGTTGCTCAATTATCATTATTGATAATTTAGAAAAAGTACTACATTTTGCTAATTTGAACCACTTCCTAGGGTTAATATTAACGAAGATTGCTATTGGCCAAAATATACGTAAACAACTTCTACAATCCACGTCTAATTATTATTATTTTGTTCTGGCAGATTTCAAAAGACCAGCCTTTTTGCTCAAAAACCGCAACGGGAAAATTTTCGATTTTGCTAATTTTACACTCAGAAGGCAGTTGCTGACAAATTCTGGAAAAAACAGCTTTCCCGTTTTTTTTTCACGTTAAAATTTTATTGGATTATTATTGTTTACCAAAATTTACAGCTTGACCACGTTACTTGATGGTAAAAATGGTAATGAATGGTACGAATGAGGATAGAGTCAACTTTATAAGACCAATTCAAACTATCCCTGTATGCCGTAAAAATAAATTGTACTGGCAAAGAATATTCGACTGTCGTAGTAGAATATTCTTTGGTAGTAATGGTTAGTAAAGGATAGTTTTATTTTTACGCATAATGATGATGAAAGTAGGTATTTTAATTCGACGCTATTGAATTGAGTCCGCATGTTATGGTGTGCTTCTAATAAGCCTATACAGGGTTTTATTCAATGATGAGCCAAAGTTACAAAGACGCGTTCCTGAACCAATTTCAAGATAAACATGTGTCCTAAATAGTCTGGTTTTCGAGATACAATGTGTTGGAAGTCTACTTTTTGACCACATGAAAAATCATAGGGTGTCAATAAGGAGAGTCAAAAACATTATGTTAATAACAACAAATATAACAACGGGCAAAGTTGACTCGATTTACTAATCATAAATCCGATTCTTTTCTTAACCTGTATCTCGAAAACCAGAATATTTATATTCAAGACACAATGACATAATGACAATATGTTATTATGTTAACCAATGTTGACCTATAAGACCTTTTCTGCTTTTCTACTTGAATTTGGTTCTGCGTCTTTGGAATTACGGCCTCTCATTGAGTAACACCCTGTGAGGACGCAGATTATTGTTGTTGAAACTTTGTTCAGTCAGTCGCACACATCGTCTCATGAATAGGATATAGTGGGATTTTTCTAGATTCACCTTTATAATACCTAGATAATTTTTATATACATATGTATGTAATCAATTTTCTTTATATATATCGTACTTAGTGAACGATAATAATTATGAATTGAGTGAACAAATCCATTTCCACCATATATGTACCTATTTCTTACATGCAGCGCATTTGGTCTGTATCGTAGTAAACAATGGCCGAACAAATTGTGCGCCCAGTCCAGCCATACTTTACTGCGATACAGCTCATGAATGCTCTGTAGCGTAGTAAGGAATGCCAATACGCTCCCGGGCCTGATCTGCCAGGAGGCGTGAATACGAAACATACCATTGTACAACACAGTAACGCGTTCAGTCGTGGTATGCTCTGGGCAGATATTTACGGGCATTTTCGCCGGACAAAACATACCTCGCTGCAACGCATCTCACGCTTTCTATGTACGTATAACATAAAATGTTCAATTAATGTGTATGTACCATGCCGATAAAAATATTACAGAAAAATTTAGTTTTTTCTGCTAAATTAGCAATGACTTGTGTGGGTATTTAATTTTAATATATACAAGAACTATTTATAATAAATTGATCTAGGTTACTGTTATGTGTTTCTACCGGTTTTTACCATTCCTTTTTCGAAAGAATGTTTCACAAAAGATTTTCAAGCATTGAAATTTTGCTGATCGAGTTTTTAATTGGCAGGGCTCCTACTATTCGTCACTTTACAGTGTGATTCACGTGGGTGGTCTGTTACAAGTATTTCAAGAACGGCTTCTCTAGATGTGTTGAATTTTGGTATGGGTACTTGATGCAAATTCTTTGCTAGAATTTATACAGGGTTGTTGGAAAAACTTATTTTTTTCCAAATTTGACTTGACTTCTCGAACATCCTGTATAAAATTTCACTACAGAATTATCAAGGGGGTTTTTGGATAAGCCAAAATCAGAAACTATCTGTTTTTAAATTCAAAATGCCTATGAACTTTCCACATTTTTATTTTAAACTATATTCGATGAGGATTCGCATCATATAGCATCGTCCTTGGTTTTCAAGTAGCAGCTCCTTATGAAGTCAAAATTCCAGTTGGCCGCATATGAATCATATCGTTCCAAATATGAAAAAATTAAATTTTTCAGGATGTACATTGGGATCATTGAGGCTACGAACATTGGTAGCGACCGACGGTCATTTGAATCCCTGTCGTGAAGCCTTTGATCAAACTGATCATCAAGTTTTCACTCAAAAGACACATGAATAGTTCCGGTACATACTATTAAGTTTTCTTGCACATTGAAATTATAAATCCTCTTCAAAAATTACATTTTTCAAGCATTGCTTGCCAGTGACTTTACTCTTTTTAATTTCCTTCCTCTCAAAAATCGTGACATTGTAGGTGTTTCACTACAAACTACTGAGAAACTGACAAGGACATACAAATACTTAACGAAACAAGGGACACTTGATATCAAAATCTGTTATGGGATACAATGTCATGATCTTTCGAGAAGTTCAAATCTAATTTCCTTTTTCACGTGATGATTTAATATGCTCAATCCATGGTATTCAATCTGAATTTTGAGAAAAACATCATATTTGTAGAAAGTAAGTTTTTTTTTATTATATCTTAGATAGTGGTGAAAACTAAGCAATCACATTTAGTTAGCCGTGATGTGTTGGATATTATTGTGTAGACTACAGTTTATTTTGTTCCAAGACATCGCAGAAGTAAACAAGCTACGCGTGATCAGACAAAGCGAAACGATTGAGCGGTCATGTGCGTCCTGTACATTAACTCGACTTTCACACAATTTGGTTGTATTTATTGACGATTATAAAAAGTTAAAGATATTCAAAATAAATTTATCGATAAATTGGCTTGAATGCGACACCTAGTACGTTAATCATCCAGTGGCGGCTGGTGAAGTATGGGTGTGCGGGTGTGCGCTACCAAAAGGAAATCTCAGGAAAAATACGGTACATTCACCATTTCATTTAAATGATGGATACATGGTTTTAGGTTTGTGACTCAATTAAAATGAGACACAGACAAGATCGAAATAGACCAATTTAAAAAAACGGCATATTGGCAAAAAAAACAAGAACATAGAATTACGCAAAAATCTCTGGTTTTCAAGTTATGAATTTTTGACATATTTTGTGGGTGGGTCGAAACTTCAAAAATAATCTTTTTCTCTGACCCATCAGTTTGTAAATGATCTACGTAACAACAATCATCAAGCAGCAGTAACTTTTATGAAAAAACTTGTTTAGAAAAACCCGTATTCATTAAAAATTTATATAAACCAAGGAGGAAAAAAACTCAACGCGAGAGAAGTCATTATTAAAATAAATGTTTTCTTGCTGTTAACGTAATCTGCATATAAACCGCAGTTTAATATTCGTCGTATAAACTGTTTGGCAAAGTGTTGAAGCTTCAGGGTGTCTCACGGTGACCGTCCATTAGAATATCTCGAGAAATAAAACGATTGGAATTCTGAAAATTTGTATGGTGAGGTTTAAAAAGATGCTCTCTTCAAATGAAATGATAGCTACATTGCGCGACTTCCGATTATACCGGAAGTAGGTGCCAACTCGCTTGTTTCAAATGGAACACCCCATATATCATTACATTTTTGGATTCTACGTAAAATTCTAGGCAGATTTCATGCATCATGTCCTATACCTAAGTATGAGCGTTTTTGAAATATTTTAGTTTTTATGTCAAAAATAACGTTTGAAGGCTCCTATTTAAATGTGAATTTCACCTATGAGAAAGCCTTCATTATTTGATTTGTATTGGATTTCTTGTTGAAAAGGACCTACTTTAATAGATTTTTCACAGCAATATGAAAACTATTATTACAGGGTGGGCCAAAAATAAGATCAAAAATTAAATTCAGAAAACGGCCAAAAATCAATTTTTTCAAATGGAAAACCCTAATTTTTATAATTTTATCTTATTGTGCATTAAAAATAAGGGTGAGTTGTTCATTCCAAAAATAAAAAAAAAATAAAAAAAAGAATTTTTGGAGAGGACAATCTTATACAAACTCACCTTTATAAAACTAAAATATTTCAAAAACGCTCATACTTAGGTATAGGACATGATACATGAAATCTGCCTAAAATTTTACGTAGAATCTAAAAATGTAATAATATATAGGGTGTTCCATTTAAAATAAGCGAGTTGACACCTACTTCCGGTATAACCGGAAGTCGTGCAACGTTGCTTTTATTTCATTTGAGAAGAACATCTATGAAAATCCCAAAATACAAATTTACAGAATCCCAATTGCTTTATTTCTAGAGATATTCTAATGGACGGTCACCGTGAGACACCCTGTATATTGCTGACGACCACGGCCCACGGTGTAGACCATTAGGGATATTTTCGTTAGAAAAAAAGAAGAAGAAAACCGACTACATTACGTCATTAAACACAATTCCTTGTGATATTCTATTATGTTTGGTCAAATGAAATATCGGCGGTTAATTTGTTATACCAGATTTTTTTGGTTATTTCGCCACACCCTAACAGAAAACAATCAAACTAGTGTTTATATACCGGATCTTCTATATTACCTGAAAAAAAGCTTATTAGTAAACAATAAAACCTATCAATAAAAAAAAAACGAAAACGACAAACCCAAGGACAAACCTATTAATGGATTAGCCAAAGTCTTCGCTGAACTATTCTCTGAATGCGATTTAAGGTAACATTTTTAAAAAGTAGTTTTGAACGTTGAAAAACATACATCTTTCTCTCGATATTTCTCTAATGTTGAATCCGTGTTTCAGGTCAAAAATTAGCTTTTGTTCTATTACCAGGTCCCAGATAAACCCACCCGGCCCGGGACCAGATTATCTTGTCAGCAAATTAGCTCTAAACCATTGTTTAAAAGAAATGTATACATATTAATTCATAATTCATGATTATGCATATCAGTAGAGAATCATTAAAGCAAACAATTTAATATGCGATAAGGAAATATCCTCTGAAATATCTGTATTTTTGACTATGTATGAGAATCTTAAACCTTGAACTAGGTACACTAGAATCGTTTTGTTCAACATTGCATCATTAAAACTGAACATTTTTCGGTACTTTGTAAGTTAAAGATTAGAATACTTTTTTCAATTCCTGTACTGGGAGAATTTCAGTAATAATTTCTCGCTGATTAGTCAGATTCATAGTATCACCAGGCAGGTGGTAACATAATTGTACAAAACATAGAGAAAAAATGAAATCGCCATAACATTCATAATTATTATTATTAGACTTCATTTATGACAAATGCTATTTTGGAGCATTTTCAACAATAATTAACTCACATAAAATCCTCAATATCGCCCACTTCAACAAACTGGCATGTGTTATAACATCCGTTAACGTAAAAACTGTAGCACTGTCCATAATCATAATCCGCTTGTGTTTGACAAGGTACTCCTAACTTCTCCAATAAACTTCCTGGACGGATTTTACTAGAAGTTTGTACATTCGCATTAGCAGCAACTTCATTACAAATTTTCCCGACGCGTTGCTTATCGTATTGTATATTCGAATTGTTCTTGACTGCATCATCGAAATTTCCACTGCACTCTAGTATGTTATTGTCATGAAAATAATGGGAATAATAAGGGCACATATTACAACGTCACACACCTCTGAGAACCATTAAATACCGTCAAGAGATTGCTCTTGTAAGAAATATAATTTACTACTAAGTTATTTTGGAAAGAATTAAATTTCCGGATGTTATCTTATCAATGTTATTTGAGTACCTTGTATCGTTATGTACCATTAAAATAATTATATAGAGTAGAGTGACTTGATGAAACAAGTGGATAGATCTCATTATGTTGCATAATTTGATTTATATTGAACAAACGTGGGTTTCTGAAGATAGGTTTTAGTTTGCTCAAAAAAAAGAATAAAAAGTATTGTATTAACGCACGTTTTCAGTTGATATGTCTTGGATGTTTACAGAGGAGTTTAAATACGAAAAACATAACAACTGACCGCGTATCTTGATTGACAGAAACAAACAGCCAACAGAACTAGTAGAAATGGATTTACCTTATTATCTATAGAAGATATGTGACTTTTTCAGAAACATCAGTGTACTGAATGGGAAGTGTCAAGATCTGGTATTTTAAAAAATGTTTACAGGGGTTATATCCAAACTTAATCGATATAGACCAGAACGCATTTCTCAATCAAGGTAATTTCGATATTACGCGATAGTCTCTTTCATATTATATACTATACTCAAACAACGATATTATCCAAACTACTTTATTATTATTTATGTTAACAAGTAGTATTCTGGCACAGTAGTTAAGAAAATGAATATTCCCTTATTAACAATAATTCGTTGTTGTTAATCATATTTTGGATGAGCACAGATTACCAACTAATCTACATTGGGTAGCTGAAAAACCCGCATTTCGCTCGCGAGTGAGTTAATATAAAATAATAATAACATACATACTTCCGGTTCAATTTTATAAAACAAAAGGTTATATTACAAATAATTTGTTCTCAAACATTTACCTAATACATTATTATATTCTGCTTACTGTTTCTCATTTGCTTTCACCACCACACAACGCAAATATTTATTTAATAATGTGGACGTGGCTTTATGCTTTGTACGTACCAATAGAACATGCCTCAACGTCAAATGAAAACATGACTTTCATTGTCAATAGATGAAAAAAGGTGAATGCTGACAAATGTCATTTTTTATCAAATATTTGATTATAGATCTCAATTTCTCAAAATCAGCTATGAACTGATGTAAAAAACCTTGCCCTTGGACTATACCTCGATCAAACTGATAACTCAGCAAATTTTCATTCAACTTCTTTCTGCGGTTCTTGAGTCATAAGAGGACAAACATACGGATTTCCATTTTTTACAGGGTGCCACACATTCGAATGTATGCATGGGGATCTTAGTTATTATAAGAGATCCAGGGTCGGTTGAATGAATGCATTTTTATGCTCAACAAAATGCCATTTTGAAATTTGGAAAACTCCAATTACTTCCGAAGATACCTAGTCAAAAAAAAAAACAGATTTCGAACATTCGAGTTTGTTTGAAAAGATATTTAAAAATAAATTACGCTTTGTCATTGCCACTTTTTCTACTCTACAAGATGGTGGTATCAAACAGAGAATCTGTCGTTTCGTCTTCGAGCTGCCATCATCAACTTTATTTTTTTAAATACGGACCTGGATTTTTTTTCTTATTTTAAGTTATCTAGTGACGTCCTTGAGGCATTGAGGTGATTAGATGAAGGTGTAGAGTAATGCATGGGTTGCTTTGGGAACCTCAATGTTTTCAATTATTCACCTGTTATTGTTATTTTCAATATTTTGTTCAAATGGCAATATTTTTGAACACTTGCGCATAAATTGATCAAGTTTTGTATAGATAACAAACTATGAGTTGGAGAGGCAAGGGTTGCCTAACTAATTTTCTCTGGTACTATTTTCTAGATAAGTATTTTTTTTCGACGGTTGAGATACTTCACTGCTTCAAGGACGTCAAAAAATAACTAAAAATAAAATGAAAAATCAAGGTCCGTATTTAAAAAAATGAATTTGATGATGGCCTCTCAAAGACGAAACGTCAGATCTTTAATTTGATACCACCATATTGTAGAGGAGAAAAAGTGGCAATGAGAAAGTGTAACTCATTTTAAAATATCTTCTCAAATAAACTCAGGAAATAATGATAACGTATTTGCGAGATTTCGGTTTTTTTTTAATATCTTTGGAAGTAGTCGGAATTTTTCATTTCATTTAAAAATCGCATTTTGATGAGCATTGGGATGCGCAATTTTGCATCAATCTAAAATCTATCCCTGTATCTCTTATAATAACTGAGATCCCCATTCATACACTCGAATCAGTGGCACCCTGTATAGAGTTTTAGTAAGCCCGAAAGGTAACCCAATAACTGATAACTGAGAAAATAACGTATGCACGTTTTCACCATATTTAATTACATCTAACCACAATATAATATTGATATTTAATTCATGTCGAGTACGTATTATACGTCAATGCTAATTAGGATTGAAAAAGGCGTTACTAAAAAGGATGTAATGATTAAACAGTGATTATTACACTAAAACAATTTCGAATTTGATCTAGGTCAAATATTCGGAATGTCGAATGGAATAAATTCATTTCTGCGTTAAATTTTTAAGAATTGTTGAGTACGTGATTCAAGTCAATACTGCAGTTAAATTTCCGCGAATATTGGATTTTTATCTGAACCATCAATGAATGTTTAATAATTGAAAGCTTCATAACCATGTAATTGAGTATATCGTGTCGATTCCCTTTGACATAATAATGGAAGTGCAATTACACTATTACTACAATAATTATATTCTTCTAGTGAAATTACATGATTACTATGGACTATCCGTCTACATAATACCACCGATAATACACAGCTCTTTTTTCAAAATATATACTCAACTCAAGTCGTTCATACTTTTGATATTTCTGTAGAAAGCATAAGTTGACCAAAATAATCCAAAATATGGTAGTTCAATGCTTCTGAAGAAAATAGTTTCAGCTGAATAATTAATACGAGAAATCATAATGAACTGAGTTGAGAAAGGAGCCTGACATAGTTCACTCCAACGGTATGATTTGAGAATGGACAGAGGGTTAGTTTGGGTTAGTTGAAATCTGCATATTACCTATATCTTATACAGGGTGACCCAGTTTTATCCGGCAATATTTAAAATTTAGAATCTACTAATTAAAATGAACAATTTTTATTCTATGAACATTTTTTCAACCCCTCGTCAGTTTCGAGATAAAAACCTTCAAATATTGTTCAACATTTATTGATTTGAAACAGATACATTACAATTTTTTATGAACAAAATTTAGTGGAGACTCACTTTCTGTTAAATTCTGAAAGACGACGAAATGTCCTCTCGGAACATGACAAAAACCACTGAAGCATTTGAGGTTATGTCCATTCTTAAAAGCTTGTAAGTAAACTCAAAATTGTAATTCAATTTCTCCAATTTTCGTGAATGGTTCTAAGCCAGCACTAACAAATTTACGAATTTGAATAATTAAATTTAGTAAGGCATTTTTAAAAAAAATGGATGAAGAAAGAAAGATTTGCCCAGTGGTCTAAGAACCGGGTAGGTAACCGTCAAGAACAGTCTTGATCAACCATCCATGGAATGTTTTCGTGGCTCAATCGATACAACTACTGATTACTGTCCTGATACGTAATGCATTTTTTCAAGTGGAGGCCTGAGAGATAAATACATAATACAACCCATCAATATTCGTAAGGGTACCTACATTCAATTGTTTATGATAAGATAGAAACCAATTTTTTATTACAAAGATAAACAATTGAATAAGTACCCTTAGCAATATTGATGTATTTTTTTAATTTATTTATCTCTGATACCTCTTTTAAAAAAATGCATAACGTATCACGGCAGTACGAAATAGTTGTGTCCATTGAGCCACGAAAACATTCCATGGACGGCTGATCAAGACTGTTCTTGACTTGACGGTTACCTACTTGGTGCTTGGACCACTGGGCAAGTGTCTTCCTTCATCCATTTTTTTCAAAAATACGTCATTAATTTTGATTAATATGATCATATTCTAATCACTAAAGCAAAAGTATGGAACAAATTTTATTCTCGATAAACAGAACGCTCATTTTAAAATTCTTAGAACCAACTCGAGGATAAAACAATTATTTTTTTCAACGCTTACCGAAACATTATATTATGAGGAGCAACTTTTACGGAATCGGACAAATTTAAAAAAATGTTTATTGCTTCTTCACAACCTTGTTCACAACCATTCGAAAAAAATTGAGAAATTGACAATTTGAATTTAAAAGCTTCTTAACACGTTTTTGTCATATTTCGAGAGGACATTTCATCGACTTTCAGAGTAAAACAAAAAGCAAGTCTTAACTAAATTTGGTTCATTAAAACTTGTGATTTGACTGTTTCAAATCAATAAATGTGTTTATAGAATAAAAATTGTTCATCCTAATTAGTAGAATGGTAGAATCTAAATTTTTAATATTGTCGGATAAAACTGGGTCACCCTGCGTGGGTCATAAAATTATTTATCAATTCATTATAGAAAAACCGTGATAATATAACAATAAAACTGCATAATACATCAGAGACCTTATCAAAATTCTCGTTGTTAGTCCCATCAAACCCATTAAATAATATGAACGTCATCAAAACATTTTAAATTCTGTTCATCAAATCCGGTGGCGAGCTATCTTATCTTTATGTTTATAGATCTCCGATTATATGCATGAAGCAGCAATAAAGACGCAATCTCTACAAATAAATAATATTGGTTGACTGGATTTTAGTTCAATGGAAAAAAGTCTGTTTATAGATATAAATTATGGATTTTATAGCTTGTACAAAAAAAATCACTTCCATGCATAATGTATGCCTTTACCAAGGTCACTATATCATTTTATATTAGTACGTTTCTTGAGTTAAATAAATGTATTCATTACTTAGCAATTTATCGGCTGAATATAATTTATTTTGCTGATATCGTTGTTTATAGGTATATAATATGAATTTGATAATATATTTTGTAAATACTCCATTATAGTATGACAGTGAGATTGTTAATATTATCTTTTGATAAATAAAGCTCTATAATTATTATTATTACTACATATTTGAGTAGACAGCTGTGATGGTTTTTACTTTGAGAAAAGTTTCATAGAAGTACACACAGTGTGTCCTGGAGTTAGCCGTCAATATTTCAAACACCTAATCTACTCTCTGAAAATTATATACAGGATGGATCGATAGTAATGGGACAATCGGTAACAGCAGAGTCCTTACACAAAAATATTGTGATCGCTCCGACTTGTCTATCCCGAAAGTTGATATCAACAGAGATACAGGGTGTCAAGGTTAGTTTTTAATTTTTGATTTATTTCAATAACTTTCGAAATAATCAAGTTATATTGATGAAATTTGGTATATGGTGATTGTTTGACATGCAAAATTCAAATCTGAACACGGAATTGCTCTTGTTTGTAGGGGGCGCTACTTACACACCTTTTCACTCATTCAAATAGTCATAACTTTTTTGTACGCCCTCGTCTCGTACATTTTTTTGAAATTGATAAATTGATTTTTCCATCATATTTACATGAAATTATTCCTAAAATGGTACACTGTGTAGAAGTCGCTGGCAGTAACCTATCACAAGATATTTGAACTTGAAGTAATCTATGCAATGTGGTTTGAATGGAAAATTTTGAAAATAAACATAGGGGGCTTTGAAAACGGCGTTATCATGGTAATTTTGAGATTAGATTGAATACTCAATGTTTCTTGATTCAAAAAAAATGAATCTGATTTTACATTTTTTTACTCAAAATTCAAGTTCGGGTCTTTCCCTGGGTCTATCGCAATATTTTTGTGTGGGGAATCTGCTGTTACCGTATGTCCCATTACTTTTGTTCCACTCCGTATAAACTAGGATCCACAGCTGTTTCGTTTTTAAGATCCAGGCTGTCAAAGGTTAAGATGTAAAGATCTTTTGTTAATCATTTCGAAACCTCGAGAGATAATTGGATAAATAATATTGGTACTGTTACGAAATTTTTCACACCATATTTAATGGAAAGAAAGTTAGTATTTGATCCTCTTGGGTGAGGTACAGAGAGAGCTTGAGAAACATTTGCCACAACTTTGTTGAGTGTTGATTTTAAGTAATTTTGACTTAAAAAATCGAAAATCTAAAGTTTTTTACACAATTAGAGTACTTTTCTCATAGATCGCTAGGTCACACCATTTTAGAGTAGAAGTATGTTTAGAGATATTTTGAGTACGATTTTATTTTTTAAATTTTAATGTAGGACAATTATGACTAAGTAAGTGGTTTTTCCTCGGTTTTTTCCTTGAAATCAAAACTTGAGTATCTTTTCACTGGATAGCTTTTTATAGTTAAGAAAAATAGGGAACTTGCCCATTTTTTTTTATTGCATTAAAGTTTGCATTCATGTCTAAAAACACCGTATACAGAATAGCAGCCTTTAAATCGCACTAGTTATTTTACAATAAATAATCAAAGTTGACATCGTGCCTGAGCAAATTCAAACGAAGCAAAAAACGCGGCAAAGTTTTGACGTCATAACGCGTATCTTTGGCAACCATTTGAATGTTGTAAACTGACTGGTGCGATTTAAGGGCTGAATTTGTTATACGGTGTTTTTAGACATGAACACACACTTTAAAATAAATAAAAATATAAAGAAAAAATGGGCAAGTTCCCCATTGATTGTTACATTAATGTTAATTTTGTTATTTTTTTAAATTTTATAACTGGAGCTTGAATAACCGAATTAATTTTTGTTTGGCTTCGAGTCAATAAAAACTACTGAAAATCTACTCGATTTTCAAGAGGATGAGTGCAGATGAAGAACAAGGACATCATCGGGACATTCATTTAAAAATCAAATTAAAAGTAGATCCTTCATGATAAAAATAATTAAAATGATATTAAAATATTTATAAACAGAAAGCATTCGAAATCAGGAATAACTAGCGAAATCTTGAAGGCAAGTTTTGACCGATTTGAATTTATTGCTCGGACAATGCCTCAATTATTTTTGTCAATAATTTATTAAGGAAATGAATAAATGAACTTTTATCCTCATTTAAGAACGTAGAATACGTGGTTCAAATAATAGAGTCTAATGTCGGGGCACACTGTAGAACTCTAAGAAAAATGTATGAACAGATTTAATTTAAAATATGAGGTGACTACAAACTACCATCAATGAATGTATACTTTGAATATTCGATCAGACAAGTCGCGTGTTTCCGTTCGGCGGTTTTATGTGAAAAAACAATGGAACAATTGGTCTTATTAAAATTCATACATTGCAATTGATCCAAGGACGCTAGCTTGCAAAACAACAAATTAGTGTTTAAAGCTATTTGTTGAAACAAAGTAATATTTGTTATCAATGTTTCCCTATTTAAACTCGATAATAAAATACTTTATACAGGGTGTGCCATATCCGACTCAGGGCAGCAGGTGATATCATGTGGTGGCAAATGCTAGTCGTTAAAAAGATACAGGGTGTTGAAAGTAAAACTTTATTTTCGAAAAATTTCAATAATTTTCAAACTGATATAGATATATTGAGGTAAATGTCGGACACTTTGAACATCTATTGAAGTGAATATAAAAATGTTTTTAGATAGTTTGAATAAATTGAGTTCTCGTTTTCATAACCGGATTTTTTTCCGGTATTTTAACTTTCCAAGTCGAATATCTCGCGAACGACTTGAGATATCGATATTTATCAAGAGTAAATTTTCCACGTAGAAAGATCGACTCTTTTCAAGAATGAAGTCAAAACAGTTTCACCTTCATGGAATGAAAAAAAATAAAAACATTAATTCATCATTACATACGTGATAAGCGCCCTCTATGAATCTGGTTCAAACCCACCGGCGCGGCGGTTCTACGAGAGAGGGGGAAGAGGAATAACCCCCCCTCCCAGAGCAGGGTACGCACAGATAAAAAATTATATTATCTCTATTTCTTAGGGGCGGAAAACAGAACAGGCACAATACATTAGAAATAGAATCGGTAATTATTGCATCATATACAGGGTGTCCCAGCAAGGGTGGCCACCGGCCATATCTCGGAAACTACTGGACCTAAAAGTTCAGAAAAAAAATATGATCACTAAAGTGGCCACGAGAAAATGCTGGAAAATATTTTTAACTTCGAAATTTTGCCGCTAGGGGGCGCAATCAAAGCTTAAATATTAAAATTCGACATTTCTCCGGAAATTCTCAGATTGAGGTATATCTTTATCAACATGGTTAGAAAACCTAGACAATTTCACGTCTTTTTGGTACAGGGCTCATTGGCGTACCGATCTTCGTGTGAGTAGGGGAAGGTAGTGAAAGTGTAATTGTTCAAGTGGGTGTAACTTCTAAACGACTTGTCCGATTTTGTTGCGTATAGGCTTGTTTGGAAGATAAATGTGAGTACTTTCGTATATCGTATCCAGTGATGCGTGATTGTCTCCAGAAAAGTTGCTAGAAGGGGTAACTTGAATTAAAAACAGTGTTTTTCATTTTACCGCAAAAATTTAAATGGTATGGTATAATTCTGATAATAATAACTAGTCCAAATTATGTAAAATTTATTGTTTTAAGGTTTTTAAGGTTTTTTTTTTTTTTAAGGTTTTTTTAAGGTTTTTTCTTGTAAATTTAATCTTCATTTCGATTCTGTTATCAGAGTGGCCACGAGAAAATGCTGGAAAATATTTTTAACTTCGAAATTTTGCCGCTAGGGGGCGCAATCAAAGCTTAAATATTAAAATTCGAAATTTCTCCGGAAATTCTCAGATTGAGGTATATCTTTATCAACATGGTTAGAAAACCTAGACAATTTCACGTCTTTTTGGTACAATGCTCATTGGCGTACCGATCTTCGTGTGAGTAGGGGAAGGTAGTGAAAGTGTAATTGTTCAAGTGGCTGTAACTTAAAAACGACTTGTCCGATTTTGTTGCGTATAGGCTTGTTTGGAAGATAAATGTGAGTACTTTCGTATATCGTATCCAGTGATGCGTGATTGTCTCCAGAAAAGTTGCTAGAAGGGGTAACTTGAATTAAAAACAGTGTTTTTCATTTTACCGCAAAAATTTAAATGGTATGGTATAATTCTGATAATAATAACTAGTCCAAATTATGTAAAATTTATTGTTTTAAGGTTTTTAAGGTTTTTTTTTTTTTTTTAAGGTTTTTTTAAGGTTTTTTCTTGTAAATTTAATCTTCATTTCGATTCTGTTATCAGAATTATACCGTAGCATTCAAATTTTTGCGGTGAAACGAAAATAACAGTTTTTAATTCAAATTACGCCTTCTAGCAACTTTTCTGGAGACAATCACGCATCACTGGATACGATATACGAAAGTACTCACATTTATCTTCCAAACAAGCCTATACGCAACAAAATCGGACAAGTCGTTTATAAGTTACAGCCACTTGAACAATTACACTTTCACTACCTTCCCCTACTCACACGAAGATCGGTACGCCAATGAGCCCTGTACCAAAAAGACGTGAAATTGTATAGGTTTTCTAACCATGTTGATAAAGATATACCTCAATCTGAGAATTTCCGGAGAAATTTCGAATTTTAATATTTAAGCTTTGATTGCGCCCCCTAGCGGAAAAATTTCGAAGTTATAAATATTTCCCAGCATTTTCTCGTGGCCACTTTAGTGATAATTTTTTTTTTCCTGAACTTTAAGGTCCAGTAGTTTCTGAGATATGGCCGGTGGCCACCCTTGCTGGGACACCCTGTATGGTTTTCAGCCATTTTTCGATTTTTTCAAAATTTTCTCATATAGACACATTCTAGTCTTCAAGGATTGCAAATTTGCTGGCCGAGAGAAGGTTTTTTTTTAGGTTAGGTCAGGTTAGTATGGGTTAGTTTTGGTTAGTTTGGGTTAGTTTTTTGGTTTTTTGGTTGCCGAAAATTACTAGGTTTGATAAAATGGCGAAGGCGCATAAAAAAAAAGTCACTAGACTAGATCTACTGTTTCCTCATCCTCAAGCACTGCAGTCGTAGTTTTCTGCAACGACGACTTACTTCAGATGTTTCTTGAGACTCATGGACCTAACCATTTTTTGAAGGTCTTTTCTGCTAAAGATCAAGAAATCTCGACTCAGGCTTCATCAGTTCTGTCTTTGCATGCGTGCCTGGGGTTTCAGCATAGAGCAGTCTCTTCGCTCGGCCGAATAGAATTCATCAAGATTATAGATCATCTTCTTCAATAACAGCTTCTTCCAGTGTGATTGTGAAAAGGTTTGACAATGCCGTGGACCGCAACTCAAGTGTTAAATGGTTAGAAATCTTCTTGGAATCATAAAAAACTGAGTTTTTTAGAACTCTTGTTCCGCGTGATACTGGAAGTCAAGTGGACCGCCGGCTTTTTCTTCAATGAATTTTCCTCATATCACTAACCTTGGTTATAATATTACTTCCCTGATCAGTCTGTGGGAAGGGGTGAGCAGGCATTTTCTGTTATGAGCATGTCGGACATAATGTGTCCTGCGTTAAAGTCCTTATAGCACCCTGTAAGCTTCTTGGCTTTCCCTCCATCCGGGACATGCGAAAAGGGTGTGTTCGACGTCGTCCACTTCTGAGTAGTATTTGCACGTCCCCGTCTCCACTTTTTCCCACGCAGATCGGGAATCAGTTGTCGAGTCCATCTTCTTTTAGAGCTTTGAGTCAATTTCTCTTGCGATGTATCTATGGTAGATTCCCGTGCACACACTATCTAGGACTCGCCTCATTGACGATCGCAGCTTTCCAACGATAGGTACCATGAATGCCAAAGCTGGTGGGGTTTTTTCAGTTTTTTTGAAGAATTTGGTCGACATGTTTCGCAAAACTCAACTTTTGGTCCAGCAATACACTCAGGTATTTCAGAGTTCTCTCTGGGACTATTTCCACATCCTGCAGAATAAGACGTTCTCGAGATAATGAGTGCTTCTGGTGCGAGCTTCAACAGTCGCTGCTCCATCCACTGCGAAACTGTTTTGAAGCTGGTGTTTGCTTTGAGCATGAGCCATCGCTACTTCATCCGCAGAACCGACCAGAGTCCCCAATCCGCTGGTCTAGTCTGAGAAGATCGTCGTTATGGATGTTCCATTGTTTTGACTTCCAGACGGATCTCTGAGGTACTCCGCTACAAAGCGCAACGACCTCAGGTGCCTCGTCATCATCTATGAGTAAAGTTCTCTGAGATATGTAGTCCAAGCCTGTCGGTAGCTTATTGTCTGATCCTTCCAGTAGTCCAGAACGCCTCAGTTCTTTTGGTCTGTGTTTTGCTACCTTCCATATGGCCGAAAACCTCCTATCACTTGCCAGTAGGTGGTATACCAGCAGTACGAATTCTGGTTTGTACATCGCAATTTCGATAATCACTTCTGGCGCTATATTTCCCGGTCCTTCTGCCTTATTTCTTTTGATCTTTGATACTGACTGCCATGTTAAGTTCTTCGGAAATTCTACGAACGGGATTCTGATGTCACAGTGAAAGTCGGTTGGTCATTGCACTGGAAACAGATGTCTGACTACCGTATCTATTATGTCTGGTGAAAGGCAGGATTCTGGTGGTGGTCTGGTTATTATTCTTATTGCAATTTTGTATCCATCTCCCCATACGTTATTATCGATACTCCTGCAGATATCGAGTCAGCATAGTCGTTCGAATGTTTTTATGAGATCTCCTTATATTGCTTTTTGATAAACTTATCAATGGTTCGGGTTCCTATCGGTCTTCTTGATCAATCAATTTTGACAAGTTGTTCGGCCTCGGTGTTCCTCTTCCTATTTCAGTGATCTGAGGCTCACTTTCACTTTATTCCACCCAACTTTTCAAACCTGATCAATGAATTTTTTATGAACCACACCGCTCTCAAGGATGTAATACGCACATTGAGTTGGTCGTGGAGGATAGTGGCGAGAAGGTAAGTTTTCTCCACCACTCACCATTGCATTGCAGCACCATTGCAGCTAAGCTGATGCCAACAAAAAAGATAGGGGTATAATCTGAGTGTATAGGCGATACCCCAATCTGTAACTGGGAAAATCTCAAAATAGCAGCTCTACAAACAGGTGCAAATGTGGTAAGTCCATGGAAACTCCCATTAGTCCCATTGCTCTAATTGGTACTGCGCCAATACTTATACATCCCATCCCTTGGACCTTGTCGAGTTATAGACGGCAGAATGATTTATCAGTTGCGGGTCACCATACTATGGTTCCAGATGTGATCGGAGGTCTAATAACCAGTAGTGTAGATCCTATTCGGTCCCCATGTTGTCCCTACAACACTTTTGCATGCCCATCGAGAGCAGATGGCTTTTCTAGAGTCATCTCCGATACGTTTTCAGCACACTCCATGGACAGGGTTACACCCAGGCTCTATATTCTTGACATTTGAGCTCTATACCTGTTCAACTTCAAATTGGGACTAAACAACTTCAAGTTGGGAATTAACAAAATCAAATTGGGAATAGTCATATCCAATTTGGAACTAATCAATTTCAAATTGGAACTCATCAATTTGAAATTGGGACTAGTCTTTGAAATTGATTAGTTGCAAATTGAATATGACTATTCCCAATTCAATTTTTTTAATTCCCAACTTGAAGTTGTTTGGTCCCAATTTGAAGTTGCAAAGGTATAGATGGTCTAGTTTGTATTTCTTGCCGAAAAGCAAGATTTCGCTTTTTCCAGGGTTGGTACCATTGACTTTAAATACTATAGACTGGGCATCCCATTCATAAAATGGTATAAGTCTTGACGCCAACATCACAATAAGTGCGAAAGAGACAACACTATGAGTGGAAAGAGATGAAACGAGGAATCCGAACCCATCGGGCAACACCGCATGAGAACATGTGATTCTTATAATACGTACGTCCGAACTCGATTTTCATCTGGAACAGCGGCGGCACATTTCGAGTTTCTACCGTTTTGCATGAAAAATATAAATGAATATTAATTTGGGTAGGCACCTATGTCGTTATTGTTATATGACAGTATATCACATTTTTGACTTTCTGAATCAATAAAAATTGAAATTTTCATAATTAAAAATTAAATCTCCTGCTGTTCTTCCGACAATAATGAATTACGGTTCCGAATAAAATGACAACCAAAATACAAAATATATTTCGCCTTTCTTACATAACTCTAAGGCCATTTCACTCAATTTGCCATATGATTTTTGTTTTTGGAGACGGGAAACTGTATGGTCTGCCGGTGAGTCATGATTGGCAAGCTTCCCGGTTTTAAATATTTGATTCCATCAATGTCACGTAAATAGTCTTGTGGGTTAAAATGGGCCGAACACAAAAAGGGAGGTTTGATTCGAAGTCGGTCCTCGTCAATCCTCACCAAAGAACACCAAATATTTCGCAGCTCTTCATTTTTTGGAAATCTAAAATTGGATAACAAGGAAAAAATATAAAAAATAGGAAACAGCAACGTTTTACTTTTCTTGTTTCTAATACATAAGTATAAGTACAGGCGAAAAGTATAATAAATAAATGGCCGAAAAACTATTTTTAACTATACCAAAATGATTATCAGTGCTGGAAAGTGAGTGGAGATAAATTCAAAGAAATATGGTGCAGGAGTCATACTAAACAAAGACCGCAAATATTGGTATACCTGCAAATTGAAGCAGGTAAGCAATATTGTTTATTGGTCTATTCTTCTTTAAATTAATGTCTAGACATAAATTAAATTTTGTATGTTTAGACATAAATTTGGCCCAAAAACATTTATGTCTAGATATACATTCAAAGAAGTATGGGCAAATAAACAATACATAATGCGTAGGTACCCTGCTTCAATTTGCAAGTACCAATATTTGCAGTTTCTATTCACTTTTCGCATTCTCCAGAAAATTAAACATTTTTTATATATCCTATACCTACCTTAAAAACAAAATTGCCATTTTTTCTGGCACGTTTTAAAATGTAAAGGTTTATTCGGAAGCCTTGGGAACAGGGTAAATATCTATTTTCAACCATTGAACTTTTATTTAAAACTTTTTTCCAAACGTCAAATTAAAAAGTGAATTGCGGGGTCCATTTAGCTGTGCCCTGTACAAGGTTTTTTTATATATCAATTTAGACCCCCTTTATCTTTTTTATTTGACGTTTCTGACAAAAATGTCCCTTCATAAAAGTCTATTGATTGGTTTCGAGCAAATTGTTGGAAAAACTATATTTCGCTTTTACAGGAAGAAAGACTGGGCGTCGTCAAAATTTTTCATTCCAATTGAAAGGTACAGGCAAAGAGGGCGATATGTCAAAAAGTTAATTTCGAGATAAACGCGAGGTTTTAAGAGCTCTAAAAAGTGATTATAATAATAATAATGGTAAAAGTAAGCATTCTTACTGAAGACTTCAACCTTATTGTAATAAAAAAAACGAAAATAAGACAGTTGAGGAAGTATCCAATAAATAATTCATCTTTACTGTGTATGAAATAATCGAGGAAATAATGGAATAGGTATTCAAGTAATATGAATATCCTTTCTTATTTGAGAACAATCGGTTCCTATTGCATAAAACACTACCATTCAGGCTTTTTTCCAAATCAGTTTCATTTTTTCGTTGTTACCTATTCACGAATAAAAACAAACATTTAAACTTCCTGAAGATTGAAAAATCCTCATTTTCATGAATGAAATATGATGATGCCTACACTCTACACCACTGGATCCCTCTCCAGTCAATGCTCAATACAAATTTGACACTTACCTGTGAATGGTGATTTCTGGATCCGAATGGTCCAGTTTTTGACACAGCACGCACAATCTTACCATTTTTCACAAATAAAGTCACAATACAACACTTCACAAGCACGAAAGTAGAAGTTTTCAAGTTGAAACCCCATGGCATCACCGCACTACCTTCAAAATCGAAACCAGCTGTTTAAAGGCAGCGTTGCCGTGTACTAGGACTAATATTTACTATGTATCGCCTGTATCCAATGCACAAAAAATCATTATTTAATGAATGTTAGTAATTAATCTTTGAGTAGCACAAAAATGTTTCACATTATTTATGATATGAAATGATATCATCCTTAGACACTATCACCGTTCAACATTGAGTTGATTCACACGAAATCATGGTTGTAAATGTGTCAGATTATGCGATAATCTAGAATAGTGAACCTTGATGCACCTTCTTGAAAAATGAACAATACTCAATCCTCCTTAATTTTCATTGTATCATGTCTTATCAATCAATTTCGTACACAGAGGAATTCTCATTGATGAAGATTTGCTCAAATCGGCAACCGCGTCCAAAGCAGATCAGTTTTCGGCGACGCAGATAGATATAACTCGACAAGGATAGCGATACAGTGAATTTCTCAAGACATACGTCCAAAATTGGATGATGGTGCCATTATTTTTGAAGGTTTCCTTCTCTAAAGCCTTATAAAACTCAATGGTTGGTACTAAGGCCCTGTCGGGAGCACCATCACTTTATAGTTTACAGTACAACATTATGAGTAAACTGAGGTCCAGAATGTTCCGCTCCGATGTTGGGATCACAAGATCATCAGAATAGGCCCGTGTATACAATCCACCGACTTATATGAACCACAATCAATGAAACCGGTTCTCGAGACTTGACATCGCCTTGAGGAAAACATCGTAAACAAAATACTCTTGGACGACAATGATGTGCAAGCTGATAAACTTAAGTCTCTTCACACCATCCATCAAGGTGTAAGCTTCGTCCATGAGAAATGCAACCCAACATGCACTGGGGCGGTGTATGTTGGGTTGCGTTGACGCCTGTATTTATCCAGTTATATATAGATCAGTGATAAGTGATACAATCCTTAATCACTCAGCAGATACAGCAAGTGATAAACAACAGAACACCAAAGGAGAGGCGACAAAACTGCTTCCTGCGGACAGCCACTGACAGCAGCGGGTTTGACATTAAGACGTTAGATGTTCACCATAAAACATTTCAACCGTTCTCCCAGGAATGTTGAAAATAAACTGCTATTGTATTATTTCACACTTCATAATATGTATAAATATCCAGATAAATATAAACATAAATATTCTTGAAACAATATTGCAATCGGCAAACGAACTTCAAGCTTTCATGACCGTTTTACACTTCTCTGTACATAGAATCAACAAATGTCCTCATCTTATCATCTTCATTATTAACTCTATCTATTGAAAGAAATATAGTCAATGATTATAAATGAGGGGTCATAGGTTTATAGCCTTCAATAGCGAGATGAACACTGGACAACTTCTAAAATGTAAAATAATTTTACCACCTTAAACTAAAACAAACAACTTTTCTCAGAAATTAAATTTCCATATTGTTGCAGTCAATGAACAACTTGTAGCTTTACATGCGTAGTGCGAGAATAACTTGATAATCGTGTTATTGTATCGTATCTGGTATAAATATTATGAAATAACCAACAGCGGTACGGAGTGTCGGTTTAAAATATCCGATTGATAAAAATTGAAATTACAACTTTCCGTATATAGGTGTACATACTTTGGATCAATAATCATAAATAAGAATAAAATAAACAAAGACGGTTTATTGAATTATAACATGCAAGACCATCTCGGATACGAGCTCTAATCTAGAAGGCAGTAATGATAAAAAGCAATCAGTAATATTGTATCAGCCTTGGCCCACTATTTCTGCACTGATGCTTTTTATTTTTGCGTTCCGCCTTGTTAAGATCAATAGACTGCAATGGTGGCAAACTTTTTTAAAGTGAAGCCGTCATTATCGACAATATTCAAAATGCATCGATTATTTTCAAGATTCTTCAAAGGCACTTGTGCTTTTCAAAATATTATGTCAAGAATTATTTCGGAAAAAGACCTGAAAAACAAATCAAAGTTTTCATTCCAAACAAACGAATTGGTTAAAAATATATCTACGACCACAGTAGGGACGACTTTCCATTTGCATTAATTTCGGAATATGCAAATTATTAGATTATAGACTTTTCCAATATGTTTTTGGGCTAAAAACAAAAAATCGTTTTTTAGTAAAGTATTATTGTTATAGGGATACAGGGTGTGACACTTTTTACATACATAATATGTTTTGAAATCAGTCATGAAAGCACTAAGAAACATTCAACCGAGCATTCAACTACTGTCATGCGACAATATTTTTAATAACAAATCGATAGCATTTATAGCAATGTGTGTGTAAGGAAATACATTCGCTAAAGCAATTAAAAGCAATGCCAATACTTATATGAATAAGTATCAGTTCCGCATTAGTTGTTTTCTTCAAAATAGACAAATTAAAATTTTAACATATTGTGCAAAGATGAATTATTATTTAGAAATTAGAATGCTTACTCAGATATCGGCAAAACATGTGAATGAAGGATTTTCTTCTGATTGGTGATGAAAGTTAGTTAAGGAACTCTAATCCTATCTTACAGTCGAAAAACTTTTTCGAGGATTAGACTTCGTTACACAACTTTCATTACTTACGAGACAGTCCTCTATGAGACCAATGAAGATTTCTCATTATTATTCTGACAAGTTCATTTTGTCTTGAGTTCATAGAAGATCAACTTCCAGAAAACTTCATACAAAAGAATAGTAGTAATTTGAGGTCGTGTGATATCTTTTGAAGGTTCAATGACTAATAAGGCACTAACTTTATTAAGTACAGCTCAAGTACCAAATCAATTATTAATAACAATAATTATTTGTTCGGATGTGTTGATTTTAAGCCCATTTTGAGATTACATATGCGTCATCAGTTTAAGTCATTAAAATCGTATATATTGAATCAAGCATTGAATAAACAAGAAACTCAAGCAAGTATGTACAGTAGTTTTGTGAAATGAAAAAAGATTTTTTTCCGTACAATAGACCAAATGAATTATATGAATTATTGTCGTGTGCTTTTCAATAATATAAATGAACTGCAGGATCCCAGGACACGATCAAAATAAATGTATGGATGTATTATTTTTATTAGGATAGCCATCTGGAGGCATGGTATATGGCTTCTTTTCAATTTTCATATTAAAAATACTATACCTGAGTATGTACCTATATATTCATAATTTGTTAAATTCTCGCAAACATAAGAAATAAGTAGAAAAACTTCAGCAATCGGTGACTCTGAATCACATATTTCTTTATTAGCTGCTGCAGTGTTTGCCAGACAGCGCATAACAACAATTTTCTCGATAGATAGTCACTGTTACGGGAAGTTGAGTCCGGTTCTGCCTCGAGCCCGTACTCACAGCTGTTTACTGTCAGATGAATTGACAGATTATTGTGTATTTTTCGAGAAACGTCTACTAAATACATGATACTATCATGGCCTTAAACATTCGTTATCCCCACTCAGTGGTTATCCCATAAAATTGTATATCCAAATAGAGTAGGTATGTCCGCGGATGCCGTTGACAAGAAGGCAAATGGACTAAAATTGAAAGATAGGTACCACAAGTAATTCTTGAGTAATTTTGAGTGAATTGATTTTTATTATTCCACCCCCCAAATGCTTTAATTTATATTTTTTCATTTGAATTAATGGAGGAAAAGTTTGAGGTTATGTTTTGCACCAAATTGTCCCGAATTTTCACTTTCACGAGTACCTGAGTCCGAAGCACAAACAGCCCGAGACATAATCGACACGTAGTTTGTAGGAGACTCATATAGTCTGAGAAAAAATGTCAAAACCCGAATAAAACAATATAAATTACTTGACCACTATGGAACCACGATACACATAAAGTACAGGATGATTCACTTTCGGCGACAGGGTGCCAATGTAAACTATTCATCATGGCGACTAAGGAAAAAAAATATAGGTAGTGATGTGCCCAAGAGAAAATGCTGGAAATATATTTCAAGCTTACAGGGTCACCGCAAGGGGGCGCAACGGTACTGCGAAAACAAAAAATCGACATATTTTCGATTTTTTTCCCGGTGAACTACCAAAAAAGAATATGGAAAAAGATTTTGGATAATATTCTGTACAAAGCTGCCCCCGACACCTCTCTCCAAGTTGTCAATCAAGACGGCTACCGGCCGTCAAACTCAAACGTCAAACATACGTTTCACGCGTGCCGTTACCCAGAAAAAAGGCGAAGTCATACTTCCTCTGCCATTAACTAAGGCTAAAGTTGTACGTATTTCATACGTACAACATTATTGTATAAGTTTTGGGATACACCTGAAAAAGTTAAAATTCCTCTCTGCCCTAGTGTGTATTCAAATAGCGCACGGTGGCGCCCTTATATCGGACGATTTCCCGCATTTCGATAGCAAGAATGCTCGCAAGAATGCATTTGACTTGAGCGCCGAACGAATACACACATGAGCTGGTACCGACTGACAGAAAGCATACTGACTATTCAATTAGGTAAGTAGAAGATGCGAAAAGCTCGGAAGTTTTGTGCAAATAGATAGGATCTTTTGGCACTTTTTTGGGACACTATCTGGGCAATATAAAAATAGAGAAAATACTCCGTGATATAAAAAATATTCTGTTATTAGGATTCACCTTTTAAAATATTATTTTTATTTTTCGTCATTTCGACGGCAGTGCACTCGCACGAGCACTCCCATTGAAGGGCTCTGGTTCTGTTATCTAAATTTTTGAAATGACTGGTTCTGTTATGATTAAAATGGTGTTATGATTAAAATGGTTTCGGAAACTCTGAATAACATGATTCTATTGTTATCTAAAATACTAAATATCAAAGTTGTCAAGTGACTAGCACGGAAATAAGATAAAAAAATCACATGGTACTAAGGAACTCCTACTTGCAAAATGTATGGATAGCACCTACGTGTGCTTTCATTTTTCAAAATCATCTTGATTTATGTTAAAAATACAAAGTTCATCACGTGTTTTTTATTTGTTGCCAGCAGATAATACTGACATTTTAAAGTTTTTGTTAAGGTTAAGGACCTACCATTTTTTGAGATTTATATCATCCACAATAGCTTTTCGTGAGCTATCTAAAGCATTGATTGCATATCGTGATATGTTTTTTTGGGATACACTGTACTGGTAATGATAGTCCATTTCAAGTGAATTTTTATGATACACAAAAACTCACTATACACCAAAACGCATATTGCACTGAAAGCACTGTCCCTAAAATAGCTAGCGTAGCAAACTATTAACTGATAGGACCAACCTCATTAACAAAGTGGTTTCTTGTTCTTGATTTTCGGTCATTAAGGTTAAAGACGATAAGTATAATACGGAAAATATTTGAGTAAATAGTTTGTATGACATCCGCCTAAATGAGACGAGTGTGTTTACCTAGGAAAAATCATATTAAAATTTATCAAATTGCACCCAGTACTTGGAAAGTTATTAAGGGAGAACCGATTTCCAGTCTCATCCTTTGAAGACATAATATATCTCTGTGGATAGGTCATTGCCCACATATTCTGGGACACCCTGTATAGGAAGCTTTTGTGAGAGTAGTTTAATTATTTCATTTTGGATATTGCAAGAGGTGACTAATTAACTATGCTAAGTGATAATTAGCGGATTTACCAATAATTGTGTTAGTAGCAAGTGCTTAATAAACGTCAGTAATAATAGAGAGTTCAAACTATCTAGTTTCATGGTGAAATCGCAATCAATGTGAAAACTGATTTCAATTTAATAAAATAAAAAAACTCACACAACATGCCAATAAAATCGGAAAAGAAAAGACTTTCTGCAAGATAACATTTAAATCAACCTCTTATGGAATTACATCTATTATTGTTTGTAATGAGATTGGGGTGTTAAACATGACATTTTTATTTGAGGTGCTTGTATACATTCTTTATCTTACATCCATCCTGACGAGTGTTCCTCGTTCTCGTTGAAATTGAGTCAGTGAAATTTGATCAAAGAATTAGTTTTTTTCCAGAAAACATATGCTAATCTACACAGTTTGGTGACGGAGTTCTTGAGAATAAGGAAAATATTGGCGATCACATTTGATGTGAAAATATTCACCTAACCTACTTTTTTTCAAATGGAAAGGGGGATCGGGTGATACCTCATTTCAAAGATGTTTCCATTCTTATTACACCCTAAAAGTTTGAGGTCGCTGTCTGGTTCCAATTTTTGAATTTTGGGTCAGTATTTGTTTTCAAAATGGCGCACAATTGCCATATTGACATTCTCCGCTGTCACCACTGTGTTGAGAAATGAAGAACGTGCGCATATATTAAGGATTAAAATTTTGTTCACCTTTAATTGAAACGAAAATTATAAATATTAATGTGAATAGTAGTTCGTTTTCTTGATTTAAGTAACAAAACAAAGTATATGGACACGTTCTGCATTTCTCAACACAGTAATGACAGCTGAGAATGTCAAAACGTCAATTGAGCGCCATTTTGAAAAATAATACTGCCGAAAAATAGGAACGACTCAGCGACCTCGAACATTCAAGGTGTAATAAGGATCATGATGAGAACAAAAGTGGTTTTGGAAGATTGCGGGTTGACGACGTGAAAAATGAAAACTTAAGTTTTTCATAAAAGATGCCGACGCTTCGGACATTTATTTTGTTCTTTTTCAAGGCTGGAAAAAACAAAAACACGAACGTGAAAAAACCGTAAACAATCCATTATTTACGGTTACAATGGATTGTACAGATTTTGTACAATATGAGGTTTTTTCGAAATTTTCAAATGCAAATATAAAAAATAGATGCCTCCATCGTGCTATTTGGAAAATTTCCTACCACTTTAATAAAGGTAATTTTTCTATATCTTTTGAAAAAGAAGAGTTAAGTACGGGGACTTCATCAGGAATCCCAAGACGAATACTTTTGAAACAGCCCCTGTAAATTTGAATGTGTCAAAAAAATAGGAGTGCCTTGCCAATGGTCGGGATTTTGAGCATTTGCACTAGATTTCTGTTTTTTTTTGTGTTGATCTGATTAAAAAAAAATGGAATAAGGTGTTTACTGGTCCATTGTATCACTTGTGGCGCACTTTATTCCACCTGACAGCTGCTCGTGGAAAAAGAAACGAAAAATGGTTAGCATTCTCACTTGTAGGTTTATCTTTTTTACATTAACTCAAGAACACGTAAAACCCAAATCAAAACAAATCTGATGTGTATCTTTTTGACACATCCAAATTTACAGGGGCTGTTTCAAAAGTATTCATCGAGGGATTCTTGATGAAGTCTCCGTGACTCTTCTATTTCAAATGATACAGAAAAATAATCTTGACGAAAGTGATAGGAAATTATCCAAATAACACGATGGAGACATCTATTTAGTCACTAACAATTCATGTTGTGTGTGCGGCTTAAGCGAATCAAATCGATTCCGAGTACATGCACCAGAAAGAGCAGATTTTCCTTTTTAAAACAGTCAAATCGGCTGGGGAATTTTGAAGTTATAGCCAATTTAGTAACATCAAGTTTGACGGCCTGTAGCTGTCTCATTTGACAACTTAAAGAGAAGTGTCGAGGAGCAATTAAGTGGAGAATATCGTCCAAAATCTGCTTCCATATATTTTTTTGGTAGTTCAATGGGACAAATTTCGAAAATACGTCGATTTTCTGTTTTCACATCACCGTGACGCCCCCTTGCAGCGATCTCAGGACCTTGAAATATATTTCCAGCATTTTCTCTTGGGCACATTACTTTAAAGATTTTTTTCCCTGGATCTCTGTGATGAATAGTTCACGAGAACTGGCACCCAGTCGCTGAAAATGAATCACCCTGTACAAACAACCAATTTGTCTGTACTTCCTGTAGACACTACTGATAGACAAATGTATTGAGATTCTGATGTATGTTTTGAATTAATCATTTGAAACATTGTTGTTTTCTATTTTGTTGGCCGTGAACCGAATCGAAGGGCTGAGTGGAAACCTTCAAAGATATTTTTATGCACAATGGTGAATTATATACCCATTTCATTAAACTAATAAGATTGCAGCTCCACTTCCAAATCAACTCACATCAACTTAACCAAAAATATTGGAAATATCTCCGCCATTATAGAAAGATAGACTGAATGAAGGACATTTCCAGTGGAGAAAGATATATTTTTTTAATATAGATATCTTTTGAGAAAAAGTACAGGAAAATATATTGATTCTTTAATCGGGATGTTCGTTCATAAACTCTGTTGATAAAATTATCTGCGGTTTCCATATCGCACAAGTCCGTTCTCGATCCGTTTCAACTTACTTAATATTTCTGTACCGATGTCTCCTTAGGCTACGGTTACAGTGGATGCGTACTCGTACGTAGTTGGACGATGAAAAAAACCTCGGCCGATAGTTTCGACCGGTTTCACTCCATGACGGCTATTGCGCATGGAATATAGCCGGTTCAATTATTTATCAGTCGGTTTTTGTTTTAATCGTCCGACTACGCACGACTACGGCAGAATACGCATCCAATGTTACTGTAGCCAGTGTAGCCTTACGGTAAAACAAACTCGAAAGAAACTTTGCCCTACCAAAGTTTACTAATACTAATCAGTTGGGTCACTCTCGAAGCGCTCGGAAATGGCAGATCGTTTCTCCTTACTCCACTCTGGGACAGCCTGGGACCCATTAGTTCGGAACCTTTGTCGGTCGCTTTGAACAACTTTCGCCGGGCCGGCTTGTGTTATGTATGGATATATCAAAGTTTCGACTACAAGTGACCCAACTATTAAGTATTAGTGAACTTTGCAAAAGGCAGTTATGTACTCACCCCGTTCTGATTTTTATTGTATCGTTATCAGACCATGTATTATTGTATTTTTTGACAGTACAAAAAATCATATCATACGTATGTCACGTGCAGAAAAACAATAGCTTTATTGGTTGATACGTCTGACAACGTTCAAATTTTCAATCAAACGAAAGTTCACATCGCTCACAAACCGCATGCAATCCAGAATAGGTCGGCGTGATGTGATTTTCGCACAAGCGATGTGACTTCTCATTTCGTACGGTCTCTAGTATAAGCGTCCTGATTGATGACATTTTTATGCAGGTTTACACACACTATGGAAATGAAATATGTACTTTTTTTCTACCATGGTTTCCTTTCTTCAATTAAACTTCTGTTTTCAATTTTATTCAGTTCTCTCTTTTGTCCTCTTGATTAATCCTGATCTTTTCCAACACAGTTTTTTATTTTGTTCATTTAAATTGCTTTTCGCATGTTTTCCCTATCTTAACGTTAGTGTACCTCATTAAATACACACAAACATGAGTGAGTAACCAATGAAGGAACAACAACTGGAAATTCATCAACCAATGTTTTTAATAACATTAATAATCATAGTCAATTTAATGCGCCAATGTTTTCCGAAAAATGTGAGTTCTTCATTGAAGAAACGCTTGAAAATTCTTTTGCGGTTTATGAGGATCATTCATTGCGTCTAGCTAAGGTGACAGGTGACCAACCGTCCCGTATTGGCCGGGACATGGTCCGTATTTCTTTCGTTCGTTTTAAACATTAACCAAATAATTAGAATAATATATCTTATATCCACGTTGGCAACAATGCTTTCTGAACGCACAACATGTACGCGGCCTTATGTAGGTTCACATTCACTTTCACTTCGGAGTGGAAGTGACAGATTTCCGCTTGCCAAACGGGAATCATATGCTACCACCTACATTGAATTAGTGTTCAAAGTCACGCTTACGCGAAATTCAATTGAATGGTAAAATATAATCACTGTTGGCATTAGAACTCTGTCACTTCCACTTCGAAGTAGAATTGAATGTAACTTAGGCACTGATAGTTTGAAATTCGTAGGTTGGTAGAGGTGGTAAGACATCTATTTGAATCACTATTTGTTTAAACCTCGTCCATTTTATTCTACATACTATCTGCAATACTATTCTAGTTGTATTCTCAACCAAGCTCTCTCGACTATCCTTTTATTATCAGTAAAGTGAGGGGTACAACGTAAGTCTGACTAACCCAAAATTGTACCTTCATTTTACATTATTTTGTCCTTGCCATTACAAAAAAGAATAAATAGAATAAAATTATACGAAAATGTCCACTTTGGCTATGTTGTCTTGTATTTTGGTTTTCAAAAGTTGGTCACCTTAGTCTAGCGGCTACTAAATTCAAATACTTAATATAAAAATCAAAATCTGTATGTTTGTCGTCTTTTATTATACATAACTCAAGAACTGCAGAAAAAAGTTGAATGAAAATGTATCAGTTAAATCAGGGAATAGTCCAAGGGCATGGTTTTATTCGTTAACTCATAGCTGATTCTGAAAAATCAAGATTTATGTTCAGATTTTTGATAAAAAGTGACATTTGTCAGCATTCACTATTTTCTTTCATTTATTGAAAATGACAGTAATTTTTTCATTTGACGTTGAGGCATGTTTTATTGGTATGTACAAAACTTAAGGCCGCGTTCACATTATTGAATACATATTTGTGTTTTGTGTTGAATGTAAATAAGAAACGGTAAGTAGAACAGTGATATTGTATTAGGTAAACGTTTGAGAACATATTATTATTTGTAATATACCTACCTAACTTTTGGTTTTACAAAAAAAAATCGGAAGTTTGTTTATTTTATATCAACTTCCAGACAGGCGAGCGGAGTCGCGGATTTTCCAGCTAGTTATTATTAATAATTCATCCAAAGGAAAAAGCATAGTATAGCCTTCAACCTTAATACAACTATTCTAAAATGTTTTTACGAAACAGAGAATTTGTTGGATAGATGGTCCTTGATCTCAGACTCGCAAATAGACAAAATAGAAAAGGTTAAATGAAGGAAGCATTAGTTCATTAAATCCTCAATTAAATCAAACAATAAAATAATGTACAAGTCTATACATATCAATCGCCAAACTACAGTAAAATATAGTCAATGTTCGGTAGCAAGATAGTATTACTTCACCTGTCCTGTAACCTGTAAGTATTCAATCAAAACGTAAGTAAATCAACTAAGTAGTTATAGGTATACCCAGCCAGTCAGCTCAGAAACTTTGTTTTCAAATTGAAAATTACAAATCATTGGCATCGATCGTGAAGTAGAACAACAGATACAAATTGTGTGACAGTCATTGATCATTGAGACAAAAAAGTCTAGGAAACCATTCGAAATTCAATGCCATTCACCATTGAAGTAAGAGATACGATAGACAATAACATTTTTATCCTGGTTATTCAATATGTGATAAATAATTATTGGAGTTAGGTATATCCTATAATTCCCTGTATAATTCCTATAACTGCTGTTTTGGTTTTCACTAGAGAAATATGATCAATAAAAACTAGACCAGAGAAAATGAATGGAGAATTTATATATTTGTTTATTCAGATAACGTCTTTCATTCATTTGAGCTTCATTGAAAAGATTTGAATAGAATTTGGTTTCAAGGTCGTCTCGGTCATGATTTGCACCATAAATAATAAATTATGTCTAGCAGAAAATGTTATGTATATCAAAACAATTTCAACATACTGATAGTTTTCCAGTATATATGAGAATGATAAAATTTTCTATAGCTCTTGAATTTTTGAGGCAATATACACTCCCCGACAATAAATTCCGGACAAGAATAATTTGAGTCAATTTGATATCCCTGTAAGTTTTTTAATTTGTGTCCGATTTTGGCAAAATTTTTACCAAAGTGTAGCCCCATGTCTCGAGATATCACCCTTCATTTTGGTTTTGGAAAAATACTGATGGCTTGGTCATTATAAAGGGAGGAACAGAAGCTACTTTTGTACCCTCAAGTTTTAATCATCCTGTGGAAAAATTGAGCGGCAAAATTCATCGTCATTATGTTCTGTTGTTAAGTGCAATCTTTTCTCAACAAAATGTTTTTTTGGTCATGTCAATATCTGCTTTTTTAGAGAAGATACAGATGTTTGAAGAAAATGCTGCGGTTTTTCGATATTTTATCAACAATGGATAAAAAGATTCTTATAGACTTGCATGAAGTTTAGCCCTATGTCTCAAGATATTATCCTTGATTTTGGTTTTCGAAAAATACCGATGACTTGGTCATTATACAGGGAGGAACAGAAGCTCCTTTTTTACCCTCAAGTTTTCAACACCCTGTGGAAAAATTGAGCGGCAAAACTAAGCTCCATGATATTGTGTCGTAAAAAGATCGCACTTTTCTCAACAAAATGTTTTCTTAGTAATGTCAATATCTGCTTTTTAGAAAAGATTTGTTACAAATATTCTATATTTCAAACAATAAAGCAATTTTGATTTGATTTGATTTGATTCAGATGTTTGAAGAAAATGCTGCAGATTTCCGACATTTTATCAACAATGAATGAAAACATTCTTCTCGAGTTGCATGAACAAATGTTCTAAAATTCCATATTGTCCCAATCTACCCAATGTTCCATATTGGGCAAATTGTTTATCTCGATCACACTTTGGTAGTATCATGGTGTGGACTGGGGTATCACTACATGGCCGTACATATTTTGTTTAAATTGAAACTGGGAAATCAAACACATGAGATAGGTATGCTAGGATTGCTAAGTAGACATGTTCGCAATAGACATCTTTAAACCTTGCCTGCTTTGCGAGAAGCACTTCTTTAAAAATAACAAATAATTTTCAAGATGCACCCAAAGTATGCCATTCGCATGGCAGAAGTCATAGGGATACGATGTGACAATACGCGCTATTAATTTAAATTAAATATTAAATTAATTAAATTATTAATTTTGTTCATGCAAGTGTATAAAAATGTTTTCATTCATTGTTTATAAAATATCGAAAAACTGCAGCATTGTATTTAAACATCTGTAACTTCTCTGAAAAAGCAGATATTGACATGACCAAAAAAGCACTTTGTTGAGAAAAGATCGCACTTCACAACAGATTTTGATGGAGCTAAATTTTGCAGCCCAATTTTTCCACAGGGTGTTGAAAACTTTAGGTTAAAAAGGTAGCTTCTGTTCCTCCCTGTATAATAACCCAGCCATCGGTATTTTCCCAAAACCAAAATCAAGGGGAAATATCTCAAGACATAGGGCTACACTTTGGTACAAATTTCACCAAGATCGGACAACAAATAAAAAAGTTATAGGGATATCAATTTGACTCAAATTATTCTTGTCCGGAATTTATTGTCGGGGAGTGTAGTTTCTATTTTAATAAATTGAAGTACCTAAGTAATGCTTGACGTCATGTATTGATCATTAGGTGTTTCATTATTCAGAACATTAAACTATTTGCGGATTTGCTCAGGAGTTTCCAGAAGGGTAGTCACAACGATTGGATAATTAATTCGAGCTAAAAATATATCTTAAGGTGACAGGGTTGTAAAAAAGCCGGCTTTTTCTACTTCTGGCCAGGCCAGTGGCTAAAAGTGGCTTTAATTGGCTAAAAGTGAACTTAATTGGCTAAAAGTGGTTTAAACCGGCTAAAAGGTGGTCAAAAGTTGATAAAATGCGATTGGACGCTGATTATTTAGCCTCAGCCCATTGTCAAGTAATTGTTAAAATTAATAATTGGGTATACGTTAGCGTATCCCTGCCACCACCGCTTTTCGGTAGCTAAGGCCGCACTACCAGGTGATCATTATGCCTGGTTTACATTGAATTTCACTTCAAAGTGGAGATGATAGATTTCCACTTGCCACATGGGGGTCATATGATACCATCTACATCAAATTTGGCATAAACGTGACTTTGAACACAAATCCAATTTAGATGGTAGCGTATGATTCACGTTTGCCAAGCGAAAATTTGATATTTCCACTTCGATGTGAAATTTAATTTAAACCTTAACATTAATCGTTAGCCAAAATGTGTCATCATCGGCCGGAGTAGAAGAAGGTTTTTAGGCTATTCTGTTTGCGTTTTTGTGATTTTTCATTTTATATTGTGAAGTTCCTTCTATTTATCACGCAGTTTTTGTAAGTTTACCAAGTTTTTGTGAGTAAATTAAACATGTCTTCTTGATTTAACTTGTTTTCAATTTCAGCCACTTTTAACCACTTTTGACCACTTTTTATACTTTTAGCCAGGCCGGTTTAGACCGGTTTAAACCATGGTTTAAACCAGGGTTTAAACCAGGGAGAAGTAAATTCACTTATTCTTTATTCATACATTATACGTAGTTAGGTGGTCATATTCAGGATTTTCCGAAGAGTAGATTTTAGTACGTAGAGGATCGTTTCAAATCTATAATTATAGATCAATCGACTTTAACCTCGACTTAAAGAATAAACCGATCCCATGCCGAGACGATGCTTTTTCAATTGTCTTTATTAGCAAAAATGACCCATTTTCATGGTTTCTTCAAAAATGGGTCATTTTTGCTAGGTTCAAAATTATACAGGGTTAGGAGAAATTACCAGAACGGTCGATTATTTCACAAGATACATGAGTTAGAAAAGACTGTCTCAAATAAAAGTTGTGGGACTTTCAAAAATCTACATACTGTCATGATTTGGAATATACAGGGTCTGGCATAAAGTCATTGCAGATCAAAGTTGCGTTTTTTCGAATGCAACCCCCTGTATATTGATGAATATTTTGATTCTCCCTTTTGAGCAAAACTTGTGATACACATTTTGTTCCTAGATTAAACTGTCATCAAGATATCGCGATTTGAAAATGACATGACGTTTGAAATGCTATGAACGGTTCAAGATAGAGAAAAATGGTATACACTTTTTCAAGAACTATTCTGTTATTTGTAAAGAAGGTACTGTCAACTGTCATTTTTTTTTTACACATTTTCGCATTCTTTGTCAAGAATTAATTGAATGTCCTTGAAAAGCTCTTCAAAAGTTAAGACTTGAAAGTGCAGACCGTTTTTCTCTTTGTCAAACCGTTTGGGTTTTATAGCATGTCAAAGATGCAGAAATGTCATTTACGCAAAACGCGATAGCTCGAAAACGACTAGATTTAGGAGCATTCTGTATAAAACATTTGTTTTTGAAAATTGAAGGAAGAATTGAAATATTCATTAATATAAAGGGGGTTCCATTTAAAAAAATGCAACTTTTATCTACCATAACCTTATGGCCGACCCTGTATATTCCAATTCATCACGGATATGTAGATTTATTGAAGCCTCACAACTTTTATATTAGAATTTTTTTTTTAAATCGTGTATCTTTTGAAATAATCGACCGTTCTGGTAATTTCTCCTAACCCTGTATCCTTTGTTCAATCATTATTGTAACATTTTCAGAAAGTTCATAATTTTTGGCCCTCTTTCGAATGATGCTAGCCACTTTTATCAAAAACTACACAGAAAAAAGTTTTGAAAAGTGTCCTTTTTTTGAACGTGAAAAAAAGGCACCAAGAAATTTTTGAAAAAAATCGCCGTGTCACGCTAACTAAAAAATTGATGGAAGTTTTTGAATGCACCATCAGTTCTTCGATAACTGATGTAGGGTCAAACTTTTATCAAATTGTAGGCTGTTAACTCACTTATGGCAAATACCTCGGCAAATACTGTATACAGGGTGACCCATTTGTTTTCGGGTCCCCCTTAAATAAAAGTTTATCAATCGACCGATTTGGCTCAAATTTTTTTATAATTGTAGAGCTTGACAAACTGTATCTTCTCGCCAAAAATGACCTTGCTCATAGAAAATTCTAGGCCTCCTTTGTCATTTCTCAGGAGCAAGGATTCGGTATCCCTCAGAACGGGCCTATAACTACCAACTTTTATCAGAAAGTATCAAGTTGTAACTATTTCGTAGGAAAAAATAGATGATCCACTTATGTATTTTCAAAACTTCACAGTTGGTCATGAAAAATCAACTAAATTCTGGTAATTTCCACCAGGTCACCATTTTCTTTAATAAACCTATACTTTTTTGCTAATATTGAAAATCACATCCGGTATTCGAGTAAAGTGATTTCCTCGGTGCTTTCACTTCAGGCGCGAATTAAGAAGAAAAATAAATAAATATGTTTTTTTGGTCAAATTTGGTTTAGCGGGATGCCGAATCCAGTGGCGTGCATACATTATTTCTAAAAAAATCGCTTACGTGGTTTATCAAAATTTGACACATGGAAACTGGGAAAGTTAGCCTTGGATTTTGTGTGAGCGAAGTTATTTTTGGTGAAAAGATACAGTTTATTAAGCTTCACAATTTAATAAAAAACTCGAGCTAAATCGGTCGATTAATAAACTTCGTTCTCCTCTTTTCAAAAATAGCTTTGTTCGCGGGTCGGTTACGAACCAGTTCCGAACCAATTCAGAACTGTTTCGCATGCGCAGTTCGTGATATTTTATCAACTGCGCTTGCAAATCAGTTATGAATTGGTTCGGAACTGGTTCCTAACCGACCCGCGAACTAAGCTAATATTCATACAGGGTTTTTCACTTAAAACTCCCCACGTCAATATCTCGGAAACGAATAGGAATATTTGATTTCTGTAAAAAGTAGTCAATGTATGGGGTCGAGTACTTATTTTTCACAGTTAAAAAAATTCGACGCCTACCAAGAGTAAAGCGTCGCGACGCATCGAAAATATTAATCGATTGCAGGAACTTTGAAATTACGCGCATGCAAAAGTACAAGTTATTCATAAACTTTTTTGTTATTCAGTCGAACTCATTTATTCTACTCAGTTTTGAGATATACAGTGTGTCCAAGATAAGAATGTCTATCATGGGGATCTTGAAAACCGTGAGAGATACAAGGTCGGTTAAATGGAGGCAAAGTTGCGTATTTTGATGCTTAACAAAATGCCGTTTTGAAAGCCAAGAAATTCCGACTAAGTCCGAAATTATCCGAAAAAAACCGAAATTTTTCAAAATTGTTTTCATTTTTTTCTGACCACATTTGAAGAGATATTTTGAAATGAATGGAACTTCTTCATTGCCACTTTTTGCCCTTTACAAGATAGCGTTATTAAATTGAAGAACCGACGTTTCGTCTATGAGCAGCCATCATCAACTTTGTTTTTTTAAATACGGTCCTGGATTTTTTATAACGGATTTTGAGGGCCTCTTATGTTCCTAAGCCAACAATGTATCGCAATTATTCAAAAAAATTATGTTGATGGATTTTTCCATGAGAACTCATGTGTTAGAGAGAGACAAAAAATACATTTTTAATAAGATTAAAAACAACCACCTTCTTTTTTGATTGGTGCGATACCTTGTTGGTTTGGGAACATAAGAGGCTCTAAAATTCCGTAATAAAAAATCCAGGACCGTATTTAAAAAAACAAAGTTGATGATGGCTGCTCATAGACGAAACGTCGGTTCTTCAATTTAATAACGCTATCTTGTAAAGGGCAAAAAGTGGCAATGAAGAAGTTCCATTCATTTCAAAATATCTCTTCAAATGTGGTCAGAAAAAAATGAAAACAATTTTGAAAAATTTCGGTTTTTCGGATAATTTCGGACTTAGTCGGAATTTCTTGGCTTTCAAAACGGCATTTTGTTAAGCATCAAAATACGCAACTTTGCCTCCATTTAACCGACCTTGTATCTCTCACGGTTTTTAAGATCCCCATGATAGACATTCTTATCTTGGACACACTGTATATCTCAAAACTGAGTAGAATAAATGAGTTCGACTGAATAACAAAAAAGTTTATGAATAACTTGTACTTTTGCATGCGCGTAATTTCAAAGTTCCTGCAATCGATTAATTATATTTTCGATGCGTCGCGACGCTTTACTCTTGGTAGGCGTCGAATTTTTTTAACTGTGAAAAATAAGTACTCGACCCCATACATTGACTACTTTTTACAGAAATCAAATATTCCTATTCGTTTCCGAGATATTGACGTGGGGAGTTTTAAGTGAAAAACCCTGTATATACAGGGTGTTACAAATTCGATGGGATAGTATTGCTAATTCCTAAACCATAAGAGATACAGCGTCGGTTAAATGGAGGCAAAGTTGCGCATTTTTATGCTCAACAAAATGCCGTTTCGAAATTTGAAAAATTCCGACTACTTCCGAAGATATCCGGAAAAAATCAATTTTTTCAAAATCCTTTTTTATTTCCTCTTGAGTTAGTTTGAAGGAATTATTGAAAACGAGTGGCACATTTTCATGGCCACTTTTTCTCCTCTTGAAGGTAGGGTGGTCGGAATTTATATCCGACGTTTCGATTTTCCGCAACCATCATCAACTTAATTTTTTCAAATACAAACCCAACTTTTTTTATGCATTTTTGGATAGCTCCTGACTTCCTGAACATCATGATGTGTCACACTTGTCATTCCAAAATATGCAGAATTATAATCCGAGATTTTTCAAAATCAAACCTCTTGATCTCTTTGTAATGCAATGCGCGTATCGTAGTCATGGTAACAATAACAACTTGTCACGCCTGTGGATAGTTTTGGAGCTTGAATAATAAAACTCCAGCTTAAAAACAGTTTCTCGACTAGTTTTTGATCATCAAAACTATTCATAGACGTGACAAGTTGTTATTGTTACCATGACTACGATACGCGCATTGCATTACAAAGAGATCAAGAGGTTTGAATTTTGAAAAATCTCGGATTATAATTCTGCATATTTTGGAATGACAAGTGTGACACATCATGATGTTCAGGAAGTCAGGAGCTATCCAAAAATGCATAAAAAAAGTTGGGTTTGTATTTGAAAAAATTAAGTTGATGACGGTTATGGAAAATCGAAACGTCGGATATAAATTCCGACCACCCTACCTTCAAGAGGAGAAAAAGTGGCCATGAAAATGTGCGTTTTCAATAATTCCTTCAAACTAACTCAGGAGGAAATAAAAAAGAATTTTGAAAAAATTGATTTTTTCCGGATATCTCCGGAAGTGCTCCGAATATTTTAAGTTTCTCAGCGGCATATTATTGAGTGCCAAAATGCGCAACTTTGCCTCCATTTAACCGACGCTGTATCTCTTATGGTTTAGGAATTAGCAATGCTATCCCATCGAATTTGTAACACCCTGTATACAGTGCTTTTCTTTAATGACCCACCCCCCTTTTATTTTTTGAACGGCTCAACTTAGAGACTTCAAATTCTAGGTGATGAAATACAAGCATGATTACTATGTTTTGACATGAAATTGACATAAGAAAAATTCAAGATGGCGGCTGGGCGCCATCTTGGAATGTTTTTTTAAATAGGAATAGGGGTCATGTGACACCTCATTTTGAAGGTCCTGCTGAGTACTTTATAACCCTAGAATATTGAGTCGATATCTCTACGTACTACAAGATGGCGATACATTCAATTACTACATTGATACATACACTTTAAAAAAAAATTGTCAAATTCAATTTAAAAGATGCTTTTTTGACATTTTTGTCATCTATTCCTAGCCCAGCCGCCATCTTAAATTTTTCATATGTCAATTTTGTGTCAAAACATAGTCAACATGCTTGTATTCCAGAACCTAGAGTTTGAAGTCTCTAAGTTAAGCCGTTCAAAAAATAAAAGGGGGGGGACATTAAAGAAAAGCACTGTATATAGTTTGCCCTTGAGTTCGCCTTTGTTTGGAATAGAAGTTCTAACTCAAGAACTTGCAATGCGGGGAATAATAAGATATTTTATCGCAACTGTCATGGACCACAAAGGGAAATAAAAAATGTTACTCATGTCAAGTAGTTTTCTGTCATCAAATTTTCTGTTTCCCTTGGTTTTCCATAATGGTTGGGATGAATTATAGCATTATTCGCCCGCATTTCAACTTTACACCACTGTTTTATTATTCAAATTCACATAACTCAAAAACGGCTAGTCCAAGCATAATAGGCCAACTATATATTTTTGAAAAGAGGAAGTTGAGGAGATCCTGGATCTTTAATAAAATATAGGGCATTCTATTTGAAAAATTAAACTTTTCCACATTTTCCTGATGTCTCATAGTGATATGTTCTTCAGGGAAAATCACTCGAAAAATCACGAGTCTTTCATTTGAAAAGTTGTTTGGTATCTCTGTAAATAGAGTTTCTAAAGGGGTGGCAAATTATAAAAAAACTCTGTACATACTTACTTAGGTACTTTATCGCGATTATTTTTGTTAGTTTAAAAAAAATGATGATATGGTAAAGTAAAAAAGTATACAAACAAAACATAACGCAATACCAGAAGACTAATTACTCGCTGAAACACTATAAATATTTTCAATATCTTTTGACAATTTTTGAATGAAAAATTCCCATAGGCAACAATGACAAAAAAAGGCACACTTGTAGTTGAACACATTTAAAAAAAATGATTTAAATAGTTAAGCGTGAAAAACAGAATAACAAATTCAAAAAAAAAAAAAAAATCACACCTGATCACAAATTCGACATTGACAAGTACCTAGGTACTGCGAGACCTACTGTTTGTTCAACGCTTTTCTGCGGTAACGTCATAATCTTCTCTCTCGTACACATTTACAAAAATTTCACGTAGGTATGTTTGGACGAGGGTGGTTCTAATCAATTTGACAAATGTCACGTATAGAGCGATCAACGACATACTGGCAAACGTCAAATACTGTGACGTAACCACAAAACATCCCTTATAGAACTTTTTCTTAAATGGGAGCTGTCAAACCACTGTTTGAGTTGTGCCTCCAGTCACCGGCGGCGCTGAAGTCACTACCTTTGGTTTGTATCACCTGTGTACTTGTCAGCTGGTTTGTCACTGTCATTCGTTGTTTAAATTCGAAATTTCAATTCAATTATTATTAGGCGGATTTTGGCGTCAACCAGGTTACGATGTGGTAACAAGATTTGTAACCAACCGCGTTTTTGCGTATATTTCTCGTTCCGGTAATGAGATTTGGCAACACTGCATTTGCTTACCTGGTTACGAGTTTCGTAACCCTAACCCTGCTCCAGAGCTTGGACCAGCTGCTTGGTCAATGGTTTGATCACGAAGCCGGTTACCTATGACTTCATAACCTCAAAATTTCGTATATTTCTTGATTTTGGCCTTTTTTGATACAACAATCATCAACGCTACCACTATCAGTCATCTCCAGAAATTTTGAATTCTCAGGCAGTAGAGAAATATCTTTGTAAGTAAATGAATATACAAAAGAAGGTGTAGGTATTTCTCTTGAGTCTTGACTGATGAAGCTACCTACGTCCTAGGTGACATGTTGATGTCCTATTGTTATCTTCATGTTTTATTGATTTTTTCTTCTTTTTTGTGCGTCGACTAGTTGGTCGGCCTCCAAGTCTGGTGTGATGTGATATTTTCCGCATTCTCTTTGGTCTTAAGTATTCAGTATTTTATAGGTATGTACTCAGCATATTTATGCTTTGTGCTTGATTTTTATGACGGTAAAAGCTACTTTCTTGAAATAGGTAGTTATGTTATACCCTAATAATATGGACGAAGGCATAGAAAGTGATCAAAATACCTATACTGATATTATTCACTTTTCTATGGTAGAAGGTGAAAATATTGGTAACCAAAACATTTTGGCGTTTGGTACTGAGCACATATATATGTGGTCCTGAGCTGGTATCGAGATCGTAACCAGGCACTTACCAAACCTGTAACCACAAAGCGTAGCCTGGTTAACGCCAAAATCCGCCTATTGATTCAGTTTGCATTGTGCATGTCTTTCTTCCTACAATGAACATTGTAACTTTATTAAATCTATATTCCGGCGAGCAGAAGTCTGCAGAAAATAAATGCTGTGTTCCCGACTGTGAAGAAAAATACATCAGCAGCAACCGTTCTCGGTTTCCAAATTCTGATGAATATGGAGATATCTGTCATCAGTGGATTAAAAAGATCGCAAAATAATGCTTATCTGACAAAAATGCCAATATAATTCTGTTTCTGAATAAACGATTCGACAATCTCCGAGACAATCTCGATTCAAGAGGTTCAGCCTGCCAGGAAAAACTCTGCAGGCCGCGCGTCAGGACATGTGGCTTTCAGATGGTATGAAGCTATAAAAGTACCTTTTTTTGTTTTGTAATAGTTTTCGGTTTGTAATAGTGTTCAATTCCTAAATTGATAATATAATATAACAAAATATAATATAATAATATATAATAATATAATACCTATATAATATAATATAATATAATATAACATAATATAATAATTGATAATATATTAATAATTGTAAATTTTTTTTACATTAATACAGAATGCTTTTTCTATATTTCCAAGAATGTTATTTCTCAAAAGTGAGTTTCAATCAACTACTGTAAAAACGGTAGGTTGATATCGAGTTTTATAATTTTTGGTATGTTATGTTTGGTGATGACAAGTCACGTTTTGATATGGTTTTGTTCATGATCACAAGGTCATAAGTGTATACGCAATCATGTCGCAGACAAACTACTTGGTAATGCCAATCAGATCAGAATTTATTTTATCATTGGTAACTCTTGTCAATTATTAAAAAAAAAGATACAAAAAAAATATTTATAAGGAAGAAGAATAAGTAATGCCAATGCCAATCAGTCAGATTTGATTTTATCATGGGTAACTCTTGTTAATTATCAAAAAAGAAAAAGATACAAAAAAAATATTCATTAGGAAGATATCTTTTCATATTAGGAACTTGAAAGTTTTCAGATCCGCCTCAAGAAAGTTGATTTCAACTTTGTATTTAACGTTCTTTATTCATGATATAGGGTTATTCATTTAGACCTTTTTTTTTCAATTGTTAATAAAATACATAAAATGGAACTGCATGGCGGAATCTTTATCATGACCTGAAAGAACAATCATTGACATATAATTTTTGACAATAATTTTACTTAAATGATGGTCGAGACTACGCCGAAGGTCTAAAAAGGACCAATTTTGAATCACTTTTTTCAGCAGGCAAGTCTTACTTTCCGTCCGTCCAGCTACGACTCGAGAATTGCAAGCCATAATTACTCGCCTTATTGGGCAGATACCGTTCGCAATACTTGAAAGCGTGATCCAAAAATTGACCTTCCGAATAAACCACTTGGGGCATAGACACGGCCAGCATTCAATCGAATCATTTTCAAAAAATTAAATGCCAAAGATTTTTCTTCCAGGTCATGATAAACATTCCGCATCCAATTCCATTTTATGTATTTTATTAACAATTTAAAACAAAAGGTCTAAATGAATCACCCTTTACTTATAATTTTCTGATGACGAGCAAAACCAACTCAAAACAAGATTTATAATAAGACCGAACATACCCTACCTTAAACTATAAAAATCGATCACAGCACATTAGATGAACGTGAAGTCCCTGACGCATCCACCATTTACACCTAAATAGTTTGTCTTCCTATCACGAGCGGCGCACTAATTTGGGACCGTTCAGTAGCATTACAGATGATGTTCTAAGGGGGAATGTTTTGTGGACGTAACTGCAGGAAAGCATTGAACAAACAGTAAGCGAGCAGGTAAGTACGGAACTTTATGGACCAAGGTATTGACCGATTAGATGTCAAACTCACACAGACAGGCGCGGTGTTGCCAAGTGATTTATTTTTCTTGAGAACGTACAAACCATTCAGTTTGCTAGCTCGTCAATAAGTACTTAACTATACAGACTGGGCAAGAAAAACTACCCACCCAGGTTTTCTCAGGTGTTCACACACCAATTTTTGTTTTTTAGGGAACACATTTTTTTGGTATTTTCACCAACTACCTGTCAACAGTGTAAACCCATAAGCGGGAGTGATAGCGGAATTCCAAATGAAAAGAGGGGTCGTGTGATACGTCCTTTTCTCGGGTGTCTTTATCAAGATTAGACAGTTTTCGTTGCTCAAAAAATGCAGCTCCGACTAACGCTAATTGACAACTTTGACATTTGGATGTCATTTATCGTATATCGATACCGATAAATGCCGGTTGTTAACGGACGATAGTCATAGCGTTTAACGTAGCGAAACGCATGCGCAGTGGAAGAGAATATGTTATTTGACATTTGATTGTCAATGTTTTGAGGTTTTGATTTCATTGTTTTTGTTTATACTTTCGCTGGATTGAAGACCAAGACAATTTACGCAATGAATCCAAATCAAGAAGCAGCAAGTTTTTCAAAAACAATCAGGCGAAACCGAGTTTGGTTTACCGATGAAGATGAAAAGATCTTACTCACTGAAATACTGGCAAATAATCCATATGGGGATGTATCTATATATAGTGTGATTGTTCCCAATATTTTTGAGGTCACTAAAAAGGTTTCTTTGAGGGGAGTTAAGAACATATTACATATGTATTGAAAAAGTTTGAGGAAAAAGAAAAGGGCAACGATTTCCGGAAAGTGTCAGATGATGTAGGTAAATGTCTTCTCTATATTGGATGACGTTGTTGTTCAATACTTCTAATAAAATGGCATCTTCAAAATCAGCATCTGATTCGTCACTGGAGTCCAATAATACCATATCATCAATCATTTTGAAAAAATAACACATACACATAATCAAAACAAGACTGCGATGTCATTTGCCATTGACTTTGGTTAGGGTTGAGGTTAAACGTAACGTTGAGCGGATTTGTTTCTTGCCTTCACCGAAAACTATATTTTTATCTGTCAAATAGCGGCTATCGCTACGACTTTCGTAACCGCAACCGGTGAAATTTCCAGGAGCAACGAAAACTGTCTATTATATCCACGTACGTATTAAATATATCTGTACTGCTAAAGTGTATTATTTCGGCTTCTAAAAATGGTTGCAGCATGGGGGCCGCCATGTTGGCTCGACGTTGACCAAAAAGTATGTCTTTGCTTGATTCGCCTTTCAGTTCGACAAAATGACATCACCACACTTAACCCAACTTTTCGTTTATTTATAAATTACATTGATAGTCACTCATAATAAGTGATTTTGCGAGCTTGTATATGTAAAATAATCATCAACTGAAATATATAATGTAGCAATAAAGCAGACTAGAAAGTTGCTAGGGATAGGTAGGTACGGTGGGCTGAGTGGATGAGTGACAAAAAACACCTCTAAAGAGAATAAAACTTATTGATGTAAATTCACATATTTATATCCAAAATCATTGTAAGTACAAACGAAACCTTGTACCATTCATTTTCATAAAGTCTCCAATGCGAATGTTGTAATCTTGAATGTATTTTTGTCATGAGTATTCATGAATGAATTCAAACTACCTCGAAAATTATACAAAACAATGCGGCATGAAATTTCTATTCTTATTTTATTCAAGACAAAATATCTAATACCTACCTTCCTGTCTATTTTCAAATGGTTTAAGTCTATCTAGCAAAATGGTAGTACGTATAAATCGGGGTATAAAAAGTTGATAAATTAGATATCGATGCTATCGTCTACATTGAATTTGTGTTCAAAGTCTCGCTTACGCCAAATTCAATGTGGTTGGTTGCATATGATTCCCGTATGGCAAGCGGAAATTTGTCAATTCAACTTCGAAGTGAAAACAGCTGAATCAAGCTAGGACACACTTTTTGGTCAACGTCGAGTCCAATATGGCGGCCCCCATGGTGCAACCATTTTCATCACCGCTTTAGCAGTACAGATATATTTAAGACGTACGTGATTATATCTCCAAAGATTCAAGTTGCTACGCTACGAAGTATTTGTTATTATTTCTCATAATTTATCATTTTTTAATTTTTTGTGGCTACCTGCGACCCCCGCTTAAGAGTTATCAGGTAGAGGTGAAAATACGACAAAAAACTGTCCCTCAAAAAACGAAAATTGACGTGTCCGAGCGATTTTTACCATTTTACCTGAGAGAAAATCTGGGTGGCATGTTTTTCTTGCCCCACCCCGTATAAAGAACGAATTTTGTTATTTTAGTGTAAGTACAAGGTATGCGATATTTTTTTCACAGTAGGTACTTTCCTTTGATTACTTATAAAAAATATGAACTTGTAGAGTCAAAATGTTATTTTATCAGAAACATAGGGATTTATGGAATTTGGACCAAACAGGGTTATTTTTACACGCTTTATATTAGTTTCACTTGTAGGGGAAGCCCGGGCAAAGCGAACTGCTCGGGAAAAGCGAATAATCGTAATATCTTTAAAACGAAGGTAGGTGGCGCTTAGTGTTGTGCACCGTGTCAAAAAGCGTGACCTGTTCACCTGGGGCGAGTTCAGAAACGTCGTACTCGGTGTGAGTGTGACTTTTGTGAATAATTGAAGGAGTGATCTATTGTGTGACATCTTCACACCCTTATTTCTGAACGTTTGGGTATGTTCAGTCAGCTGTTTGACAGTATGCTGTTTATTTTAGTTTGTTTTGGTTATGGTTGGGTAAATCTTCACGGATTAATCAACTCAAGAGTGAATACAATCTATTCCCCAAATAATAATAGTCATTTTTCTTCGTACTAACTTGTGTTCAAGACTCAATCATCAGAGAAATCCTCTACATTACAATGCATTATTTTGAACAACTGAATCAATTATTGTCTTGTGTGCATTTTGTCTTAGTAAATGATAATATCGAGGATAATATAAACCTACACAAACCCATTTTGACAAATGACACATCACACCTCCTTCACACCACAAAAATACGGGGTAATCAAAGATCACCCTGGGATGCATCTATGTCAATTTTCGAACGAAAAGCAGTGTGCGTCTAGGGTGCGCTCTTGATTATTCTGAACGGTTAGTGTGTGACACTTGGATCACACTCTCACTGGGTGTGACGTTTCTGAACTCGCTCCTGTTGTTCTGAAAATCAGTTCCACCCAATCAACAAATGAATCAGCACGTGGCGTTATTACTCGCTTCAAAAAATACGTTGTTCTGATAAAATATTTGTTCCAAGGTAATTCAAATAAATTTCTTGATATTTGTGAAGTAAAAGGGTCTAGTTTTTTTTTCATTGCTGCTATTTATAGGCTAGATTAATGTGATTAAGTTAATACGGCGCCTCGACGTTGGAATCTATTTGTTTAAGGGGTAGCCATTTGCAATTTCATTTACGGGCAAAGTGAATAGGGCAAAGCGAATATTTTATTTATTCACGAAGACTGCTGATAGAAAGAAAATAAAAAAAAGTGACGATGGTAAGTTATCAGCTAAAAGTTCCGAAAAAGATTGCAATTGCCTGACCTGTGGGGAGCCGTTTGAAGAATGGATCCAGTGCAGTGGATGTAAAAATGGGCTCATGAGTGCACCGATAACAGTGGGTTTGGATTATTTTTTTGCGACTTCTGTTAAACAGTATTATGTTCTTTTAAATTAGTATTTGTTTTTTTACTTTTTTGTATCATCAGAATATATGTTTTGTTGTTTTTTTTGTATATTGTATTTTTAATTTACTTTGCCCGGGTAGTCGGGCAAGGCGAATAAAATGTAACCCGTAATTTTTTTTTTTGGGTCTCGAGAAAAAAAAATTTCAAGAGACTATTCAATTTTGAAGTTCAAACAATTGTTTAACCTTTACACATTTTTTCATTTGAAGTCGATCATAAATAGCAGAAGAACCTATATATTTTCTCCCTTAATATATCCGCTTTGCCCGGGCTTCCCCTATGTTTGTGAGTTTGTAATTTGTAGTACAATCTTGTGACTCGCTTTTTACCCATTTCAAATGCCCAGATTGATTCAAAACATTGTACACTTGTCAAGAACCGATGTGTATTGTCATTGTCATATTCAATTTCAATTTAAAAAAGCTCAAAAATAAACAGTGATGTTCAATTAAACAAAGATCGTGATTTTGTTGAATTATTTGACATCGAGGTAGACATTTTTTGTCTATGTCATTTATCAATGCTGGCATTCATAAGTCGGAACAGTTGAGGAACTATTACCGCGTTTTCTAGTAAATGAAGCGCTACTTTGGTAGCAGTCTCATAAGACTCAACTGGTAACCGATTCTAATTCGCCATTTCGAGACGTCACGTCACGACTTCCAATTAGCGTTTTCATGGAGTGATGTAAAAAAAGTGTTTTTTTTTAAATTGAATAAAAACCCAAATAAAAAACATTTAAAAAACAGTATTTTTTGTTTTCAATTGTTTTTTATTGCTACGTGAAAACAAAATGCCAATATTAATAATAATAAGCTGAAGTTTCATTATATCATCATAGAGACATCAATTTTGAACTTAAATAAAACCGAGAATAAAACTGATATAATGGACGATTTTGTAAAATGTTCAAATAATTATAATAATTCAGAAAAATAATTATCGATAATTGAAAATCTCCGATATGCGAATTGCAAAATTTTTCAACTTGGTGGAGAGGTCTCTGCTCAAGCTCGGAGCTATCCAGGCTGGCAGTTCGTTTCTTAGAATTGCCAGCGACATCGGCTGCATGTGAAAGGTCATTCTCTTCATATTCGAGAATACACTCCAAAAGTAGGAATCGTCTGACAAACATCCGGTCATCAAAAATTGTATCTGTTGCTCACAATTTGAAATTAATTGCTTACAAAAGACAAAGCGCCCAAGTCAGCTCTGAGCCTACTGCTGATCCCAGTACTGATGATATGGATAAGAAGACAGTAGCGGATGAAATCGTACTTAGTGAGAGTGAGACTGATTCATCATCATGCTATTCCGAAGGTGATATAGACACTGCAGTGGACAGTGACACTGACATGCAGACTCACCTGGTGGCGGCTGGTGCATAAGCGCTGCAATGCTGCAGAGCTCCCAAATAAAAATTGAAAGGTCCCAAAATAGTACATTTTGTATCTAGAGGGCAGATATAGCCGAGTCAAAATAATCAACTTTCCGCCCTAGATACAAAATGTACTATTTCGGGACCTTTTGATTTTTATTTGGAAGCTCTGCAGTACTGTAGCGCATATGCACCAGCCGCCACTGGACTCACCCATGCCCATGTCTAAGGGACTACTACTGGGTATTTTTGTCATTTCATATTTTGTTTTTCTATACATAATTTGGATTTTGAGAATGCTGTTTATGTTATTTTCCCAATAAACGGTTTCTGTTAAGTGTTTGCACTCAGTTTAAAAAAAAAACGAGTTTTTTAAACAAACCTGAGCACTTGTTTTTTTATATTAAAAAAAACGGAAGCGTTTTTTATTCTACCCATCACTATAAATCACGGTATCATGAGACCATTCCAGTTTGGTCTGTCATTAACGTCACTATCGGCCAGTGATGCTGATTTTTTTGAAAAAAATCAAATACTTAAGTCCGTAGGTACTTGAATCCGAATTTTTTTATTTAAATCGGTTTTTTTCTATTTAAATCGGATTTTTTTTTTATTTAAAACGATTTTTTTGATTAAAACCTTTTTTTCATCATGTATTGTTTTTTCTCGTTTTTTTTTTTTTTTAATTAATAATATTACAGATAGATTTATTCTGAACATAATATTTCATTTCAAGTTTTGAAACATAACAATGCAACCAAGAACGCAACTTAACTACTGCCAAACTTAACTTGGGTCATTATTTAACAAAATTTGTGAAACATGACTGAATACTCAACTCTCGACTCAACTGAGATTTTTAATCATTTAAAAAACAAAACCAATAAATAAAGCATCGGCGAGACTAAACAATTGTATTTTGATGACAATCTAATTTTACTCTTCAAAAATAAACGATTTAAAAAAAATCATTTGAATAAAATCGCGATTTAAATCCCTGATTTGAATCAATGCAACCCTGCTTGCAGCTCTGAAAGTACTGATATCGTCCGTTCTTTTGAGAAACACCGTAAAACCACTGGACTTATGGGGTTTCTCAAATTATTAGCCCATCCGCATATTTGTTTGAACCATAAGGTGTATGGAAAAAGATGTTGTTTCTCTGTGAATCGATGTGTCTATAGTCGAAAAATCCAATAATGTTCAAATGTCATTTTCGCTAAATTATGGACTTATGAGGTTTCTCAAATGACTTTTTTGCATCTTTGACATGCTATGAAACCCAGACGGTTCAAGATAGAGAAAAACCGTCGGCACTTTCTAGTCTTAACTTTCCAAGATCCATCCAAGCACATTGAATTAATTATTCTTGTCAAAAAATGTGAAAATGTCGAAACAAATTGAAAGTTTACAGTACCTTCTTTTCAAATGACAGAATAGCTCTTGAAAAGTTTAGGTGGGAAAATGTAGACCATTTTTCTCTATCTTGAACCGTTCGAGATGTGCAAAAATTTCATTTTTAAATCGCTATATCTCAATAACGGTTGAATTAGGAACAATGTGTATCACAATGTTTGCTTGAAATCTCGCTTAAAATTGAAGGAAAAATTCAAATATCCATTGAAATACACGGGGTTCCATTTAAAAAAAATGCAACTATGATCTGCCATGACTTTAAGCCTGACCCTGTAATTCCAATTTATCACAGATTTGTAGATTTTCAAAAGCCCCACTTTTATAAATGACAGTTTTGTCTAGCTCGTGTATCTTTTGAAATAATCGACCGTTCTGGTAATTTCTTCCGTCCCTGTATAATAATATATCATGCATAGGTTCATAGGTACATTTTGCACTGTCGGAACCATTCATCACTTTGTCAAACTTTTTGAACAAAAATTCTAGGAAGAAGACCACGAATGACATTGCACAACAACTTCGACAACAAAAGTATCCACCAGATTTCAATACGTGCAAGTAATTCCTGTTCCTATGGAAATTGCGTTTTCCAGAAAAGTTATATAAAAATCAAAATTTTATCAAGGGGTTGTGACATGATATTGGCTTGGAAAGTGAGTCAATTTAAAATGTATGTAGATTATTATGACATTCAAGTGAATCTGGGGATAACAGAAACAACTTATATGGATCTATTCTATTATTATAATATGTACAATCTATGCCTTATTCCAACGTACCTACCTATAAACTTCCAATTTTAACAATCACTTGTTACTCAATTAATTGATAATAGGTAGTCACAGTTGTAACAAATTTGCATACGTTAATAACCTCTCTGAAAAAGCCACGCAAAAAAGCAATAAATGAAATCAAATAAACCTCTGTTTTCCGAAACGGGGAAAGTAGGTTACCAAAAGTTTACTGAAAAAGTTGGTGCCTACCAAAATAAAAACAACTTGTCCTTATGACAGCACAGCTGCTATAATAGGATTTGTGTATCTTTTGTCATGTAATTTCTATGATCTCGCCATGGGATTTGTTCTATAATTGTCAGTGAATGGGCTTAATTACAAACATATATCATGGAAAATTCGTACCATTTCAACTTTCTATTTCCCTCACACTAACCTGCGTTTCTCTTTGGGTGCTTTGGGTTTTGTATCCATTTTCACAACATGTACTTCTCAGTCACTGCCGAGGAAGTACAAAATAAATCACGAAAATCACCTCACACAATATACTAACAATTCACAATAATCACTGGAGAAGATTTTAATTTTTCTTCCAACGAATGACGTTTATCTGTCGTTACATTGGCATTGGACAGTTTGCTTCAGCTGTGTTCGCACGCGCAACGCAAAGTGAGACGAACAACACTGTCGGAGGTCGAGTCGGTATGACGTCACAATCATGTGCAGTGCTAGGTGCATCAATCTGACTGGTTTCGGAAGGGCGATAATTATTCAAAAAAGAGGTCTTTGCCCTCGCAAGGGTGATTTGCCCTTGAGTTTATAGATTGTCTCTGTGATTGACCATATGGACGGATTGCGGGGGATGCTTTAGCAATAAAGACGTACCTAATTATAGCAGCAAAAGAGAGGCAATTCAGAGAGGGACTATTCAGAAATGATAATGTACCTATACATCTTCATAACTATTGATATCTATAGATATGCATCAAATAGATATATCGAAACAATACAAAATACATATTCACCGACCAACGACTTCAAAATTCAACCATTAAAAATTTGGGATAAGTCGGAGTGCTTATCTTTCTTTGGCCTGAACTCGGTAACCTTTTAGACTTTGTTTATAAAACACATCACTTGAAATTGCTTGCACGAGTTAAATAGGTATACGATGAGGGTAGCAGGTAGACCTTTCGGATTTCAAGACATTTCGTATAATAGTTACAGACCATACAGCCATACATAGGTAGGCTTCATCATTATCAAAGAAACTGATCAATATCCTTTTATTATTATAGTTATAGGTATAGGTACACGTGATAGCTGATGGAAAATAAGATCCGACGCCCGTCATTGCATGATAATGCAAATAAATAGTTGTGATGCCACATATTTATGCCTTTGCCAAAAAAAACTGTCCAATACTTTGTTTTTGAGTTGTGAATACCTATGTGTTTCTGATTTCATCAGTGTTTGTCAGTTTTCTGATTTTTGTAGTGCGTGAACATGCATTAATCTCTTCATTAGAAAAATGTTCTTTTCTGAACGGTATTCTGTGTATAGTTCATAAAAAATAAAATCCGATGAACGTCATTGATGGTGCGAGTGAATAGACGCATTGTTGGATGTTGACTTGGTGACTACACCCCAAAAGTAGAACGTGGGCAGGTGAAATTGTCAATAGACAGATAAGATTTTGATGTAAATTGAATATTTTCAGTTAAAAAGCATTAGAAGATAGATAAAAGTTATAGTTTTTCCTAAACGGTGTTTTCCCTGGAGTAAACGAGACGTTGTCTGGACTGGTTAGGTGCAGAGACGCAACATTTGGTGACACCGACGTTATCCTTTTGAGGCCAATATAAATTGACACAACTGTCAGACGAGGTTTTTTTCTGGAGATCACGAGTGAATCAAGATGGAGAGGCTGTTGAAGGAAAAAGATATGTATATCACTTCATTCATTAGAATATTTGATGAGATAGAGAAAGATTTTTTAGAGCCAGGCCAAAATATGATTGAAATACAGGGTAGTTTCAAAAGTTTAGGTGGCAAGTTTGAATCTTTGTCTGATATACATAAGAAATCTTTAATTTAATGCTCGATGATGATACTTTAACTGGCAATCTTGATGAAGAAATAGCTGAGATGGATAATATTACAAAAAAGTTTCATAAACTACAATATAAAGTGGAATATTATCATCAAAAAGAAGTGTTGGACAGAAATTCTTCAAATACCAATAAACGATGTATGAAACTACCAACCATCGAATTCAAGAAATTCAACGGCAATATAAAGGATTGGTTATCGTTTTGGAGCCAATTTCGAAGAATCCATGAAGATAATGAGTTGGAAAAGGAAGATAAGTTTCAATATCTGATTCAGGCAACTCAACCGAAATCCAGAGCACGTCAAATTGTTGACAGTTACCCTCCGATTGCCGAGAACTATGTGAAGGTCGTAGAAAGTTTGAAGTCAAGATTTGGAAGAAACGATTTATTGATAGAGATGTATGTCAGAGAACTTCTGAATTTAGTTCTCAATAATCTCAACAACAGGACCAAATTGAACATCCTCTATGACAAAATGGAAACACAGTTACGAGCTTTGGAGTCCCTTGGAGTTACCACGAAGAATTGTGCTGCAATTTTGTATCCACTGGTTGAATCCTGTCTTCCTGAGGACACCCTACGAGTTTGGCAACGGAATGAAGTCTTTTCTGTCGAAAATAGTTTACAAATGCAGCTAGAAAATTTGATGAAATTCTTGAAACGAGAAGTTGAAAATGAAGAAAGGATCTCTTTGGCAACCTCAGGCTTCGATTTTAATAAAGAAAGAAGCAAAGATAACAGATCTCGAGAGTTTCCAGTACCCACAGCTTCAATATTATATAGTCAGAATAAAATATGCTGCATTTTTTGCAAAGGTACATATTTTAATTACAAATGTGAAGCAGCGTTGAAGATGCCATTCTCTGAGAGAAAAAAGATATTGTCATCAAAAGGTTGCTGCCATGTTTGTGCGAAGTTTGGCCACATCGCAAGAAAATGCAGAGCTACAGCGAAACTGGAATGTAGTTCTGACAAACCTGGAGATAACATGAGGGAGCAACAATCCACAGTGGAAACTTTGTCCAGTCACTCATCCTATCCAGTATTCCTGCAAACACTGGTAGTGGAGATTAAGGGAGTCCACAACACAATAAAAGCAAGAGCACTTATTGATACAGGTTCACAAAGATCCTATATCCTGAAGGAAACAGTCACCAGAGCTGGTTACATACCTTTACGAGTGGAGGAGATCGTCCATGGTCTTTTTGGAGGTATCCAGTCTGATCCGGTTTCTCATGAAGTGTACAAAGTGACTTTGAAAAATTCGCAAGCAGCATACATGTGTTCTTTTGAAGCTCTAGATCAAGATTTGATTTGTGGAGATGTTGCTCCGATTTGCGTGGGAAGTTGGACAAATGAACTCCACAATTATGGAATTTCTATCACTGATGTTTCTCCTGGTCCCATAGAAATACTCTTGGGAGCTGATGTTGCAGGTAAGCTGACCACGGGTAAGAAACATTCATTGTCGTATGGCCTAACAGCTTTAGAAACCAAATTAGGATGGACAGTCATGGGAAAAAGTCCGATAAAAATAAATACTTTATCATCACTAGTAACATCATTACATTGTCAACTAAGTACTGTAGCAGATTTATGGAAACTAGATGTCTTAGGAATTTCTGATCCACTCATCGAAAAAAGCAAGAAAGAACATGAAGAAGCGGTGCGGCAACAATTTTTAAACACTGTGAAGAGATCAGCGGAAGGACGTTATGAAGTATGTCTTACATGGGTAACCGATCATCCACCACTTCCCAGTAATTTTTGTTTGGCTCAGAAACGTTTAGAATCCTTAAAAAAGAAGCTTTGTAAAGATGAAGTTTATGATGATTATGAGAAGGTTCTTCAGGAATGGTTGGATGAGGAAATTAGCGAGAAAATTCCCGAGCAGCAAAGAATCAAGAATTGCACCTTCTCTCAATCAATGTTTGGATAAAGGTGTCAACTTCATAGAACTCATTCCCTCAATTTTGATTCGTTTCCGGTTAAGAAAATTTGGTGTTATCGCAGATATTCGCAAAGCTTTTCTCCAGATAAGTTTGGATGTGGCTGACAGGAATTTTCTACGTTTTTTGTGGTACAATAAGAATAATGAATTGGTAGTATATCGACATGCGAGAGTTATGTTTGGAGCGACATGCAGTCCTTTCCTGTTGAGCATAGTGATACAGTACCATCTTCAGAGGTCCATGGAAAACTCTAGATTTCCCCAACAAGTTTTACTTCAACTTATGAACAGTTTTTATGTAGATAACTGTATTACAAGCTTGGACGATGAAACCAGTTTACAAAATTTTATGAATGTATCCAAGGAAGTAATGGCTGAAGCAAAATTCGATTTGAGATTATGGGAGTATACATTAGAACCATCAACAAAAGAGGTAATACAACCGTCAGCCGTACTGGGTTTGAAATGGGACAAAAGAGAAGATTCAATTCAATTGAATGTAGACAAAATAGGAATCAAAAGGAATGGACCAGTCACCAAGAAAATTATTTTGTCTGAAGCTAGCAAAATATTTGACCCAATCGGATTTTCTTGTCCATTTATATTAATTCCAAAAGTTTTACTGCAGAAAACATGTTTGATGAACCTTGGCTGGAATAGTATAGTACCTGTTGAAATTGAACAACAATTCAAAAAATGGCAGAATGAAGTTGAAATTCTAACAGAGATGAAGATACCCAGATGGTTGTTTCAGGATGTAGCTCTAAATATTTGTGATACTAGTCTACATGTATTTTGTGCATAGGCAGCAAGCCTATGCAACTTCAATTTTCGTAAGAACAGAAAGTTTATCGGGTGTCAAAGTGCAACTTGTTCAAGCAAAATCTCGAGTGGCCCCCATTAAAAAGATGTCTGTTTGCCGATTGGAATTGTTAGCAGCTACCATAGGAGCTAGACTACTTGGTCTAGTAAGAAAAGAGTTTAAAGATTGTGAGAGAGAAGTTTCTGTTTATTGCTGGACTGATTCAACAACCGTTTTATCGTGGATAAAACGTGGAGAAAATTGGAAACCGTTTGTTAGAAACAGAGTTCAAGAGATAAGAACTCTCACATATTCAGATGCTTGGAGGTATGTACCCGCCCAGCTAACAATTTCTTGTTCTATAAATGTCGTGAGAACGTTTTTAGAACTAATTTTTATAGAGCAATATTTTTCTAAGAACATTTTTAAAACGTTCTTACAACTCTTAAACAATCAAAATGGGCACCATACTATACAGCTTTTTACTTCTATAAAATGTTGTGTGAAGCCTCCGCAAAACAATTATAGAATTGTTGCATAAACGTTCTTAGAGCTTTTAAAGAACATTTGTATTACCGTAACAGAGCAAAAGCTCTTGTAGAATACAACTACTAAAGAACTCTAATACAATTATGGCATAGAATCGCAAAATGTCTCATTATGCAACAATTTTAATGCATTGTGTGATATTTAAAGAACTTTTAAACTGTTTAGTGTTGTATTTTAGAAGCAAATTGATTCTGTAACAAAACATGACGATGAAAGATGCTGACTTCATGATAATTAACCTACTCTGTAGAAATAGGAATATGGGTATATACTTAATAATCTACTGAGTTGGTTATTTGCAGTCACTTAAGCCGTAAATTAACTTGCGGAAGAAGATTTATTGTGAAACATATATTACATTATGGGAATTTTTTGATGCTCTCTCCGTTTGGCCTAAATTTCCACTATGAAAAAATGTTTTCCAAAAATTCGTGAATTTACCCCTAAATTTTATATGAATTAATCAGACACACTATCGTGGTCGATATTATTCAGATTATGTCATTTGGTATTATTGCTTATGCTTTCAAATTTGTTTTATTTTATTTCTAGACAATATGGCCGCAGAAAAGAATGGAATCTTTGTATTATTAATACTATCCAATATGGATTCCAACTAATACGACATGTTTGTGTCTTTTGCAATGATTATAGAGCAATGCCATTTCATTCAGTGTTGTCATATCTTAAAATATTTCATGAACAATGAGACTGGCTTATTTAGAATCTTTAATCAATTTTACGAAAAAAAAATTATTTAAACTAAAAGACGTCACTGTTACGAGCCACAAAACATGTTTTGACTTAAAATGTATGGAAAATACTAGAGTTTTGGGAACTATGTATTAGTGCCCCCGTTTATTGTGTGTATTATGTTTATTTATTTTTTAGTTAACAAGGATCTATCAAATTATTTTTTACTTTTCCGCATTATCCTGGTGACTCTAATGAAATCATTTCAAAAACCATTTGTCAGAGGGGTTCTTTTATCTAATAAAATGCTAAAGGTTTTCGTAGATGTTGTTACTTTTCGAAAACGCTCCACTTTTTCACCTTTCTTCATTAAAATAAAAATGAATAAGACATTTTAAAGCAAGATAAAGTCACAAACTCCATAAAAGTTTAATAATCTAAAACATATGGCATGGCGTCGTTGTTATAGTAGTTCTATAGTGGTTTTCATAGAACAAAATATTTGTATTTATGCCTATTTATTCTATAAAGGTTTCATAACACCTGAATTGGAATAGTTTGTGACTGCGTTAAAGAAGCGCCAGTTTACCTTATTCGATAACTGCTTCCATGTCAGTTATTTGCTCTCCGCAGCAGAATTGTATCAGTAGGAACCCTTTGTACAATAATTCTATAAGAAAACTACATGAGACATTACAGAACAGTTGTATAAGAGTTTCACTGGACATAATATAGTTCCAATAAGATATTATTGTGCATCGCTTTTAGAGCAATTTGATTGTGTAAGCACAGTGGTTGCAAAAAAGTGTTATCATGCAGCACTTATAGAACTATATTGGAACATATTCTGTAACTGCTCTATAATTATGCTGCAAAAACGTTCTTACGATAGGTTAAAACAACAAATTAGTTGCTGAGAGCAAAATGTTGTCATATTCGTCCACTATACAACAATTTACTGTACTATACGCAACTATAGAACATTAACAGAACATAGATATCCTATAACTCCAAATCTATAGGACTATTTTGCTAGCTGGGCGGGAGCTCTCAATCCAGCCGACCTTCCTTCCAGAGGATGTTCTGCCAGAACATTAATAGATACTCGATGGTGGGAGGGACCTGATTGGTTGAATGAGCCAATACATTTGTGGCCGGTGCAACATTATGATGTGAATGAAGCTAATGTACAAGATGAAGTCAAAAGAATCATGATGGAATTGTTATCGCAAGGAAAGGTGAATTATTCTTGGATCTATAGATATTTCTCTCAATTTCAGAAAATTTTGAATATGATAGCTTGGATAAAAAGATTTATTTTTAATTGCAAAAACCCAAAGAATATAAGACGAGGCCCACTTGATGCAGACGAATTAGAGTGTTCTGAAATCTTGATTATGAAAATGGTGCAACAGGAAACGTTTAATGGTATTGAGGATAAACAATTCGGTTCTCTGGTACCTTTTCAAGATGACCTTGGTGTTTTGAGGTTAAAAACAAAAATATCGGAGAGAGCAGAAGACTCACAAGATTTCAGATATCCGATTATTTTACCTTCCAAGCATCCAGTGGTACAGAGAATAATACAAGATGAACACCTTAGACATTATCATACTGGAACTCAAAATCTACTCAGTATACTACGAGAGAGATTTTGGATAATAAGAGGCAGGAAGAGTATTAGAAATGTAATTTCAAAATGTGTTCGTTGCAGGAGATACCATAGCAAACATTTGGAAACTCCTCCAGTGGCCCTACCAAGAGATAGAGTGAGAGATGCAGCAGTTTTTGAAGTTGTTGGAATAGACATGGCCGGCCCCCTTTTTGTAAGGGACAAATCGAAGGTTTGGATCTGTATTTTCACCTGTGCAGTATACCGTGCTGTTCACCTCGAAATCGTCACGTCTCTGTCCACAGATTGTTTTTTGCAAGCTTTAAGGCGCTTTATAGCAAGAAGAGGCCGACCATCAACCATCTACAGTGATAATGCAACTACATTTACAGGAGCTGAAAATCATCTCGCCATACTTGATTGGAATGAAATAAATATATTTTCAGCAATTGAGAGGATAAAATGGAAATTGAATGTTCCCACAGCACCTTAGTGGGGAGGTTGGTGGGAAAGACTAATCAGAATTTTGAACAATCTTTTGAGAAAAGTGTTGGGCAGAGCTGCTGTAACCCATGAAGAGCTATTTACAATGATATGTGAATGTGAAGCCATAGTCAACTCTAGACCGATCACGTATATACCGGACAATGACTCAGATAGTGTAAGTTTAACGCCATCCATGTTTTTACAAGAAGTCAAAGAAATAGGACTACCAGATATTGATGCATTAGAAGCTAAAGATATTCGGAGAAGATACAGATATAGGATGAACCTGAGGGAAAATATAAGAAATCGATTTAGAATTGAATATCTTGGAAGTTTAGCAGTAACTGGGAAGAAAATGGATAAACGCGAACTCAAGAAGAATGAAATTGTACTTATCGGAAGTGACAATCAGAAGATGTTGGACTGGCCACTAGCTAAAGTTGAAGATCTACTACCAGGAAAAGACAATGTTACTAGATTGGTTCGACTCAAGACAGCAAATTGTTCATTACTTCGACCAATCCAACGAGTTTTTCCTCTTGAAATCCGTGAAACTGAAGAAAAGGAATATATGGAAAAAGAATTCAAAAGATTCTCTAAAAGGAGCAATGATGAGGACACTAAAAGTAGTAGTAGTGGGGTAACAGAGCCACAAGAGAATCTGATGTGTACAAGAGGTGGGAGAAAAGTAAAACCACCAAGAAGATTGGATTTGTGAAGTCATTTGACACAATGTTCGACATGACTTTGGGTGGGAGTGATGCTGGATGTTGACTTGGTGACTACACCCCAAAAGTAGAACGTGGGCAGGTGAAGTTGTCAATAGACAGATAAGATTTTGATGTAAATTGAATATTGTCAGTTAAAAAGCATTAGAAAATAGATAAAAGTTATAGTTTTTCCTAAACGGTGTTTTCCCTGGAGTAAACGAGACGTTGTCTGGACTGGTTAGGTGCAGACACGCAACACGCATGCAGAAGATCGATGTTTTTCATTGAGGTTCAAATTGCCCGCTCGCTCTTAAAGCCCTTATGACATCATCACATTTTTGCAAGCATTTCTGTGAGCAGAAATTTAAGCCCGTATGATAGGTTAGCATTCCTGCTCAAATAAATAGACTTTTTCACTTTTTTCCATATGCTACGCACCTTTTACACTTTTCACTCTTTCTGGTGTATGTAACAGGGTTATTGATTCATAAATGCCCCCCAAAATCTAACATTTAAATTTGACAATCCAAAAACAATATTCCAAATAAAAGTTTCATTATTGAAAATGAAATTTTTGAAAAACATGTTTTCACATATACAAGGTGTTACAAAAGTCTAGCATACAGTATTGATACCCTATTTTTTTATTTGATATTTAGATTCTCCTCAAAATTCTAAACATTTTCTATGTAGCATATCATCCTATACCTAAATCTAATGTATAAAAAGGTATTTGATATTAATGAATTGAATAATACTAGTTTATTGTTATGAAATATATCTATGATTTCGAAGTATTGACGCTTGTATTGACGAAAAAGTGACGTCATTAAATACTTTTCAAGTATCAAAGTATAAATAATTCTGCATTTGATTCAATAGATTTTTTTAAAATAAGTGTTATTTTATTTTTAGTTCATGTTTCGGGTATCAATATGAAATTAGAAAAGATTTGGTATATCCTACACATACATTTACTTCAATACTACGAAACAATAGATTATGTCAGTTTTTTTTAACAATAAATTAGAATTATTCCAATTTATAAATATCAAATATCTTTTTATACATCAATCTTAGGTATAGGATATGCTACATAAAAAATGTCTAGAATTTGGAGGAGAATCCAAATATCAAATAAAATAATAGGGTATCAATTTGAAATAAGAGATTTGGACCTCGCCCAGACTTTTTGGAACACCCTGTATATGCAAAAACAGGTTCAACCATGAAACTTTTATTTGGGACACTTTTTTCTAAAACGTCAAATTGAAAAGTTACATTTGGGAGGGCATTTATAATCAATAAGGGTGTTTCCGTATATTTCGTCTGCAGACTAACTCGCTTATTATGCAAGATAGATAGGGCCTTTATATACAAAGTTGGTAGGTATTAACATGAACCACCAGAAAAAAATAATTTTTTATATACCGGGTGCACGCTAAAAGTCTGAAAGACACAACTTGCATTTTTTTAAATGGAACACCCTATATATTATTTTCTAATCAAATAGACATTATTTTTCTGATCTCAAAAATATACAACATGTGGGCATTTCTTCCAGCCGTTTTCAAAATATTTGAGTTTTAAAGTTAGTTTTTTGGTATTGCCAAATTTAGTATCTATGACTACAATAATTGTTTGAACATTATTTATTTATTTTTGTCCTCCCAATAATCTGGAACAGCGAATATAACAAGTGAATACATTATATTATTGATAAACTGATATCATGCAATTATTGAATATGCCCGCCATTATTCACAACACATTTTCTTAAATGCATTTTATGATATCAATTTATTAATAATATAATGTATTCACTTGGTTTATTCGTTGTTTCAGATTGTTGGAAGGATAAAAATTAATAAATAAAGTTCAAACAATCATTGTAGTCACAGATTCTGCAATTTGGCAATACCAAAAAGCCAACTTTAAAACTCAAATATTTTGAAAACGGCTGGAAGGAATACCTGCATGTTGCATATTTTTGAGATCAAAAAAATAATGTCTATTTGATTATGTAATAATATACAGGGTGTTTCAATAAAAAAAATGCAAGTTGTGTCTTCCACACTTTTCTCGAGCACCGGTATGCAAAAAAATATTTTTTTCTGGCGATTCATGTTAATACCTACCAATTTTGTATTTAAAGTCCCTATCTATCTTGAATAATAAGCGAGTTACTCTGCAGACGAAATATACGGAAACACCCGTACATACTATAAAAGTCCGCTCGTTCAATAAATAAACTAGTCACATAATTCATATTTTTGTAACACTGGATATTCATCAAACTCATAACAAAATATAAATAATGAGGAAGGAAATACTACAAAATTTTGATATTTGATACAAGCAGCATTTCTGGTTAAAATTTCGTGAATTTTTCAAGATATCGATGTAAACGTAATTTGGTTCGAAGGGGCGACAAGTAGATAATAAATAAAATCACCCAAGAAAAACTTCAAAAGGTTATCCCCATATGTCTATTAATAACTATAATGGGAAGCAATTCTACACGCTTGATGCCAGGATGAGATAGGAGATCCCGCTGTACTGTATATTTTTCGCATAAGTCTATCCTTTTCTATCGCCTGGGGACGGTCCCCAGGCGATAGAAAATGCGAAAAATATACAGTACAGTGGGATCTTCTGTCTCTTGTCAACTTCAACTGTCGCTCCCCAACTGGTTATCCCATATATCTATTAACTCTTTATGGGGTCCAATTTGAACAACGAAAGACGCTTGAAGCCAGGATGAGATAGAAGATTCCGCTGTACTGTATATTTTTCGCATAAGTCTATCCTTTTCTATCGCCTGAGGACTATCCTTTTCTATCGCCTGGGGACCGTCCTCAGGCGATAGAAAAGGATAGACTCATGCGAAAATTATACAGTACAGCGGGATCTTCTTTCTCATCCTGGCTTCAAGCGTGTAGAATTGCTTCCCATATAGTTATTGATAGATATATGGGTCATCCCCTTTTTTTCTCTAACGACCATATCAACAATACGCGACGTTTTTGAAAACGTCACAGGCACCATATGATTGGTCGTGGCCGAATTTGGTATCCAAACAAGCTTTTGTGACTTGTGGTTTTGTATTCTGTGAGTTTTAAATCAGTGTGTGTTCAATTTGGACTTCTTTGGACTATATTTTTGGGTTTATTTTGTGTTTTGATTGTGGCGTTTACAGTCGGCCATGCTATTTTCCTCCTCGTCCTCGAGAGATGATTTGTGACACTGTAAATGCCAGTCATATTGGTACATTCAAATAATCACATGCCTAATCTTTAAGTTTGATTAGTGTCCCTGAATGCAAAATGAATGTCAGAGATCTCTGAAAATAATTGATTCCCAATCGAACATTGTCAATACCCCAGAACTTCCAATTGGAGACTGAACTCAGAACTCCCAGTCGAAATTCCAAATTCTTCAGAACTTCCAGTCAAAATCCGAATCATATAGAATTTCCAGTCGAAATTCCCACTTCTTTGGAACTCCCAGTCGAAATTCCAAATTTTTCAGAACTTCCAGTCGAAGTCGAAGTCATATAGAATTTCCAGTCGAAATCCTAGATTTTACAAAAATTCTGATTGATACAATTTTGTTTTCTTTATTTCTCAGCGCTCGATTCTTCGTCGGAGTTCGAGCTCACTTGGACATTGAATGGTTTTAGTTTGTCGATCGAAACAATTCCTTCATACTTTCGTTGAGATCGTGATGCACCTTCTAGATCCTTGATCATGACGCGATCGTGATCCAAAACCTTCGTGATCAGATATGGTCCACTATATTTTGGAAGTAATTTCTTGCTTAGCCCTTGATTACTTGCTATTTGAGTGCGAAACAAAACTTGTTGACCTGCTTCAATTTTTTTTTCTGGACACCTTTTAGCATCAAACTTGATCTTTTGCTGTTTAGCATCTATCGTTCGTTTTGCCTCTGCTCTCATTTTTTTCAAATCTCCAACTTTGTTTGGAACAAGAGAAACTTCGTTGACTAAAACAGCATTCGCAGCATGGTACGCAGCCAAATAATAACTCATAAGGTGACTTGCCAGTGGACGAATTTCTAGTCGTATTGAGTCCCCATTTAACCGTGGGTACAGTATCATCCCACTTTTCTTCATGTGTAGTCGAAGAAAGCTGGCTTAATATGGTGCGGTTGTATCTTTCAACTTGTCCATTTGTTTGTGTTTGATATTTGAGCTGTCACAATATTCCTTAAACTCTTTGCTGGTGTAGCAACTTCCTCTATCGGTTATAATTCTTCGTGGAACTCCGAAGTTTTCGACCACACTCTTCAAAAAAATCGTCAACGGTCTGGTCTTTGCTGATGTCACAGCTTTCATGAACACATATTTGGTGAAGGCATCAACCATAAAAATCAAATAAGTGTTCTTCCGCTTGGACTTCACGAAAGGTCCCAAGTGGTCAATGTGAAGTGTGTCAACAGATTCTGCTATTTTCTCAATTGGATGGAGATATCCTAACTTTCTTCCTCCAGGCTCCTTGTTGTACTGACATGTGGGGAAATATGTGTAGTTCTTCACATATTTCCTCATTGCTGGGAACCAGTATAGCTTCGATATTGCAGACATAGTTTCTACCACTGACAAGTGGCCATTTGCATCATGAAACTGTCTCACAATATCTCTTCTGGTCGCCTTGAAGACCACCCATTTCTTTCCCTTCGAATCTACCTTGTGGAGCCTTTCGTTCACCAGAATATCCTTCTTATGATAGTTGAACGCTTAGAAACCAATCTTCGTGGTTCACATTAACAACATTATTCACCACAACCGAAACATTTCTACTGTCTTCAATGGGATTGCGACTTAATGCATATTGCCATTCGCTGACCTGGTCGATATTCCACTTCTAATATATACTCTTGGATGCTCAGCCACCACCTGCCAATTCTTGGTTTTATATCTCTCTTGCTCAGAGTCATGCGTATTGCATCACAGTCCGTGACTACTTTGAAATTTATTCCAATCAGATATATCCGGAAAGTCTTTAATGAGAAAATGACAGCCATAGTCTCCAACTCGTATGAATGATATTTTTGTTCCTCTTTAGACTTCTGTTTGGAGTAGTACATTACAGGTCGCAGATGTCCATTGTGTTGTTTTTGTAATAAGATGCCTCCTATTCCTATCTTGGCAGCATCAGTATGTACTTCGGTTTGCAGTTCTGGATCGTAGATTGCTAATAAAGGTCGGCATATCAGTTTCCGTTTGAGAGTTTCGAAGGCTTGATTTTGTTCGTTGCCCCAAACATAATTGGCCTTTTTTTTTCGTGTGTGATGTCAATGGCTTGGCAATCGAAGCAAAGTCTCTTATGCATTTCCTGAAATAGCTTGTTAACCCTTGAAACTGTCTAACTCCTCGAATGTCTGTTGGCACGGGGAATTTGCTAGCTGCTTTCCATTATCATGCTCGTGGATTTCTTACCCTGTTTGCAAGGCACATATTTTTTCCTTTTGAAGTTTCCTTCATTCGAGGAACTGTCACTGGATAAACTCATTTTCTCGAATTAATCGACGAGAAACACCCTTCGTTTTCCGCACAGTCTTGAGTTTCACTTTAGGTTTATTCTGCCGCTGCTATCTGTAAACGTATTTTGGTTCCTAGGGGCAACAAGTAGATAATTAATAAATTCACTCGAGCAAACTTCAAAAGGTTATCCCATTTTTTCCTAACGACCATATCAACAATTCATTTGGCCTAAGGTAGTCTGACTCGGAATGACACCATCTTCACCGGGCAGAGTTGCCAGGCTTTTGATTGTAGTGTTTACATCGATAATCGATAAATACAAATATCTACAAGTAGTGTTGAAATCTTATTTGCTCAATCTATCATCTATCCCATAATATTATTCCTCATGATGCAGGAAAATAACTTGCATAAACAGCATTTCTTGACAAGCTAAATGTCGCAATATGTTATTGGGCAAGATTTTTGGTCTTGTGGTTTGATTTTTTGCATAAGATTTCTGCTAATGTTCATAATTTGGGCCACTTATTTTGGCTCTTTCAAGTTCAATTTGTATTGAGCTGATCCTGGTATGGCTTGATTTTTTGGATGTTTTCTACTTTGTTTGATAACTTGTCAGCAAGACATTGACATGATAGGTTATCAGCGCAACTTACACATGAAAAACGTCTTTGTCCAATGGACTAATGCACAAGACTGTACCTAAAGAAAACGTAATGAGATGTTGTCCCTTAAACACACTACTTTATACAGGGTGTCTCTAAAAAGTCTGTACAAAGTACAAAATCTTACCACATATTCCTGAAGTCAAAATAATCCGATTTAATGCAACTTACCTTTGTCCGAAATTGCTTTGTTTCGGAGATACAGGGTGGTCAAGTTTAATATTAAAAATCAATTTTTCTTATTATTTTGGACATTTTTTCACATGTTGCTTTAAAAGATGATTTACGGGAGATTTTTTGTGGTATGAGAAATTTGATAGTCAAGTCCGTTTTACTATAACCGCTAGAGGGCGCCCTACACTGCTCATTTTGTGCCATTTTGTGGTTTAAAATGGTCATAATTTTCACAGTGTTTATTTTCCTCTTTTCATTAAAGAAGAAGATTCTCCAGACAACTCGAATTGGAAAAGGTACTCTTGTCAAAGTTCGCTCAGGTAGGTGAGCCTTTTTCGAGATACATATTTCCGAGCATATTTCCTTTCGAAGAGTTCCATGGCACACCGAAAAAATCCTAATATTCGACTACTTTACGCGAACGTCTAAAAACATTATTTACAAAATTAGCATATTGTGTTCCTGAACTCAAAATTAGACGTTTTAAAGCAACTTACCTTAATCCGAAATTGTACCGTTTCCGAGATACAGCGTGTAGAATCTAAAGAGGCAAATATTTGGATTTTTTCGGTGTTGCATGGAACTCTTTGAATGGAAATATCTCGAAAACGGCTCACTGGAGAGAACTTTGACAAGAGTACTTTTCCACTATGAATCATCTGGAGAATCTTCTCAATAATGAAAGATGAAGAAAAAACACCGTGGAAAAAGTTGTGTGCAGTGTAAGGCGCCGTCTAGAGGCCGTAGTGAAACGGACTTGATAATCGAATTTCTCATACCACGTACTAAGCCCCTGTATACAACTTTTCAAAGCAATATGTGAAAAAGTGTCTAAAATAATGAAAAAAATCGATTTCTAATTTTAAACTTGCTCACCCCCTGAATCTCGGAAACGGTGCAATTTCGGACTAAGGTAAGTTGCTTTAGATCGGTTGATTTTGATCTCAGAAATGTGGCAGGATTTTGTACAGACCTTTTAGAGACACCTTGTAAACAGTTTGAGGTTTTTGAAACATGGGCCTGCTTTTTTATCTGGAGATATGGACTAGTGCTTCCAGAAGGAAAGTTGTGTGAAATGTCCTGACTACGAAAAATTGAGAAAAAAATAATTTTCAGCGTTGCCAGATTTCTCAGCAGCAGACGTGAAAACGTCATTAAATATCAACATATTATGGCATTTTATACACAGTTATAGATCTCGAAATATCACGGTTCGATAAAAATGGCTATAGTAACCTTCAGAAAACATCAACAAACAACACAACGTTAGTTTTGAAAATTCTAGTCTATCTCTCCAATTAAAAAAATTGGCGTATCGAATGCATATTATTATTAATTAATGCAATTATTCTTATTTTTTTTTTGCCTGATTACGCAAAAACGGCTTCTCAAATCAAAAAAGTCCAAAACATTTTTTGTTCAAAATTTCGAGATCTACAGTGTGTTTTTTAATTGAATGCCGATAGTTAAGGGTGATAATCCTTGAATGATTTCAAGACAAAAAGTTATGGACATGGGTCCACAAGAAAGCAATGCGAAGCAGGGAACTGTGGAGCAGGGCATATCCTTCGCAACCTAATCTAACCTAACCTAGGTCCAAAAAAGACTAATTTTCAAGAGTGGAGTGAGTGTTGACATTTTGAAAAATAAATGATTTTTTTATAATAACTTTGATACTATTCCAGATATCTTTATGGAATTTGGAACACGTCTTTTATCCATCAATATGAATTTTATATGATACACAAACAATTTTATTATGTGTACCAGTGGCGTCCGTACCGTACGGGTTTTGTACTCAATATTTTTGAAGAAAAATCTTGTAACTTTTTGTGCATCTCAGGATTATCACCCTTGAGTATTGGCACTCAATTAAGAAACACCCTGTGTAAAAAAATGCCTTGTTGCTTGCTACTCAAGAAGATATCGTTTTCGCGTCTGCTGCGAAATCTGGCAAAGCGGAAGTTTTTTTTTCTTCTTCATTTTTCTTAGTTAGGTCATTCCACAGCTTTCTTTTTGGAAATATGTACTTGTCTATCTCTCCAAATAAAAAAGTGGCCCATGTCTGGTTTTAAAAAACTCACACTGTATAATAATATGGTCCATATTATGGTTTCATATGGACAAAATTGAATTCAATGTAACAGGTTCAAGTCACACCTAATATCAAAGCTCAAAGATAAGAATATCCCACAACTCCTGAACTAGAGGCTTAAAAATGAGGGCAATGACGAAAACATAAAAATGCGAAATCGAAAGAGCATGATTGCATCTGAATGCAATATTTTCTTTCGGTGAAGGATTGTCATATGAATACAAGATCAAAGTTTAATAAACTGAAATAAGGGGCGGTACTCTTAGTGCACGCGAAACCAGTTAACACCTTCCTCTTCATATCATTTCGTGGACGCGGACAGGCCAGTTGCCAGTTCAGGGACAACTATTGTCGGAAGCTTTGAAGAACTTTCGTAGATGCGGCTTGTTGTGATCTGCATTGCTTTGAACCAGCCCTCGCCCGCCTCGACGAGCGGCAGCCCATGAGAAGGGACGTGACTTACTTTCATTAGTAAACTTTGACAAGATGTTCTAAAAGAGCATCTTTGTTAGAAAAAAATACATTTCCAGAAATATCCGATCAGACCGAATAGGTCCGGTAGACCGATGATCAAGGTTAAGATTTCAATGTGTATAAGTTATACAGGGTGTTACTTAATGGTATGTCATAATTTTAAGGGGGAGTTCCTGGATAGATTTTAGATCGAAAAGGTCATATAAACTTGGGTGTAAAAAAAAATAAAATAAAATAAAAATAAAAATCAAAAAAAGTGTGTTTCTATACCATAATATCCTGTGGCAAAATTAAGTTCAATATCTCAAACCGCCTTTGAAAAATGTATTTTAAGCATTTTAAGACCCAAGTTTATATGACCTTTTCGACTTAAAATTTATCCAGGAATTTCCCCTTAAAATTATGACATACCGGTAACACCCTGTAGATTCACAATTTGTCAAAAGCAATAGTAGCAGTAGATAAGATGCTGTCATTGAAAAGGTATGTTGTAGTTTCCGGTTTTTCATTCTATTCCAATTTTAATCATTTATAATGTATATTGTTCATACAATGCTGATGCATCCAAGTCGAGAATATAGTAGATTATACCACGAGTAAAAAATGATAGCTGTTAATGCAGAAGAAAGCTACGACCTGAGCCGCGTAGCGGCGAGGGAGTAACATTCCGAGGGATTAATTGCGAGTGGTATACTCTACTTTATTCACGAACAATTTTCTTTTTCAATGACATTTTTATCCATCTTAATAAAAATATATAAACGCTTACTACGCCTTTGACACTGACATGGAGGTAGAAAGGGGACAATGACATTTTTGCGTCTGTTGATATGTTTCCATGGTATTATTCTAAGATGTTTTGTGATTGCTGCACGACAGGAGTTTATCAATGTTTCCATGGTATTATTTAGATACATTTTGTGATTGGACCGCAAGTGACATAATCGTGGTTTTCTGAACCATTATATCTTTGCAACGGTTGTCATGGAATAATGTTTGGCATTATACTGCAAAAACTACAAGTATGGAACTTACATTATACTTATAGTAAGTCGTGAATAAGTCAATTCACTTGCAAAATTCAAAGATAAAATGAACTAATAAAGATGCATTCCCTCAATGGATAACACAAAACCTTTATTCACAGCATTATCCTTAATACTATAATAAAGAAACCTTTCAATTTCTGACAAGATAACAAAACTTTGTCAGACCATTGACACTACAAAATTTATATGGATTTTTATTTACTACTATGTGTACTTGGAGCCTCTGGATTTGTCTGATGTTGCGGCTCAATTTGTTGATCTGTGTCGGGCATATTTGGCAAATCGTCATCGTCTGTTAACTCTCTATTGTACAACGTGGGAAATTTTTGCATGCATGTTTGCATTGTTTTGAATTTATCAAGACAGTCGCTTCCTAAAAATGTAATACACATTGAATTCAACTCCTTGAAAAAAAGCGAGATATAATGAAATGAGAGTGATTTCTATTGTTTAGATTTCATGAATAGAATTATTAGATCCAAGATCGTGGGGGAATGGGGCAACATAACGAACGGGGTAAGCTAACGAATTGCATTTGTAACAAAATATATGAATGTCGACTAGAAGATGTCTGCGTCATTGCAACTCTGTTTCTCTTAAGTCATAGTTTGATGAGTTGAAGATGGATGACTCTGGTAGAAATACTTCTAGTACTGTAGTCCATAATCTATATCAGAACAGTAGCTTCCAACATGTAACGCCGAGAAAGTAAGCGTTTTTGAAAAAATCAAGGTAACAATAAGTCTTTGTTAGTGATACGGTATAATGTCTCAAATGAGATAAAATAGAAAATAACACGAATGTCCCTTTTTTATTCTTATTTCTGACTTTTTTTTTTAAATGTACCTTGGGGCAGGTTGACGGGGGAAAGATGGCGACTACCAGTGAATAAGAGAGTGAGAAAAAATCTATAAAAGATTTATCAAGAAGATAAAAAGAAAACTTTCAAGTATTAGAAGTGAAAAAAAAAGTTTTTCATGATTCGAGTCAAACCCTACCAACACAAGAAAGAAAGAAAGAAAGAAGATAATATTTTGTGTCCAGGTTGCCAGGAACCCTACACTGAACCTCCAATTGAGGAATGTAATCAATGTGCAGGATGCGAGGAGGGTTGGTGGCATTAGGCGTGCACTTCGTACGAGAAGGGGACTATCATCTGTGATCTCTGCACTTAATCGTCATCTTGCCCCAATAGGGCTCGTCAACTTAACCCACTTGTGAGGCTTGTGAGATTGTATTTGGTTTTTTTTTTCTTGTATGTTTTCAAGGGTTTAAGTTTCGTTTGGTTTCCTCGGTTTGTTTGTTCTTGCTTTGAATAAGCGTATTTGTCTAGTTAAAATTACGTGTCATAATTTTCTATGGAGTTTTTTTCCCCCACCAGCAATATCCAATTTTTCAAAACCATTTTCAGAACAAAATAGAGCGTGTGCCCATATTTAGTTAAAAATATTTATACTCGATTCTAGCGAAAAAAGTAGGTATTCTTCATAAAAAGTTTCACTTGAAAAAAACATGACTTATACAGAAATTGGGAGATTTATAAGGGGTAGCCAAAAATTGCATACAAATTAATTTTACCCACATAAAGAGTAAACTACCTCTAATTTTAATTTTTGAGGTAAACTTCATTATCCAGAAATTATAGTTTTTTTTTTACTTACGGGAAAGATTAAAAAATCCTTTGAATGTTAAAAAAGTTAAATTTCAACATGAGATTTTGTATATCATTTAGAATAGAATAGAATAGAATAGAATAATTTATTAATGCTGGGTTTAGCGAACGCATAAGCATAAATTATTGATCAAATCGTTATTTCAGTGCATAAATCATTACAGTTAAATGTATGGATACGTACTAGAGTGTTTACTTAAAACATAAGTTTCAATGATTAAAGCATAACCTAATGCATAAGCGGAAAAGTTCTCAACTTTTAACTTTTATGCACTAAATTAAAACAAGGTTGATTGATCACGACGGGAAGGAAACAAACAAACCTCACTTTTTTGTTATTTGGGTGTTAAAGTTACTGTTTTGTGAAAACGAAAGTGAAAATAATATACCTGTTGAATTCAAAGTGTTGGAGTGATTAGTTTTGAGGAGGGATTTTTTAGGTTCATGCTAGGTAATCTTTGACAGTTGTTATCTATTAAATAACACCTTTCATAAACGCTAAAATTTCTTATGCTTATGTATTGATAAAGTGACTTATGACTTAATCATTAATATTTTGCTTATGCCTTCACTAAACCCTACATAACGAACAAGTCATTTTACAAAAGCAATTTATGCTAATATTGAATCAATCAATGTAGTAGGATAAAACAAAATACAATAACTATTATAAATTTGCCTAAATTCTAAGATAAAAATACAAAAGAGCAAGGTACAGGTTAACAATATCACAGAGTTACCTACATAAGATAATCAATTCATACAGATACATTTTTTGAGTTTTCTCTCCAAGCCCGCTGAGCTAATAGAGAACAAATCTAAGTGATTCGATAGTTTGTTGGCAGCTCTTGGCATTCTTGACAGAGGATTGAAGTAGCCATAATTTGTGGAGTGAAAGTCAACCAAGAACAACTCATTCTGTCCCAACCTCCTAGCTGTCCTGAGACCAAATGATGACAATAATTCAGAAGAGTCTATGAGAAACAAATATCAAATGTATCTCCCCTTTTTTGAAGAGTATCTTGGTTCAAGATGTCATGAAGTTCATTGAAGTTTATTTCAACAGTTCGAATTTTCAATTTAAAAGCAATCAGTTTCAGAAACTTTCTTTGAACTCTTTCAAGGTCAGCCTCATGAACCTCATAGTATGGTGACCAAACAACACAAGCATATTCGAGAATGGATCTCACAACCGAGCAATACACACTCTTCAAAATGTCAACACTATCAAAATCTTTCAAAGTTTGATAAACAAAGCCCAACAGTTTACATGCACGATTCACTGTCACATTTATGTGATGATTGAAATTTAATTCACTATCAAACCACACTCCCAGATCCTTAACAAGATCAACTCTTAAGATTTGGCAGTTGATTATTTTATACGGGAAATGTATAGGATACTTGATTCTAGAAAAGGTGACAATTCTGCATTTATCAATATTTAGATCCAACTTGTTTTTTTGACACCATTTTACCAGAGAATTCAGGTCAACTTGCAACTGAACACAATCCTCATAACATTCAACTTTCTTGAAAATTTTCCCATCATCTGCATAGGTCAATGAAATAGCAGATTTGAGCGAATCAGAGATGTCATTTATAAAAATATTAAAGAAAAGAGGTGACAGATGTCCACCCTGAGCATATTACAATTTCAGAAGAAACAGAATCACCTAACTTCACTGCTTGGGATCGTTTGTAGAGGTAACTTTGTGCCCATTGAAGAAATGTGTGGACCTACTGCTTGAAGTTTTGCCATGAGAACACCTTGGACCACTCTGTCGAATGCTTTGGCGAAGTCAGTATGTATACACAACATCCATCTGAGCTCGACTCTCCAGTGCTTCCAGCAGATGTTTTTGGTAGGTACACTAGAAGGTTGGTAACCGTAGATCTCCCGTTGACAAAACCCTGCTTATACGGTGAAATAATATTTTTGAAAAGTGGTGAGATTTTATCTGTTCCTCATTTGAGTAAGTATGTGATTCTCAACAACTTTTTCAAATAGTTTTTTTTTCAAAATTGAAATTAGAGGTAGTTCACTCCTGTAAGATTGATGTTTTTGCAATTTTTGGCTACCCCCTGCATAAAAATCACTCAATATCTGGATGAATCATGTTTTTTTCTTAGCAAAAAGAATACTTTTTTCTATGACTATTTAATAATAGATGTATTAAACATCCACTTTCTATTAGTTAATGTGACTCGTTACTCATACCAGTGACTTTATTTAATAACTCAATTGTTTTCAACCAATGAAATGATCTTATGTCATTACTCCACTGTTTTTGTGCCAATCAGAAAATTCGACAAAATGTCAACCTTCAAATCCATCATTTTGAAACAGCCCATTTGACCGTCCAAACTTGTTTTATAGTCATTGTGTTAACAACCTAACCTCACTTCAAGTATAGTTGTCAAAAAGTGCCGTCAAAATTGAATTGAATATTGCAAAGTTCGCTTCAATTGATGAATAATCATAGAAAAAGTATAGTATTCTACAAGACATGGTTAATGGTTATTACTCACTCAGATGGTTACGCCTCGTGAGTAATAGCCACGATTTCCCTCTCGTTAAATTATAAACTATTTTTTCGCTAAAGTTTATAAAACATGTTTTTCCATTTGTTAACTAAATCCGGGAACACGCTGTATAAAGAGACTTCATACCCCCGCCTCCAACGTACGAAATAGGTAACGATTTCCTAAAAGCTCCGTTTCATGATTAACCGATTGTATCTATGTCCCTGGGATGGCAGAGGGGCGTCCGCTGGCTAGGTAGCCGTGAAGAGTTGCTAGGTGGTTGCAAAGTCGGAAAAAAAAATCTGAAATATTCTCCTGGAGCACAAAACTTTCACGAGAAAAATGTTATATCTCATGAAGTGTCCTATACAGGGTGTCCCAGCAAGGGTGACCACCGGCCATATCTCAGAAACTACTGGACCTAAAAGTTCAGGAAAAAAAAAATTATCACTAAAGTGGCCACGAGAAAGTGCTGGGAAAGATTTATAACTTCGAAATTTTTCCGCTAGGAGGCGCAATCAAAGCTTAAATATTAAAATTCGAAATTTCTCCGGAAATTCTCAGATTGAGGTATATCTTTATCAACATGGTTAGAAAACCTAGACAATTTCACGTCTTTTTGGTACAGGGCTCATTGGCGTACCGACTTTCGTGTGAGTAGGGGAAGGTAGTGAAAGTGTAATTGTTCAAGTGGCTGTAACTTATAAACGACTTGTCCGATTTTATTGCGTATAGGCTTGTTTGGAAGATAAATGTGAGTACTTTCGTATATCGTATCCAGTGATGCGTGATTGTCTCCAGAAAAGTTGCTAGAAGGCGTAATTTGAATTAAAAACTGTTATTTTCGTTTCACCTCAAAAATTTAAATGGTACGGTATAATTCTGATAACAGAATCGAAATGAAGATTAAATTTACAAGAAAAAACCTTCAAACCGCAGGTTGATATCTTTTCTCGTTTTCGAGTTATGGCCGAGAAAATAATTTTTGACACTCGAAAAGTTGTTTGTTGTGTAGTTTTATTTAACTTTATAAATGTTCGAATTGTCCTCCATCTTGTAAAATACATTTCTCAATTCTGTGCCTACAAATAGAAACAGCTGTTTCTATTTCAATTGGTGCAATGGAATGTATAGCATTCTCAATCCGCTCAATCATATTTTCTCTTGTGGTGGGACGAGTTTTGTAAACGATGTCCTTGATTCGTCCCCACAAGTAATAGTCCAACACAGTTAAATCGGGGGATCTCGGTGGCCATGGGAACAAACTGCCCCTTCCAATCCAGCGATCTGGATAACGGTTGTTAAAAAAATCACGAACTCTCCGTGCATAATGAGCTGGGCAACCGTCATGTTGGTACCACATGGACATCCTAAGACCAATGGGAACATCTTCTAAAAGTATTTGCAAGTCATTTTCTAAAAAGTTTAAATATGATTCACCATTTAAATGGCCATCAATAATATACGGCCCAATAATTTTGTTTCCTAACACTCCGCACCAGACGTTTACACTCCACCTGTTTTGATGATCCACTTCCCGTATCCAGTGTGGGTTTTCTCGCGACCAAAAGTGCATGTTATGCAAATTAACATTTCCAGAACAAGAGAAACGGGCTTCATCGGTCCATAAAATTTGGGAGAGGAATTGAGGATGTTCGTTGCACATTTCTCGAAGCCAATAGCAATGGTCTAGTCGCCTGTTGAAATCATCTTCTGATAGAGCTTGGTGTAAGGAAAGATGGTATGGACGAAGTTTGAAGTCTCTTAAAATTCGGAGCACTGAAGAACGACTTAATCCTAGATGGTGGGAAATTTCTCTTGTGCTCAAATGCGGTGAAGCTTCCACGTAAGCGAGAACGTTTATAATATTGTCTTCATGGTTTCTTACAGGACGTCTTCTGATTGGAACTGGATTGAGCTGTACACTTCCCAATGTTCTTAAACGTATTGCCATTCGCCGAAATACCTTTCTGCTGTAGTGCCTTCGTTCAGGATACCTTGCAGCGTATTCACGTGCCGCAATCGGTGCATTTCCAAAACATTGAAAATAAACGGCGAGCATATCAAAAGCCTCGGCATTGGTGTAAGACATTTTAACAGAGAATGTTAAAATGATAATTAAGAGATTGTTATGATTGCAATATCTGTTTCAATCATCTCCATGAAAACCCGCCGATGTTTTTCCACAGCTACCTAGATTTTTTTTCAACCCATCATTGCAATATTTAATACACAATTAGATTGGGATTTATGCTCATCAAAATATTTTTCATTTATTATGAGTTTTGTTCTATTGAAATAACAAATGAAAACATTAAATTTTTACATAATTTGGACTAGTTATTATTATTGAAGCCAAAAAAAAAGCAGGTTGCAATAGAACTACACAACAAACAACTTTTCGAGTGTCAAAAACTCTTTTCTCGGCAATAACTCGAAAACGAAAAAAGATATTCACCTGCGTTTCAAAGGTTTTTTCTTGTAAATTTAATGTACCTTTCGATGCTCTTATCAAAATTATACCATACCATTTAAATTTTTGCGGTAAAATGAAAAACACTGTTTTTAATTCAAGCTACCCCTTCTAGCAATTTTGCTGGAGACAATCACGCACTACTGGATACGATGTTCGAGAGTACTCACATTTATCTTCTAAACAAGCCTATACGCAACAAAATCGGACAAGTCGTTAATAGGTTACAGCTACTTGAACAATTACACTTTCACTACCTTCCCCTACTCACACGAAAATCGGTACGCCAATGAGCCCTGTACCAAAAAGACGTGAAATTGTCTAGGTTTCCTAACCATGTTGATAAAGATATACCTCAATCTGAGAATTTCCGGAGAAATTTCGAATTTTAATATTTAAGCTTTGATTGCGCCCCCTAGCGGAAAAATTTCGAAGTTATAAATATTTCCCAGCATTTTCTCGTGGCCACTTTAGTGATAATTTTTTTTTCCTGAACTTTTAGGTCCAGTAGTTTCTGAGATATGGCCGGTGGCCACCCTTGCTGGGACACCCTGTATATAATCCGCTGGGTGGACGGTTGTAGTCCACTGATAGCCCAAAAGGAGTCGAGAACCGAAATTTTGAAACCCATTTGTGAACCAACTTAACCAGGAAATTTGAAGATTAACAATGTTCAGATTCCATCAGAATTTCCTGACATTTGGTTGACAAATAAATTGTTTTCAAAACAGCGGTTTTTGACCCTTTTTGGGACATCAGCGGATCATGATTCCACCACCGCCCAGCCAGCGGAGTTACTTTATGGAACATAACTTTTCGTGAAAGTTTCGTGCTTAAGGAAATTATTCCAGATTTTGTTTTATTTATTTTTTTTAAATTTGAAACCCCTTTGCATACCTCTCCACCGCTTCCTAGTTAGCGGACGCCCCTCTGGAATATCAGCGTCATAAATAAAATCGGTCTATCACGAAACGGAGCTTTAGAAAATCGTTACCTATTTTGTACTTGGGAGGCGGGGTTATCAAGTTGACGAACATTTTATAAATACACAGAGGTTGTCTTCAATGCATTTGAACTACGCACATCGCGAAAAGTCTTGAACCCCCCTGTGTCTTTCTCATTTCTACAGATATAAAAAATCTGGTCACATAATCAAGTACTCAATTCTTTTTCCCAGTTAAGGTGCTCAGGCTTTTCTTTTGTTAAATAGTCATTGTGTTTTATTGACCTCTGAAAAAAACTAAAAACAGTATTGCTAGTTTTTCAAAGTGGACTTGGAAAAAAATTGATAACTCCAGTCGAAAGTGGGGCAGAAATTATACCCATCTTGAAAATTATTTCTCGACTATTGAACTTTTGATAGACTAGATAAGCATTCTAAAAAATGTCAATAATAGGCCATTTTGGCTAAAAGCTTGAGAAATATATCGTTTTTACCAACTTAAAAACAGCATATTATTGTCTACGCTATAAAATAGGCTCGTTCAGTGAAATTTCGACAAAGATGTTTTTTGACATTTTTATGATATTTCCCACACCAATAAGGCGGCGGTTAAACTGATCAAGTTATTTGAAGTGCTGGTTACACTGATCAAACTATCGAGCATCAAGCAACAATCGGACAATCAAACTGGAGCTGTTCTAACCTTCTACTACATTTGTGAGGGCAATAATGAGAACGTTTGCAAGATAATACTATAGGTTGTAGGTTTTCTTTGATGAGCAATTGGTGGAAACTTTCAACTAGTCCAAGTGGCCTGAGGTAGGGAAACAAATACCCCTCCCGTTTACACAAGAAACTCTCCTTTTTTGATGAATTTGAATGTAGGTAAACACAATTTGTTCACATTGTGAATGTCAAAAAAGACTGAACAAGAGGTTGGAGTGCCACTTCAGTGGAAGACAGATATCTATACGCATGCGCCGCCGTATCAAGCGACTAATAAAATTAGAACAAGTTTGGAAATCAAACAACTCGATAGCACTTGACAGCGATTGATCGATCAGTGTGCCCAGTCTCATAAGGTATCTTGTGTTTGTTTTTCACTCGATGGCAATCAATCGACACAACTCGATCAGTGTAACCGTCGCCCAACACATAAACAAGATTTCAGCTTGATTCCAAGAAAATTTAAAAACTTACGTCACTGCTCACTGCATCTCTCGCCTCAATAACGGCTACCGGTTGAGCAACGACACGCGTAGGTTTGATATTATTATTGGATAGTTCTTAGTTTTGATCATAGTTCTATAATAATAGTTCGGCGGTTCTGCTATTGATTTATGATAAAAAAAAGACCGGTAAGAAGCGACGGATGCAGTGATGTCATCGGATGAGCTCGGAGCGTTTTAAATTTGCAAGGTTTTGATAATTTATCCACATATGAAAACGGGCTCAGAAAATTATGAAATTTTGCACAGGTACCAAATACAATAAGCTTTTTCAAAATATTTTTGAGTCTATACACAGAACACATAAACAAAGTTTAGAAGACAAACTGAACGTATACAATTTTACGGAACAATGCGCCACGGACTGCAGTGGATGCGAATCGAACTATCAGACATGGATAATAGCCTAGTTTACACCGACAACTTGGTCCGCGGACCAAGTACTAAATACGAACTATATCAGAACCAAATATTTGGTTCGAATGGTGTGAACAGTTGCGAACTAAGCTGGTCCGCTCTTGGTTCGGTACTTGCCAGCAGGTGTACCGAACTAAATTTAGTTCGATCTGGATCAAAATTATGAGGTTATGTTGATTGTTATTATTGTGAATTGTGTTGGTTCTGAGTTTCTAAGGCACTCTGAGCGTACTAACTTATGTTTGATTTGGTCACGGATTGTGTTGATGAATAATTTCGATTTGTTTTTGGCGTTTGACGAATTGCGCGCGTACCCATTTAGTTCATGCGTTGCAAGACGGAGTAAACGGACGAGAAGCAAGCATTGGTCTTACCGTACTATCCCCACTCACTTGGTCCTATCGGACCGAACTAAACGAGTTATCGGTGTAAACTAGGCTAATGTATTATTAAAGATATCTGCGATATATTTTACAGATTTTTATACATAAAAGCACTGACTTTGACTTTAAAACTGTCTTTATTTACCAAACCTATGATAAGGATAGTTTTTTCGTTTTTTTCTTGAATGTCCAGAACCATCTGGGGATGGGGTCAGTGTGAGCTTTCCTAGTTGATATGTTCTGCGCTGCGGGCCCCCTGAGTGATGGTGACCATGAGAAAAAGCCACTCTCTCTCACTCCGGGAGCTCTGGGGTAGCGGTGCATGGCGTGGTGGGGAAGGATGATTGTTACGAACCTAATCAAGAAACACTTCTTCTGATTCTTTCCCTTTGGTCGCTCTTTTCAGGATGGTTTCACTTAGCCTCACTGTTTAATATGTTGTGGAGTGGTCTTGGCGAAATCCCATTTGTTCCTCTGGCAGAAAGTTTTTTACTATCGTGACTTCCCATATTTTGTTCAGGATGCATTTCTTCGAAACTTTTCCGACGGTGGCTGGAAGACTATGATGAGCCTCCAGTATTCCGGGTTGTACCCTGCGTTTTTTTATGAGGATTACCCGGGCATTTATCCACTTAGAGAGAAATCGAAGATTAGAAGGAAACATGAAGATGAAAAGTGATGTTGAAATGTCATCTGTCATCATGAGAAGCTAATAAGTTGTCATGTGGCATTCTACGTGCCGCCATCTTCCCGAGATTTAACGAACCTCGGACACATCAGCGCCTCTCCATGGATGCGAATCAAGGCTTTCACTTAGGCCCCGCCCTCCATTTACGTTTTTGTTCTAAACTTTGTGTATGTATTCTGTGTGTCTATAACGCTTGGATAAAGTTCCCCAACTTCCACGAGATTGACAGAACGTAAAAAATACAAAATCACAAATAACTTTGCACGTTTCAACCACCAACATACCAACAATAATAATTATTGAACAAATTTATATTTTGCACAAACTAACCTCCTCCCTCCCGACCCTAAGATGCTACCAATTCGAGTGTATGCATGGGGATGTCAGTTATTGTAAGAGATACAGGGTGGGTCACATATTATACATGGTGATTTTCAAGTTGGCACTTTTTCTACTGTATAGAATGCAAGAAAATAAGATTTTTTTTTAATTAAAATCATTTCAGAAAATGTTTCGTTTCTGTATCTGGGTTGAAAGTTAAAAAAAGTCCTTTTTTATCATAACTTTTCTATCACTCCAGATATTTCCACAAAAGTTGGAAAACTTATTTTGACCATTATATTAATTTTTTTGATGTATATTCGAGTGTATATTCAAAAAAAAATACCAGTGACGTTCGAACAGGATTTGAATTGATTTTTTCCAGAAAAAAATATTACGCCACTCCTTTTTCTCAAAATCAATATTATTTTTGAAATACTCGTTAGGTTTGGACATTTTTTGATCTCCTGATATTTTTTGTACGACGAACGGTTTTCGATTAAAGAAATAAACTCGAAAATAACAGTCATTTTGAATATTTTGATGCATGGCAAATCGCTAGATATGGTCTTTTGTACGCAAAAATGTGTTTGTCTAATTTGTAACAAACTAACGTTATTTGAGTCATTTCATGACATTTGGATTGTAATAATTTGAGTAAATGACCTTACTTTAATACAAATTAGACCAAAACGAAGTTCACATACAAAACACCATATAATCAGACATTAGCGATTTTGCCATGCATCAAATTGAAATTTATTTCTTTAACCGAGCACCGTTCGTCGTACCAAAAAATATCAAGAGACCAAATCAGCTCTAAAGTGCATGAGTAAGAACATATTATCATATTGAGAAAAAGTAGTGGCGTACTATTTTTTCTTAAAACAAATTCAATACAAATCCTGTTCGAACGCCACTGATAGATTTTTTTTGAAACTTTTGCATCAAAAAATGTTATCTAATGGTAAAAAGAAGTGAACCAAATGTTGTGAATGTATCTAGAGTGGTAAGAAAGTTATGATAAAAAGGCATTTTTTTCTTAAAAAGAAAAAAAACACCCTGTATCTCGGAAACGAAGCATTTTCGGAAATAACTTTATTTGAAAATTTTCCTCATTTTCTTGCATTCTATACCTACAGAAGGAAAGTACAAACTTGAAAATCACCCTGATAGGAACCTTCTTGCAAAAATTGTACATCTTCGGAGCCTAGTCGAAATTTTTCAAATCTAGCTGAGGCTCATTTTTTGTTTTATTCTGAAAGACGACGAAGTGTACTCTCGAACCATGACAAAAACCACTCAAATAATTGAGGTTATGTCCATTTTTTAAAGCTTTTAAATTCAAAATTGTTTTTTTTCTGATTTTTCCTATTTGTTTGAATGGTTGTAAGTGAACAAGCACAAAACAATTCAACGAATTTGTCAGTTTCTGTTAAACTTGCTTCTAATATTAACTGTCGGTTTCATCCTCCAGTTGGTTATAAGAATAAGAATTTTAAAATGATCTTTCGGTTTTATTGAAACTACGACTTCTTCCATATTTTTGCTGGAATAAGATCAAATTAATCGAATTTAGTGAGGGATTTTTGAAAAAAATGTATGAAGGTAGACAGACTTGCTCAGTGGTCCGAGTAGGTAACCGTCAAGTCAAGAACAGTCTTCATCAGACGTCTATTCGGTTCTTAGACCACTGGGCAAGTCTATCTTCCTTCTTCAATTTTTTCCAAAGGTATCTCACTAAATTTGATTAATTTGAAAATATTCCAGTTACTGAATCAAAAAAATGGAAGAAGTTGTATTTTCAGGAAAACAGCATTTTAAAATTCTTATAGCCAACTGGAGGATGAAACAATTTAATTTTTTTGAACGATAACTGAAACTTGATACGAGAAGTAGTTTTCACAGAAACTGACAAATTCTAATTTTTTTAGTGTTTGTTTAGTTTAACCACCATTCAAAAAAAAATGTAGAAATTAAAAAAAATACAATTTTAGTTAATAAGCTTTTAAAAATGGACATAACCTCAATGATTTGAATGGTGTTTGTCATGGTTCGAGAGAACGTCGACTTTCCTTTCAGAATAAAACAAAGAAACTAGATTTGGTTCATAAAAAATAGAAATTTAACTGTTTCAAATCAATAAATGCTGAAAAATCTTTGAAGGTATATCTCGGAACTTACGAGGTTGAAAAAGTGCCCATAGAATAAAAATTGTTCATTTTGATTAGTAGTATCTAAATTTTAAATATTGCCGAATACAACTGGGTCACCCTGTATAAAAATGGAATTATCGCTGAACAAATTACGGTCCACGTCCTTACCTTTAGGATCAGCTTTAGAGTTATGAAAGCAACTGAAAGCATTCCTAAATTCAACCCCACAGGGTCCAGTAGCCATCCCCCCAAGGCATGGACAGTTCCAGTTGATGTCGCCATTGGGCAAAAGTAATCCCGGCTGTGGATCAGGTGGGGGCAAGGAAATTTGGCTAGGCACAGAATGGTCCTCTTTTGTAGCGAAAATAACCAAATCTTTTCCATTCATTCCTGTTTTACGGCAGTATGACATTTTAATGATGGTAGTTTCGACTGTCGCCTTGTAGTCCTAACAACAAAGAAGAGCTTTTTTGCACCAAATAGAAACAGTTTTGTCCTTCGTATTTTCCGCTTAACGTTAGACTTCCTCTAACTTTGATGTAACTGGATTTAGGCACTCTTAGGATCGCTTCGAGGGTATCTGGATTGAACTTCAAAACATCTATAATAGCACAGGCCCCTATTTCTCCAAACAAACGACTAACTGCTTCTAAAACGTTTTTCTTGAAAAATGCCGGTGTCACCTGTTCCGGTTTCTGGAGAATTCTGGAAATGAACAGTTTTTTAGTGAGAACTATTAATTCGACCTTATAATGACTAACAGTTTAATGTCGAGGTAGTAATATTTACTCATTTCATTATTAGAGAACAGGGAGTTTATATGGTTTAGATATTAGATACCCTACAATAAAATCACTAGTTTATCAAAAATAGGATAAAGACAAGAATTTCAACAGTGAAATCTCATTACCTTTTTAAGGTTATGCGAAGCGAATGAACTATGAATGAAGCGATATTTTTGACAAACTTTCAAAACTGACGTCGTATACCGTATCCGATTCACGTGCAGCAAAGCCGAGGTCTCAATAATGGGCTCATGAGAGGTAGGCGGACAACGCGTCATCGCGAGTGCCGCTTTCACGTGTTTCGGCGTCGTGTATATATGCTATTGATTCGCATGTCTTGCATGCTTGAATAACTTGACTCGTTTATTTTAGGGAAAAAAAATACTTCTAAACAATCTAAACCATCAAAAAAGACCATGTTGCTGCTAAAGCTCAAATGTGGTAAGACTGGTGAGGGGTGGAATCCTAGGAGATACGGTTAGGCTATCAGGTACGTAGTATGTAGTTTAATGGCTATCATAGACTGACTCCTTTAAAATATGGCATAATGACTTGTCACAGAGAAATAATCGTGTAAAATCCAAGATCAAACAATGATTAAATACAAGTCGATCTACAGAAAATATCTAGCTACATGATGATATTATGAGCGATGATAATAATACAGGGTGTCCCAGGTCAACTGGTCACTACTTATGCAGCAAATAGAAGTTTGAGATGGGGAACCCATGGCCGGAAATGCCCCGTTTCCTAGATACAGGGTGTACTTTTTCAAAAAAAATGAATTGGGCCTATGCAGGAACACTCTTGACAATAGTCAACATTGAAAACTTGACGTAAAATTGAATTTTGACAGACGTATCAATATTTTCAGCGTTCTGGAGTATGGTATCATGAGACCATTCCAGTTTGGTCTGTCATTAACGTCACTTGCAGCTCGCCGATTGGCTGAATGGGACGTTAATGACAGACCAAACTGGAATGGTCTCATGATACCGTACTACAGAACGCTGAAAATATTGATACGTCTGTCAAATTTCAATTTTACGTCAAGTTTTCAATGTTGACTATTGTCAAGATTGTTCCTGCATAGGCCCAAAATATCTGAATTTATCTTTAAAACCGTTTAACCGATTTCAATGAAATTTTCAGGGTTCAAATACTAAATGGTATTGCATGTTTCTGATTATTTGAAAAAAAATACCTCGTCCAGGGCCGGAGTTTTTTCATTGGAAATTGAATGAGTATTTCAAAAGAAAACAATATTTTGTCCAAAAAACAGTGGCGTGTGATTTTTGTTTTCTCAAATAACAAAACACCCTGTATATCTTACACGAGGGCCACGAAAAATAAGCCCTGCAGAAAGCTGGAAGCGTTATTTATTCGCTAGAAGCCTCATGCAGGAGGCTTCTATAGCGAATAAAAAACATATGAACATAAAAAATTCGCCGCCCTCAAAGCGTATTGTCAATTATTGTCATGCAACAGCATCAACTAATTTAGGGACAGTTTATCAAATGGGTTAACCCCTGGGTTAACCCAATAACCTATATAAGGATAACCTCAAAATGTTTGACATTTTTTGTCCATTTGGTAGGGGGGTAGGGACTAGGTTGATACAAGATCAGCTAACCCATGGGTTTACTCTCAATTGATAGAGCTATAGATGCCAACAATAATAACTACAAACAAACAAATTCGAGTTTGTTGTCCACACACAGAATCACCTCACGCGACGTTAATATCCACCTTGTCATGTTTTTTTTTTTTAGATTTTGCTAATGCACTGAAATTGCAATAATTGCATTATACCAGCACGAGCTCAAAGACCTCGTGCCGAAAAATCTGCACTGAGTGCAAAACTCATTGACCCGGTACCCGCTTCCCCAATCGAACATAAAAATCCGCTCGATTTCTATTTTTACCAATCGAACATAAATATTTTCCGAGTGTTGCACCAGTGCTGCACGATATTACCAATCGAAAGCGTTTTCGATTGGTGAAATCCAAGATTAGTATATTATCTTGGGTAAAATCGGGCAGCAATCGTGCAACACTCGGGTAATATTATGCATGTTCGATTGGTAGACATCGAGCGGATTTTTATGTTCAATTATTGTGGAACTGGGTCAATGAGTTTTGCACTAAGTGCAGATTTTTCGACACGGGGTCTATTGAGCTCGTGCTGGTATAGTGAAGTTTCAGTGCACTAGCAAAATTGAAAAAAAAAATGGTGGATATAACCGTCGCGAAGGTGATTATGTGGACAAATTTTGAGTGAGTTATCATCGTCGGAATCTAGTAGTGCCGAAAAAAAAGGAAATACTGGCGTTGACGAGTTATGGAAGAGTAGTACCTACTCAAAACTGAATTAATTTCTTTTAAGATTTGGTGCATATTAACCTAACTTCTCACAAAAAATGAGCCTAGTATCTTTAATCTATATAATACAAGACTATTGATTGGTCTCAAGATGTTGTCATTTGGCAATGAGAAATGGATTTCTTTTCAGAGTCACTTCAGCCGCCACGCAGGTACGACATGATATTGAATTTTCAAGAAGTTTAATGATTCCAATTGCAATTCAGTTGGAATGTATGTTCGATTGGGATTGCCCTAGAGCAAATTTTCATCATAACTGGTTTTGCCCGAGTTCAAACCCAGTGCATCACTTGTTTTCCCAATCGAAAACACTATTAGAAGAGGGACAATTTTTGGTTTATAATGTTTTCTATTGACGTGTGTCGCCAATTTTCATACTATAAAGGGTGTCTCGAAATTAGACGTCAAAATTTCAACCACGTATTCTACATCCCAAAATAGAAATCAAACTTCATAAAAAACTAGTATCCACAGACTTCGTTTCCAAGTTACAGGGTGTTATAGGTGAAGACCTGATGACGGTTTTTCGTGAATATTTTCGAAGCCTGTCAAGATAATTGGGTAAAATTTTGTACAGGTACCACCTTTTACACGCTCTACCTAATGAACGGAACTGTATTGTATTACTTGAATGGCTAGGAAATACAGGGACGGGCTTGGGAAAAAAGTGCCCTGAATTTTTTGGTTGTTGATTTTTATTAGTTTTGCCTGCACAATTTCAAAATATAGAATTTTTTACATAGGTAAGGTACTCTTCTCCTACCTCGCTGGGAAGAATCTTCGAGCAAAATGCATTTGAAAATCTTACTACAAACAAAATTGCATGTACCGAAACTCTCAGCAAAAGCACGAGTTTACCCAATGATCTATATAGTTATTAGTTCATTCAGTTTACCTGTGATAGTTTACCTGTGATAGCCTAGCCAGATGCGCTCGACATTTTTCACCAAAAACAGTCTGTAAAAAGATTTTTAAATGCGTTTTTCTCGAAAATCGTGCGTCTGAGTGAGTTACAACAAGACCACCTCAGTTGTGTAGAAAGCACCAGATTTTCAAAATTTGTAGGCAAAACTACTAAAAATGAACAACCAGAAAATTTGGGGCCTATTTTTCTCAAACCCGTCCCTGTATATCCCACTCACAAAGGGTAGGTATACAATACTTTATCAATTAGATAGAGTATAAAAAGTAAAACTGTACCAAATTTTATTCAATTGGCTCAACAGATTTCGAAAATATCTACAAAAAACCAGATCTTCACCTTCAACACCCTGTATCTTGAAAACGAAGAGTTTGTGGATTGTGGATACTAGTTTATATAACGTTTAATTTCTATTTTGGGGCTAGGAATACGTGGTTGAAATATCGACGACTAGTTTCGGGACAGCCTGCGTAAGCCTACTATTATATCTATCAATCATCAAAGGAATATCATCAATGCTGTTCGTTTCAAAATTATTGTATGTGCTACAAGTATGATAATCAATTTTGAGCGATTTCCACATACAAAAATTGGCGCAATTTCAATGAGAATCAATGCTATTTTTCACTAATTACCTACCTCCTACCTGTGGAAACTGTTTAGTGGAACAAACTTGAGTAAATTAGCCTAAAAAAGATTTAGTGTTCTTAAGTCAACCTGTTCTGCTTCGGACTATGGACTTCACACATCACATTATTATTATATTATTTTTTTTTCGAGCGCTAATGAGTTATTTTGAACGAGCACGCACGTGACGTAGCCGCTCTTGAACTTTTTACTGGTTAGTCATTAGCAGACCTTACTAGAAAACCCATATTTTCCGATTTCACTTAACCGAACCGCAGTTGGTTTCTATGACTTTTACGCCATAAACCGCGTCAGCATGTACAGTTTCTATGATACCCTGTATAGTGTATAGAGGGCGCCAAGCATTCTGATTCTTCATCTTTTTCACTTGCTTCTGAACAGGGTGTTCAAAATAATAAACCGTTTTTCGAGTGGATCTTTAAAATGTGTGTGGTTCAAATGAAAATAGAAGAAAATCGAAAGAAAGGAAATCAATTATTTATTATTATTATACAATAAGTAGGAACCAAGCAGTTTTCTCTTTATTAATACTTTTTAGTCTATCCCCAGATACCTAGTACAAAATTTTCCGCGTAGTTAAAAAAACCGTTTCAATAGGAATATATAATAATAAACCTACCTTTTGAACATAACCTTTGATAATTCAGAATACGCGAGAGATAATGCATTCACCGAAACATGAAGATTACTATTTTTGAATAAGGATATCACAATGACATGATATTACATTATGATCATCATAATCGGATGTCAAGCACGCTACATATAGGTACTTTTGATTGAAAACACGCCTATTTCCTCCAACTCTCGTCATTTATTAGTTTATATTATTCCACAAAATCAACAGAATGCTATGCAGTATCTCAAAATAAAAGAAAAAAATAAAAATATTAAATAAAATGAAGAAACGTACTGAGTGACCCATTTGAAAGCGGGCCACCATCATAACATTTCAATTTATGGATTGATTTCGGTGATTTTTTTTTGAAATGTAGACAGGGGAAAGGTTTATTTTGAGGCCATACCTCGCCCACTTTCAAATGGGTCACTCTGTATGTCTTGGCTAACATCTCAAACATTATTAAGTATTACATGACAGTCATCAGATCCACTTTCTATTCTAAATTCTAACCTAACTTTTGTATTGTTGTTTCTGTGCATTTTAATAAATCAAATTTCGTTGTTTTCAGAACTTGACAAGAGTTGTCGGTTGTCGCTGTATATTTGCTCATTTGAAAATCCTCAAATGCTTCAAAATGTGTACAATTCTGTATGAAAAATGACTTTAAGGTGTATTGAAGAAGGGTGTGGGCATGTTCAACATTTTTTGTGATAAAATGTACTGATCTATCCACCATTTTATTAACATTGAGTTCAAAACATACACGGGGAGAGATAAAGGGTAAGCCACTTTCGAAAAACCGTCCAAAAACGCACAGAATCCACCGAGAGGTACCTACTGTCGAGTTTACGCTCTAAACACTCCGAGCACGAAAATTGTGCATGTGCAATTTTTTGAGCTCGGAGTGTTTAGAACGTAAACTCGAACTCACCTGAGATAGAGCGTGTAGAGTGAATTATTGTTTGTGCTAATTGTGTGCGTGCACAAAAGCCCGATTTCCAATGTGTTTGTGGATTTCATATCATTTTTATCAAGAACTAAAGGTTGATTTATAAACTTGCCGTCCGCCATTACGGTTGACGTTCGCCGGTGACGTTAACGTTGCCGTCGCCCAATGCATTTATAAACTTTTATACCGTCGATTGTCGTCGAAGATTTTCAAATTTGTTGTTTACTTACTTTGAAGTTAATTTGTTCTAGTTCAGTGAGTTTTGGTCACTGACTCGAGTATATTTTGATGCAAAGCTTGATGTTATGATATAAAAACATGAATTATGGGAACAAAAACCTATTGAGCCATTTTCCTATGGCTTCAGCTACGAACGGCGAACGGCAAAAGATGGAGATGAACGATCTCTAGCGGTGCGCTAACGGCAGACGGCATGATATAAATGTATGCAGGCGCGTTCATATGTCTATCTCGAACGTCAAACGCCCGGTCAAACGTTAGCGTTAGCGAGAACGGCGAACGGCGAGTTTATAAATCTCACTTAAATTAAATGCACGAAATGTAATGTCAACAAACAAATACAATGGATAACATTCAGTAACAATTGTGACAGTTGTCATCAAACCATACGAACTCCAGCCACGACCTACGCTCATGGTAGAAAGAGAAAACCACAGCCGACAGCCACAGCTACGACCGTATTTTCTATTGAACATCCTCTATAATGCTGAAATAACAAAAAACCGTTTTGTGAATAAGAACCAATCCTCATCTTCACCTTTTACCTATTATCTATATAATTTCTCTATTAGGTTGGGGATGTTACTCCAGGTACCGTAGGTAGCCATTCCGCGTCTATTTTACAGACATATTTAGAACACGAATACCGTTTACCTACCATTCCTGTGTGTATATGGGCACCATGGTTTTTTCAATCAACTGTATTATTTTTGGTATTTTCCCCTCTACAGTCTACTTCAAGTATTGATTGATGATGCATGAGCACATTCAGCTGCTCTGCAAAAATCATCTTTTTGATGTTATGTTGTTTTAGTCATTTCGAGGGAGCTTGGTCAGCGAGTGGCAAGCGTTCTGGAATCACTATTTTTTATCCAGAAGAGGGCAGTACGTTGTATCTACGGCATTGGCTGCAGGGAGTCATGTGGGCCTGTCTTTAGATATAGGAAGATATAAGTTACTCAAACAACGCTCTTACCACTCTCTTCATCTTCGAGTCAGCTTGTCTTCTTTTTTAAGTAGGACATTGTCCAATACTGAACATCCCTGGAATAATCGACGTGCTCATAACGTCGTGGCATTGCCGCCTCGAGCATCTTCACTGATCCGCAGCTTAACTTAAAGAATGCCCAGTGCCGTCAGGTGCAGACATATATAAACTGAAGAGGATACTTTTGGAGGGTGCCATCTATAATCTTGAAATGCTAGGTGTGATTTGTGTTTATGTAGGTTATTAATATTATTTGGAGATGATGAAGGAAAAAAATGAATCTAGGCCTCATTGGGTTATCTATTACCCGAAATAAAACAATATCTGGCGGACCGGCAAAACTCTTTTCGCCAAGTCCAAAGTCCGCATGCCACCTCCTAAATAAGTCATTGCGTTTGAGTTTCACATTTTTTCAGAAATACATTTCTAAATCCCTAATAAAACTAATCAGTTCCACATTGGTATGCTCCCCAATCTAAGCATTAATGAATTTTCCGTTTTGAATACAATTTTTCTCCAATAACCAACAACAAATTTCCTATACTTAAATAGAACATCAAGAGATGTAATCAAAAACGAAAAAGGGGACGATATTTTATTACATCGTCGGAAATGTGGGTCCCCTTTTATTGCGCACTCTTTCATTCCACTTTGAATAACCTTCCATGCACAGATCACACATGGGTCCGCTCCGAAATGGGACAAAAGCCACTTGAGGCACTTGATTGTAAAGAAAGTGCAGTTCGGCGAATGAATTTTGATCTGCAAGGATGTTAGGGGATGGAGTGGTTCATATTCCGGTTTCTTGGGGTGTTTCTCTATAAATTGTGTGACGGCCTATACCTTTATTTTTTGTATACAGGGAGTTTATAAATTCAATGCCGATACTTGGAATTTTAAGACAAAAAGTTCATATAAGCATGAACAAAGGTCCGTGAGGCAAGAAGTTCATAATGAACATATTATGTAACGAGGCTTCAATAAAAAATACGGTAAACTCACCTAAATATGGATTGCAATTGATTGAAAAAAAGTATGTCTTGGCTAACATCCCAAACATTATGACGGTATTTTTGCTCACTTAACAATCCTCGAATGCTTCAAAATGTGTCCAATTCTGTAAGAAAAAGGGTTTTAAAATGTATTGAAGAAGGGGCATGTTAAACATCTTTTGTAATAAAACCTATTAAGTAATAAAATGCATCAATTCACTTATCATTTTATCAAGTTTGAGTTTGAAACAGGCACGGGAAGAGGTAAAACCCTCAACAGACGCTCGGGCATGTTGGGCGAGCACGAGTTTGAAATAGGCTCGGACCAACATGGGTTCGAAGCTGGGCTCGTGACGAGCCCAACATGCTCGAACGTCTGTGGGGGTTTAAGGGCAAGACACATTCGAAAAACCATCAAACAATTCACAGGTTTCACGAAGAGAGAGCTTGTAGAGTAAATTCTTGTTTGTGCTTATTGTGTGTGCGGGCGCAAAAGCCCGATTTCCAATGTTTTTGTGGATTTCATATAATTTTTGATCAAGAACTAAATTAGGTTCTCGAAAAATAATGTCAACAAATAATGACAATGTGATATGTAGTTGTTGACAAGAGTTTCCTTTCATTGGCTTTCAAACTTTTTCAAAATTCCGTCTCACTGCCGCAAACCATGATTTTTTTTGCTGTTAGGATTGGGTACTCACAAAAATTTTCGTTGCCGTCCTATACTTGTCGGTTTGTGCACTCAGACACAAAACACCACTTTCTTGCCACCATAATACCTATTATTTATAATGTCGAACCGCCGAACCGTGCATAACTCCAGTCATATTTCATTTATCTATATCTATGGCTACAGTACGTTACCTACATTGACGTAATAAGAAACAGGACCCGTAACTCCTTATAAACGACGAAATTGCGGCCTGTTTGGAGTCAGTTTGGACCCAAAAAAATGGCGTCCGTCAATTTGTAATAATTTATATCATTGCGGATCTTACTGATTTTGTGAATTCAACATCTGCAGTATAGTCAGTAGTCAATAGACAAGAAAAATATTTGATTAAGAAAGATCATGAACTCCGCACGACCTAAAAAATTGTTACCTAATTTGACAGTAACGGCCATTTTTTTGGTGTCAAAAGGTCGCAAAACAATTCACATTGTGGTGTATCCTCTCTTTTCCCTTATCTTAGGTTTCCTATGACTAAATATCAGCCCGTAGGTGACCTCACACCCTAGACTCTACGCGTTTTAGCAAATTTGTACAACGAATAACGCAGAAGATATTTGACTATTTTCTTTTAAACTTTATAGGGGTTTATGTTACACCTATATCTACCATTTTCAATAAAAAAAAATGAATTTTGTGGACAGACCTATTGATAAAAATCGTTTCACTAGGTAGAGGTATATGTACAGGGTGTTCACGTATATTTTGGCCAATAGCTATTTCCGTTAATATTAACCTCGATATCAACCCTAGAGAATGGTTCAAATGGTCAAAGTTGTAGTACTTTTTCTAAATTATCAGAATTTGTTATCAGAAAAAACAATTGAGCATCGGAAGTCAAAAAAATTGAGGCTTCCTATCTTTTTCTGAATGGGACACCCTATATATTATCCTTTAGTTCGATAGAGAATTCTTCCCTGATTTCAAATATATTGAGGGTGTTATCTCTGACGGTTATAAAGAAATCAACATTTTTCCATAAAAAAAATAATGATAATAAATTGGACAGAGGTTGTTGATTAGTAGAGACCAGCCAACTATTCCATGTGTATAGTAAAACGCTAATATTTCTATAACCGTTAAAGATTACACCCCTAACCCTTATACATTTCAAATCAGGGAAGAATTCTCTATCGAACTGAGGGATAATATAGGGTGTCCCATTTAAAAAAAGATAGGAAGCCTCAATTTTTTTGACTTTCGAAGCTCAATTATTTTTTCTGATAACAAATTCTGATAATTCAGGAAAAGTACTACAACTTTGCCCATTTGAACCATTCTCTAGGGTTAATATTAACGGAGATAGCTATTGGCCAAAATATACGTGGACACCCTGTACATATGTATGTATGAGTTTCGATTTTGAACAGATTATTTTATTATTTAATCTTTGAAATTCCTAAAAATTGCTTGATCTAACGCATATTAGAAATTTTTTCCAATCAATTTCCAACTAATAGCAATGTTGAAATGAGAACTAAGAAAACTTTACAATTTCCTGGAGATTTCCGGTTGATGATAAAGCAAGCAGAAACACAAAGCAATGAAAAGTGCCTTCAAGGTGCTTTGATGTCAGTGGCAACATAACTTTACTAGGGTGATGAAGTAAAATAGGAATTTGAGCACGTGAGGGTGCCGAAACTCGGTTACAATAACTCGGAAGAGGGGCTCGGAATATTGCAGCTAAAGTTCTAAGCAGTGTTTCCTAAGGGAAGTATTAAGTATAATTGAAATACATTCTTAATAATTACGGTTAATGTATTTTGACGATAATTTATGATGTTGCTGATTACAACGAATAGGTACTTATCCAATTAATATTTGTTTTTTTTCTAACATTCATTTAGAAAGAGAATTTTTTTTATTGTTGAGATTAATGTTTTTTTTGTGAAGGATTTGGATGAGTTTAAATACCCCCTGCATTGAGGGTCTTCCTAATAGATGATTTTGAGCAATTGCCTGTTTTGGATGATTGTTTCTAACATGGCAATCTATTCATTTTCGGCTGCACACCTCAACAATAGATTGCTTGTATATATTCATATTATTAAACAAAATTCTCTCATTTTGATAATTTCGTGGTCAAATCCCAAGTAACCTACCGAACGATTTTGACTAGTCTTTCATGGATGCTTTAAGGCAAAAGAGTAAAACTGCAATTAAAACCAATTGGACTACAAAGAAGCTTCAAGGTTGTTATAAACTCACTTTCAGCATGAGAGCCCACATTGAAAGCGGTCAATGAAATCAAAAATAAATACCTCCTCAGGATCGTATGATCTTGAGTAACCAATTTTAAAGCTACTGTGAAGATCCTTTTTAATCGACAAAGAAACTTTCAGATCAAATAGTTTTATTCAGTATAACATGTAAGCATTTCATACTGGTTCAGGTGTACATACCGTACACAAAAGCAGATGCGCGCCTTTTTTTAGTTTTGAAGCGGCTTGTATGAATGCCCGAGTTTGAGTTTTCTTTTCCACAATACATTCCAATTACCATAAAGGTTTAAACGATAGAATTTCTAAAATATTGCAGTAATAAGAACCCGTAGATTTTCCAAAAATATTATATCAAAGAGTTGTCCGGTTGAAAAATATATCATTAGTATCTTCGTCTTCTAACGCAAGAAACCAATTATTATCATCAATTCTTCATCTTCTCTGATGATAAATTTGAACAAAACGACGCATTACTTCGAGCACGAAAAGAGAAGGGGATGAGTTTGATTCTGTCGTTTCTAACAATAAGTAATTATAAATTAGCCTTTATGATAACCAGATTGAATAAGTTTAGAGCGTTCAGTTTTGATAAAGCTTCCTGATTTCATTTAACAAGCTAGGAAATGAACTCATAAAACAGTTTCAAAGGGTATTTTTCAGTGACAAAATGATCCTGAAATGAGGCGGATTCATCAACAAGTTATATGAGTAATATATGAGGAGAATTTTTGAAGCTACTTTAAAACTATAAAGTCATGATGAAGAACGTAATAAAACCAAGCAAACCATAAGAGCGTCATAAAACTATGTAGCTGTAAGGCTTTTCGAAAACAAGACATTTCAAAACTACAATAAAGCTAATAAACGTTCATGGTTAATTATTGATCTTATTAGCTAATCTTGTTAGATTCTTCAAAACCAGGTTTAAAACCACCATCTTCTTATTTACCACAATAAAACCGTTTTGAACCTACAACAATTCCAAGCTGTTTTTGTCATGCTACTTGGGATATACGAGTGGGTTCACATATTTTTTATGCTCTTTGCACAAAGTATACCCAGTTATGAGATAAATACACTTTTGACGTCATTTTTGACTTTTTGTTTGTTTGTTCCATCACGACTGAAAACTGTACCATGTATTTATTACTAAAGAGTGTTCAATAAAAAATACGATCAAGTCACCTATGGATTGCAATAATTGTTTTAAAAAACGTATGTCTTGGCTAACATCGCAATCATGACATGACATCCACTTTCTAACCGTCACAGATGCCATGATGCCAAACCATACAAACTAGCCACGACCTACGTTCATGACAGAAAAAGAAATCCAGAGGTGACTTGATCGTATTTTTTGTTGAACACTCGTTATGAATGACTCCTTGCACCGTCCACAGTCCACCTAAGCGTTCCAGCCTAATCTCAAACCGTTCGGGAATCGGTAATCGGTTCTTTTCGATACCTGTAAAGGTTTGAATCGCTTGGGATGAAATTGCACTTTGCTAGTCAGCACTGCCATTTTAGTTTACTTATAATGTGTGTTTTGGCTTGGTATTTACTATGAAATAGAGTATTTACGTTGTGTTTGTTAACAGTTTGGATTCTCGTTCTTTCCCGATTTTTGGGAGTCAAAATGAATCTGTGAAACGTTGGAACACTCGATTTTTTCCAGATAATGTGAACACCTTGATATACAACTTTAAATTTCTTAGTAACCCTATCAAGGGAATGAAGTATTGCTTTCACCTACTCCTATACTTGAACAATATGGCCTATTTCTAACATTTTGACAAGATTCGTTCCATCGATTAAACTAATAAGGCGAAATTATAGGGTTGTACAGAACTCGATAAGATCTCTAAACAGAGGTCGTGTAGCACGACCCTTTTCCAGTTTTCAAATTTTGGCTTGAAACTGTGGAGATGAAAAAAACTGTAAAATCCCCCCTCGATTCAAATATAGAAATATTTGAGCTTTCTGGCAAATTATGTTCTAAAATTCGAAAAATTGGGGTGGAAAGTTACTCCGTATATTAATTTGAACAAAGCATCTTGCCAGACATATTTGCATAGCTCCCCATTAGGTATAGCTCACATCCTCATAAATAATTAAATTGTATCCATGTGACGTTTTATATCGAAAGGATTACAAGAACCCCAAAAAATTCACTGACGCTATAATAAGCCATCATTAATAAAATAAATTTCAAGTTCATCCACAGTATCCCCAGATCACTTGACGATTTCAACCGCACCGTCAAAAAATTGTGAATCTTCCTTTCTTCATGGATGAAAGATCTTTGAAGCCGTAGAGATAAGTACTAATGTACTTGGTTACTTATGTCGGTCCCAGAACTTGCAGACTGTGTCGTGAATAGAATGAGACTGCCTCACACATCATTTTTGACTGTGAAGCACAGGATCGTAGAATTTTCTGTGCAACACACGTCTCAGGACCATCTGTTTATGGAAACTTTGCTGGTAGGCCACTGGACCTTATCAAATTGTCTGGACAGGGATACAGAGCAAATCGGGAAGGGCTCGGGGAATGAGGTAGCCCCGCCATCAACAACTAGTATACGCCTTGATCTGAATTAGGATCTGCAAAACCTTTTTGGACCAAGTCAACTGAATAATCTCACTGCTCTTATTTGTAGAACAAATACAATTTGCAAAAGTTGTTTCGCATTCGCACCCCGAAAGGGTATCCATATGCCATAACGCACAAATGTGATTCGACTAGCGCTAAATATAGAGTTCTGACAGTCTCTGGTCCGGCCTCAACTACCTCTTATACACCCTCATCCAGCATTTTATTTCTTGGGGATATAATCCTCAAGTTTCAAATTGGTACCTAGGTTCCAAGTCAGCCTAACGCCCTGATCACAATTTGATCCGGTTTATATTTAGGGCCAGTCACAAGGTGCCCCAATAATAATGTATTAGTACCTATATGTCATGACGAGGGTTGAAGAGAGAGTTTTCGAATAATTTCACAATCTTCTCGTATACATATCTTGGAAATGGATGACTGTAGTTGCGTTGATTTAAAGAACACTCAACGGTAGTGGAGAGTGGAGCAATCAGACGATGATTGGAAGGCTGGTGGAGGGCGCCACCCTCGTATATGGGAACAATCAGAGCAGTCCTCAGGCACGTGGAAAATCACCCATTACATATAGATTGATTGACTACATAAATTTTACTTTGTATTTAAAATAGGAAATAAAGAAACAATTCACTCCCATCGCTGGGATATTTTTTTTATTAGCGATTTTGATAAAAAAAAAAACGCAACCTAGTAGATACAGGTGACAACACAACGCTATGATATTTCCTCATTTCTTAAATGTTCGTTATTGTTAAAATCAAACCTCCAACTTGTAAATGAATATCATGAATGTCTCGTCGATATTGAATAAAATCATGTAAAAAGCTTCGTTGTTTTAGAAATTAGCCTAGTCTGAGTAGTAATTGATTAAATATTTGGGGTTTGTGGAATCCCACCACGCCGGGATTTGTAGGTACCTATAAGACTCATCATAGGTACAGACATAACTGAAGAGTGGTCGTGATAAGTGATCCAAGTGCCAAAAATGAAAATCCCGAGAAATGACTCGAAACTGTTTCATGCCAAATACAGTGAGGACGTGAATAGTCCCCCCCCCTCTAACTTTTGAACGCATTAATATTTTTGGCTCAAATTATTATTGTCAAGAGGTTCAGGGACAGCATTTTGAAAATTTATTGAGATAATTTTGCATGATTTCGTTCTTAATATTATCTTTAGTATTAGGTTTTTTTGAAATTTTTTATTAAATACTGTTGTAGAAACAATCACTTATGTTATAGGTTAGTTTTTTCATTGTTAATAAAGTTCATGTAAGAATTAGAGATAGTATTTTGACCCAAATAATTTATTTTCGATATGGCGCCATTTCCTTAAGAAAAATGCTAAGGAATTCTAAACTTTGGGGGTGAAAAGAGAATGGAAGGACCTTTTCTATTTAATAATTTGTTCCAAAATGGTGCCCAGCTGTCAGTTTGACAGCTGAAATTTTTTTTTGGAGGTCAAAACCTAGTAAAGCCTACCCTGAACAACACCTCCAAATTTGAGCCAAAAATATTAATGCGTTCAAAAGTTAGAGGGGGGGGAACTATTTACGTCCTCACTGTATAAAAGAAATGTACACTTTTATATTGAAAAACGGCTTTATTAACGAACAAAGAGAAGTTGATCATGTTTTAACCAACAAGAAATCAAATAATCTTGTTTCCGGAAACTAAATGAAAAAAAGGAAATGATGGACGTCCACACCACAAGTATATGCTACGATTCAACATACAGTGAGGACACGTAGGTTCGAATAAATTCATTTAAAATTCAGGGGTTTGTTTTCTGGAAAAACACTCGGACACATGGATTTTTATTTTGAAGTGCGGTTTTTTATGTTAATTTTATGTGTACAGGGTGGACCCAAAATAAGTTACGACCATCAACTTCATTTTTTCAAATGGAAACCTCCATTTTTCATTTCATTTTTGAATTATGCGTGAAATTCTAAGTAATATGATGATGTTCGTATACCTGTATCATCATAGTTCAATATAATATACAACAATAGGATTGATACAATGGTGAAAAGGATATATTTATATGTTATTAATTTATAGTTTGAAAAATGTTCATAAAGGTCTATGCTCAAACCGATTCGTCTAAGACAATTTCCGCATATCTACTATACAGCATGATGGTTCCTACATGGCTATCCGAACTTCTGGAGAACAATTCTAAAATTAAACTTACCAGATCCTATACGGTTTGGAACCCTTATAAACCCTAATTCCTTAAGATTTTCCATTTACCATTCTTTTCGATGACTAGACACGTTAAGAACAACTTTATTATTGAGTTTATTGTGTTGATTATTGATTTTGGAATTTCAATATCGTGCATAATGGAAAAAGTGGAGCAGTGGAAATCATTATTCAAGTGTTATTTTTTCAATCGACGATTAATAATTCTTAATTTTCACATGCAACTCAATTCGCATATCCAAAAGTCCCTGAACTATTTACTATTGTCAAACGACGTAGACGTCGTTCGACTCATAATCTATAAATATTAACGATTCGGTAAATTACAAGGCGCCAGATTTGTTGATCTCTTGATGGAAGGTCAGTGCCTGATCGAGAGAACTGGGAGATATTTTAGAGATCATATTTGAAAAACCGGAAATATGATGTTTGAAAATAACTTAATTCCTAATTTAGAATAACAATAGCAGCACACTGTGTTGAGTTTATTTCATGTTTATTTCCACTGCTCTAACTGGAGCCCATCTTTCACAGCTCCGTCTACTATTTCATCGCTTAAGGAGTTGTGTAGACTCTAATCAAGTGGAAAAAATGTATTGGATGTTTTGTTACGTCGAAACTTTCCAGACCATCCACGCATACTATATTCTTAGAAAACGTATATACTAACTGAAGATCATCCAGCATCGAGAAATCGCTTTTGAAAAATACCTGAAACAATAACCTTTGTTAAAATGCTCAAATACTGACAAAATGTGTTTATTTTTTGGTAGATAAAACTTGCGATATGAGTTATCAGAATGTCTGTTAGCTGTGAAAGTTGGTTTAGGATTGTCATTTTATTATGTAGACTCAACTACGTGCATTTTACTATCAATGGGATGAAATGTAACTGAAACAATCGGCTAGGTGAATGAAAAACTGGACAATATTCAGGGGTCGTTTCCAGGATTCACCAGGCCGGATCTGGTAGAATTTTTTTTCGGTATGCCCATAACACCATTAAGGTGACTACTTTTACTATCAGAAGAATTTCACTTTCAAGCATTTCAGCTTTCAAGGACTTTCAGTAAAACTGTTTACAATTTATATTATGAAAACCATCCTTTCTCCGTTTTAACCACTTTTACAAATTTTCTGATGACACAGCTTGTATGAAAGGGCCTTAACATTTTTTCAAACCCATACAACCACACTTGATGCCTTTTGAAAAGCGATTGATTGTCCTTGTTGAACCATTTTGATTCATCCAACCGTTTGGACGATATGGATACACGACATGTTGAATGTTGTGGTTCAGTCGTAGGTGTGTGGAGGTGGTGCCATGTCGCACGGAATTATATAGCATTACAACCAGGTTGGATAGATGAATCATCGGTGGACAGTGATGGAACTATATAGCAAGGCAATCAATGGCCAGCACCTTCATCTTCGATTTCCAAGTGCGTTTTGTCTAACTGCTGCACAGTTATATAAATGTTGCTTATAAGGTCAGCCTAAAAGAGATTATAGGGACAAAAAAACTTTCTATTCGTTCGATAATATTTTGTTCCAGAACCACAATGCCACTTCCGCTGATACGTTTCTCAAAATAAACTGAAACCACCACCCTTTGAAAAGAAACAAAACAAAAATCATGTGTTATTATTTTTTCAGATCATTTTTTGATCCTTGTTGATTCATTACATCACTACTTAATATATACAATCATCATTAAAATAATGTATTATTATATTTGTGCCAGAAATAAAAAATTACAGACTGTTCAAACTTCACAATATCCCTGATCTTACCTAAAAAATTATGTTCATTGAATAGCATATAAAGCATGAGGTTGAATCGAAATATTTCTGTCTTTAGTGTTAGTGCATCAAACCACGATCAGCTGCCAACTGCATGCTTTCCCATTATAACCACGCCATACAAATACTTTCAATCTGTTCCAGGCGTTGCACCATTTAAAATGAGAGCTCCTTATCAAAAATCATCCATCAAAAAGATTAAATGTTCAAACACAAAAAATCGCTGGTACGCACAAAAGTTTCTTCGCATTGTCCGACACCCCATTGCTTTTACAAATTTAAATTCGACAATAAGGACCCTCATAATAGTCTTAGCCCAAGACCTAATCACGACAAGCCACTTTAGTCTTTCGAAAATTTCGGGTCTGCCGACGAGGGTCCGTGTTTGAAAAGGAAACGAGGGGAGAACTTCTGTGATACATTGTTTAGGTTTTTGGTCTGGATAGTGCGATGTGAACCATCAAATATCACGATACTACTAAATATTTGCAATAGTCTTCGTCATGATACGTGCAATAAATATTTAAAATTTGGATATGCACCCGCCCAATAATTAAGATTAGTATGAAAGTCTCCAGGGTAGTAGTTAGCCCTCTGGGGTGAAACTCATTTATTATTTATCTAATCACAAGGTTTGCATTTCTTCTTTGAAGTTTCAGTGTATGTGGATTTATGTATTATGCAAATATGATGGTCCGTCTTATCCTCGGGTCCTATCAGAAGTGAGAAATAATTTATCAAAACGTGTAACGTCAGTTTCAAAGCTTTCCAATTTGATCCGGCACTTTCATTATATTGTTATAGGTAGTTTTTGTTTTCAATATTTGAGTATGTACTTCGATATTGCTGAACCAAGCGAATGTAGATGTCGTAGCAACGTAGCAACTATACACTCTCACAAAAAGATCACAAGATCACAAGAAAAAAGTTTGGTATTATGATATGCCTAAAATTATAAATAAAATGGTGATACATAAAGGGGTATAACAAATTCGAGTATATAGCATTGAAAACGAATGACACATTTTCATGGCGAAAATTTATATCCGACGTTTCGAATTTCCGCAACCATCATCAACTTTCTTTTTTCAAATACGGACCAAACTTTTCTAGTCCATTTTCAGGTAACTCTTCGCTTCTAAAAATAATGATGCATCATACTTAACTTTTTTTTATTCATTTATTATTTTATTTTATTTATTTTATTTTTTTTTATTTTTTCAATTTATTTTTTAACGTGGCGCGTTTTGAAAAGATCAAAAACTTTTTTTTTTGATAACTCCCGTTTCACCTTTCTGCATTACCTAAAAATGGCAATTGTGACATTTCATTTTCAATATTGACCGATAACAACACAAAAGTCGCCTATCAATTTTAACCAATAAGAATTTGGAACGCTTAGCGGTCTTTAACTCTTGCATATTATTGGTTAAGAGTTAAAACAGATTAAAACATAAATTTACAGGTTAACAGGATTCATAAGCAGCTCTCATTTAATTGGCACCGAAGCCATTTCCTGACAAAATATATTTGCATTTGGATCAATCTTTCACCAAATTGAATTCCGATTGGAATTACAATGAAGAACTTGCCGTACAAGAATTGCAAGATAAAGTTTAGTAGATATAGATAATTGGAAAATGTACGAAATTTGAAGCATTCAAATCAAACCAAATTCCCATATGAATTTTTGAAAAATGAGAGATCTTAACCCTCATTTCGAGTTAGAGCTTTGAGATCAAGTGGGGTTGATTATGCTGGTCATTTTGGATTGAGAGATGCAAGAGGTCTAAAAAAAAGTTATTTTATTTTTGTATGTATAGGTATAGCAACTAAAGCGACACATATCGCGAGGCATTTTCTAGTTTACATACTAAAATAAAATAACTGTAAGGATTTGTTACACGACGTGGATTGTTTCTCATTAGTATTTGGATGTGAACTATAGATACTAACTTTATTTATTGAAGTTGGTCTCTTCATGTTTGAGGAGAAATCGGCATCTAACTTCAGTTGAACTGGTAAAACGTCTTAACCTTAACGAAGTCAGAAATGTTCATGTGAGCAGATGGATAGTTCGTCGACGACTATCTGAAGATAATTCATTATCCAGATCGATGGACCTATATGTCCACCGATATTTCTGAAATATGGCACGAAAACTGGAATGACGCAGATGAAGCAGTCTATTGTTCTCGAAGTCTAGGTTTTGTTTGCGGGGTCACCAGACGGCCGCGAAAAAAATTTGAGAAACGAGACTGCGATTTTTCAAATGCATTATCGCGGAGACAACAAGCTTCCAAGGACGATTAGTTATGGTTTGGGATGGTATAAGTTCCACAGCCTATATTGATTTGGCGGCTGAAAGAAACATAATTAACTACTATACATTCTAAATAAACATGTGATAACTAGTGCTCAATAAAAAATATGGCCAGCCAACCTATGGATTGCAATTGTTTCAAAAATCGTATGTCTTGGCAAACATCATTACATGATAGCCACCAAATCCACTTTCTAAAATAATTTTTGTATTGTCGACTTTTTGAAAAGTTTTGTGTTTTAGAGTCTCTGTGCCTTTTTATAAATCAAAATTAGCTCTTTCCAGAAGTTAACAAGTAGTGTTGTCGCTGTATTCTTGCTCACTTAACAAACCTCAAATGCTTCAAAATATGTCCAATTATGTAAGTAAAAGGGCTTTGAATTGTTTTGAAGAAGGGGTGGGCATATTCAACATTTTTTGTGATAATATGTATTAATTTACCCACCATTTTATTATTTTTGAGTTTAAAAGAGGCACGGGCGAGAGGTAAAGGGCAAGACATATTCAAAAAACCGTCCAAAAATTCACGGGTTCCACCGAGATAACGCTGGTAGAGTACATTCTTGTTTATGCTAATTGTGTGCGGACGCAAAATCCCGATCTCTAATATTTTTGTGGATTTCATATCATTTTCATCAAGTTTTGTCAACAAAAAATGACAATAGATGACATTCAGTGACAATTGTAACTGTTGCCATCAAACCAAATAGCAACCAGATTTTATTAGTAGGGACCTCGCGCGTCCACACCACCATCATTGATTATTTGAGGAATAGGTAGGAACTGTCCGTTTGAACTTGCCCGCATGTAATCCCGATCTCAACCATCTATGGGACACAGTGCAATGGAAAGTCATACTCAGCACGGGTGGTAGTTCCACAAAATTATTTTCAAAAATCCAAAAAAAGCTGAGGTATAGGCCAATATCATACAATTTCTATGTTGTAGTTTTGGTTTTCTCAAAAGATAATAATGGATCGGGGTATCAATACTTAAATTCAGAATAATTAATGAACAAAAGCATTGGTCGTTTCCCTTTTACCCATTTTAACACACCCGCTTCACTTTCGACTTATGCAAGCATGAGTGAAGCACCCCTATTTCCCATTCACGAAAAAGGTTTATTATACGTTTTTTTCACTATAAATCTGTCTGGTCGTGGATTTGAAACGTACAGCCATGGTTCGTTAGACATAAAATGCACACCCATTTTTGGAAATCAACCGTTATACGGAGCTCTATAGCACATTTCAACAAAGAGGTTCATATATTTCATGGAAAACTTCGTACACCCGATTAACAGATTTATACCTTTTATCAAGAGATCTGGAGATGTCATTTAATCCGCTTTGACTAGAACAGGGGTGATTTAGGAGAGATGTGTATGATGTATTTAAAAAGCGGACGAGGGTTCAGTTTTAATACATATCAGATTTGATACATTCAGTGTCGAGTTTTTTACTAAAAATAAATTCAGCTAGGTATGATAAAGGTAAACCTAAGCTTATTTATTTTGCTACTTTATATACATATCAGGCTGACTTCCAGTAGATTCTTAAGTTTACCTATATACAAAAATATTTCTCATCAAATTCTACACTTTTTTCCTATAATCAATCGTTTCTGAGTAAACGTTATGGACAGATACAACGTACATATGTATATGTTTTTTCAACAAATGCGTAAAAAAATCCAGTGCATCACGGATAACTTTATAAGCCTGAATTCTCATGAAACAAATTCATTTACCTCCGCCATTTTGGATTTAAAAACAACTCGTGAAAATCGGTCTACAGACTTAATGAGAGAAGCAGTACAGACGATTTTTGCTGTGACCATAGACTATAAAAGAGCAGTTCATGCAACAATTCAAAGTTCCTCAAATTACATTTTATACCACCTAAACGAACAACCAACAATGATAAAACTTATGTGGACGCATTTTATTCAGACCAACACATTATTCATACCTACAAGTCAATATTGCTTTCAAAACGCATACACCATTTTACTCTACATATAATCCTCATTTTTCCACGTATACGAAAAAATGCGTTATGTTGAAAATTGGTTCTGTAGTTGGTTGAAGTCTAAAGATAAAATATTTAACGAGATAAACTAAAAATGGCGAAAGTTTGCGCCATATCTCGCGAACAGTGCGTCGTAGAAAAAAAAGTTGAACATGAATTATGTAAGTTTTTCCATGATCTTCACTCTGAAAAACTCTGCGGCAGTAAAAAGAATATATTTGACCCTCAAAAATGCAAAAAACTGTAACCGCATTTGACGACTTTGGTGCCCTCTAATTTTGTTACGGTGTCTTACTGTCTTAGAGCTATTTTAGTGGAAACCAGAACTGTTGAAAATTTGAATATTTTCATATTTGCTCCATAAAATTTTCTGTGCGACCTACGGTTTAGCCAGAAAATCAAATCCAAACATGTTTTTAGTTTCTCAAAAACGGGGGGGCGGGGGGATACAACTTTTTGAATTCAAGCTTTTCTAATGGACCAAAAGGTTTGGTCAGGTAAGGTTGCGAAGAGTATGCCCTGCCCCACAGTTTCCTGCTTCGCATTGTTTCACTCGGAGGTCAAATGGCCCAATGGATCAATAACTACTGACAAAAAATCAGAGCGGAGGTCATTTGATGAACCCAAAGTGCCAGATCTACTGTACTATAACTAAGATGAGTGGGAAGTACGTTTAATTAAATTAATTAAAATTGGGTGATTGAAAAACGGCTAAACCGCCACGAAGCGTGAACTAAGAACCGGAAGAATTTACTGATTGGTCTTTTGTTTTATTTCTCTTTATCACGCATGTATTGTCCTCAAAATAACTATTATGCAGTATTTAAACTTTTATTTTGGTATAGAAAAAACATGACTAGTTTGTGTGTTTGTGTTATTGTTGTGATAGCTTTTCTTTAACCGATATTGCCCTTATGAAAATTGTATCCATTTTGTTCACTGCAGGACTAACTTATTTGAATGAAATTTCAAATCGGCTTGTGACATTCGAAGAAAATTCTTACATTGTCGTGTTACTAGTGTTTTAATGAGTTTTCACGACCACTCTGGCTTCTGTACTGAAAAAAACTTTGTTATCCAGTAAAGGCTGCTTTGTTTATTTTTTCTTCATCCTTCCTTTCTGTTATTATAATGTTGTAGGTAACCCATGATTATATATGAACTATGAACCGCACACTTATTTTTCAAAAGGACAAATGGCAATAACTACAAACGCACATTAAATTAAAACCAATCAGGCCAAACACTAACAAGCGTTCGGCGAAAATAATTTTATAAAAAATACGTACACGTGCACCCGGATCAACATTCTAAACACTGAAGTTTTACTGCACCCCTAGAAGGCATTGTTGTAGGTATTTCGGCAATTTGTGCTCGTATGTTGTGTAAGATTGATGTCAACCGGGGATTTCACGTGTCGGAAAAAAACACAAAAGGCCAAATCAGGAGAGCGCGCAGGTCAGTTCAAATCACCTGTTGAAAAAGAATCTTTATCGCAATAATGTCTTGCAGACCTTCGCTGCGTGTGTAGTGGCCACTGATCTCTAAAATAAATAGGTGAATAAAATCCTTGTCGAGGCGGGCAAATTCACGAGGCCGAAACATAAACACCAACGAAAAGTTCTGAGCATGCCTAGTACATGGTTTCATTTCTGTTCTGGGGAATACTGAACAGAGCCGTATATAATATTTCAACAGGTAAATTGAAAGCAATTGAATACAAATCATTTGTCGAAATTTTCAATCATAACGCTAACTATAAATGTCTATAAAGTCAAGAGAACCACAAAATTTTCTAAAAACGCCAAAAAACATCAAAATCCAATAATCTTCAAAAAGTAAACAGGCAAGTGAGGCAAGCTCGATTCACTACGGAAAAATGGCGTGGATAAGACACTGCAAGCGGAAACAGCAACAAGGAGCTTTATTCCCACCTCATTGAGAAATGGGTATTGCGCTTGAGTCAGCTTTTCAATGGGCCAGGCATGCTGCTTTATTTATCCATTTATTTTAGAGATCAGTTGTAGTGGCCCTGTCCTACTGTAACGACGTCTTCTAGCTCTAAGTCCGCTAAGTCATCCAATTGAGATAACAAAATTTCAAAAATTGCTGGATCGTCGTCAGACAACGTCCAATCTGCAAAAGTGACTGTAGCCACTCGATGACTCCTTTCAAACGAGAACGGGCCGATGATCCCAATTCTTGAAATTGCGCAATATAGATGTAATACTGATGGAATGCAATGGCTTCTGCACTCCACTCTCTATATTAGGTCAGGGAAGTGAGCAACCCATTGGAAGCATCATGCTTCCTATGTGAGGCTAGCCACCAACAACAAAACTAAAAAGCGCCGCAGTTCGGAAACGGTAGGGGTTGGCGGTACGGGGTTTGAAGCGGGATAAGGCAGGGACATAGCAGCGTAAGCAGGAACCTGTTTCAGTGACCCCGCTTCCTATGTGAGGCTAGCCAACAACAACAAAACTAAAAAGCGAAGCAGTTCGGAAACGGTAGGGGTTGCTGGTACGGTGTTTGAAGCAGGCGGATAAGGCAGGACATAGCAGCGTGAGCAGGAACCTGTTTTAGTGATCCTGCTTCCTATGTGAGGCTAGCCACCAACAACAAAACTAAAAGGCGTCGCAGTTCGGAAACGATAAGGGTTGCTGGTACGGGGTTTGAAGCAGGATAAGGCAGGGACATGGCAGCTTAAGCAGCAACCTGTTTCAGTGTTCCTGCTTCCTATGTGAGGCTAGCCACCAACAATAAAGTTAAAAAGCCCCGCGGTTCGGAAACGGTAGGGGTTGCTGGTACGGAGTTTAAAGCAGGATAAGGCAGGGACATAGCAGCCAAAGCAGGAGCTTGTTTGGGTGATCTTGCTTCTAACGGGTTGCTACGTGTGACGTCACTGGTGATCTTGAATTGCATATATCTTGGAAACGGTATGTGTTGCTGAGGTAGGACTTGAAGCAGGATAAAGCAGGTGTATAGCAGCTAAAGCAGGAACAAGCTTAACCGTTCCTGCTTGCGATGTGTGGCCAAGAGTGAAGTCAGTTATCGAAATGAAAATTGCTGTTACTCGAAAATGGTATGTGTTGCTGGGATGGGGTTCGCAGCAGGATTAAGCAGGAATATAGCAACACAAGGGATGTATTAAAAATTTCCTGCTTCCAATGTGTTGCTCACTTTCCCGACCTCCGTATATTATATTCTGACAGACCATCAATATACAATTAAGACTTATTTGCGGATTAACAGTGAAGAAGATTTTTCTAATTTAGGACTTTCATCAATTCCGAAAAAATGCAATTAAATTAGGAAAACACCGTCAACCTTCCATGAATGGCAGATTAAATTTCGAAGTAAATACCATCTTGGCATATAAAAAAGGGGTTTTACCTTGTTTATCTGGCCGTATCTTAATTTAAAATGCCAAAGCGGATCCCGAGACCCATCTTTTGAATTAAATATCAACATTTATCACCGCCGTCCGCGACATAAATACTACTTAATTTCATAGTTTTACACATATCCTTTGAAAGTTGTCGATGTCACGCTATCTGAATTATCAATAAGAAGATTAACATACCGAACAGGGAAACTACATAACTATAACAATACTAGCTTAAAGATCTACGGCGCCAGCTGGCAAATATGACCATAAGCGACCACACAAAAAGGGGAAAAGGTCGGATTGGGCCTTTTACCTTTTTTAATTGCAATTATTGGGCTAGCTTATTCAGGTTATTTGTTTTGCTCTTTGCTTTCAAGAATTCGTGACTGGTTGTATTTTGATAGGATCTTGTGAATTGATGGCGTATTATCGTATAGGCTTTGTTTGATTTATATAATTTGTCCGTCGGCTTATGTTTTCATATGAATGTTTTCAGATTAGGTGGGAGTACACAATGAGAGTAAACCTTGATAATATTTGTAATTCATTTTCATGCGGATCAGTGGAGTTCATGTCCATGGTGTATGTTGTATAGAATGTCTTGTAAAAACTCTAACCAGACGATATTACTCTACGTAGATCATGTGATAGTCATCAAAATACTCATAACTAGCATTTCTTTTTATGTTCTGTTTTAGTTCTGCAAAACATTTTTAAGAGCTGATGCAACTGTTTTTTTTTCATCACAGTCGGAATGCGACCTTTGGGGGAACAAACATTTTTGTAATATACAGATCAAAACATGTTCATTTCCAATAAAAAGACAAAGGAGAATTCTTATTGAATAAAGGATCAAAAAGGGACAGAACCAATTTAGGAGGAGCTTGGATAAGAGCAGGAAGTTTTAATTGCTGTAAAATAATTGGTTAAACCATGAGTTTCTCTGAGAATGATAAAGAAATAGTGTTTCACTTTCAAAACCTTCCATTACTCCTAAAGAAAGCGTGTATAGTAAACGAAATAAACTATCGAAACATCTACATATTTTGAACTCTTACTGTTGATATTTCCATCCACGATTATATCAAGAATATAAAAAAATAAAGATGAGTTATGAGAAGCACGCATATGCAACAACTATCGTTGGACCATATTAGCCCTCCACCAGTTACTGTTTATTCGACTACTTTCCTCCGTCCACAAGCATAATCCTATTATTTTTCAGGCATCGTTGGTTCATCAAAATGAAATGTTTCTTAACCAATTTTAACAAATTTGTTTTTAATCCCAGCTGTTAAATGCGTCAGAGGGACTGTTTTTAATTCCAGAGTAATTAATCTTTCTCCACTGGCTTCTGTCATGCCAATCAGTTCGAACGGAAATGCATGGTTCACGGTTCAAGCATATTGAATGATAGAATAGATCAGTGCTTGAAGTGGGGATATTCATTGTGATAATGAATCTAACAAGAAATATTTCTCCGTACTTTTGAAGGTTTATAATTTACTTTTCTTAAGTCAGGGATGTGGTTTCTTTTTAATATTTTTTTTCTTTTTATTTAAAACATTTATGGGGCCTAGTTTTTGGAGTGGGTAGCTCATGAAATAAACCATTAATAGTACATTTTGTATCAAGGGCGGAAAGTAGATGATTTTGACGAGGGTATAAGTAGCAGCACGAGCGAAGCAAGGGCAGATATTACCCGAGTCAAAATCATCTTTCGTCCGTGGTACAAACAGTGCTTTTTGTACAACCCGTTTGTAATAATTTGAAAAAGAATAATTATGAAAATCAAAAATAAATAATCGATACAATGGCACTACAGTCAGACAACTGACAAGTTTATAGTGACAACTGTCAATCCATGGTTACAATAGGTGTGTTCCCGTATTCTTATGTGGTGCGGATTGATTGTCACCGAGATTGTCACGTGATTAGTTCCTTTTAGTATGCTAGGCTGTCACGTGGTTATTAGATAGAGGCGTTGGGATCCAAGGAACCGTTGCTAAGCGACCTACTTTTGCGCCCGCGGGCGCGAAAGTACTTTTAGGCCCGGCTGCCAAAATTACCGACTTTCCGCCTGCTTTGCATGCATTGAAAAGTGGACTTTACGTGTAGGTTGTACAAAAAAGTATAAAACGCTACAAAGAAACGAGTTAATGAAAAAAATGATAAGGTGAAACCACCTCTTTCTACCAGTAAGAAAATGCCTTACCTCACTTTGCAGATGTTTCGTGAACCTTTTATTCAAATTTTAAACCTTTTTTCAACGTTAGTTTTCACTCTTGTTCAAAGATTTTTTTTATTATGTAGGTACTTCAATGATGGTAGGTTGCGATATTTTCTTTTTGAGATTTATGGACTCAACTTAAATTAACTTCAGCCTTCCAGGATATTCAATACTTTTGGAATTGAAAAGAAAAAAAAAGGTTTAATTGAAACGGTAACATATAGGGTCCTCATTGTTCCTACCTACAAGTAAGATATCATTTTAGTATAAAAGTTTTCTTCATTGATTGAGTTTATCAGTTACTGATTTTGCAAAACCAAAAAGTATCGGATATCCTAAAATTTTGAAGTTAATTCAAGTGGAATCCGCAACACTTGAAAAAACATCGCAAAAATAAGAATTGGGATAAAACTTGATAACTTATCTTTTGTTTCAGAAGAGTTATCATCAGAAGAATATCGAATACGACTCAAGGAACGAGTCCTAGCTATACCCTTGAGGCATAACTTCGATCAAGATTCTTTTTCAGCAAAATGGCAGAATTTTGAACATTTTAAAAATTGCATCACTTCTGCCCTCTGTATATCATAGAAAACATCTTCTCTCAAAATATGTTTATTCGTTTCAGAGTTACAGCTTATTATAGGCAAAAAAATTACAATGTTCTTCAATTTATGTCTTTGGAGACCAAACTTAGCATTAGTATGAATAATAATTGGCTTATATACATGGTGTTTCATTAATATTAAAAAAAAACAGAATGAGTTTCCTTACTCAAAAAGAAAAAAATCTTCCTATTAACATGTTTCCGGAAATACGTTAGAGAGCGAGAAAGTTTTATTTTTATTTTTGTTTTTTCTATGTAATTTGAACTGCTCTTGATGTTAGGGGGTTCTTAGTCATGCAAAATTCAAGTTTGACATATAAAGCCATAACTTTTCATTTCGTGTAAAAAAAGTTGTTTAAAAAAAATGTTTTAAAAGTAGCTACGAGCAACGATTCTCGAAATATTTGGATTTGAAATTTTCAAATAATAAAACTATGGCGGAGGCAATCGGCTAAAAGTTATAAGATATTTCGTATCACTGCTTTATATTTCCAATGAAAGTGATAATGTGATAACTCAACTACAAAGTGAGTTATGGCAACTATTATTGAATAATTTAGACAAAAAAAAACGAAAATTGATAATACTAATTGGAAAAAACACTGTAGCTCTTTAATGAAGTATTTTCGGACACATACTTTTTTTTCTTATCTTTGAGCAAGGAAACTCGTTTTTTCACATTCGGTTCGTTTAGTTTTCCAGGAATGGACTAGCTCTAATAACCTCTATGATAACAATAATATGTTTGGACAGCTCACACCAAACTACAAAGAAGGTTCTTCTCATTCTCATGATAAAACGTTTTGTTTTTGCGTAGGATGTTATCTTCATAGAATACCTCTAGAAAACATTTTCAGGTTATACCCGAAACCTGGAGAATGCCTACATTTTGTGGATCATCCTGTATATTAATAGATCACTAGATAAAAAGTTATTTCAGTCGTATAGATAAAACATACAAAAGTAAACTGATTCATGAACAAGATTAAAGGCCAATTCAATGAATACATAAAACGAACGTATTATCAGGCGATTGTTAAACATCTAGTCGATGTATTTGTTAAATAGAAATTGTGAATACATCGTAAATTACAGTGTAATCCTCACAAAGGCAACGACCATTGTTCTCCGAACTAAATTACAAATTGTATTCCGCTATTATTCTTGCCAGACAAGCTCCACTATTGTATTCCAAAATGCAATTACTTTCTACTTCGATCCCTAAACCCAATAACTACGACCATATTTTCGTTTCATTTTTAGACGCACTAATAAATCTAAAAGTACCCACCCGTAGTCTGCCGATGTAAGGAGCTTACCATTGAAATAATTGTAAAAAAGGCCTGCAAGGCCATCATTACAATGGTAAATTATACGGGGTTGTGAATAAGGCCCCGCAGGAAGCCGCTTGGCCGCTTCGGAAAGCAAAAGAATGAACATAATGATCGCCTAAAATACGCCTGTCTATGTCCGATACAATGCTGGTGAATTATAGTTCTTTCCAGGGCACTCCTCTCGAACCTCTATAGTATTTTTGTTATTTTGTTCAATCACGATCCGCTATTTGTAGAAATGTCGTTCCACTGTGCGAACTTGACTATTGTATAGAATTATCTTTTATTGATAAAAACCAGTTGAGCAAAAACTGTACGGGATTATACACATTTGTAATTCAACGGTGAGAGTTTTGTGATATAAATTATTATGATATTGTTAAGAAGATTCAAAAATAGTGGGCATCAATCAATAATTACGAAGCTCTATAAAACAGTAACAAAACCAATTTTGAATTATGGTTTATATTGATGTTCTTTATATACACGGCTTTTCACTTAAAACTCCGCACGTCAATATCTCGGAAACGAATAGGCATATTTGATTTCTGTAAAAAGGAGTCAATGTATGGGGTCGAGTAGTTATTTTTCACAGTTAAAAAAATTCGACGCCTACCAAGAGTAAAGCGTCGCGACGCATCGAAAATATCAATCGATTGCAGGGACTTTGAAATTACGCGCATGCAAAAGTACGAGTTTTTTATAAACGTTTTTGTTATTAAGTCGAACTCATTTATTCTACTCAGTTTTGAGATATACAGTGTGTCCAAGATAAGGATGTCTATCACGGGGATTTTGGAAACCGTGAGAGATACAAGGTCGGTTAAATGGAGGCAAAGTTCCGTATTTTGATGCTTAACAAAATGCCGTTTTAAAAGCCAAGAAATTCCGACTAAGTCCAAAATTATCCGAAAAAAACCAAAATTTTTCAAAATTGTTTTCATTTTTTTCTGACCACATTTGAAGAGATAATTTGAAATTAATGGAACTTTTCATTGCCACTTTTTGCCCTTTACAAGATATAGCGTTATTAAATTGAAGAACCGACGTGTTGTCTATGAGCAGCCATCATCAACTTTGTTTTTTTAAATACGGTCCTGGATTTTTTATGACGGATTTTGAGGGCCTCTTATGTTCCTAAACCAACAATGTATCGCAATTATTCAAAAAAATTATGTTGATGGATTTTTCCATAAGAACCCATTTGTTAGAGAGAGACAAAAAATACATTTTTAATAGGATTAAAAACAACCACCTCTTTTTTAATTAGTGCGATACCTCGTTGGTTTAGGAACATATGAGGCTCTCAAAATCCGTAATAAAAAATCCAGGACCGTATTTAAAAAAACAAAGTTGATGATGGCTGCTCATAGACGAAACGTCGGTTCTTCAATTTAATAACGCTATCTTGTAAAGGGCAAAAAGTGGCAATAAAGAAGTTCCATTCATTTCAAAATATCTCTTCAAATGTGGTGGTGGAAAAAAATGAGAACAATTTTGAAAAATTTCGTTTTTTTCGAATAATTTTGGACTTAGTCGGAATTTCTTGGCATTTAAAACGGCATCTTGTTAAGCATCAAAATACGCAACTTTGCCTCCATTTAACCGACCTTGTATCTCTCACGGTTTCCAAGATCTCCGTGATAGACGCATCCTTATTTTGGACACACTGCATATCTCAAAACTGAGTAGAATAAATGAGTTCGACTTGATAACAAAAAAGTTTATAAATAACTCGTACTTTAGCATGCGCGTAATTTCAAAGTCCTTGCAATCGATTAATATTTTAGATGCGTCTTGGTAGGCGTCGAATTTTTTTAACTGTGAAAAATAACTACTCGACCCCATACATTGACTACTTTTTACAGAAATCAAATATTCCTATTCGTTTCCGAGATATTGACGTGCGGAGTTTTAAGTGAAAAACCCTGTATAGGTACAGGGTTATTCATTATATTTTGACACCCATCTACAGCTCTTATTGCGAGTGATAGAAAAAAACTTTAAATACAAAAGTTTTGGTTTTTTTCACGTAGTATCTTCTGGTGATAGCGGAATCAACAAATCGAAATCATAACATAGAAAAAATTCATTAAGTCATATTTTTTTAAATGGAACACTCTGTATATTATTGACTAAAATGAAAGATCTCTTTATTCTGATTTCAAATATATATGGTTTGTAGGCATTTGGTTCAGTCACTTTGAAACTATTTGAATTTAAAAAATATATTTTTTTAAACTACAACAAATATTCACAACACTAACTTAATCATATAAACTATCAACATTCCATTAAAAACGAAGCTACATGTTTTCTACATAACCCCCGTTGTTTTCTAAGCACTTGCGAATATTATGTAATAATTTATTATTTATAGAAGAGGTGATAAAGTTTGGATTTTCTCTGTTCAATTCTGATACTGCGTTATTGAGTCTTTGTCTTATTACTTGTAAACTTTCGGGTCTATTATAATACACCTTGTTTTTCAGGTATCCCCATAAGAATATATCACAGGGGTTAAGATCCGGGCTATTTGCTGGCCATCGGATGGTTCCATGTCTCCCAATCCAGAGCGCGTATCTATTATTTAGATAATTTGTCACTTGTAAAACATTGTGGACTGGGGCGCCATCTTGATGCCATATTAAATTATTATATCGTTGAACTGGGATATTTTCTAATAGTTGTTCTATTTCTGTCTCCAAAAAATTCAGATATCGCTCACCAGTAAGGGATCCTTCATATATAATGGGTCCTATGACCATATTATTCAACATACCACACCACACATTAATAGATTTTCGACCCTGTATCTTGACTGCCTGTATTTGGTGTGGATTTTCCGTTCCCCACCAATGCTTATTTTTCCGGGTAAATACCCCCGCCGTTGTGAAAGACGCCTCATCGGTGAATATTATTTTGTTGAGAAAATCTCCTTCTTCTTGATACCTTCCAAGTATCTCAGCACAATATTCAAGCCTCTGCCTTTTATGCTCGTCGTTTAGATTTTGCACAGGTAGAAATCTATAGGGATGATATTTGTATCGTTTCAGCGTTCGCTGAATCTTGCCATATGACTTTCCAGATAACTTTTGCACATCAGGTATCGAATATTCAGGATTCTCTAAAAATGTTAAATAGGCGTTCTAACAAGTTTGTAAAATTCTTATTACCTTGAAAATGAAGTAAAATATCAAGTTCTTCATCTAAATTTCTGTCGACTTTTCTCTTCTTTCGTTCAACGCTATTGCGCTCTTCAAAATGCTTAATTATGTTCTTGATCGTGTTTATGGTAGGGATCCTTCTGCCCGGGTATATTCCATGATATCTATTTCTAACTATTGAAACGCTGTTATTATTTGAATAAAATAAGCGTATTATTTGATTTTTTTCTTCCGCCGAATAACCCATTTCAATTATTTTTCGAATAATTTTCAACACATAACACAAGAATTTCGTTGTCATGATTACGACGTTTCCAAGGCAATTTGATTATATTCAGAGTAACAGACTATAATGTATGATGATTTCTAATTGTGGAAAAATAAATTATAAACTCAAATAGTTCCAAAGTGACTGAACCAAATGCCTACAAACCATATATATTTGAAATCAGATTAAAGAGATCTTTCATTTTAGTCAATAATATACAGGGTGTTCCATTTAAAAAAATATGACTTAATGAATTTTTTCTATGTTATGATTTCGATTTGTTGATTCCGCTATCACCAGAAGATACTACGTGAAAAAAACCAAAACTTTTGTATTTAAAGTTTTTTTCTATCACTCGCAATAAGAGCTGTAGATGGGTGTCAAAATATAATGAATAACCCTGTACATTTAAAATTATTGAACCAATTACTTGACATTCACCTACCATAATTTGACTTGACTTCATTAAAAAATATCAAGTTTTTTGCAGTTTATGCTCTCGTTAATAAAATATATCATTTCCTTGGAACTTTTTAACAGGAAAACATCCTTGAAAAAAAAAGATAAATAAACATAGGTACCTGATGACATAACGGCCACTAATCTATTAGGTACCTATTCCTCACAGCTGAACCAAGAACCAAGAACCAAGGAAGTTTACCAACTATAAATATTTTGACCTTCGTACTTATAGTTCACTATCATATTATTATCAAATCATAATAATAATATACGTTTATTTAGCACTTGGTTACAAAGAATTACAAAATGTTTAATATATCATAAAAAATAGTATAAATACATGCATATGAAAAATAATAATACCTTTCTTTATATGCTTCATCATAATACATGGCATAAAAAATAATAATAAATAATCAAGAGAGTAGTAGGTACGAACAACGTATGTGGACAATGGTAATTAACAACAATAATTAAATTAAAAAACATGAAATACTGTAACACTTAAAATCTTTATAAAACATAGTTTCGGGCTAAAATCCTAAAAGTATGTTCATTATCACAGTCTTTCATTGGTGATGGTAAGCAGTTGAAGTCATGAAGACCACCATACATAATTGAGTTATATAGTTGACTAGATTTACATTTACTCCTAAGAATAAAGTATTCCTTATTTCTAGTATCGTAACTATGTGTGTTTTCAAAGGTATCTGTTTTTTCACAGACATACTTTGGTAATATCTTTTTCCTAATTTTGAAGATAAATACATATACATTTAAAAATATTTTTTGTTTAATGGACAATAGGACAATAAATTGAGAGTTTTTAACATACATGAGATTGGTGTATATTTATCACACTTTAATATCACACGCATTGCTCGGTTTTGCGTATATTTTTTTTATAACTTATAACAATTTTCAGTTCATCATCTTCATTTTCCATCCAAAGAATTCGATAATATCTCTGCAACCAAATAAAAAAATATAATTTACAAGTTAATTAATAAGCCCTATTTTACCCAACGGAATGGGTATAAACGTGGTCACCTCAACCCGGAAAGTAAATTCCTTACAGAATATAACAAAATTAAGGGTCTCACTTAGGATTTAACACGACGCAAAAGGTCCTTTTGTTTCACGTCCGCTTTAGCCCGAACACCGAATAACCTCATGTTTTATCGTTTGTCCAAAACTGAACAGTTTTTTCGACGAGAGGGTGACTACCGAGGTGGTTAAAATTTTATGAAAAGCCCCATATAGCCCAATGTAAGGGTTGATTTTAACTACGAATCGAGGGAGCCGAAACACGTTGATGAAGTGGAAAATTCGTGTGGTGAGGGAGCTGTGTGAAAATGTGGGACGATTTGATTAGCCAAAGCGGATGAGTTAGACTTCTAGGGTAAACATTGCTTTGAATATCAAAAGACCATATCATTATTATAGCAAATCTCCAACACATTTTGCTCTTGAAGTATCAATATTTTTTGTCTAGATTGTAGTATAAACAGCCGACCAAGTGAATGAAAACCGTATGGATTGTTTATTTCTTCAAGCCGCTAGTAACCACGATTTATTTATAACTTTTTTATATATTCTAGCTTGAAATTTATGTTGAAAGGTGCAGTTTCCTCGTCTTGAGCCATTTGATAAATCTCCGAACGTTTAGAAAAAATGCGTCTGGCGTATTTGATACTTGATACTCAATTTTTGATTCAACGTTCTCAATTATTTCGCATCGATTTTTTACAAATTTTGAAGTTATTTGGTTCAGATATTGCACAATAACTATTTCTAAAGTTCCGATATACCGATATATAAATGAGAAAAGCCTGGCCTCCGAGCCATTTTTTTTTATATTCATGAGCTCCAATATTATTAATTAATTTTTCATTACTTTGACAAGAATGTAGAGCTTGAATATTATTACTTTCAATTTTATAATCTTCTTCGGCATGCTTAGTTACAAAGTGGATTTTTGATTAAAGCCTCCAAGGCAGATTCCTTAAAATCTCCCTCCAATAAGAAAATAGCATTCCAGTCTAAGATGTGAAATTCACTTTGAAAATGCTCCATCAGAACCATTCCAACATTATTTCGTAAGTTGCAGCTGTCTTATTGTTTGTTTTGTTTTGATCAAGAAATTCTTAAAATATAAAATTTTTCAAACGAGTCCTCAGAAGCTGATTCTGCTTATACAGGGTGTCTCAATATTCAACCGACAACGGTTGAGAGGTGATAGAACTCGCATTTTTATGAAACTTGAGATGGGGACATACAGCCCTAAAGTGCTTAGTTTTCAAAATACAGGGTGCCAAACTTTTATTTTTTATTTCAATTCTTGTCAATTATTCCTCATCAAAACGACACAGCGATACGAAACTACGCATGGAGGGGTTTTTCATGACGAGAAATCCAAATTCATTAACGGCTCTGATATCGCCAGTAGGGGGGCGCCACCTACGGCACATCGAGCTCATCTAGATTATCAAAACTTTTTCCAGTTTGGTGCATCGATATGAATATTGAAAAAATCGATTCTTCAACCTTTTTTACGTGAAAAAGGTGTACTTTGTTCAAGTCTCTAGTGTTAACTGTTTTCGAGATAGCCCTCATTGAAGTTTCCAATGCAACGGAATGAATTGGAAAAAATTGCGAAAAAAAAATGCACTTCAGGGCTGTATGTCCCCATCTCAAGTTCCATAAAAATGCGAGTTCTATCACCTCTCAAGCGTTGTCGGTTGAATATTGGGACAACCTGTATATAGGCAAGGTTTTGTCAACAACAAATTCATGAGTATGATGACGTTATTTGAAAAATTAACATAAAATATACACACTCTAAAATGGGTGATCTACTGGGTGCCACAGATTCGAGTGTATTTATGGGGATTTCAGGAATTATAAGAGATACAAGGTCGGTTAAATGGATGCAAAGTTGCGCATTTTTATGCTCAACAAAATGCCGTTTTGAAATTTGAAATTTTTTTACCACTTCCGAAGATATTCGGAAAAAACTTTATTACTATTTCCTGAGTTTATTTGAAAAGATATTTTAAAATGAATTACACTTTCTCATTGCCACTTTTTCTCCTTTACAATATGGCGGTATCGAACTAAAAATCTGACGTTTTGTCTTTGAGCGGTCATCAAGTTTACCTGCATAGATTTTTTTTGTATCTTTTGACGTCCCCAAGACATTGAGGTATCGCAACCGTCGAAAAAATACTCATCTGAAAAAAATTCTAGAGAAACTATTTGGGCAACCCTTGTCTCTCATAGTTTGGTTTATAAATCCATCTTTATTCGACATGTTATTCTTATGAGGAAACTTGCACAACTAAACAATACAATACAATACAATGACTGAACCAAATTCGAAATAACATCCAATAACGATACATTTAGTGAAATTTTATTAAAATATTGAAAATAACAATAACAGGAGAATAATAATTGAAAATATTGAGGTTGCTAGTTGCTACGGCAAACCATCACTCTACATCTTTATCTAATAATCTCAATGCCTCAAGGACGTCAAAAGATAACTTAAAATGAAATAAAAAATCCATGCATGTATTTAAAAAAATAAAGTTGATAATAGCAGCTCAAAGACGAAACGTCAGATTTAAAATTTGATACCACCATCTTGTAGAGGAAAAAAAGTAGCAATGACAAAGTGTAATTTATTTCAAAATATCTTTTCATCAAACAAACTCAGGAAATGATAAAATCGTTTTTGCGAAATTTCGGTTTTTTTCGAGAATCTTCGAAAGTAGTCGGAATTTTTCAAATTTCAAAATGGCATTTTGTTGAGCATGAAGACCGACCCTGTATCTCTTATAATAACTGAGATCCCCATGCATACACTCGAATTTGTGACACTCTGTATAAAGGTGTTTCGTGAAACAACACAAGCAAGAAAACAGGATTATTTCATGACTAAAGTTTCCTATAAACACGCAAACGCTTCGTTATTGATCTACAGGGTGTTGAAATTTCAATATTCTTGTAGATTTTTCTTTATAGTTCCCACAATTTCCACCAAATTAAGCTCAAATTAGTCAAATTTGGAATATATGTTAGGTCTCAGAGGTTTCATGATTACACATGTCAAGCGGGTCTTACAATCTACAGAGTGATATTTGTTTAGGGATCATGGCTCCTTTTCTCCACCTGCACTTTTGTGACGCACTGATGGTGGATTCTAAAATATAAAATCAGTTACAATAATAACAAATAACACAACGAAAAGTATGGGAAATACGGAATGGCATAGTGAAAAGAGCGTGTGCCAGCCGAGCAGATGGTGGGTCTTAATAATTGTTCCACTATTCCGCTAAAAAAGTGAGTCGGATTATTACTACGCTCGTGACATTTTCAAATCAATGTCTTACGAGCATTCCATGAAAATTACGGTTAAAAATATCGTTGCTGCAAAAATAACCGACTGTTATTTTCGGCAACAAATTAAATGGTCAGTATTTCAATTTTATGGACAGTACTCTTTGCCATTATTTTATTTCCCTTGGTCAGTATGATAATAAATGGTCGGTTGAAATAATGAAGGGTCAGTAACATAAAGAAGTGGTCAGTAAAAATAATAAATGGTCAGTATAATAATAAATGGTCGGTTGAAATAATTAACGGTAAGTAATATAAAGAAATGGCCAGTAAAAATAATGAAGGGTCAGTAACATAAAGAAGTGGTCAGTAAAAATAATAAATGGTCAGTATAATAATAAATGGTCGGTTGAAATAATTAACGGTAAGTAATATAAAGAAATGGCCAGTAAAAATAATGAAGGGTCAGTAACATAAAGAAGTGGTCAGTAAAAATAATAAATGGTAGATATAAATAATCAAGAGTCAGTATCATAAAAAAACGATCAAATAAATTAGTAAATGCCTGGTGAAAATAATGGACAGTCCATAAAATTAATAAAGCGACAGTAAAATAATGAATGGTTGGTCATATATTTTATTTCGTATAAATACAAACATTTTTACAACGGAACGAAACACAACTTAGTAAAGAGAAAACACTCTGGCTTTATGTCATGATGAAGTAGTCAGATAGGTTCCTTTGAGAGGCGGATTTAGTTTGGGTTAGTTTGTGTTGGTAATAGAAATTGATAAAAAATATGCTGCGGCTCGTTGGTTAGCACTAGGTTAACATTACAATTATTATTATATATCATAATTGACGTGTTCTGTATTGGTATTATGTGTATCAAGTTTGGGTTAGTTTGAGTTAGTTAAAATTATTACTGACTATTGCATACTTGCCATTTATTATTTCTTACTGTACATTTGTGAAATTATTACCAGCTAAGTCATACTGACATTTCATAAATTTTTACTGACCATTAGAATCACAATAGTGAACATAGAAATACAGGCCAAATAGTACTTTTACTGCTCAAAAATTCCATTTTTACTTATCATTTTTAACAGAAATACTGAGTGTTCTACAATATTATACTGACTGCTTGTGATATTATACTGTACATAATGAATTAAATACTGTTCAGTTTATTACAACCCGTTATTTTCTGCAGATGACGTCCGCTTGTGCTCATGCAGGCACATACTCATAGTAATGCGAGTAATGACTATGCATTTATGGACACCGTGAAAATAGGTCCTAAAAGTCAATTAGCATTCAGAATTGAAAACGACATAGCGATGATGTCGAGGGAACGGACGTGTTCGAAATGTTAAGCCACGGCTACATCAAGCCCGCGGGATATTTTTGCTGTTTCCTGCTAAGGAAGGCATGACTACGGACAGATGGTATATCCAATTTAAAAGTACGAAACGATGTGATGAGGGGCGTTCTAACTCGACGTGAAATAACATAGATCCGATTTGATTTGCGCTGAATAGAGGGTAGTTTATAGATTGGCAAAATATGATCCCGACTGATTTTCAAGCTAGAATGTTAAAATTAGGAATGTTGGAACGAGCTGATTAAATAATATACCTGATAATAGATGGAGAAACCAGTATATTCTTCGAAGGCACAATCAATCTGTTCGATGTTATTCAACAGAAATACGCATTCCATCAACTTTCCATGGATGATAACTCGACTAGTGACATCGTGCTTTTGTTGTCGGAATATTTTACAAAACTAAAAATGTCTTATGTCAGTAGTTGAAAAAACAGAGGAGTTCAGCCATAAAATGCAAACCAAGAAGGGCCCAGATTACAGCAAAAACTATTTTTTGACACAACCTGGATATTTATATCAAAAGGAGAGTCGCGCAATTTATTTTAAATGTCGGTTCCAGATTTTAAATTGGAATTGTTTCATATTTCCACTATTTGTACATTACACAGATTAAATGGAAATGTTAGTTGTGACTATCTGCAAGTAACACGCTATTAATTCAAAGTCCATTAAAACAGAAATGTTCATGATTCACTGCTAAATGCTTGTGCTCGTGACTGAACAATTATTACTCTAGAGGCTTTTCTGATAGGATTGAATTATTTTTTGTAAGAACATTGAATCTTGGGAATTTCATGGTTTATTGCAACCCACAAAAGTGCCTATTAGGCTATCATTCCAAAGAACTGAATTTGAAAAATATTTTGGTAGGAAGACAGATCTATGCTTGAAAAGTGCGATACCGTTCGTGTAAGAGAGAGCTCCTATAGGAACATTCTTATGCTTGCTACCCTTGCAACATTCTCAACTACAGCGAACAATAGTTTGAATACGTAATAAGTGTCCAATCTCAACCTGTGAACTAAAATATTCAAGTGAACTCAACTTCACTAGTTGATGATAGAAATAATTATTATTATTTATAAAATCGGAAGTTTTGGATAGAATGGTCTTCGGGCTATGTTTTTAATTGATTTTCCCGACCAAGTTTGAACCGAGGAGCATGTACCTCGGTTCCAACCTAGTCTTCCTTGATAATCTACAATTAGAGTGCGGTAAAAAATGAATGAATAAAGTGGTTACTTTGTACACGATCGTTGAAAAATGTACCTATTAATGTGTTACGAAAAATTCAAAAAGATGTTTAAGCTCCGAAATAGAAACCTAAAAATAGTCTTAACATATTTTAGTACAAAAGTGACTAAAAAGTGAAACCAAAATCAAAATTTATTCCTCTACATTGAAGTTTTCAAAGAAGCGTTTTCATTGGTTTTAAAAGGATTCACACACTTTTTATTTAGTTTTAAATCGGATTCAAGCATACATGCCCTATTTAGCGAATCGCGAATCATGTTTCTCAACATTCGGTCTTACGATTTATTTTGTCATCTTTTGTATCTGAATAGCATCTTTAAGAGCTAAACCAACTCTTGTTGATTTAACTCTAAGGCAAAATTCTATTATTAGACTTCATTCATGGAGTCACGCACAGAGTATCGTATTTCTAGAGGACCGATAAGTGGATTAGTAAAGAAACTCGTAAAATATCTTGTTCCGGATAATGAAAGACTCGAGGAAAGACTATTTTTGCTTTCGTCATAAATCCACATGAATACTTTGATATAAATGTTGGTAAGCATTGTTTTTTTTTCTGAAATATGTTCTAACTTATCTTCTGTGAAAGATCGTTATCACTTAATAAAATAAAAACACCTTTCTTGTTGGACTCCTCTAGAATAATGGTTGGATCGGCTTTTTGTCACCATAACTTGGCATATGTTTTATGATCGCTGTGTATCGGTCCACATGACCTCTGGAAAAGAAACCCCAGGTCTTACCAATGGTAAAACGCTCGCACCGTTCATATGAAATTTATGATTTTTGTATTCTGTTGGTTATGTTAGATTCCCATATTTCTTTGCTGTCTGGTGACATTGATATATAGGTATTTTTTACTATTAGATATACAGTGTGTCTCCAGATCGACGCATGAATAGGTGAAATATACAAAAAAAAATTGAATTGAAATTTCATCCTCTGGGGTTCAGCCCTGCTTGGATGGAAACTGATTTGCGTCATAATTTTAGTTTCCAAAATTGTAGTATGTTTTGGAGATCAACCTAGAAGCTATTTCTCTCACCAGTGAAGAGCTTCTTCTTCTTCTATAGTAGATACGACAAAATGTTATTGAAGAAAGTTGTTAGGAATGGAAAACTGTGTGATAATGCAAAATTTCAAAACCCTCCACCTACTTTGATATTTTGAAGAAATAAGAAAAGTTCATCAGCAAATTCTTTTTGATGATAAATCAGGCAACTCTGCAAAATATAAAAAATGTGAAAACCAAGAAAATACAAATAAACGTTCACGATATCAAGATTACATGTATGTGCTGTTCTATGAATTCTATTCTGATTTCTAAGACATACTTGATTTTCCAAAACTTAGATTATGACACAAATTAGTTTCCCTCTAAGCAGGGCTGAAGCTGAACCCCATAAGATGAAATTTCAATTCAAAATGTTGTTGTTTTTTTTACCTATTCATGCGTCGATCCGGGGACACAGTGTAGGTACCCCATTTCAACACTTAATCCAAAAATGGTATGTCGTTTCAAATTTTTTGAAATAAAAAAATGAATAAACCATGAATGTCGTTTTGCTTCACTAGGAAACTTACAATTACTTTTTTCTTTAAAATTATTTCTATTTGCCACGGCCACACGTTCTCATAAATCATACGAATACATTAGAAGAGAAGATAAGCATTTGTACACGGAAAACAATGATCATAAAACGCCCAAGAGTATACGACAAGCTATAATAGTTATCTTCAGTCTTCTAGAAATAAACTCCGAATAAAGTTAATTTGTTAGCTTTCAACTGAAAATATTTACCTTGTTCTTATTACACTGTAGTAAACCAGGTGTTGTAAACGAAGCAAATGCGTCTAGTCCAAACCCCATTTCCTATTGCTGTGACAAATTATCTTTACAATGCCAATCCTGTTCTTTTACTGACTTATAATGGTGTTTTTTTCAACATAATAACATTTAATATTTTAGTTCAAGAATCAGCTGCCTTTCCATTTTTGTCAAAACTTGTTACATGTCACAAATAACCCTATTCGACATACTTCGATATAGCAAAATCATTTTATCCTCCATAACCCAAAGACACTTTCTTCATGCTGATCCCTCAACCCTTTGACCGTAGGAAATTTGGTCCGCTATTAAAAAGCGTTCAGAAGTCGCTCGTCATCTGCCGATTTTATTCGTTCCGTCGTCCCTCTTGCGAACGGCTGAAGGGCCTTAGATTAAGCCATTGAATATTTATCGTGCATAGCAAGCTTATTCCGAACTGACAAGAATAGAATGGAAATGGAATATCTGACATAAAGAGAATGTAAACCAGTCCTCCTTGTATATATGGAAACTTAACGTCGACGCCAGCCTGGTCCCCGGTGCCGCGTTTCTTTATTTGAGTGGAGAGAATACATAATTTATTCCTTCTATAGAGGGTTTTAATAACAGTCAGGTATAGAGAGTACGTGAAATGTTTATCGCCGCCTTTTGCAGAAACATTGCTTGTAGAATGGCAAAAAAATCAGGTTATTCGTGACACGAATGAGAGACGATTACTGTTGAATGCAGGTTCTCGCAGATTCGCTGAATCTCAAATCGTTACGTTGGAATGTAAAAATGCTGAATAAAAAATGATTAAGGAAAAATCTAATTGCCAACGCTCATTCTGTATTCATCTACATTGAAATTCTCAAATCAGCAAAACTGATCAAAAACAGCGTGTTCTTGAACTGGAACTATGTTTCTTTATCTCAGATCTTGTGTCACCTATCTATTCTGCAAACATGTCCCCGTTTATCATGCGGTAGAAAAACAAAGTTCCGCTTCATTTCATTCAAACATCTCATTATTACAGAAAAAGCAGCAAAAAAGAAAACAAGCAATTCCAAGTCCATGCACAAAGTACTTTCGACCCGTTTAAAATTACAGACGATCGAGGACCGAGTTGCATTGTTCTCATGCATTTTGTGCGCGCCGGTAAAACTTCTTCAACTGAAAAATACGTTTCGTGCAAAATCCAGTTTGAGGTTTGTCGGAATGGTTGCGGTCGCAACGATACAATTACAAACACGAAACGAAAAACATTTTAAATAACTGTTATTTGGAAGCAGCCAGAAGATAGCATGATATGGTAGTGGTGAACCGTGTGCGTTTTCCGCAATAATAAACTGAATGGATTGTTTCTGGGAAGGGTCATTACGTTTTGGTATTTTCATGTTTTAAACGAGAACGTTTTATTTTCACCATGAAATTGCAATGCAATTGCAAACTATCTACATCATTTCAATGGATTGAAATCGTCGTTCAGACCAGTGATAATGAATTGAGGCGTGATCCAGAATTCAATATGCAGCCTCTTTTCACCAGTCTATAGATTCCAATCAAGAATCACCGTAAGCTTGCATTCAAAAAACTACCCATATGCCAGTATCTCCTCAAAAAACGGGACTTAATGAGAATAGCAAATAATTTTTTTCATTCGAAAACTCGACCCCATTGTTGAAATCTCATTCTTCGGAACCATCGAGGGGTGCTATACAATAACACCAGTGTAAGAATGGTCTTTTGTATCCATCAGATTTACGATACGTCATGCAAGTTATATTTTGTGTTTAGGATTTCTGGAACTTCACTGATGGATGGGTTTTGATAACAGATCTGGGCTGGGATAGGCTAAGAGCAAAAATACGATTACATCTGAAAGAGACAGACCTTTTCGTATTTTTACAGTTGGCTGTAGAGTGTACACGATGTTTATAGAAACAACTGACTGTGCCATTTTACATCACCATCACCGTCACAAATTTCACGGCTTTGTGAGAATATTCAAATTTATTATCTTTCCGTCTAAGCAAGCGATAAACTCCGTAACAAATTAATTTGCATTTGCTTGGTAATTCCCTGTAGTATAGTCTTCGGATAGAATAGACAAGATATCGAAGTAATGTAGCATTCGAAATTACATAGGAAAGCAATAGAAAGCGGAGGAAGAACATTCTTAACGGCTTTACTGAACTCAGGCGATTGTTTCAAAGAACATGCAGTGGGTTGAATTGCCAAATTAAGTTCTCACATTCACATGCACAGGGCAATGTAGGTATCAATTATTCAATTATTAAGCTTTTTTTTTGGTGTAGCTCTAGAACTAGGATTTGTATCTTGAACTAGTGCACTTACCTATAGTAGGTATATGTACTTACATGAAGTTGAGTGTTTTTTAACTTTTTTTTATCCATTTTGGAAACTGATAAACCAGACTTCATATGTATATAAAAGCTGTGGTTAATGATGGAAAAGGTTGGGCGTTGGGCTAGAAATTTCAATTTAAGAACGGTCATACATATATGATATTGTTTTTTTTTTATGTCTTTTATATGAAATGGGAATAGGGCCAAATAATAGTTACTCGGTCTCTACTGATAATATATTATTATTTAACCTGAAACAATTGAAAGTAGAACAGATGTCATGAATTTCTTGAAAAGTGGATAACAATCCACATCCGCAGTGAGTGTTAACGGTAATAGTATTTCAGTTAAGTATAGAAAAGCGTCAGGAAAAGGCTATTATTCCGTCAAAACAATGGGAGTGTAATTGAAAAAATGTTTTCTAAATACGAAAAGATAACTGACAGTTGTAACCCGAACGTATGTTTTCATTTCCTGTGCTGACATCTAGGAATCTCAAATATTGATGCCTCAGTTGGTTGATTATTTCAAAAATAATCACTTATATCAACGATCTAAGACAATTTATCGGAAAGCTTTCCCGTTTGACAAAAGTTTTATGTATCGAAGATGATGTCACGAAACCAATCGGAGATGTGTTTCATGTTTCATGTGTCATTTTTAGGAAACGTGTGAAACATGAATCGTTTCATACATTACCGGATAGTTTTAGGCATGATATACAATGCACTCTAAGAATGATTCCTGTTGAATGATGAAGCTGTGTTTCCATGATCACCTGGAGCCGAGAATAAAATACCAATGAGAAGCGATAAAAACCTGTTTTCACTATTGCTTCAATGGGAACGCATTTATTTGGCCTATCAAAAAAAGTCTCGATTCACCTAAGATGCTATTCATTCTGCATTAATTCTCGGAGGACCAATGATGCATTTAAAAACTTCAATATTTTTCTCAAATTACGTGTCCTGGTATTTAAAAAAATATATTTAGTGCCTTTTTGTCACGTTCAAAAAAAGGTTTAAAATAAAAATGTTTGCTTTGACAAAAATGGCTAGCACTATTCGAAAGAGGAACAAAATGGGTGTACTTTCTGAGAATGACTAAACAAAGTATATTATAGCCATCAAATTTTGAACAGAAAGAACTTTTATTTCAAATCCTGTTTTAAACTTGGCCAAAAGTCATTAAACAACTTTTTGGAAGAAATCACCAGTACACGTGATTCAAGAAAAATATCATATATATATATTTTTAAATGCATCATTGGTCATTTGAGAATTAATGTAAGATCAAAATTATCAAAGCAATTAAGGTGTATGGAGACTTCTTTGTTCTTTGATAGACTCTATAGAGACGGTATATCGCAGCCCCCGCGCTAACAAAAATGGTGAAAATGCTAAGTGACGCACTTTCAATGGTTACCATAATAATATGCGGATACAAGCTTTTTATGGTGATTGTGGTCTTTTATGAAGTATTGTTTTTGTTAGGGTACGAACCTTTTCGTGGTTATTATTTAGTATTGCACGTACATTTTTTTTGTCGAGAAAAGTCTTGTCGCTTCTCATTGGTGATGATCTTCTCTCATCCCTTCCTTTTCCAGACTTTCGCTATTCTTGAAACGTGGGAGGCTGCACGGTGTTGCCGACTGTTTTATTCGCATTCTGTTAAAAGAAATATGCGATTTTGAAACAAAATAAAAGAGGATGACATACGTTCAGTCAATAACCCAAAATAAATCATAAATATTCCGCGCAAGCGCCGTTGTTGGACCCTACACCCACGGATTGAAAATTCACACTTGAAAGACATTTTGAGGTACATCTTCCCACCCCAACAGAACCACCAAGAAATACGAAAATCCGGTTATCTTATGACTTGAAGGATAATAATGATAATAATAATATAATCTTAATATATAAAAATGAGTACCGATTTCTTCTGGAGGATCAATAACTTGAGAACGGCTGGGGCTATTTTGTCATTTTTTTTTTAATTGTTCGTTTAAGTCTTGGGATTGTTTTAATGGCGAGAAATGCTGGAAAATCCCCCGAAAAAACCTGAAAACACAACTTTTCATTCGGGATGTCACATGTCACCTTTCCGTGACAAAACAAACTAATGTCAATGTCAATGAGTAAATTCAATAGGCGCTTTCGAGTTTTCGCTCTAAACACTCTGAGCACGAAGAGCGGAAACTCGAACTCACCTAATGATATTGATGTCAATTCAAATCATAGACCCGAGAAATGAAAGAAACTAAACTCTACAGCATAGCAGTGGCGGCCATTCTCAATATCAAGACAAAAATGACATTATGAGGCAGTATGAAATTTGCCGGGTCAGCTTGTATAATATAATAATAAGTCTACTGGAGTCGGAGTATACAGAATTAAAAGGAATGCAAAGGAAGCTGTCCCTTTCGGAAATGATGTTACAAGCAGAGGTATTCGTGTAGCGATCAGGGAGAAGTTGAAAAGAAAAGAGTGGCAGAAGATAACATGGTTATCGATTCTAAGCGACACTATGGACATAATGCAAACCAAGAACAGCAGCTCGTTGGTACAAGAGTGCATAGATGCTCTGCATACCCTGGGTGAGAGTAAGAAGGGTAAACTGGTATGGATACCGCAACATATGGGCATTATCGGAAACAAACGAGTGGACGAATCAGCCAGACTAGGGTTTTCTTAATCCTAGCCAAGTCCAAAACAATATCTGGGTCTAAGTGAACGACTGATCTCCATGCAAGGCCCTTAACGAGTAGGCTTGTCAAAAAACATTGTGAGAATAACACGACGCATGTAGACAAGTGATGATCACACAACCCAACAAACCATGGACGGCCCAGTTGCTGAAAGGCTCTGAGCATCACCATAGTCATTCTGACAGAACATTGGGAGCTCAATCGACACTTGTATTTACTAAGAATGGGCGAATCCCCCCATTTCCCTACTGTATAGAAGAGCGGAGGAAACTTCCTACCATCTACTATGGGAGTCTGCGATAGATGGGGTCGCCTGCGAAGGAACTGGACCCTAGGAGCAACTATTCCTCGGGAGAAGTTGAGGGACCTGAGTTGGGATTACCTTTTTTGCTTCACAGTAAAGAGTGGACGGTTCGAGAAGTAGTTGGGGTGAGCAAAAAAGGCCACAAGGCTTACCTGCTGGACCTCTGCAGTTCTGCCCCCCCCACCCTTACCAATACCAATCTCCATCTAAACATTGGTTGGGGGTTAGTTCATTTCAAATACATATTATTGGAGTGAAACTGCGTACTTTCTGTTCATGGCTTTCCTGCGGTTACGTCATACTTTTCCTCTCCTACACATTGAAAAAAAAATCACGTACGTCTGGACGAGGGTCTTTCGGATCAATTTGACAAATGTCACATGTGGAGCGATCAATCTAAGACATACTGCCAAACGTCAAATACTGTGACGTGACCGCAGAAAAGCATTGAACAAGCTGTCTATTTCACCATGGTAACGCTGTTAGCTAATGGAATATTTGCATTATTAAACAATCCTAACAGACACGTTAAGTTACCGTGAACGTTCAATCATAACCCCCAATGAATAAACCCAATATCTGTTACGTTATTTGCTCGTTAACTGCTGAGATGTACAGTAACTTATAGAAAGAATAAGTGATAAAAATAACAAATGGAAAATCGAGATAGGTATTTACCGATTTTATCTTTAAAGACTTTCGCTAACAAGTATTAACGTCTTTCCGCCACGGGGGAAGAAGTAAGCGACTGTTAAAACAACCCAATTTTTGAGATTGCATAGCTCAGTTGCTTTCCGCCCACTGCCACAATGCCGCCAGCACTTATTTTTAACAATCTCGGAGGAAACATAAAAGTACAATTTAGCTGATATCGCGACTAAAGTGTAACCATAGCCCGATTGCGCCAATAAAATGGGGTCATAAACCTTATGACGCTATAAAGTTTAATTCACAATCGGTGTAAGACCCTTAATAAGTTATTCATATATGTGTCGTTCTATAGCTATAAAAGTAGGCTGCCATAACAGATTTATTGAATTTAAGTCCAGTATATGGGTTATTGATGATGATGGTTGATTTGATCGAATGTAGGAATAGCAATAGCCATATGGCTTAGGCTGGATGATGTGATTACGTTAATTACAGATATCTAAATGAAGGTTCTCAGACGAAAATGTACTTCCGTGTTTATGGTAGCACCGTCTGTCAGTGAGACTAGCGATTGAATAGTTATTGAAATTATCGTAAAAGTCATATCAACCTAATCAATTTGAAAGTTTAAATTACTGTTTTGCTTCATGTGATAATTCAATATATTCCGAAATAACACTGTAATAAAAACCAAGTCAATATTACAAGTTACAACATAATGACGATTTAAAAAAATAGCTCTGATGGTGCAACACAAGGCAACTGATGAATACTTTATCATGTAGATAAAGAAAGAGTAAAGGCCCCATTCAAATCGAACCATTTCTCATAATAGATCAAAATTAGCCCGATCAAACGCCGTCACTATAATTTCCTACAGTCACTTTCTGCCGGAAGTCGATGATTTGTCAGCACTTAAATCACCCCAACTGAAGTTATTGCACGAAATCAGATACAAGACCCATAGACTAGAGTCAGCAAATGAAGGTCAATTTATATTTCTAGTTTTAGGAAGTGAAAGAAGGATCTTGTATTTTTGTTGATAAGAAATTGAGAGTTGTTTCGAAATATAGGATTCTCTTTTGTAGTTGTAGTTCAAATTCAGAATGTTTATTGCAGCAAGTTATGAAATTTTTTGACTCAATTCATCACTGTAGATGATTGAGACGCTTATTACTATTTTTCTTAATGGCACCAAATTCAAAATAAGCGTTATTGTCTCTAGATAATAACTCATTGACCAAGCGTATAATAAAATACAAATCAAAATATACAAACAGCAAATTACAAAGTTAACTCACAAAAATCAAAAATGAATCTCTTCTCATAGAGGTCAATTAAAGTTCATTAAGTTCATTCAAAGAAAAAAAAATCCTGTAAAGTACTGTTCACGTTTCTTTTCAAAAACGCATACAAAAAGTTGAATATTTTTGTTCTGCTGTAAAATCTGGATGATTTGGTGAGGAGAAAAGTGGAAGTACAGGCAGATGTGTTTTGTCTTATGTGTTTGTCTTGTATTGACGCTGGAAATCTGATGTATGAGGTGCCCGTACTTTTAGTGCATAGGAATAGCCGTAAAAAAAAGGAAAAGCAGTGTTAAAATCTTATTCTTAGTGAAGTAGGGGTTGCATGAATCCTATTGATGTAGCCCGAAGAGAAACCGGAGCTCGAAACCGTTCGAGTATAAGTCGTGTACGAAAATTGTTGAAATTTGCTAAAATGAACCTGTTTTGTGACAATTCCACCCACTGTCGCATACGAATCATACTCGAACGGTTTCGAAAATACAGTTCCATAGCATCCCTTAGAGAACTGATTATAGGTTGGAGATATAACCTCACACGAGACCTCACATCACACCCTTGATGGAGCGAGATCTTTACTTCACCTTCTCCTCAGTCTTTCGGTTCTTGATTGCGCCTCAGAAGAGAGGTGTCATTTGCAAAATGGGTGAATAATTCTCCTTAGTTGATCAACTTGGGCAGACCATCAACATAAATTAGTATTAGTATCCAACCAGATTCTCAAGTAACATTTTTCGCATCTTAAACATCACCTCATTTATAAAAAGTTTATTTATTTATAAAAAGTTTATTGTTGTTACTTCAAATTTTATAAAAAGATTTTATAATGTTCTTGAAAACCTCATTTTTTACTCTTGCAGTTTTATAGCTTATTCCGCGAAACCATTATAAATAAATGTTGAAGTTCCTTTTGAATATTCCAGAGCTACTAGCCTAGTTTACACCGATAACTGGTTTAGTTCGGTCCGATAGGATCAAGTGGGTGTGGATAGTACGGTAGAACCAATGCTTGCTTCTCGCTCGTTTACACCGTCTTGCAACGCGTGAACTAAATGAGTACGCGTGAAATGTCAAAAAGAAGTCAAAATTATATATCAAAACAATTCCTAACCAAACAAAACATAAGTAAGTACGCTCGGATAGCGTTTGAAACTCAAAACCAACAAAATCACAGCACAATTCACAATAATCACAACCAACATTACCTCATAATTTTGATCCAGATCGAACCAAATTTGGTTCGGTACACCTGCTGCCGAATACCGAACCAAGAGCGGACCAGCTTAGTCCGCAAGTGTTCACACCATTTGAACCAAATATTTGGTTCTGATATAGTTCGAATTTAGTACTTGCTCCGCGGACCAAGTTGTCGGTGTAAACTAGGCTACTATGAAACTTGAAGAATGTGTCAGCTTCAACATGTGCTAAAACCCATGAAACCATTTTGTAAAGTACACCTGCATTTGTTAAATCATGCAAAACTAAGAAAAATTCAATAGAAATAGATCAACATAAAGACCTTCAGCAACAAAATATTTTGGAATTTTTTTTTGGTGCTACTACGACCGGTGAAAATAAGAAAGAAGGATATTGAAAACATGGCATTTTTTTAAAAATCCCATGTACAATTTTGGAGGGACTCTTTATGTTATAAATTATTTGGAATAATTTCGTACCTAAAAAGTGGGGTTATGCATGGTAATTGCATTATTGACAATTGTGCACTCCTAATTTGCATGGTTCTCTGGTTAAGAACTTTTAGTTTAATACCGGTTACGAAAGATAGATCATTCACCTCCACTCATCATAACAAAAGCACCTTATGAGTTTTATCACAAGAGCAATAATCCCATAAGAGGCTAAGTGTAATAGAAGTTTCCTAGGTGTTTATTATTACTTGAAGGCCTATATAAAACTACAGGTTGAAGGCGTAAAAGGTGAATACTGCAGCCGTCTCTAATAAATCTCTACATGGGATAAATATGCTATTATGAAAAATTAAAAATATCGCATTGTAAACAGTATATTACTGAAATTAGAATAGACATTTCCTCATAAACTATGCGGTCCAAAAATGTTTTGTCTTTTAATTGGAGAAGAATTATCAACGACTGAAAAAAAAGCTAGACTTGAACCAAAGTCGCCAAGGGTCTTGAAAATATTTTTTTTACATCAAGAGAGAATATTTTAGGGTAAAAGAATATATTTTCCTTCAAGAAAACATTTCTTTGCTCAAGAAAATCCATTCTCTTGGAAACATTTAGAATTTCTCTTGAATGTATTTTCCTTCATTCAAGAGCAGGTTATTTTCGTTGAAATGATCTAAAAAATATACGCTAACAAAGTACTTAATTCAAGAAATTTGGTCACTATGCCAAAGCTAGATACTCTTCTAATGATGCACACCCAAATAATAACGTACGCGTTGCCGAAGGCCCACTTATTATTCAGTCGCAGGTTGTCGGTTACAGGACAGGTCGTACTGTTGACGAAATTGTCGTTTTGTGCATGTTGTATGGAATTTTCATTTGTGCTCGATTTAACGATTAACGATTGTACTGTGATCGGCGTAAGATGGGGTCTTTGAGAAAGTTCCTGCAAAAATGGAATTTGGACCATTTATACGACATATTCAACGGTAAGAAAGCCATCAAATAAAATTTTACCTAGAATTAAAATGTATGCACATAGCATTAGCACTCTGACTTGTAGTTCTTTTGCTTTACTTTACATGATGTGTATAAATATATTATGTTGCATTTTTAAAATGGCGGTGTGCTGGCGTTAAGAATTAAGTGTAGTTGTACATTGACCCAAGTAGTTTTATAGGTATATGCCCAAGCTCGTCACTCTTGAGCTAAGTACTTGACTCTATAGCCAAGAGAGATAGGTTTATAGTTCAAAGTAGAATTGTTAATGGGACAAAATATATACTCTAACATTTTCTTTTGTTTTGCGCATTTAATGTTAAGTTTTACTAATGAGACATGATATTCCAGTTCCAGTTACCTATTAGGATTAGGCTATATGTATAGTTTTATATTATGTTATTTCTTTATTTGATATATTTCAAGTTTTAGTTCAAGTTATGCTCATAATCCTGTTTTTTATAACATATTGAAAATATGTTGTTCAATGAAAACTTGTTTATTAGTTCTGAATAAATTTTTATTTTCATGGTTGTTTCAGTGATGTTGTGAATCTTAATACGGGTTTCAATCAAAATCTTAATACTTTTGGGTCAAGAGATATGTTCTCTTTATTCAAAATCAGGAGCTTTTGAATTAGTTAATGTGTGCCCTTTGGTAAAAATCGGAAACACTTGGATTAACGAAATAAGTTCTTAAATCAAATTATAATACTATTAAACCAAGAGTGATTTTCTCTCTTATTGAAGTCGGGTGGTTTTGGATGAATAAGCATGAGTTTTAGAAACAAAATCTAATACTTTTGAATCAAGAGAGATTTCTCTTAGTTGAAAATAGAACGTAGTAGAGTCAATGGTATACGCTGTTGGACTAAGAAAATTCTTTCTCTAGGTAAGTTCTAAGGCATTTGAATCAAGAGACAAATATTTTCCATAAAGAGATTATGGTTATTCCGGCTTGAAAATCTGTCATGTCAAAAACATGTCAACTTTGAGCCAAGAGTAAAGTACTTTGTACAAATAGATTATTCTGTTCCCTAAAGTAATTCTCAAGATTTATAAAAAGAGAGTTGATGCCTTGAGCAAAGAAACATCGCTCTTGGACCTATTCAAAAGCGCCAAACTCTTGAAACAAAGTCATATTCATTTCGATTGAGAGATCCTTTTTATCAGTGGCGACGTCATCAAAGTTCTCGAGATTTTGATGCAATTTTGTTTATAAAACGTCCAAAATGAGGTCGCTTTAATATTAGGAAGGATAGCACATAAAATTATCCGATACCTTAATTTTTCGTGGCAAATGAAATTATGTCGACATCACAAAATTTCAGACATTTTAAGTTGTTATTAAAGAGTGTTCCAGAAAAAATGGGTCAAAAGGTGACGGCAAATTCTTCACAAAAAATATTGCGATAGACCCTAATTTATGTAGTCCTAAAGCTGCAAGGTTTTTCAAATTATGATTTTTTCAACTAGTTTATGAGGATTGTTTGACTAACCCAACTCTAACCTTGATATGGCTCTTACTTGTAGGGGGCGCAACTTACAAAGTTTTTCTCTCATTCAATTAGTCATTGCTTTCTTGTACTTTTTTTATAAATCAAAAAATTGATTTTCCGTCATATTTTCATTCATTGAAAAGGTATTCTTTGTAAAAGTGACTAGGAGTACCCTTTAAGTATCAAGATATTTGCACTTTTCAATGTGATTTTGAATGGCATATTTTGAAAATAAACATAGGTGACTCTGAAAACGGCATTACCAGGATAATGGTTATTTTTGAACATTGAAATAACTGTCAAAATTACCATGGAAACGCCTTTTTCAACGCCACCTATTTCAAATTTTTACATATAAAACCACATTGCATGGACTCAGAGCAAATAGGTTTCTTGAAAAAGGTTACTCATAGCCACTAATACAAAGTATACCATTTTTATAAAAATATGACGGAAAATTCAAAAAGAACGAATCGAAGAAAAAAGTAATGACACATTTGAATGAGTAGAAAGGTGTGTTAGTGACGCCCCATACAAGTCAGATTTTAACTTTGCATATCCATTTCATCAAAATCACTTGATTATTTTGAAAGTTATTAGAAAAAAATACAAAAATAAGAATTTAATTTTGACAGCCTGTATCACTTTCAATACCAACTTTTGGACTAGACAAATTGGGTTCTATCGCAATATTTTTTTGTAAGGAATTTGCTGTCACCTTATGTCCCATTCTTTTCGAGACATCTGGTTTTGGTATACAATACTACACGACATTTTCATAATAGTTATCAATAAATAACATACCTGTCAACTCAACAGTAGATGCAAAATATGAAAAGGACAGCACAAGGAATTAAAAATAAATGAATTAGAAAGGGATGAAGCGGAAAGTGGGCGTTTAATTTTTGGTCTTTATAAATGCCATAAGTCGCGAAGTTTATGGAAGAATTCATAAGTTATATGTAGGTTTTATAACGTGAACGGAACTGCGTAGATACTCTTTACCATTATAAAACTCGTGAAGGTATTATAAAGCTTATATGGGTGTTATAAAGGTAACGACAACCTCGTAGTTACAGATACATGGGAAGTACAACTTTTATATGGGACTAAAATTTGTTCTCCGTTACTTTTATAAGATTCTCCATTGTATAAGGAAAACGGAAACGTTTCGCGAACAATTGATGAAGTTCCAGTCAGCTTAGAAGACCATCATATTATTTGACGATACTTCATATCGCATCTCATCCAAAGGAACAAAAATTAATGTGCCAGCAACGTGAGAATTATTCTAAAGATCTTGAGGAATCCTTTCTTCTGGACCCGAGGTTTGTTTGAAGATTTTTAGCAATCGAGGAGTAGAAGGTGTTAACATCATCGGCTTTCAAGATTGTCAATTGGGAAGTTGACTTGGTATTGTAGTTTGTTGATGACACGCCAAATTTCTCTTTGGGCATTGAGTGCGTTGGATAAAACTGTATCATACAAATTTTTCTTGGCAGCGGTTTTAAGTCCACGATAAGTTTTCAGATATGTCCTGTACTATTTAGAAGAACTGAAGGATACGGCGTGATTCCAATTTACATCATCAGTTCAGGAGTCACATGCAACTAAATCGATTCTCCACATTGCAAAGATAGTTTTACGAAACGAATCTATACACAAGTCAATTGAGCTGGTAATTAATTATAAGGGACATCCGACATAAATTTACCATAAAACAGCCTACGAGAATAAAACGTAACCATAAAAAGTCCATCAAAAATAGGAAGACCGATTCTGGCGATAAAACAGGAGAGGCTGTTTTTTACGCGCAATCCGGGGAGACTGAAATTGACAACCCAATTAAAAGATGAACTGTGTCGATAAAATGTTTATAACTCAGACTTTATTGTGTATGGATTCTCTTTGATATAATGTACCAATGATCTTTTACAGTGACCATGATAAATGATTGAGGTTACACTGAAAAAAAAATTTATTTCAGTTAATGAAAAATGGAGTTGTAATAAACAAATATGTATTTCAAATGGACCAAACAAACGTTTGTTTCAATTCTTACAGATAATTATTTGGAAATATATGAGTACCTCGTCTGAAGTCAAATATATATTTATTGGTGATCAATACAAATGATTCGAACAAATGTAGATGATCCAATCAATATTTATTTATCTCAAACAAATAATATATTTAACACAAAGAAAATATTCATTTATTTCAAATAAACATTTATTTCCATCAATTTCGAAATTTGTTCTCCATGAAAGGTAGGAGCAAATATATGCCACGTACAAGGAATATTCACTAGCGACTATAAGAAGGTAAGTAGCAACTGCCATTTCCCAAACTCGCCTATATGGCATCCGAGACTATGTCCGCTTTTTCTTCTGTGGACTTTTTTGAGCGTTCTGACAGTTCTGCAAAATAAAAGCTATTATTGAATCTGGAAACAATCTACTAAATCATTAGATATTTTATAGCCTGTTTAAATTTAAGTGTGAATGTATACTTTGTAAAATACGAGCTTGAAACGTGTCCAATTGACGTAGCGGTTAATTTCAACAATTATACGAATACTTACCCTCAAAAACCGGCCATAAATGACCAATGTCCAAGGTGGTCAACCACCCTTCTATATCACAACCAGGGAACCAGGAAATACAAACAATCATAATATTCTACGTATAGTCACGCGTTCACGTGGTCCGTTGCTTGATGGTGTCTGTTGAAATGGGCGTTCGTCCGTATTCTTTCTCTTACAGCGACGCTTTTCCTCTCGCAATAAATGATTTGTTTGAAATAAATAACTATTTACTTTGGTCAAAAATGATGTTATTTCCTTGACAACAATTTATTAACCGCTAGATGTTATTGTATTTCTCTCAAAAACCGAACGTTGCATTGAACATCTCATGTTTAACATTAACAAATATTTCTTTCTAATAAAAATATTCTCATTTCTGAAAGCAAATAAATATTAGTTCGAATTCAAAGACCATCTTTTATTTTTGCTGAATAAAATTTGGTTTTATTAAACAAAATTTATTTTTAATAAATAAATATTTTCCAAATAAATATTTAGTGAGACTTTTTACCAAGATTTTTTTCAGTGTAGGAATCTTACTTCATGAATACATTTTGGATGTGTACACAAGACATTTCCAGATGTTTTTATGACTAAGGACGTGGGAAGTATGGCCATTGGAAAAAAAATCCACAAGGCGGAGATGAAGATAGTCGAAGAAAACATGGTTGGGTGAGGTCATGTGTAGGACGTATAGGTGGAACCAACTCATTGAGCAATCCGAAGTGCCGGATGGAGGTATTAATGAATGATATATTAGAAGTCTATACTTTGATTGTTTTAAAGTCATGGACTGTTACCTCGCTACGGAAGATGAGCGTAGTCACAATAAATTACATTCTTAAAAGTTTTTGGACTATTAATTAGTCTCAATTTCCCAAGCTACCCAAAAAATGTTTTCCGTTTCGGGACCTCTTAAATAGCAGACATATAGCACCAAAAGCTTATTTACGATCAGGATCGTAATTAAGCAACACACCCATAGCCGATCGCGAATAACTCTGTAATTTACATGATTACTTAAAGCCCTCGGCAGCCAGTCGAGTTCTTGCGGTAATTCAATCTTCGAACTCGATCGGATCTCAGATGCATCGCTCGATAACGCTTTGATTAATGGACGATTGAACGAAGCAGATAGGAGGAACGTAAAGCCGGCAACTCGATCGAAGAATAGAAATTCTTTGGATATTAAATAATCGGCATCGATGCTGTTTCCAATTTAGAGAGAAGTTGTCTGTCTATAAAGATTGATATCACATGAGGTCTTGAAATAGTACCTACTTAAGAAAAAAGGCTCAAGATACTAATACTCAATTATTTTCGAACTACATCAAATATATACATGGTATCCAGAAATAACACAGAAATATTATAACGACATTAGATATCGGTCAAGAAATGAACACTGCATGTAAAAAGTCACTTAAATGCGATCCCCTCATGAGGTTTTTTTGTGAAAGTTTCCGGAACCCTTTGTGAAAATCATGAAGTTCTTTCACATATTTTCTAAACTTTTTTGGCCGATTAAAGAATGTGAAGATATTGTCAAAGTTTTCTCCTGGATTGTTTAAAATGGTGTGCATTTTTTCGTAATATACGTTTTCGAAATATGTTAATCGATTTTAAAATTCTGTTACCTACATGCCTACCGTCCGTCTCAAAAATTATCTCATCCAGCATCTTCAATCTGCTTCATTATAATTATTGTGGATTCTTGATAGTGTCATGTCGGTTTTAAACGACAGGGTTGTACATTCTGACTCTAGTGAATTCTTGATCAATCTTTCTCCGAATAAACTGATCATTGGACTAACGTTAATACCGAGTATCAGGAACCATGCCCTATCATGATTTACTCTGAATTATCGGCATATGATAACACAATAATAATCATAATTGAAGTACTTATTATAATCTATAGAAGTTAACGCTGATAAAGAAAACAGCGAACTTTCCTGATTGCTATCGTAATAGGACATAGAATTGTACTTTTCCTTGCAGCCAAACGAGATAAAGATGAATATACCATCGAGTACGTTTACCATCCTATCGACCATCTGTAACCCATATATGTACCAAAGCATTTAACAACGCCATACACATCCGGTACGATTACATGAACTTAAATGCACTGGTACTTCATTGTTGTAGTCGTTCCTTCTAAATGACCGTTTCAGTGAAGAACGGCTTTCCCAACTGCTTCCAAACCACTATTATTAGCCATACGCAACATCAGATAAATAGGTTTGAAGATATAGCCGAATGCCGTACTTAAAACAGCACGCTTTGATGTAATAGGTACTTGCTTGGTGTTTGAAGCTTTTACTAAAATTGTAATTACGTTCTACGTCCCGGGGTATTTGGGATGCGGCTTTGGAGATTTTAATTTGCGGGTTTATTGTATGGATGGATATTATTTATTTGGTAAGATTGATATCGCAGAAAGTGGAAACAATCGTTGTAATAACGGTAATTTTCGAGAGGTTCTCTCTGAAATATCTATTGTCGCATATATCATATACAAATTATTGTATTGTTCGATTTAATGGATAACGCTGACATAATAACAGCTTAATAAACATTACGATTTCAACTTATATCTTGATTGGAAATAACCATAAATCAGCAAAATTTATTTTGTAGGTAACTACGCTATCGAACTAAATTACCGCAACTTTGTATTTACTCATTTAACAAACAGTAGAACTTTATTATTCCACAAGAATAGTAAAAGTAAACGAAATACAGAGATGATGCCAAGAATGCATTGATCATGTTTCCAAGTAGAAAACATGAAGTATTGGAGTTTGAACTTTTTGGTAGGAATACGTAAATTTTCAGCATTCTCGATATTATTTGAACGATTTCCTACAAATTCTCAACTGGATTGAGATCCGGTGATAAAGGTGGCCAATTCAAAACTTGGACATTGTTCTTAAGGGTGTAAGGCAACATTACATTTTCTAGGATGTTTCGATGTACAGATCGATAATTTTTTCCACAGATTTGATATAACGTTCTCATTCCGTAAAAAAAGAAGCAACCCCGTACTTAACTGTGGTGTTGAAAAATTTAGGATGTATACTTTTGCCTTCTGGCTCCACTTCACAGCCAAAAATGTCGAAATTCATTTCATCAATAACGACAAGTACTAACTCGTTTTCTCCAAGATAGAAAGGATTTCTCTGTCGGTCTTTTTGCTTTGAGACTTCCTTGACGCCTCCTCAAAAACCTTGGTAAAACTGTAGCCTCGCCTTGATGTGTGGAGGTGACATCTTATTTCTGTCAGTCTGATTAATCCTCTTTATATTTCCAGGCATTTCTGTGACGTCCTCTTTTTAAATTGTTTACATACTTCATCTAAAACTCAAAGTTTCTTCTCGTTTTTGAAACTACATCTTTTCCACTTGCTTTATATGCAACTGGATGCTGATTCTGGGATCAATATAATGATCATATCGAGAGAAGTGAACGATCACTTTTACTGAAATTCGAAATATAATATTCTGGAAAATCTTTCGAACAGAATTCTACTGCCTAAGATTGAAAGAACATATAATTTCAGGGGAAGCTTGCACATGAATGTCATAAATAACCGTTCTACTTTTCTCAGTGATTTGAATTTGTATTTTTGGGTGGATATTTTCACAACTTTGTGATAAGCTGTAAGTTTTGAAAATAAATCTTGATAGGATTGAAGTAAATCATGTGATGGAGGACATGGAGGAGGCTGAAGATGAAGACAACAAGATTTATGTTCACCAACCATGGTCCTCAAGGTAAAATAACGCCCTTGAGAATATTTTATATACTTACCTACCAAGTTTTTAAATAATTCTGAACTCGACATAGCTGTTGCAAGAGAATGCGATTCAATAAGTTATCAAAACCCCTTTTTCATGAAGATAGAACGGCGGACTTGTCGATTGAAGCAAAGGAAATCACAATAAATAAATCCATAAAAACACTATTAACAAAACGCTCTCAAAAACAAATAAATCTGGAAAGAGCACCAAACAATTTGAACCTTAGAGATATTAGTATATCTTCATTTTTATCATTCATCCCAATGATGATCGACGGACATAAACAAAAAAAATATGTGCAGCATCGTGGACGTGGCAGAAGTAATTATTTCTTCCAAACTAGAGAATGAGAAAATTTGATCCTAGAGCGAGAGAGATAATTTCAAAAAAAAAATGCAAACATAACCCCACATATCTGTTAAACGGAAAGGTTGGTGTTGGTACAGAACCGTAATAAATGTCTAGAGTTACATCCATGTGAGTAGTGCCCTCCTTATACCGGTTTCATCCCGAATAGGAATTATCAGTAAGGCAGCATGGCACCACTCACATCAATGTAACTCTAGGCACAATACCCTAATCTGCCATGACCTCGAGTTCAGCAAACTCTGAGAAAATAAATTTTCTAACCACAAATAAGTCTTGCGAACACGATGATGTATGCTGCGAGCGATAAAAATTCGAGTAATCGTTCATGAGACGAGTTCTCAAGAATTACATGCGATTGATTTCGATAGCGGCACGAGTGATCTTGAGCGATACGAATGGTCAAGAATAGGGCCCCTGGTCCCAACATCATACCAGATGTCGCCGATCGGAAATTCCGGCTGAGATACGTCGTTGGAGTTTCGTAAAGCTTGGAAATCGATAGCCTTTTTCCAAAGTCCACTATCGGTAAACTTTGCCAGAGGCAATAAAATCGCAGTACGAGAGACCTTGTTTTTTAAATTGAAGACAAAGACAAAGACAAAGACAAAATATTTATTCGTGTTCTTACAAAAAAGTGTACACAAGTCCAGCAGCATGAGTTTCTAATTAATTACAATATCACTAAAATTATTATCAATATATTCACCAACACTAGAAAAACTTTTTATCATGAGATATCTCTTTACAGTGTTTCGAAAAACTTTGAGAGGTAGTAATTTAATTTGGAGTGGTAGTTTATTGTAGAACAGAGGTCCATAAAATGAAACCCCCGATTTCATGCGATGGGTTCGATGAAAATCAGTATGAATATTATTGATGTTTCTTGTGAAATGAGAGTGTACATCTTCAAAAGTCTTGTAGTTATCGATGTTGGCCCTTACGTGCAATAGACATTGAAATACGTATCATGAAGGAACAGTTAAGATATTAGGAGCTGAAAATGCTTCCTGCAGTCGGCCCTTTAGTCCAGAACTCGCAGGATCCGTATGGCCTTCCTCTGCAGAGAGAAAACCCGACTTGAATCAGTCGCGTGTCCCCAAATTAAAATACTTTACGTAATTCGGGATTGGACACACGCGAAGTAAGCTGATAATGCAACTTTGGGAGACACACTTTGAACCAAGCTGCGAAGTGCGAAGACCCCAGACGCAATCTTAGGACACAGATAATCAATATGTGCATCCCATAAAAGTTGTGAGTCCATTTTTATTCCTAGGAAGGTAACTGGTCTATTTTCAAACTCGCAAGTCGACGTTTCGGGTGGATATGTGAAGTTTTTGATTTTCATCAGTATTCATGTGGAGTTGGTTTGAGTGAAACCAATTTGCAATCCTTGCCTGTGTTTTCTGTAAACTTTCCTGTGAATCTTCAATTTCATATTCTTTTTTTATAAATGTTGTGTCGTCTGCGAAAAGAATGAGATCAGCTCCGGGGTCACTGTTGCCAAGGTCGTTGATATAGATCAAAAATAGCAGTGGTCCCAGCACAGATCCTTGGGGCACCCCGTACTTCAATTCAGCAAAGTCGGACTGCGAGCCCTTGGAGCTTACCACTTGAGATCTGCCCGTCAGATAAGATTCTATCAATTTAATGCTTGCCTTAGAAAAATTATAATAGTTTAGTTTCATGGCAAGTACTCCAAAGGAGACACAATCAAAAGCTTTGCTTACATCGCAAAATGTGGCCCCAGTGAATTCTCCCTTTTTGAGACCATCATTTACTATTTCTATGAGCTGATTAATTGCCATTGTACTTGATTTTGCATTCCTGAAACCAAACTGCTTAGCCATTCCTCGATATTGATAAACAGTTTACACGAGTCTAATAGAAAAGATATTTTCGATGTAGTTGGGATTAGCTAAATGCTCATGAAGTCCGAACTCTCAACTAATTAAATAATACATATAACAAACATACGTGATGTAAAATAATGTCACACTACATAAAATTGTAGGTTTAATTGTTTATTTTTTTCTTATTGTCATCATCTACACTCTACAGGATTATCGATTGGGTTAGGTTCGGACAGAGCCAGTATTCTGCACTTTCACATGCTGGGGCCGTTAATATAGTTATTGGCAAGGTGTCTTTTTAACATTTTCACATGATGCGTCGACATGGGATCCAAAAGTTAGACGTCGTTCCAAGGTACATACATATGTATTTGATCTGGTTTGCTGATCTGACGTTCATCCAATGTAAAATCAGTGCCCTCCATTCCAAATTTGAGATGGACGAAACTGCATCTGCTTATGAGGACCTAGATTTGACCACTTCTAAAGCTACACCATGCCCGGTAGTCAATGTAGCGTGTATAGGTATAGCAGACAAGTTCCACCCCTTGTGCTACCGTGCTGACCTTGAGGTCATCCCATGGGACATTGCTTATTATTTTTTCTCGTGTTTTTGTCTATCAAGATTTATATCTTTGTTACAAACGAGTTTTTCCATTTATGAAAGGTGCACACTTCGTTTTTTCCGAAACCAGTCTGCTGACCTCTTCTTACGTTTTATATCTGAGTCTCATCATTGATGTATGGTTTAGTGAACGCATAAGCATAATAATAATGATCAAGGCGTAAGTCACTTCATTAATGCATAGAGCATAAGAGATTAGGGTATTTATGGAATGTGGTATTTAATACACAACAACTGTCAAACATATAAAAAACATAATTCTCGCCTACCAGTAGACGCGGTGATCGTTGATATTTTGCTCCAGGCATTCTCCAACATGATTTTATTTTTATGATCTACATGACCCAGATTCCAAATGCATGGAAACTGTTCAATGGTCTCAATAAAAAATTCTTCTTCTCAAAACTCATCACTCCACTGGACTAATTTCACTCAAATTCACCTCAATATTTCACTATTTCACCGTTGTAAACGACAAAAATAACAAAAGAAAGAAACCGTCCGTCCAGCAGATTGTCAATGTCATCAGACAGTCCCTGATCATGCATGCATAATTTAGTGCATAAAAGTTGAAAGTTGGGAACTTTTACGCTTATGCATTATGTTTATGCTTTAATCATTAAGACTTATGTTTTCAATAAACACTGTAGTTTTATCCATACATTTAACTGTTATGACTTGTGCCCTAGAATAACGCTTTGATCAATAAGTTATGCTTATGCCTTCGCTAAACCCGCCATGAGTGCTTAACATTCCAGTTCTCTTTCTCCTTGTTGTTCTCCTTCCCTATGAATCAGTCTTTTGGATTCTCTATTCCTCATGTTACTGGTTTCTTGCTCTCTTATTCTCATAGACTCAGAATAATAAGACACGTAACGCCTATACCTTTGCCTTCAACATTGAATTTTTTGACCCAAACACAATGATAAAAGAGGCCAGGTTTATTTTTGTTTACTTTGACCAAATGTCTGCCTGATTTTAGTTTTTGGCCACACACTACAGACTTTCTTCATAGTAATTGTTTTATCAATAAAACACTAAATAGCGCAATCAAGAATAGAAAATAGTTCACAGAGCTAGGTGTTCTCCTGAGAAATTTAGGAATAAACTCACAACTAACTTCATAACCTCACAAAACGGTTTTTGTAAACAATAGCGTCAGAGAAACTGGCCTTAACTTTGCGGCCAGATGTTGCCAAGTTTCAACACAAAACTTAAACCTCAATACAAATGTTCACCTTCAAAATGTTTTTTGATTACAGGAAAGTGATTTTTGACGAAAAGCTGAAGATAAATGGAATTATGGTTGTTTGGGCTTGGTGATTTAGAAGATTACGGATATTGGTTTTGTTTCTTGTCTTGTGATATTAGGTCTACATATGCTTATTCTCTCTGCCTTGTTTTATCTGCTAAATCTGAATCTCGTTCCTCTACCTCTACCACTAAGACGGGAAAGGCTACTCATGCAGGTTTGTCTTCTGTAAGGCTTCTTGGGCTCCCTTCGGTCGCACTACTGGGGGTGAAGCAGTGGTTGCTGAAAAAGACATCTTTTGCCACAACTTCTCATGCGGAGTACTTGTGCATTGTTTTTTTACATACGAAAGAGAGATCAGGGTACGATGAAGCATTTTTTAGAAGCAGTCTGGCTTTCAACACTCTGGTTCGATGATGTTCATGACAAAGGAATGTTCATTTTCAGAGAGAGACAGTACTTTTTTCTGTGGGATTTCAAAAAGCACCCAACCAGTCGGAAAAGGTGAGAATATCCAGGAATTAAAGTCGAGTAGTTACCAAGGGACTGGTGAAGGACGGAGTATTAGTTTGAATCAACGAGTGGTTTCTATAGCAAAGCCACGTTGGATTTCTCACAAAAATCATGAGGTTTATATTCAATCTAGATTTCTTTTATCTGAAAGTTTGAACTGTCCAAAATAATTCTCCGATATGGGTAGAATAGGATGATTTGATATGAATTTGTAAACATTTGCCTTGTCAAGATAAAACAACATTTCAACTTTTATTATTGCATTCAATCCATATCAATTTGTCAGCGCACTTTATCAGCGTCATATCAATAATTATTAGCTGACAAGAAAAATATGTCATGAAGGCATATCTACCGAAACAGCAAACAACTTTTCTCGGATTATGCCGCTGATTGATGATCATTTTAATGACATCTGCGGCATTCTATAAAGTTGAAAGCAATTTCTGAAAGGTGCAAAACACTAATTACCTTCTATTCCGCCTTCACCATGACAGATCCTACATAATAGCTTCGTTGTTACGCAGGAAAATAACCCAAATGACCTAAATCAAAAAGTAATCTCAAAGTCATTTGGCGTCTAGTTGAAAATCATCATCCAGAAACTTGAAAAATGATGATGGATACGAACGAGGCAATAAACGAATTTTACAAAATGGGACCATGCGTCAATATACAATTTGAAATGTATTCTACTGGGGAAAATTAAGGCGAGACATTTGAAATAGCCTGCGAGCTAAAATTTTGGTTTCGAGGGTAAATGCCTACTAGGCGTCATCAGCGCATTCTAGATTCTGACGTAGCATCAAAATATTTCGCATTTGACATCCCTATTTGTAGCTCACACTGTATAATAATAAAATGTTTTAGTAAGACTCAAAAATATATTTCTATTTAACATTTTTGATTCGAACTACGACTAGAAACACAAATTGTTTGCATTTATCTCAGAAGATAAAATTGTTGTAATAAAGCCGTGATATTGAAAAAACCTACAGATAATAATTATTATGATACTTAAAAATAATACAATAATATCCACTTCTCCAGAACATACTGAGTGCAAATTTTCGTGCCGTTATCAAGTTTTATGTTTTTATTCCCATTTCGTACCATCAATAATTATCCTATTTATTATTATTAATCGTTAGTACAAATTTCGAATAATAATGTTTTTCAGCATAATTAATTAGGTAGGTGAACTAAACATGCTCCATTATTTCACAAAAGGATAAAAAAATGGCATGTTTGCGACATGTGTGATGGAAAAAGTTATCCGTCTTGAATAAAGCTTCAATGCATTTTTTACATGGCTATACAATGGCATTTTACGTCATTGTTAGGATGCATATATCTATTAACCCGATAGGATGTTGATGGATGATGGGATTTATTCGTAATCAACTTGTGTTGTTTCAATTTGTCCAAAGCTTTATAGTACTTGTTCACAATCACTTTTTATCTTTGTTTTATCTGCCTACGGCTAAGTTACATGTACGTTTGGGAATTCGTTGAAATTTTTCATTTATCGAAGCGTGGATGGTAATCGGGTTTAACGTTCAGGGAAGATTGCGATCAAAGTTGGAAAACGGCAATTTCAGATTTTATTAGAAGTCATATGTTGCCTATCTAGGAGTTTAGTTAGATGCCAACATGTTCTTGGTATCCTTCATTTTTATGATTTTTTTTTAGTTTTCGGGAGCAACTCAACCCACAAAACAGTTCAACATTACATCAATATGGTGAATTGGAAACAAAATAACATGAAGCTGTGACTAGTCTCCATTGATAGGATTTATTGTCCAATTAATATACTGAAAGTCCCCACAGCTTCCCGTAGGAAAACATGGTGAAAATGACGCTGCCATCTTGGATTTTTGAAATTCTTTGTTCAATTACGTTTCACTCGGAAGCTACTTACTTTTCGAAGAAAAAAACCTTGAATTAGAGGTGATTTCGAACTTCCTAAGTGATACCGTTCAATAAGGGCCGAAGAAGTACCGGCAAACTACCGTCTTTTGTTTGATTTTCCTAAACTAAGAAACTAGGTAGGTAGGTATGTAACGAGTTTTCAATAAAAAATACGATCAAGTCACCTCTGGATGTCTTTTTCTGTCATGAACGTAGGTCGTGGCTAGTTTGTATGGTTTGGCATCATGGCATCTGTGACGGTTAGAAAGTGGATGTCATGTCATAATTGCGATGTTGGCCAAGACACACAATTGGAGTCCATAGGATATTTGATCGTATTTTGTATTGAACACTCTTTATATACTCACTTTTGGAGAAAGGTAGGGAGTTGAATCGAAGCATCAATAATAATTCTTCAAACTAAGGTGCCTCAGCTAAGGTAGATGCCGAGGTACCACCGGCATATGGACTTTTTATTTTTCTGTTTTAGGAAAAAACATAAAAAAGGAAATTTTAGAAACTTGAATTCCAACATATTTCTGAGCTATAATTATAGTGTCCGCCATTAAGTTGTCCAATAACCAAAAATTCAATGTTGACACATGTCAGGAGATCATATCGGTTCAGTATTAATATAATTTTAAAAAAACTTCATTTTGGTTGTTAAAAAAAGGGTAGTGAGACAAGATATCGAAACATTTTATTAGAAAAAGTTATTTAGAATCCATCAAGGAACCTTTTTTTTTCATCACTCTGTATTATAACCGACAATTATGTGTCTAATAGGTCCGTACTGACCAGCATTAGTTGTCAACTTAACTGACCAAAGTAAAAGTTTGGAAAATAATCTTTTAAATTAAGATAATCTTTTTTCACGCCTTTCACTTTCAAATCAAACAAATAATTTAAATCAAGCATCAAATATGCCTCCTCCAAATTTTGATAATAAACTTTCCAAAGTTTGACGAAAATCCTCTTGAATTATCCGCATTTTTAGAGACTAGTAATAAGCTTATAAGTGCTTATTGGAACAATGCGACGTTAGATTATTGTGTCCAAAATATCACCATTATCTATGGAATCTATGCAAAACTTATCGGTAAAGCAAGGGAAGTTTATAGCATTTGCGTAACTAAAGATTGGAGTACCACCGTTAAAGCCGCACTTGTTGCACGTTTTGGTGATCAACGAGATGAAAACGGGTTACTCTTTGACTTGGATCAATTGTGTCAAAATGCAAATGAAATGCCTTTACAATTTCATACTAGAGTAATGGGTAATCTAAGTGCCTTTCATAATTATCCAGATACTCATAATGACGATGAGAATACTGCTAATGTTAAGATGAACTTTAATAATATTCATGGTTTAAAAATATTTTTAGCTGGTTTGAAAGTACCTTTCTGCTCAACTATCGGAGCAATGAAAGCTGCTGATCTTGCGGAAGCTAGAACTATATATACAGGGTGTTAATTAAGTATCTGGCCAAACTTCAGAGGGTGATTCTTTGAGTGATTTTAAGGTAAAAAGTTCATATAAACAGGTGTCCATTTCCGCACATTTTTTTTGTTATTTTAATTCGTCAAACTGCCCCTTACGACGCCACTGGAATCATAATCAACAATCAAAATCAAAATTAAGGGTATTCCATGCAAATATTCAGGGTATCAGGGACAAGATCTTGGAAGTTGAGGTATTTCTTAAAGAATTGAATATTGATTGTTTTTGCGTCAATGAACATTGGCTTAACGCTGACGAATTTTCTGCTCTAAAGATCCCACGCTACGTTTCAGCCGCCGCCTTTTCTAGATCAGCCAAGTGGCGTGGAGGAGTGGGGATATTTGTGAGAGAGGGTATTGAATTTCAGGAGCTTAACCTGAGCAAGTACTCGGTGGAGGTACATGGTGAATTGGCTGGGATTTATCTTAAATCACAAGATACCCAAATCATAACTGCCTATCGATCTCCTAATGGCACGCTTTGTGACTTCACTGCTGTGCTGTCATCAGCTTTTCCGAAAATTAACTTTTCACGGCCTACCATCATAACGGGTGATTTCAACGTCCATTATAATGTACTTGAGGACAGGGAAACTATGTACTTAAATTTTTTTTATGGAATCTTATGACTTGAATCATATTGTCACTTTTAATACTCGGTTGAATGCTTGTCTAGATAACATATACGTAAGTCCTCGTTATGAGGGTGAATATACTGTTACTCCATACAGTCTTGACGGAATCTCGGACCATTCTGGTTTGGTTTTGACTTTAAATCTGTCGGTACCTCCTTCTCGGGGAGAAGGCAGGTTCTCATACAGACCTGTTACTGAACAAGGCCTTTTTCTTCTGTTTCAAGAACTTGAGGGTATACAATGGCCTCGACAATGGCAGAGTAACAGCGCGACGAGTGAGGAGATTGACAACAATTTTGGATCATTTATTGAGACTGTCTCAGTGGCAATTGATAAGTGTTTTCCAATGAAAACTAGAACCATTACAAGTGCACGTCAAAATATCTCTGCTACTAACTGGTTCAATGCTACACTGAAAGATATGAGGGAAAGGCTTAACACGCTGTGCCTACTCAATAAATCTAATCCAACTCTTGTAACTAAACAAACAGTCAATAACTATAAAAGGCAATACAGAGTTGAAATATCTAATTCTAGGAAAAAGGCTCATGACGACTTCATTGATAAGGCTAGCAATAAGGCCCTTGCTATGTGGAGTATTGTAAAAGCACACTCCAGTTCAAAAACTTCCCCTATTTCAGACTCTGGTCAGCTCAATGCTCAGAACTTTAACAACTTTTTTGCTCGCATAGCTGACGACATCATCAACGACCAGCCTTCATCTGTACCCAATTTCGATGACTATCTTCTAGGTCATCATGCAGTACAAAACTTCCAGTTCCGTGAAGTTAGTTTCATAGAAGTCCGAGACAAAATTGACCACCTGAAGAATACAAAAAGCTGTGACTGTTATGAATTATCAACCAGAATCATAAAATATCTGAAAAACATATTAATTCAACCCCTCACATACCTGTTCAATCAGTGTATTACTGGAAGTCATTTTCCCCTGTCTCTAAAGATTGCTAAAGTGGTTCCCATATTTAAAAATAAGGGTAGTGCTAGTGATGAATCGAATTATCGCTCAATCTCACTGCTCCCAGTTTTATCAAAAATTCTAGAATCTCTAATGAAAGACCAAATGGTGATCTTCTTTGAATCAAATAATCTGTTCAGTAACAAACAATTTGGTTTCAGAAATAATAAATCTACCTCCCTTGCGATAAATAGTCTCACAGAGTTTGTGGCTTGCGGTCTGGAATCCAGACTGGATACTTATGCGACATTCCTAGACTTAACAAAGGCTTTCGACTGTGTTTCTTTTGATATTCTACTGAATAAGCTAGCCTACTACAATTTTCATCCTAAAAGTATTAATCTTATCAAATCGTATTTGCAGGATCGTTATCAGTATGTTCAGTTCAAGAATAACCTATCAGACAGGCAGATTATTCGCCATGGAGTGCCCCAGGGTTCCATCCTTGGCCCCCTTTTATTCCTGATGTATGTCAACGATTTGCCAAACTTTGCTGAAAATACTAACCTGATATTATTTGCTGATGATACCACCTATTTAGAACACTATCACCCTTCTGAGCCTATCCACCAAGTAGTGCTAGATAAAGGAGAACAAATCAAATCCTGGTTTTTGGCGAATAAACTCAGCCTTAATGATGCCAAAACCCAAAAACTGAATTTCTCTCTGAGGACATCCAACCCTGTATTGCCCACTGAGAGAGCAGTAAAATTCCTGGGAGTCTGGTTGGATCCTGGATTAACATGGGCTGAACATGTTTCCCAATTGTCTAGTAGGCTGTCCAGCATAACATAACATTCTTGATTAGAAATTAAACTAGAGTGGTCTCTAGGAAGACCCTTCTCATGGCATATCATGGATACTTTGGCTCTAATATTTCTTATGCTATACCTAATTGGGGGCACTCTCCAAGAGCTGCTGACATTTTCAAACTGCAGCGCCGATGCATACGGGTTATTGCTGGCGTGCGTTTTCGTGACTGCTGTAGGCACTGCTTTGTGGAGCTTAATTTACTCACTTTTCCTTGCTTATATATCCTAAGTTGTTTAATTTAAATTAAAAGGAATATTTCACAGTTTGCTAGACATAGTGAGAGAAGTGGTATCACCCGTAACGCTAATTTCTTGGTGTTAACTTTTCATAGGCTAAACAGATCTAGAAGGGGCAGTGATTATTACGGGATAAAGTTTTTCAATAAGTTGCCCGAGAGGATTAGAATCCTTGAGGAACGAAATTTCATCAAAACATTGAAGGTTTTTCTTATAAGGCACTCGTTTTACTCAACTGATGAATACCTCAACTTCAATTTTGACCGGTTGTGAAGTGTCTTCACCAGTACAATAATACTAATGTGATAGTGATGTGACTGTTATTGTTTTGCTTTTCAATAATATTGTATCTGCCTGTGGTTTTAGCTCACTTACTGTTATTTTACGTCGAAAGACATTTGATGTTTTGTAGTATCTATTATTGTGGATTGTATTTACCTACTTAACAAATCTTAGTATTTGATTCTATTTTTATCTATTTTATGACTTGTAAAAGCACATTGTGTATTATTATGAATAAATATCTTATCTTACCTAATTGCTTCTAACTTAGCGTCTTATCATAGTCCATAATACTGCCAAATTTCAACAAAATCGGTCAACAGGTGTTTGAGATATTAATAAATAAATGTAAAAAAATATATTTTTTTGACACCCTGTATCTTGAAAACCATGCATTTCCGGACACCTGTTTACATGATTTTTTTACCTTAAAATCACTCAAAGAATCATCCCCTGAAGTTTGGCCAGATACTTAATTAACACCCTTTATACTATACATAATTTCTGAAACAAATATCAGGCACTTGCAAAAACCATGTCATCTTGAAAGTAACAATAGAAATGAATCGAACAATCAAATTTTTCGAAGGCATAATTTTGGCTTCAATAATAGACACAATTTTCCAAATTTTTTCAAAATGTTCCAAATTTCAATCAAGGAAATTCATTTGCTCGTGGGCCAGTTAAAATGCCACAACCTAGATTCAATCAACCAAATTTTTTCACCAATAGACAAGTTTTTGGACCTCCAAGGCCGCAAACAAATGTTCTTAGACCAAACCAACAAAACGTTAGGAATTTGCCCAGACCAACAATAATGAGTGGAATTTCTTATAATTCAAATAGAAGTAATAACAATAGTAATAATCACAGATCAAACAACTTCCAAATGCATAATGTCAATTCAAGCACAATGTATTATAATCTAATCATCCATATCTAGAGTACGAAAATCCATATTATTATAATGATCAAAGTTTGGATCAAAATCAAAGATCATTATCAATGGAGCCCTACTGTGACCAACCCCATGATGACTACCCTTATAATGACAATCACAATGTTCAGCAAATAAACGAAAATAGTTCTGTAGAAATCGTCGAATTAAACGCCCAAAATTTTCAGGAAGCCCCGTCTCCAGAGTCAATAACGTAGAAATTCATTCAATGTACTACAAGAAAGATCTTCCTTACATAAAAATCGCTAATCAAATTACGGATTGATACAGATGCGACAAAATCATTTTTAAATCCTGAAATAGCCGAAGTATTTTCCAAATCTCATCAGCAAAGGACCATTTTCAATTTCTTCAGTTTTCCAAACAACTAGAGATTTTTGTGTTGAAATTCCAGATTTCAATGAATCTAATTCAGGGAAATCAATGAAACTCTATTTATTCAAATTTCATCACTTCTTTGATGGTTTAGGTACGGATACGAAACCTTAAAAGATCTTAATGTCGAAATTGGTTCGCAAAACTATCTCTCAAAAACACCAGAATCTAAAATTCCTTTGAGTCACTATGAAGCAAAATCAAAACTATTATTTTTCACTCGTATTGAACCTCATATGACCGAGAAATTAAAAATTCCTGTTGATGTAGAGAATGGTTATACAGGGTGTTTCCTAACCTCTGTGACAAAATGGAAGGGGTGATTCTTCGCTTAATTTTAAGACGAAAATGTAGTATAACTTTTTTTCGAATCTCACTTTGTTTCCAAAATACAGGGTGTATATTTTTTTTTTTTTGATTAGTTAGACATTTTCAGCAGTTCATTTAACTTTTTTTAATTTATTTAGTGATTTTGAATTCTCCATTAAAATGATTATAATTGATTGCTGTATTTGTTAGAAAATTCAACATCAGCGATAAAATGACTTTTTGCGTCAAAACCGAGGTCAAAACTCACTCAACTAGATTTAATTTTTTATCTCAAAAATTAGGCAAGATACGATAAAAATTCAAGAGATCAAAAAGTTGCGTTTTTAGTTGAATAACTTGAGAAAAAAATGAAAATGACACAAAAAGTCAGTGGCGTACATTTTTTTCCCAATAATATTGGTTCAAGTGCCGCTCGGGACGCCACTGTATTCGATAATTTTTATTTGTTCATGGCAAAATGAGCCCGTTATCACTATAAATACCGTTACCAAACCTCAACAAAATCGAGTAAAAGATAAATTAATTAAAAATAAAAAACTAATAAAAAAAAAAATTAAACACCCAATTTTGGAAACAAAGCGAAATTCGAAAAAAAATTATACCACATTTTCGTCTTGAAATTAAGCGAAGAATCACTCCTTTCATTTTGTCACAGAGGTTAGGAAACACCCTGTATAACCATTCCCCAGAATAAAATTTCAAATTGCATCATTCCTGAATGTTTAACAGACGCAAGCCAAAAGGTTACGCTTCTGTAGAAATTTCAAACAATACAGATGAAGCTCAAGAAATTTCTTTATATAATGAAATCAAAGTCAATCTCGACGCATTGTTGAACTTCATCAGCGAATTAGAAAATTTATCACCTTCGCCTCGCTCAGAACCTTGCATAGGAGTATAATAGCTCAAGCTCCACGAGATCTCAAAGAAATTGTTAATGAACTCCAAAAACAACACAATGTTCTCCAACTTCTATTTTTAAGCGATAATTTCGAAATCTATTACCGTGTAGTTGCAACAAATGTTTTTGCAATTGAAAACAATAGTATATTATTTTATATGGAGGAAAAGTGATACTTTTCATGACGCACTCGTGTTTAGCAGCCGAACGAAATGAGGCTGATAATAGAGAGCAAGTCATGAAAAGTATCTTTTCCTCCAAATAAAATATGCTATTTTTTCTTCAAATGTCGACAAATTTATAATTTATGCAAAAACATAATGTTTTCAATTTGCCATGGATATAGCTTCGGGCGGCGGCGCCAGGCTCAAGTTTTCGTCGTCTTTCCCCTCCGGCGGAGGAAAAGTAAAAATTTGCGGCCGATACTCAGTCGAACAATCTCCGTTTTACTGACGTTTGAAGAAAAAATAGTTACCTCTCTAAATTCTCCGCTTGTGAATCAGGATGATTTCGAGATTTTCCATCTCTTTTCCATCCCGAATAAAAACAGTTCCATCATCATCCCTCCTTCTACTTACCTTATCCTGAGCAACGACAAGTACCAATACCAAAACCAAGAATGCATGGACCTGAAGAAGATATACTACTGTAAGAACAACAACGTTCTACCAACACATGAAAATCCTGATTGCGTTCTGTCCCTCAAAAATCACTCGGACACATGTCGACAAAAACCAATCCATACCAACAAGCCAATCATGGAAGAAATCGATGAAGCCCACTACATCGGAATATTTCCGGAAAGTCAGAAAATCCAGACTCACTGTGTAGAAGACGAAATCGCTCAGCTTCATGGAACTTACTTATTCATAGTTCCACCAAGATGTTCCATTCAAACATCAAGGTCCGTCTACAAGAATAATCAAGAAGCATTCCATGGCCATCCAGTCACTTTAGATGGCGTCAAAGAAATCCATGTTCCCGTTGCCCAAGTAGAAAAAATCCACCTTCAAAATTTACCTCTGGATCAACTACACCAATTGCAACTACAAGAGTCACATATCAAGCCTCTGGACTATGTCAAGAAGCATAGTCCTTCTCAAGACTGGTCCTTCTGGATCCTGATTCTTTTGATCCCGATCCCGATGGCATTTTACCTTGTCATAAAAAGGAAGCCAGCCATAATCAAGCCCCAGCGTACGAGTACCATTGATGAAACTCAAGTTCTACCCCCTTGAGTTTTCTTTAGGAAGGAAGGAGTTATGTGTCTAATAAGTCCTTACTGAGCAGCATTATGACTGTGCAGCCGTCAGCAGTTTCTTGGATACTTACGGCTAGGAAACGGTCCGCTCGAGGAGAAACGGCCTTTAAAAAGGGTTTCTTTATGACCAGAAACATAAACCGAGTACCAACCGACCTAAGCGAAATTTGTATTATTTTGTGATCGATTTTATTGGAGTAATGTATTCTCTTCACAATAAAGGGAGTGGAGTGGCAATTCTTATTTATTAGTTTTTTTAACTGGCAAAAAATAGACAAGAATTCCAAAATTTTTGTGACTTGTTTGATTAAATATAGGTTGTTGCGCTGAGTTTCTCCAAGTGTGTCTGCGGATAAAAATTGTTCAAGAAAAAAAAATCCATTATATCATTTAACTTATTCATCAAGATACTGTGTAGGTGGCTAAACAAACATTCATTGAGGAAATATGCTTGGGATGACGAATCTAGAATAAAATGGATCAAAATAAGTAGGTATAGTTACAAGTAGATAGGCGTGACAAGAATTTACGAATAGGGATCATTTTCAGCGGAATTTGACTGATTTAGAGTCCTTGGATTAAAATTGTGCTCCATATTCCCCCACGAGGGCGATACCTACCGAAAATTACTTTTATTGCAATATTTATGAATATTGAATACTACTTTTAAGCACTAAAAACAATAATAATTAGTGATAACAATATTCATTGACCTTTTTCTATCGATTAATATTAAAACATGTTATTCTATTGTGCATATTGTGTTAGTAATGTTTATCAGTATAATGATGAAGCGCATTATTTTGTATAAATAAGAACGAGGAGCTTTTGACTTCAAAAAAGTACACAGCAGTTGCTCGTAATGATGTTATTTGCAATGTTCAATAGACCTTGTACCACTTCCAGTTGCCATCATGTATCATAATCTAGAATTAGAAACAACTTTGCACTAGATAATATTTTGACCCGTTTGTCTGCAATGTTATCACGCAGTCAGGCCGTCCTAACTAGCTTTGTAATTAGAGACCGGATGTCATATACAGCGAACAAAAATACTTCTGTGCGGTAATTTGGTAATTAAACATTAAACAAGATAATGGCGGGACATTAAGCGTTGTTTGGAACGCCATACGGCACACCAGATAACGATGTAACGAACTAGTTTTGAAAGCCAAACGGTGTTGGCAAAAGTCGTGTTCTACGGCTAAATTACACGTTTCGGAATTCGTTAGTTTTTTTCATTTATCGAAGCGTGGATTGTAATTGGGTATACATTTTAGGGAAGATTGCGATCAAAGTTGCAAAACGGCCGTTTTAGATCTTATCTGAAGCTAGTCATATGTTGCCAGCAGTCTATTTTTATAAAGGGGGCATATGTCTATATGCCAATGTTCTTGTAATAAGATACCATTGATCTTCATACACAATTTCTCCACGGCTTTCTGACATGACTGACTCACAAATATTGATAGCATAATAATTACGCATAGTCAATTACATTAATTGATGGTCTTGGGTGTTTACAACTCTCCATAATTATCGCCTTAAAATTCTAAAGAATTGCATGGGCTTGAATGTAGTTGGACATCCTTATTGATATATAAAATTACATATTACCAAGCATAAGCAAGGACACTGTGTTCACATGACGGATAACATCAAAAATGTGTTGCTCAATAACAGCATCATAAATACATGAAGGATCTATCAATTTATGAATGTTAAAATTTATATGATCCCCCATTGATAAGCGGATGAAGATGATCGATCAAATACTTCCAATAAAATGCTTAACTGTACATTTTATAACCAAGCCATAAACAAGGAACAAATACCCACCCTATTTCTTTCAAGTCTGTCTTGGAATCTCCAAACTTATTTTTCCCAGTCGCTCATCAAAATTCCGGCGCGCAGTTTTGATGTATTTTGAACAAACACGCCGAGAAAATCCCCTATAAATATTTACATCCTCCGACAGGCAATTTAAAAATTTAAACAAATACCAACGAGAAATTTTATATACATGGCTTTTTGTGTATTTTAGCAGAGTGCACTGGATGAGCAGATAAATATTTAAACCAAAATCGGATCCGTTTCTCTGACGAATAATATCGAAAATATAATATTTATTTAGAGATTTGGCTTATCTTATGACAGTTAAATATTGCAGGGTTTTACGGAAAAATGTAATTCTGGTTCATTGATTGAGATGTCTATATGGTGGGCGGATGAGTATTAACGGTTTCTAGGGACGGATAAAGCATGATTGACATATTATGAAGTTTTAGATATTTCATCAGAAAAAGCATAGTTCATCCAATTCCGGAGCTTTTATCATAGCACAACATTCGAAATACTCGGCTCGAGATGTACAGTAAACAGTAACATGTGTTCTGTGCTTGTCTTTTGCATAAACTGCACTTGCTCAATGCCTGAGTTACATCTTATATTTTTATGCAGTGTACTGGTACTGGTTTTTACTTAATTTTGGAAATAGATAGATAGATAGAAAGATGGTCTTTATTTATTCACAACAAATTATTACTAATTATTATTATTCATTCCGCTTGCTCAACGGAAATCATATGTGGATGGTAGCCACATTGAATTTGGCTTAAGCGTGACTGAACACAGATTCACTGTAGATGTAATCTGTCACTTCAACTTCGAAATGAAATTGGAAATTAACCTTACCAGAGGATTAAATGACGTGAGCAATGGCACCAGAAGTATCAATAACCCAGGTCAAACCAAAGTATTTAGAACATTATCACTAGAACTAGAAAGTATAATGTTCGCTGAACAAGGTGAAACACATAATGCCTATCTATATCTTTAGTGTTGAAGAACGGATCATTTTGCACGCTTGGAAATTAAAAAAAAAAATCTCTTTAGATCTGTTTTGTTCCAGCTCAATAGTGAGAACATTAATGCTGGAGGTCTAATAATACTCTGACAATAAACAGGTTCTTTCTTATTTTATACAGTGTTCAAAATTTGTTTACAAAAATGGCAACTTTTAAATCAGTTTTTTTTTGTATTTTTAAAAAGCACATCCTTCATTTTATTTCATTATTCAATGCAGAATCAAAATACAGGCATATTTTGTTATAATGAATGTATTGAAATTCTTAATGTTTTTAGATATTATATTAACCAGAAACCATGAATATCGTCATTAAACTAAAAAGTATTGGGAAAATCATCATAGACAGCCATGGAGAAGCAATACAGGGTGTTCCATAGCTTATCCGCCATAGAGCAGGCGATAATATAAATGAAAATTAGATTTTTCTAATACATGTGGTGGCAAATGCTAGTCGTTGAAAAGCGAAACTTGAGTTGTGAAAAATTTCAATTATTTTTTAATGGATTAAGAAGTACTAAGATACATTTTGGACACTCTCAACATCTATTAAAGTGAATATAAAAATGTTTTTCTAGATAGTTTGAATAAATTGAGTTGTCGTTTTGATAAACGGATTTTTATTTATTCTCCCGTATTTTTACATTATGATGTCAGAACTTTCAAACGCTGATTGAAAAAATATAAAAACAATAATTCATCATTACGTACGTAGAAAGCCAGAAAGCGCCCTCTGGAAATTGGGTTCAAACCAATACCGAATTCGGATTTTTCACCTTCGAAAACGCTAGTATATCAATTTTGAATCAGTTTTCTTTATCCGTTAAAAAATTATTGAAAGTTTCGAAAATAAAGTTTCACTTTCAAAACCCTTCAACTTTTTGACGACTTGCATTTGCGACCACATTTAAATATTAGAGAAATCTTATCTTGGTTTAGATCATCACCTGAGCTGGTCTATAGCGGATGAGTTATAGGACACTCTTTATGTAAGTGCATGTTTATTAATCAATAAACATACTTTAACAGGAGACAGGAACTATTGGCAATTCATTTTAACAAATGTACAAAACAAATGTTTGCAGCAAAATGGAAGACATTTGCACATTTAAAGATTCAGAATATTATACAAGGCGGTTAATAAGAGAGTGGAGTTTAAATTGAAGGTACATTATGATCGTTGTTCATGAAATCTTTCATGAAATATGATAATCATTGTTTTGAAAAACTGCGTGGCAGTATCTATACCGTAGAATCAAGTCCAGCATTTATGAAAATTACAGTCGTTAGCCTAAAGGAAACCATGCATGAAATAGCCTTTCTGCAGTACTGCAGTAGTATTTTCTTAGCAGCATCAGCAGAGGCAGCATTTTCATATTGTTACTTGTTATGTGAGAATAAGAATTTTTCAGTGCTCACAACTAATACAATTTCTTTAGTTCATTGGTGATTTATTTTAAATACCAAGACATTAAATAATCAATGTTTTGGGGAGATTTCTCTTTTCAGAAAAATTTTTCTGGGATAAGTGATCTTTTCAATTAGTTACACAGATATTTTATTATTGATATATTTTTTTCTAGCATAACTACTTATCCCAGCAAATTTTTTTCAAGAGAGGAAAAGACTTTCCTCCACACTGCGTTATTAGATGAAAACATCTGAATTATCAGAAATTCAGTTCCATTAAAAATCAGTGACGTCATAAGCTTATTATATCTTTTGATTTTTTATGGAATTGGTTTCTGATAATTCTACTAACACAGTTTATAGGAAAGGTTTTTACTCTCAAAAAAATTTTGCTCTTATCAGTTGTTATGCTAAAAAAAAATTCAATGATAATATTGTTTTTTCTGGTACAACCACTTATCCCGGCAAAATTTTTCAAGAGAGTGAAAATGCCCCAAAAACATTGAACCACATATTAGATAAAAACATACGAATTATCAAAAAGTCAATTCAATAAAAAATCAAAAGAAATAACCACATTTGCGACGTCACTTTCATAATATTTCCGGTTAATTACAGCCGGTCGCTATACCAACAAAATATGTAATTTTATAGTCTGAGTAGGTACCAGAAATTATCAAAATCGATTTGCACGTTTTTGAAAAATGTAGGAACAACCAAAACCCTCTGTGGACGTAACGAAGTAATTTTGGATATCAAATGAATCGAGCTTTTTTGACAGCAGGATTTTGCCATCAATCCTTGTACACGTATTTTTCTGACACCCTGTATATTCAGTGCAATATTATCTTTTCTAAATAATACTTATACCTAATGATTATAGTCTTACTTAGATGTTAAGTGAAGGCCATAAAGAAATGTTTTGAGAAAGATTAACAATGAAGTCATGTTGGCTGTTTCCTGATCAATCAAGCCTTGTAATGATCAAATATTTTTTTCACAATAACTGCAAATTTATTATATCCTTCTAGGTACATCTGCGCTCAATGAATCTAGGTTAAAGAAATCTTGGAGAAATGAAAAGAATAAATTATATCATTCAGGAGGGCCGCATAGATTTACAATTCTCATGCTGTGAAAAGATTTACGACTCTGAGTATGGGCGGAGTTCTACGAAGTGGGTGATTTTTCTGTAGCTGTTTCCGAAAGGGATTGACAGTAAACGAATCCATATTCCCCTGATAATTTGTATCGTATTTCTTTGGAATTTGATATGCGTCATAGGGGATGAGATTATTGGTTGTAGATTACTAAAGCACGTTTCCTAATTGTCTACATATCTTCGACAGCTTTGAGGTAGTTACTCATTGAGGACTTAATATTGTGCTTCTCTATACACTTTATACACAAATGCTTTCGCAAATACTGGAAAACACATAAAATAGGTATGAAAATTACTAAGCTTATCTCAAACTCTCAAACGAGTTCATTATACATCAGGGAACCAAAAAACAAACTACATATTTCAATTGTATCCTATAACTTGATTATACATATCTAATCACATATTAATTCCTATCAAATTTGCATTTGCTTGATTTAATTTTTGATTAATAGGCGGAATTACAAATTTTTACATCATATATTGCATTAAATTTGTCAACATGAAATGTTGTTTGTATGAACCAATCGGATGTTTTATTCTTAATAATTGGCAAAAATTAAATAAACGATCAAGAAATTATATGAACTAGTTAATATACTATTACGTTAACATTTTCCTATAATTTGGACGAATATTTATATTACATGTTGACATCAAGGTTCTAGAAGGCGTACCAAGGTTTACACTCATTAGACTCAACAGAAAGCAGAATTTTTCCAAAAAAAAATCCAGCGTTCCAAATTACTTAAGTGGATTTAATAGAAAAAGGGAGGACGTATATCCTTTTTCAACAGCATCTCAATTATTATTAAAACGACATTTGAAACTGATAAAAGTTCAGTGGAAATAAACATAAACAGATGCAATTCCAGAAGATCCTCACAATGTTGCAGGAAATGAACAAGCTGGAAAATCGAATTCTGTTACTTATGAAGTAAAAAATCAACCGAGTTGAATTTCACAGCTCTACAAACTCCGCAGCAACTTCGTGCTGCTCGTTTGAAGATTGATAGGGCAGTTCTCTATCAATCAAATACACTTGGCTAAACTTCTAGGCAGAAGTCATCAATATTCCCAATTATCACATTCTAAACATATTTTCATGAAAAAAATAGGAATGAAAACGCGAAGCTATCAATATATAGAATGAAATTTCATCCACTACAAGATTAGACCTTTTCCAAGTACATCAATAAAAAAATAATGCACCCACTCTAGAATTGACAATAATTATCAAATCGACCTTCAAACCAGGAATGCTAATCAGATTTGGACAAAGTTTACTAGTCATTGATATTCAATCCTTAATTCATAAGACACATTCATAAAATGCAATGAAAAGAAAAATGTTTCCAGTAGTAGAACCTGACGTCAGAAGTGCTAGATCTGAAAAGTGGTACAGGTACCTAAGATATAAAAAAACAAGTAAAGATTTACTTATTCCTACTATCAGATTAATAAAAGTAAATCCTTTTAAATTTACATAAATTAGATATGCATCTCTTAATGTAATGGCAATCAAGTTTTATTCTTTGACAGTAATACCTTCCGAGAGACCAAGGGCTCTATGTACCCATCGTCATTAATGGTAGAAGACCCAAGATGAAAATGTTCAGAATTAATTGTAATAAAAATAATGAAGGATGGAATGTTAGAATGTAAACAAATAAGTACCTACATAATGAAAATAAATGGCATATATACCTACCAAGCTTTATACAACTCAGTACAACTTTTTTTTTTTTTCATTGCACTCCCTCAAGTACGTCCTTAACGTTCATATGGAAATACCCCTTGTTCGACTTTTCGATATTAGATTACAAATTTTGGGAGAAGAATGATGTGAGCTTCCAATTAAAATTTAATTGTAGGGAAATTGAAGTTGTATAAAAAATAGCAACCGAAAAATTTTATCCTCCTATTGCTGAAAACCCATCGTTTTTTTTCTCGTTGATGCCTTGCAGAGATACGAAAACAATGTATATGTCACAGTGAAACCTGGTAATCAGTGAAAGCTAACTTTTAGGTACTAGGAAAAGTAAGCTTTTCCTGATTTGGAAACATTTAGCTAGTGAAAGTTGAATTTGATCGACTTCATCATACTTTTACTAGTAATTGTTAGCATTCACGTAACTTTTCTAGTGAAAGCTGCTACACTGAAAATTATTATCGTAATTATAAATATCCTTATTGGTCCGAGTTGGAATTCGCCGACAGATTAGACGCTCTGGAATATACGAGACTTATGATTCGCAGGTGTACAATGTGAACATTGTTCAGATACCGTATTATAGAAAATACTCAAGTATTCTCAGTAGGGGTTAATCTGGGTTAGCTTGGGTTAGTTTGGGTTTGGCAAAAATTTTGATGTCGCGTGAGCGACATCATTTAGTGCCCCGTGCACCTTGGGTTAGTCAAATGGCGGAAATAAGTTTTAAGAAGAACTTTTCCTAACTGCTTTTAGTAAAAGTTGATTTGATAAAGTTTCTCCAACATTCACTAGTGAAAGTGTACAATATTCTTCAAAATTCAACATTTCCTAACGGATCAAGTGATTGCTAGCATCAACTAGTAAAAGCTAGCTTTCACTGAATTCCTAACATTCACTGTAACATGTACATATATTATGTTATCAAATCTATCCGTATGCGTGTGTCTATCAGATAGCGCTCCCGTTGTCCAACCATTTTAATTATGACACATGCTTATTAACTGAACTATAAACTACAGGGACAGTTACGATACTTAAAAAAAAAATGGATTGAAAGGAGTTGAAGTGGAACTTGATTACCGCAGTATTGTGGACTAATTTCATTCGTTAACATGACATTCCAATTTATAGAACTCATCTTTGATCGCCATCACGGACTAACTAACAATTTGGTCTGAACATTTGTAACTTGAAAATTGTTGATATTTAAAAAAATCAGCGTATATGTATTGCTTTTTCATTTCAAGTGGTTGATTTGTTGATATTTTGAATGAGGTATAATACTCTCAGAAATCCAAAGATATCAAAGATTCCGTTTTGACGCTTAAAACCAAATCATATCAATGACAGTGATCCACATCCAGTTATTCCAGAACGGCGACATTATAAGAAAAATAAGACAAATGCCGAGAATCAAGAAACAGGGGGTTTATTGTTTACTTCCATCTAAAAATATTTAGTACGCAAAAATCGTTTTACTTCTCGTTTTGATGTAACGAAGGCGAAAGAATAACTTGTAGAAGACAATAATCATTGGTCTGCACGACATTCTAGTGTTTGTAAAACCCACCTTGATATTCGTCAATGCACACAATTTCAATGGATTGGAACTTTTTTTTTATTAGACTCATGTCAATAAAGTTTTATAATAAAAATTGACAAGAAATTCTATTGGGTTACGTGGCTTATGTGAATAAATAATTTTTAATGAGTTCAATATCCATATTTTATTTTTTCTTGGAACTATCGAAATCACTACACTTCATAGAAATTCTGAGAAACCTTGATTTCAGAAAACATTTGGACGAGCTTCAAATGAGTCTAATATTTATATGTCTTTCATAACTTTCAACAACTATGATCGTGACCTCGCGAAAAGAAGTAAAATACGGAATATTGGATTTAAAATCATAAATCTATGCAGACGGAAAATACAAAAATAAGCTTCTGAGGTTGATGAAAGTGCAGGATCAAGTTATTAGCAGGTTGTCAGTTAAATATTATATCAGCCAACCAAAAAACAGTACCTAAGAAGATAATCGTTATGTTGGGTTAGTAGGAGTTGATTTAAAAGTTCTCCGTTCTATTGTATTTAAAACTTGTCATATTGTCAAGGTATAGTCAATTTTGAAATCAATGAACTGATCTGAACTACATAACTCTAAGAAAATATGTTGGCAACCTGCTGATGAAGCAATCAAGTCCACGACTTTATTTTTGATGATTATTAAAGAAGTGAAGAAAGAAAACAAACCCTGAAAAAGCTCTGGAATATTGAACCTACTTACATAATAAGTACTTGGTACTTCTGAAATGAAGTACAATTTATTTTGATTGTTTTTCCTTTCATTAATTCAATAATTTTTCAATGTAAGTACACAGCGGTACCTACTAGTTTATTCCAGAAATTATATAAAAGCTGATCGATTGATTGAATTCATATGTAATAACCAATAAGAAAAAGATTTCTCACTAGTACCAATTCCTAAGTACGTCATTATAATGATTAGGTACAAGTATAGGCAGTAGTTGAATTGTTATCTTTTCTTTTACTTTGTACTCTCTATGGAACACGCTTTTGTGCCACTTATTTGTGGTTTCGTCTCTAATACCGGAAGAATGGACAATTTACATACATTTTCAAAAGACTTGAGATTTTATATACGTATTCTAGACAATATTAGAAAGTCATCAGCGAATTTTTTTTCTCCAAAATACCCAAAAGTATACTAAATAAGTGAAAAAGAAAAGGCAGGTTTCACTGTATGATCAAAAACGGGGCGGAGCTAAATCACTCTTTCGAGAGAGAGAGTGAGCGAGAGAGAGAGAGAGAAAGTTATTACAGTCAATACGCCAGACGAAGATAGATTCTGTGTCGTCATGGATGCATGCTGATTGGCGCTCTTTAATCGGTGATTACTACATTAATAGAGGTCGTATAGGCTCATTTCTCAAACATCAATGGCATCAGTCATCAGTTTACTTACTAATCCTTATATTTTTCATGTTTCCAAAAAATGTGCGAATTGTCCATTAGATTTCTAAAACCTTTCTGATGCGGAGAAACGACTAATTTCTCTAATCAGTGACTCTACAGGGTGATAAAACATAAGTCTGCACCATTGCTAACTTCTTTATTATTGAAGATACGAGGTCGTTTAAATAGTACTAAGTATTTCTTCTGCTGATTAACATGGTGTTAACAGAAAAACAATTATTGATCATCGCGTTCTCGATTTATTTCAAAAATATTCTTAGTATTATCGATTTCCCATAACTTTTTCCTGAACACGAAAGGTTATTATGAATTTTGTCTTGAAACCAAAAATAACGGAGTTATGCCTATTTTGATTTTTTGAGACTGAACATGAAATTCAAAATGTTTACAAAATAATACATATCGGTTGCCATATTTGATTTTAAACTTATTATATCGTGCCATCGTGCTAAACGTATTTTATTTGTTAACCTCATCTTTGAACAAGTAAATCAATGAAACAATAATAATAACATTTCAGAAATCATTCCTCGAGAAAAAAAATGATCACGTCAAATACAAAAAAAAGCTTGTGTCCACTATGTTGGTACGTACGAATATCTGGAGTGGAAGTTCTAATCCTTGAAAAGCTAGATTAAAATAAACGAACCAAATTTGAAAACAAAAGACCCCTATAGCTCATGTCCAAAAATGCACAACAAAAAACCACCTATCCTATAACAATAAATCAAAATAAACCTCGCAATCCAATTTATTTCTTTTAAAAATCTGAGTTACTACCTCGTAAAGGTTAAATCATAACCGATTTTCGCCCCGCTAGCTCGTCTGTCCCGTCCATGAAATTTTACTCCCAGCGCGCATAATGAAGTTTTACTTCAATAAACGTAGACAAAAATTTATATCTACAGCTTCTTCACTGCTTTTCTGCGGTTACGTCACAATATTTCACGATTGCCAGTATGTCGCTCTAGATGGATCCATTCAAACGCTGGTCGTCCAGACATACGTGACATTTTTGTAAATGAGTACGAGAGATACAGAGGGGTATGACTATGACGTAACCGCAAAAAAGCAATGAACAAAAAGTAGTATAGTATACCTAGCTGTGATTCTTCAACAAAATAAGGCGTGTGGCGAATCCTATATTGGTGAAACGAAGCGGCCACTGACTGTTAGACTTAAGGAACACAAAACCAGTAATCAGAGAGAAGAAATCACAACGTCAGGCATCATGTTTGGATCAACCAACATCAGATCAAGTGGTCGGAGTCTTGAATTCTACACAGGGAGTCTTACTGGAGGAAGCGGAAGTTCTTAGAAGCTGCCTTCGTCGAACAGAACGAAGGAATTCTCAGTAACAACAGCATCAAAATCCCGAACATCTGGAAACTTGTGCTTGGTTGGACCCCTTCTCTTAAGCTTGACAGACCATAAGATTCCCTCATCCTTGAGTGAATTTCCACGGATGATTGCTTACATACTTAGTATTTGAGCCTGTAGCCTAAGGATGAGATCTCGGTTCACACCTGATGATGTTAAAGGATACTAATGATCGAAACGTCGTGTTAAGACGATGGAAGTCCGCGAAACTCTGCGTCTTTGTCAAGATCCACATCGTCTTCAACGTTCAAACAAATAGGTTTTAGTTCTTAGAGGGTGAAGATTATACTTTTCGAAATTGAATTAGTTATCAAAGATCTCTCTTTATGCTTAGCATCTATTAATATTTCCAGACTTACATCTGGCTGATGATTAACTTGAACTCTAAACTCAGGAAACTATCGATATTCGACATTGATATGTAATAGTTTCTATTTAAATGTTCCTATCGTCATCAAATATTGCTTATATTTATTCCGCAGTAGTAGTACCAACATTATTATTTTGATTAAAAAAAAAAGCGGAATTCAGAGCACTCCGTGTCTTACATTGACTCAGTTTCAATTTGAGCATGCTTTTAAGCCATAAGCAAAATATGTCATGAAGAAAACCTTAGCAGCGCCATTTTGCACTCAACAACAGGTATGAGATACATCTGATCAAGAATCTTGGGATAATCGAAAATAAGTTAGTACATAATGTAGTCCATTTTTATTACCCATACTTATTTCGTGCACATTCAACGAAATGAATGATTCAAGGAGAAATGGCGCCGCATGACATTGGTCCGAGACTTCCTGTTTAGAAATACTGGAACCAGAGTAACTTATCAATTTAAATACTTGACACATTCGTATAGCGGAAGACCCAGTCTTATCAACGCCAGAATCACCAAACCATTCATATAGTTCCATCCAAATACAGAAGCAATAAATATCGCATCGGAAGTACCGTATTAACCGGACTAATAGATAATTAACGCATATGATAATCGCGTTCACCTACAAAGCGGACCGGCTCGAGCTGCACTCCCCTCCTCACCAGCCGCTTCTCCCCTCAGGCGCCGGCCGATTTAAATGTTACAACACCCGCTGCCGTGTCGTCATAAACGCACCGTAAATAATTAGAGCGCCGCCGAGATTCGGCTTACGCATTTGACAAGCGATGTTGCCACATTGTTCGAAAAATGTGGAGAGTGAATATATGAAATCAGCTGTGATATCGATCGCTAAAGTAGGGTCTTTAGACCGAAGGCGACGTCTGCACTTGACAGAAAATTAGTGGATGACAGGATGCAACTTTTTTTGTAGGTGTCAGAATCTTCAAGGGGATTGGGATAAGACAGTTCCAGCTTCACCAAGTGTTTAGTGTCTCCTAGGAAGGGCCAGAGAGGAAGCTGGAGCGTGTAAACAATCTTGTAGAGGCGCCTTTTTTTTAATGATATTTAAAGCTTAGAGAGTGGTAATAACCTACAAATACATCAGCAAGTAAATATGAAATTTGCCTGTGCATATAATTACTTTATCATTGTTTATCAATCAATTCTAAACAAATTGATACACATAAAAAAGTCGAATCAATTATTTCTACCCCTACACCCTACACCTATGACCAAAGAGGCTAGCGAAGTTATCGGTTGCAAGTTGCAATTATAATTTTAGCTTTAAAAATGAGTTTGTGAACTACCTATTTTCCCTATGAGAATAAAATGGTGAATAACAGAAATCAGACATTCAGGTCATCGAGGAAATCCATAAAATTAAATCATAAATGTGATTTAAATGTCATGTTAGTAATTTTAGTATAAAAAACTCAAGACAAAATAAATAAGGTTAATCAAAAAAAAATAAAAATGTGGCTAATTCTTTCTGCTCAAGTTCATTGGCTTGTTGCACTGTATCCATAGTCCAAACCAAACAACTTTCGATTCACGTCATAATTGCCACCAAGCGAGTTTCAATGTGATTTGCAGGTGACCAAATCTGGCCACCAGTAAACTTCATAACAACCAGCCTGGTGGCAACGATGACGTAGATCGAAAGTTGTTTGGTTTGGACTATATAATATATAGCCTTACAAAAACACTCATACTACTACTACTTCACTAGAAGAACCTCTTTCATAATCCATAGATAAAAACAGTCACGTTAGAATAGTACTACGAATTCTCTCCAAGGCTAACCTCTAGGAAAAGGGTATGGAACCTATTCGGAGAAATTTTCATGATCATTATGGATGGAATATGGAATCGTGGATCAGGTCGTTGAACAAAACATCTCAAAGCCAAGATCTGTGGATGATACTAGTTACAATGCTTGTAAATGCATAAGAAGTACAGATGGTAGATATCTATCGGAGAGTAGATGTGAAGATTAGGAAAACTATTGATGAAGATTGATCATGCAGTGATGTGACACATTTTAAATTAAATTATAAAAAGTTTCTAACTTCCGGAAGGTTCAAATTCTTGATTGGCGTTGGCCCCTTATAAAGGTCGAGCTAATTGGGAAACGTCCCAGGACAAGAAACAAAAAAGAGAAAAGAACGGGAAAAATCCAAAAGGCAAGATCGCTGATTGTATGGTACATTCATAACCAAGAAAATGAAACAAGAGAGAAGAGAGGTCATAGCTATGAAAAGGAGGAAGATGTGAAGAAATTAAAACGGATTTGAAAACCAAACTGATCCGATGCTGGGGATGTTTGTAAAAAACCTCCGATCAACTTCGGTGGCGTGTAAACTTAAACTATCCTAGCAAAACGCCAACCATCTGACTAACCCGCGGATAAAATTGTTCGGCGGATACGGGATATAAAAGCACGATATTAGCGTCGGGTGTGTAAACTAGACTACAGCTCTTTCGTTTTAGTGAATTTTCGAATGATTAAACCAGGAAAATCAGACCTTCTCTGGTAAACCTTGACTTTACCAAATTGAATTCTATTTGATAAGGTTTTTTTTAAATGTTAAAATAATAGTTTATGCACAATGCACCTGGGGTCGACAATTCGTCCAAAATTATAATTTTCAGTATGACGAGAGTTCCACGTTAGAATATTAGCAGACTATTATAGTAACAAAACTATTGTTCAGGTCACAAAATTGAACGTTTGGTACATTTTTTTGGTGCGTTTGTGTTTCTTTGATGTTCTCATTGATCGTGACGTCACGAAGGGAAATGCGCGTTTCTGCATTATTTACTGCCGTAGATTTATTTTTTTTAACGTTAATGTCATCATTACTAACGTCATTGTGTATATCTCCTGCCAATTTATTCATGAGGAATATTAGAACATTTAACAAAAAAAAAACATATTTTCTAAAACAATCAAGTTACGTCGTTTGATGCTCCGCCCCTCTAGGATTTCAAACTCCGAAAAAGCGGCAACATGGCATTCCGCCGACCCTACCAACGGACACTCACGACGACTAGTCTTTCGGTGACGTAGTCTGAGCACAGACGTTCCGTAGACAATTCACGGCGATGTCGGTAAAATCGATTTCCTACCCCCACCATTCCACGAGACTGATCGAGACAACAGCAGCGGACTGTCAGCAGCACCAGTCGAGATCCGAACATAGACCGATGAGTAACGTGATGGCCGCAACGTGTTACCCAGTTTCGTACGAGCTGGCCTCTCCAGCTCAACGTACAGTGTCTTCGGTTCAAAAGGATTACTCTAGACCTTTACATGTGGATTGTAGTGTGGAATACGAGCTTCCCAATGCAGCCAAACCACCTCAAGGAGTGAGGAACGAACCTCTTCTCATGATCCATCCTTGCTACTTCCGCAAGATTGAAAGCCAGAGGAGAAGCCCTTTTATAAACAATCTGCCTGCAAGACCTGCCAGTGCAATGAAAAGAAGAAATATACCTAGAGGACAACAAATTCCCCAACAAGTGCCAGTACAAGCTGCACCTTATCCGGTGCAATATCAAACGCAGGAAAGGTCCCTATGGGAACCTCAACCTCCTCTAGCGCCTAGCCAACCTTATTGTAAAAGGGAAGTGCTCGCTTCAGCATGTGCCGCATACACAGCTGTCACAAGCCGGGATACAGCTAGTCTTTGGCCAGAACCAGATTGTTCTCCGGAAAGACCAGAGGACAAACACATTCTGTCTGGCAAGTACAGGCAGTACCTTAGGGCTCATAGACTGCATCCTTATGTGAGTTCGGCGATACCTCTGGCGTCGACCTTTCCACATCAAATTCAGCAAGTGTGCTATAATGTGTGATCACTGTGATATAACCTTTCTTTACCGATCAGGTTGATGCTGGTCGAAAAGAACGGAGGCTGGTTTTAGTGGTTTCCGTCACCCTTCTTGTGATAATAGTGTGTAAATGTGCCGACGACGCGGCGCGTCGCGGCGCAAGCGTCCCGACGTCTCGGGCGTGGTAGTAGTGATCCAGATGATACATCAGCTGTGCATGTGTTTATCTCCGACTAATAGCCTTGATACTTTCATTTATGTGGATTAGTGATCTTAACTCATAGGTAATCAATTATCGACAGCTTCATATCAAAATTTCTTCAAATTCACTATTTCGACTACATACTTAGTTTGAAATCATCAAATAACATGAATCTCTCAAATTGATTTGATATGACGCTGTTAGCAGCTTCAAAAATATTCAGTGCCTGTAAAAGTGTCTACGACAAGATTTCCTTTTATTTTGGTAGAGATTAAAAGACTGTACCGCCAGTACATCCCTAATATAAACGTAGCTTTAAACTATTCTAAACAAAATCCAAAAGTGCTTATATAATCTAGTGAGGACCGGAAGTACTAATGGCGAGGGTATTAACAATTTCTAAGAATAGACCTCAAGAACTAAGTGCATTGCATAACTCTGAAAATGTTATAGCTTTCTACACATAATCCAATTTGACAAGTCAGTGGAAATTTTAATTCAATTGTCGGAAACTCAGTTGCACTCTTCGCCGTTCGTTCGTCAGTATTAGGTATATCCGGAAAACTTGCAATGTATCTTATATTTACGACTACCAGTATGGACTTTTGATTATAAATGTCTCTAAAGCTTTTGCAATTTAATGGTCAATAAATTACGCCCCTGGTACATGAAAAGTGCTTTTTTGAGAATATTTTTAGTATTTTACTATAAAGTTGATTTTATAACTCATGTTAAAAGTAAAAGCCACTTCGACGAGTTATATTCACGCCATATTGTAAATACGGTTCTTGATGTAGCTGCTTATCGTAATTTTCTCTTTCTTGCGTATTCAGTAACTACATACTATTAAATACATTTTTCCATGTTGTTTATTCATGTTTGATTGAGTGTCATACCTCCTTGTCTCTTACACTATAAATATTATCTAGCTTACTCTTAGACTGCTACTCCAAAGTCGATTGATGATTATTTTTGTAACGATTTTTGCTGCGGTTAATAGCGCGTAACTGGATTCTTGAATGTTAAATTGATCCTAACTGAAAAACATTATTTATCTCTTCAACAGGGTACTAGGTATTATAATTCATGGGAATATCCTTTAGATTATTAGTATAATAATTTCTATAGTCCGAGCATATTATTTCTGCTCAACCACACTTCTATGACTAATGACCATGATAATTACAGCATAACTTATGGCAATTAAAAACATCAATTGTTGCATGCGGACCTATAAGTGCTTGAGTAAAACGGAGGGTTATTGATTGTCCAATAAATGAAAATGTGATGTGGCATGTACTTTTGGGGTTTGACTTTATTCAAAATGAGTATTTCTTATCACATTGAAATATCCTGTTTGCACTTTAAATGGTTTTGTAATTACCTACATACTTTACCTGCTGACACGACATGCATAATATGCAAATCGAAGCAACCTTCATTTACACAACATCAATTTTGAATTCTGGTATCATTGATACTTTTCACTTGGCACAAGGATTGCCATCCGCTTTAAAATAAGCACTTTCGATTGCCATTTATTTTTGAAGTTATTTACATTGACATGCTCTCTTCAATGACGTTGATTTAAGATTTTCATTGTAGCTAATATTTTTTTTGTTTTCCCTTGAATATAACCAATTTTTCGTCACTTTATCACCTCAAACATAAAAATATATAAATATATATGTCTGTTTTACTGCACAGGCTTGGCATAATTTCATACATAATTTATGATATGTTCTCATCGAGTTTAAAGATCTTAAACTTGCAAATTCATAACCTCGATTCGAACAATTCTAACTTGGCTAGCATTGAATCTTTTTCCAGTTAATCTTAAGTATGCCCTTCGTTGTTATCGTCGTAGTGTTTTTGGCAATTTGAAGAACAGAAACGAGGTCAGCTGGTCGATGTCGAATTATTACAAAGATAACAATACGTTTAAATTTTTACGACTAGGTACCCATGATTATTGTGTTGGCCGACTGTTTATTAATTTTTTTCCGAAATGATTGAATGAGTAAAAGTATATGCCATGTCGACTGTCGACATCAAGAAAACTTCCGTTGCACTTAAAATTTTGGTTATTTTCGATCTTGGCCTTACAATAACCGTTACTGAGGCAAATAATAATTATTGTCGATAATAGAATTAGGTTAAAAACTCCTAAATTGTGCGGCGTAAACAAAAGATTATGATGACTTGAAGTGAGAAGGCTTTGCAATTGATCGCATTACTTCTATCAAAAACATCCCACGTCTTTCATTAGATTTAGTATTTGAAATCTATACAAAATGGAAAATTGATATATGTTTCAAAACTTATGGCAGAACATTACGGGTCTTTTATGTAGTTGTATAAAATACATTGAACACTGAATGTTCGTAGACAATATGTATTGGTATTGGTATATAATAATAATTGTAGTTACGTTGGTGAAATCTATCTTTGTCGTAGACGCTTTTATGGTTGGTTTGACATAATATTGACTGTTCCAACTTGATATCATTCAAACGAAGTCTGTTAATTTAAACTATTGTTATTTATTTCCCTTCACTGATATAGTTATTGATAGTTCGTTAAATTTCGACTGAAAGAGAATTCTAGTTGTATTAGACATGGGTAGATATTTTTTCGTTACCGTCATATCATGTTCTTTTTTTAGTTGATTTATGTTTAGTAGCATTCCAATTGATATACATATAGAACACGATCCATTGGTGTCTCAGAATATTATCTGCTACTTAGTTCTCAGAAGTATTTTCTATAGGCAAACGAGTGTCAAATTCAAATATATTTTCAGAACTATAACTCGATAGTGTATACTCTTGAATAGAAATAAAACTTGACACTCAAAGCAGTCTTGTGATCGTTATACTTTAATCTGCTTCAGTTTCCAGTTACATCTTTTTTGAGTGTCATGTTTTAAACAATTCTAACGTAAACAAATAATGGATACAACTACCATTACACTGTTCCAGAATATGTTTGAACATTTTCTGCTCCAGAGTAATATCTATATTGATGGCTACTTTCTACACCAAAGAAAATATCTATATCACCTGTATATACGAAACTGTGAAAAATGGCGGATCATGATATGTTATATTTTGATCTAGCTGCAAAAAAGATATGTGAATATGTATAAAATATCGTCAAATGTACAGCTAGTCATAGTCAAGATACGCTTATAAAGTATAATAAAACGTGTTACTGTTTTTATAGAATGAAATTTTGTTTTATTCACGAAATAATATTTTCCCTATTTCCTCAAACGCCTCGACGTTTATTTTATCAAGACAGAAAGAATAATATAAACAACCGGTTCATTGATTATTCTTGGTAGGTAGTGCTTTTCGCAGCGCATCTGTTATTTTATTTGTGAAAATAATTGAAATCATCACATATTTTTATTGTATTATGAAAAAAAAAGTCTATTCGTTTGACACTTTTAACCACTTTTTCGTACTATGGTTTCTGTGAGAATAAACGAAAGCTCTAAGACAAAAAAACTTTAATGTCCGCTTTTTAATAAAGTATCGTTAAATCAGGTAGGTACCTAATTAAATACATCTCATGGACGATAAACCTGCTCCACTTTTAATATCAGTGACGGCCTCTATTCTTTCAATTAGTAACTATGTGATAATTTCATTCACAGATGACGATAATATCATGAACTTATGAATAGGTCATGCATAATTTGATAAGACATAAGCGGAATTACACAAATTTGTCTGCCCTTTTTTTACTATGCGCGAACTGCTGTGATTTTCGCTCTTATCAAAATTTATGCTTACATGTTGCATAACAATGATGAAGCCGATTTTAAAAACAGAATTACTGGATGAGTCGTGTTTGCTGAATCATCCAAGTTGATCATTATTATACTTTCATTGATTTCCCTGTTATTTGTTTCAATGTCTTTCCAAAAACAAATTGAAATCAATTACTTTTACCAAGAAAGTTTTATTTTGTTCCACTCATTTCGCTAAAGCTGTTTGCATTCCAAAAACTGCTTGAATTTACGTCGTGTCCATCAAATCCAGACTTTAATTCGAATGTTTTGATTGCTATTAATATAAAAATAAAACTTTGAAGCCGTGATTCAAATTGGATCAAACTCAGTTAATGAATTTTGATAACAAAACGTGGAAAACTTAGTGGAATTATTAGGTCAAAATAATACATTGAGAAAGGAAGCATAATCAACAAGGTTTCTTTCCATCTCCTTTTCCCTTGCCTTTTCCTTTAATAAAATGAGATTCAAGAATGCCAGATCGTTATCTATGTATATTTTGATGCGACATTTTAGATTTAGGTACCTTTACTTCACCATGGAAAATCAGTTCAATACCAACTTATGAGATTATTTTTATCATTCGCCTGGACGATTCAGAATAATCTCTCAAAACGTAATATGTAGCATAACGATGCTGTAAAGCGTAAAACCTAGAGATAATTACTTATTTAATCATACTCAATTCACCTTTTATATTTTTATAGTTCATATGATGGTTATAAAACATAATCTAACTAACTTGGATGGCAAATCTCCTACTGCGCCTTATCTGCCATAATAATCTCAGCTTACTGCTATTCAACAAGACCTACAAATGTAATAAATTATTGCTAGCAGATCTAAAGGGCAAATCTTCACAATCCTGAGCTCGTGCTGAGAATATGAGGAGGACCTTCTCCAACCATTAAAATTATCTTATAGATTTTTTCAACATAAAGTAAAAATGAAAAATATATGAGATAAAAACAGGACTTGCAACGAAGATATAAAATGATGAAATCAATTAAACTATAGTTGCTGACATTTATTATTGAATCATTTCAAAAACATTTTCCTCAGACAATATTTTCCAGGATATTTTCAACTGTAAATCAATTCATTCTCTCGGTGCAACTACCCTAAAAAAAGGAGAAAACCACTTATATCATATTATTATAATGTTTATTGCACTATTCTCATACTAACTACTAGGTACATACATACTCTACTTACATTACATACTATACGATTTATGTAGTAGTTGAAAGATAATTTGTATCACAATTTCTAGTAGGTTGGTATTCGAGTCTAACATTCATAATAATAATGACGATGTTTTTGATAATAATATGTTAATAACGAGGTTAGTGAATAATGTCCTTGAATTGTCATTGAACTATTAAAAAAAATTCAAGATTACATATTGGAAAACTTTGATCCCTTAATATTTGTCCATTAGACATAGTGGCGAAAATAAACTGGAACAACAAGAGTATAGCTACTGCTACTAGTCTTTAGAGTAACTGAAATCAAAATCTATAAAGGATAGGTTATTATTGTTGTCATTGTCACGGAAGTGGACTGGTTAAGACAAAAAAAATGTTGTTTTGGACGTGTCACTCATAAAATTGAATCAAAGCTTCAAGGGATCTAATGGTCCGAGAGATGAAACTACATTCTGCTGTACCAATGTTTTTTGTCGCGATGAGATACAGATACATTTATTTTCATTCTCAGAAAAATAAAGTAATAGCATGACTAAACAGATCACTTATATTTACCCGAGTATTCACCTAAATTTCACATCATCAAATCAGTGAACCAATAGAGTGAGTTTTCCTAAAAAAAATTCATACAATACGTTTACTTGAAATTTGTGTAATAGGTGGTTAACTTTTATTATTTAGTCAACCTCAGTGGTCATATTATAATTTTTGATCCCAGAATTTCACCATTTCACCTCCGTTTACCTGTCGGGGTTGCTCAGCTATAACATTACAAATAATTTCTAATGGTTCTTTTGAAAAAGAGATACGTAGGTATACGTTATTTTCTGTTCCATGAAATCCAAGATGAAATCAATATTTGAAAAAATGATTTTTCAATTTGGATCATCGGGTGCTGTATACTTACATGAAATTTCATGTAATTGACAGCTTACGCGGCAGTTTCTTGATAAGTTACCCCAATTTTAATTGACTACTGGATTGATATCGCGTGAGTCGAACCATCTATCATCAGAGTTTAATAAGTTTCACTTCATAACCATTTCAAAACTGTTATTATGAGAAAGCTTCATTGGGCAATGAAATATTTTGCATTGACATTATTGTGATGATTGCATGAATTGTTGAGCACAAACGAAAATTGCTTTTTCTTCATAAAAGCAGTTCTTTGTTGAAGCATCAAGGGTGAGGGTTAATCTTCCTCTATAAAAGTGTCTGATCTCAGATCTCACCTAACCCTAAGTGTCCTAACATTAAATCGTGATATCAACCAACATGATATTTCATGTTGGTTATTTCATAGGCTCATAAGCCGTTATTTCGTTATATGGTCAGGAAAATCGCAAAATGTTTATAATAGTAACAACAATTTTAATTTTAGATTTTAAATCTGGCCGTTCAAAGCCATTAATAACACGCTAGTTAAGAAAATTTTCAAGAATATTTCTGGGGAATGGGAACCTAACTTTATATCCGTGTTAATGTAAATGTAAATGTGTTATCCCCTGTGAAATCCATAGAAAAGTCAACAATTCAAGCATAATATGGCGCATTAGGATAAAGAATTACACAAACATGTTGTGTCGTTTATTAGCATGTTTTATTCACTACCATTTTCTGATGTCACAACTTCTAGTCAATATTAGATATACTGGTGGCTAGGATGTCTACAAGAAATATCAGTTGGTATTCGTCTTTTGATGATGACAACCATTTGATCCTGATCACTTGGTTCAGTATACTTATAGAATCACTCAAACGTCTAGAATTTAGTGAAATTATTTCTACCTTATGTCTGCTAAGAATACCAAAATTTAATTTACAAGTTAAAACATGGAAATTCTAGAACAGCTTAAATAGATAATCTTGTGTAAATAAGTGTTATGTCACTAACTTTTGACGTAAGGTTATATTTGAATCTAATGGGTTGACGAAGAAGGATGTTCTAGATTCTAGACTAACGACCTTAGTAGAACTAATCCACCAACCTGTTGCGTCCCTGCATAGATTTTTAGAAGGAAGGATGCCTCCAACCCAACTGTTTCTTTTTAATTCAATATACCTACGTTTTTTTTTACCTTTTAAATGAACAAAGTAAGGAATATGATAATAGTATAGGAGACAACAATTGTTGTGACGATGAATAAGGTTGAGATTGAACACATCATATTCCTATGCACGCTAAAAAAAAAAAATAAGGTGTGGCCATTTGAAAAGGAAACAGAGGTAAATTCTGAACGAAAAAGCCCTCGGAGCCGTCGATTTTTGATTGAAGGGGGGAACCATTTCTTTGGCTTTTTGACCCCATAAAGGGCAAAGCTTTACCGGGGGTTACAAGGGCACAACATTTTAAATGCAATGAGGTGTTGAGTGATACCTTATTTTGAAGGTAATTTTATGTTTACTCCCTTACTATCTCCAAAAGGCTTGTGGCAAATGAACTTATTTTTTTGAATAGAGATAGGAGAAATGATAAGAATTCTTAAATACAGGGTGTTCCATTTAAGAAAATGGAAGTTTAGTTTGCCACAAACTTATTGGCACTATTGCTATTATTTTATTATACTATTATTTTAAAAATAAAGCTTTTTGACTGACTATAAAATAAAAACAAAAACATACAAATTCCTCACCATTTTCTCACAATCGTCTACCCCATCTTGGTTGCAACACCCTGTACATAAAATTACTTTCACAATAAGGTATCACCCGATCCCTTGCACAATTTGAAATTTTGAGGGCCCTTGTCACCCCTGGATACTGATGTTATCACCGGTCACCGAATCCTCACTAGATCTTAATTTTGAATTAATAATTATTCAAATCTCAAAAACACGTCATATAGAATAAGTATGTACTGTTCAAGCTCAAAGTGACTTATTTAAACTTACCTATTTTTATTTTAACTAAAAATAAAACGTTATTCTATTCTTGCAATAATCAATGTCATTGGCAAAGCGATAAAACGAAAAGACTTTTAGTAAAACCGATATAAAACGTGACTTTAAGAAAATGCTAAGAAATTCTACTATGCGATGTTTTGGGACTTCGTCACGTTTTGAGGTGATTTTGGTGTTCATCAGTAAGTCCCAATCCCATAAAAACCTTTCCTTGATCATTTTGTGCAAACAAAAATATGTGTTAAGAGTTCAACTGCAACTAGGTTAAAAGAAAATAATATGCGGATACAAGTATTTGTTTGTGCGTTAAATATACATAAAGTATCGCAATGATATTTACAATTTTAATTATTGTGTATATATTACTTAGTCAAACTGTGAAATATAACTATATACTTTGCGAATCCTGTTGGTGAGACGCATGCACTTTTATTACATGTATTTCCTGTACCATCAGCAAAAAACCTCGATAAACCCACAGTCCAGCTTAGTTCATATCACAATTCGCAAATTCATATTTCTGACGTCACTCTTTAACAAAAATATGAACACGATTTGAGCGTGGCGTGCATGAATAATACAATTAGCGAAATCTAGTCTTTAAACTGTGGGTCATGGTTCCTAGGATAAAAATAAACTGGTAAATTTGAAATAGTCTGGTTATGCAGCGGTGAACAAATATTTTTTGTAGAACCCAGATAACGAATCTGTTCCGGTACCACTGGTTTATGATGAAAAGCTACCTATATTCTCCAGAGTTTGGTAGTTCTCATATAATATTATCTTTGTTTCACTCCTACTCAACTATCCACACTAACAAAACACATTTATGTATACAGGGTGAGTCTCTAACTTGAAATAAATTCAGTGAATCAAAGACTAGTTTTTGGAAATATGCTTGGACACGTTGATTAGTAAATAATTCGAATTTACGTCATCGACCATTTTTTAATATGGCTATATTATTTTTTTACCATTTTCAAAGGGTGAATAACACATGTGTCAAATTTCAACTTTTTATTTCTTTTTTCTTCTAGTCGATGATATTTTGCACATCCCAAATTTGGAACACCCTGTATAACATTTTTGTACATCAATAAGAACTTCTTTTGAAAAGCAAATAAAAAAGTTTTTTTTATTCAGGTTCTTGATTTATTCGAGGTTAGAAACTGTCGCTTTGCATTTAACATGATTTCATTCATTTCCAGCTTAATACTCTCGTAATTTATCGTAAAAAATACAATAGATCTTCTAGCATTTACTTTGTAGGTCAAAATTCTTAATTGCTAATATATTCGACCTCATCAACGATAACACAAATCTAAGTTAATCTGTATGCAAAAAAAAAATATGATAAATTATTGAATACTGATCATTCCATGACGCAATAAAACTACTAAATTATCCAATCCAGTAGGTGCTCATTATTTATTGTCAAGACTATTTAGCTATTCCCAGTTTATAAGTTCAGGTTGTATAAGCCATTTTGAATGATGATCATGAGTAATTTGACTAAATTTAATGATTTTTCACACGGTACATTATCTTTATTGAGTCTCAAAATAAAAATACAATAGTTCCTCATAAAAATAGTGCTTAGACGAGTAATTCCCATTGTGATGTTCATTGTTTTACGTCTAGTACTTTTCCTTTTAAAAACGTGACTTCTACAATAATTGATATTGTCTTATATATATCTATTGTTCCATTGTGAACATACAAGCTTCACGGAATTGATTATCTGATTATTAAAGGATGTATAGAGATTAGAAATCACAGGATAAGCTTAATTATGATTCTTGACATATTGATCAGAACTTGAATTCAAATCGCGAACTTCAAATAAAAGAACGGAATGTGTAATCTGCAACTTCGATCCGAGAAAGAACTTCTCAAAAGCGTCGTTTCAACATTTTACTGGAAAAGTATTATAGTAGCTGCTTTTAACTAAATATGTGGTTGAGGCTCCGGTCGAGAATTCGAGTCGACGGCTCTTTGATATTTTGCCGCTGTCGAGTTCCAAACCATTTAGAAACTTCACAGACTGTGAAGGCCTGTGATTCCAGGGGCGCCGAATCGAATAACGTGAGTCGAGACATTTTTATCAGGTCCCTCAGGATAGGGGGAAATGAAAATAATTAAATCAAAGAGTGAGACGTTTCAAGTAGGCGAGTCAGTTGATGAGTACCTATTCAAGAACATGTAAACATAAATGTGGAAAATTAAGAGTTGATTAGATTGTACACTATACATGTCTGGTTGGAGTTATCCTCTGATTTCTCGAAATTCTTCAAAACTGCGACCGACAAAAGAATTATGCATTTTGCAATTTAATACGGGAAAGCTTATAATGTTATACAGCTATCAATAACATTAAAAGATTATTTCATATAAATGTTAATGCAGATTAAATTAAATGTCTGGTGGTTTATCTGCATATTTCACTAGATTACCAAATTACATAAGAAAAGTAATTACGTACAATCAAAAGTTGTTTTCAGAGATATTGTAATCACTATACCAAATACACCATCAACGTAATTTGATAATAAATAATAAATTCAAACGTACATTTCATGAAGAAGTCGACTTATCAAAATGTATACAGAAAATATTTGAAAAGCAGCATATCATCATAAGGTGGACACAGGATGTCCACGGTCGATTGTAGATAAGAAGTTCAGAAAAAAGCATCAGTTCAGCGATTATTGTGGAAACTGGTTTTCTTTCAATTAATTCTGTGATATATGAGATCAGTAACTTGGAAGTGAAACAAAAAAACAATAAAAAATTAAACAGCACCGCAAAATGTATTCAATTAAAACAATGAACACCTCAATCAGTTCTGAAATCATAATCAAAATTTGTCAGAAAGATATTTTCAATTCGAGCCGCAAACTCTCTTTCACAAGAGAAAACAACTAATTTACTTGATGAAAATCTTAGAACGCCTTAGGAAACTTGGCTGAAGTCTTAATTCCTTAACTTGTTTCGAGCTGTGAAACTGTAATTATCAAGTAATTGGAGCATAGTCTATCATATTCGAAAAAATGAAAGTGAGAAACATGATTATTTCGAAAATCTTTTCAAAGACCCAAAAGTACTACGTTTTATTTGGGTGTTTTAGAATAAGATCTTGATTCTTAAGGGTGAGAATACTGAGAATCCTCGAGTGATTTAAAAAAGTGGTTTTCTACAACCAACGAAAACTATTTTTTGGGGGTGAAAAGTATTTTCCTACTTTCAACAGTGGTCCGTATTGAAACTCACGACTCATTAGAACGTTTTGAGATGATAACCCACGAGGTAAGGAATTAGATACTAGAACCCCATCTGATTTTTCGTAAAAAACTTCCCCCTCAATAAATTGGTTCAGGTGACTTGATGATCCTCCTAAATGTGTTTATTTCTGATGCAATAACGTGGGTGGTAAGTTTTAAAATGTACACCCTGTATTATAGCGGTATGCACACGAATGGTTTTGATTTTTTTCCTAGGAAGCCGTTTGTCGGACAAAAAAGTCAATCGATCAGTTTTACATGCTAATGAACAGCAATTCCGAAAACCATGTTTATTTTGAAAAACGCGGATCATTTTTATCTTCAATAAAATACCCATACCTACGGGAAAAAACGTTTCACCCTCAAAAAAGTGTTTTCATGGATTGTACTACCCACGAAATTTCAAAAAAATTATTAAAGAAAGCGGTCTCCATTCAATTTTAGAAAAACCTTTTTTTTTTAATTTTCAACTCCCTGTATATTCTCTAGAGCGTGTGCCCAAATTTAGTTAACAAATGTAAATAGTAATTTATTCAACGAGTGGGAAATGGTGGATATTATACTCACGAGGATGAAGTTTGCGTTTTCATCTGAGTGAGTAATAGCCATTTCCCGCGAGTAGAATACCATACTTTTTTTAATTTCATTTGGACGGCACTTTTTGACATCTGTACTTAAAGTGAGTTTAGGTTGTTAACACAATGACTATAAAACAAGTATGGACGGTCAAATGGGCTCTTTCAAAACGATGGATTTGGAGGTTGACATTTTGTCGAATTATCTGATTGGCTCTAAAACAGTGGGGTAATGAAATAAGATCAAAAAAGAGTCACTGGTATGAGATACGAGTCACATTAACCACTAGAAAGTGGATTTATAATACATCTATCATTAAAAAGACATAGAAAAACTTTTCTATTATCGATTTTAGAGAAAAAAGTATTCTTCATAAAGATTTTTGCTTTAAAAAAACATTATCCAGAAATTGAGTAATCTGTAGCACGGGGTTAAATCTATATAAGGGCAGACAACATCCGATTTTAATTTTTAAGAAAAAAATTGTTTGAAAAAAATGTCTATAATCACATAGGCAGGTTCAAATATCTTCCTGTTTGTGTTCTCATAACTCAAGAAGCGCCGAGAGAAGCTGAAATTCAAATTTGACTTATCAGTTTAATCCGGAAATAGTCCAAGGGCATATGTAGTTTTATTCGTGAACTCACAGTTGATTTTGAGAACTTGAGATTTTTATTTGAATTTTTTGGTTAAATGTCATCATCATTTGTCAGCATTTGCCATTTCCTTTCAATCAATGCCAATAATGGTGAGTTGAGGTAGGTACGTATAAAACATCAAGCTGCGTTCAGATTAGATAAATATTAGCATTGTGTGGTGAATGTGAATGAGAAACGGCGAATAGAATAGTGATATTGTATTAGATAAATCTGTGAAACCATATTATTATTTGTAGTTAATTGACCTTTTGTTTAAAAAAACATTTTCAATCGAAAGTTTCTTATTTTAATATTTACTTACAGACAGGCGAGTGAAGTCGGCGGCTTTTCCAGCTATAGTGATAGGTATATGAAATTTCAAGTTGATATTTCCCTTCTATTAACGGGTGCCCATATATAGTTAGCGAATGGAAAACTTTTTTACTATCGATTTTAGCGTGAGAAGTATTCATAATAAGTTTTGCATGCGAAAAAATCTGATTCATTCAAAAATTATATATTTTTACATATTATGAGAAGGTTAAAAAGTCCTTGGAATGTTGAAAAAGTGAAATCTTAACATCAAATTTCGTATATCATCTTCGTATGTATCCTAAACAATTTTCTCAAATAATTTTTTAAAAAAAAATTGAAATGGTAGTTTCTAGGGTAGTTTACTCGTGGGTGAAATTGGCGTTTTTGCAATTTTCGGCTACCCTCGTATACACATTACTTAATTCCTGGATGAATCATGTTTTTATGAAAAATTTTTTTTTTCGCCAAAATCGATAATAAAAAAGTTTTCCATTTTACATCGAAAATTAAGCAATTGCGTTAATACGAACTTTTTTCATAAAATCACCTTGTTCTAAACGTATTTACAAATTTTTCACTTTTGCAGAGGTAGCTCCAGATGGTTGCAAATCTTCACTGTAACCATAATATGCAGCTCATTTCAAAGGCCCTGAGAAAACAAACATTTCCGCTGACACATAAATCTCTCTAGGGTCACCTGTTTCCGAGTAAAAATACCATTAAACTAAATTCGACAAAAAAGAAATTCTTTTCTTTATCATGTTCTTTGAAAAATGTTTACACGATTTCTTTATAAATTCTTTCAGCAATAATTCATTCATGCTCTTTTCGTTTGACATCTTCTATGTTTATAAAAGAGCTTGTCCTGACTGACTCATCAACGCCGAGCCAAAACTATTACATATAGAGCCATGAAATTTTGAAGAGATGTTCTGCCAAATTATTTCTAAGTGTGCTAAGAAAGGATTTTGCGAAATTTTATACCTAAGTGGGTGAAAAGGGTGGGGGTAGGAAAAATCATATAATATTGATGACAAATTATGTATTTTTGGTCACATCAACTTGAAACTTCATATAAATAATCTTGAATGAAATTGATTAAACACATGTTCCGTTATTTTTTTAAATTCAAGCCCTAGGGGAGTAAAAAACAGGCTCGAAGAAGGTGAGGTGAGAAAGAACAGTGATTGATAAAAGATTGTGTATTTTTGGGAATATCATCTTGAACTTCGTATAAATAATCTCAAATGAAATTAATTAAATACGTGTTACGTCATTCTGCGAAATTCAAATTCGGACACAAAGGATTTGGTGGAAAAAATCGTTAATTGATTAAAATTAAAGATTATGTATTAATCGAGGTAATATTGTTAACATCATGTTGAAAATTCATATTAACAATCTTGAATGAAGTTTCGTTGTTTTTTAAAATTCAACCCCTAGGGGTGAAAAAGTCGTGCTCAAAGGAGGTATGGGGTGGAAAAATCATAAGATTATGTATTTTTGCTAACTAGTTTTTTTCTGGTTAGCGTCCTTATTATGTAAATTGAAGTCCTCAATCCCACTACTTGGACTTCAATTTTTGATAACATCATGTTGAACCTACGTAAAAATAATCTTGATTGAAATTGATGAAGGGAAAATTCAACCCCTGAGGGGCTGACAGGGGTAAGGATGTGAAAAATCATAAATCAATTGAAAACATTGTATTTTTGGTCATAACGACTTGAAACTTCTCTATGATGATATTGAATGAAATCAATAGAACACGTGTTTCGTCGTTTTCCAAAATTCAATCCTTGAGAGGGAGAAAGACGGGGAGAAGAGTCATAAATCAATAAAAAATGTATTTTTGTCACATCGACTTGAAACTTCATTATGATGAAATTAATAAAACACGTGTTTCGTCGTTTTCCAAGTTTATGAGTGAAGTTTCCAACATTATTCGATAACATTCAAATAATAATTATGGCAAAGCCGTGACGGGCACTGCTAGTTATTTATGAAATTTGCGATTTTAGTCCCTTCGATATGGTTCGCTACAGTAACACCAGAAATGTTAACAAACGTTCAAGCAAGATTCCGAGATAGACTAGGAAAAGATGTAGATGCGCAGAGAAGTAGATTTAGATAACACAGTTCACAAGGTATAGGAGAAGCTTATATGTATTTTTGCTGCCTTTACTAACTTCAAATACATATATGATTACTAGCCTGTACCATAAGACTTTCCGGACACCCTGTATAGTGGACGGCGTCAGTTGCGGTATTTCTAGTGCCATAACATAACTTTTTTGTGCGGCAATTTAATACAAATCCGATAAGATTCTGGAAATCCCTGTTGTTTTTTATACAAAGGTAAGCAGAAAACGCAACCGTTTTCGAGAAAATCGCAAAAAACATAGAAATGTACGTCATTTATCTCCACAACAATGAATGTATAGGGTTATAGAAATAAATCGTAATATTTTGAGCTCCTGGAATGATTCTGAGATTTTCTACTATTACTTACCCTGTTGATTCTAACATATTGAAAAAAACAGAAAAACTTTCATACACAAAAAAAATATTAATCTCAAAAATGTACTTTTCACCATTTTTCTGCTTGGGAGTGAATATGCCAACTTTTATTTAAATAATATCAAGTGGTGTTAGCTATTAATGTCTCGTGTTGACGCGAAGGAGCCACGAATCATGAATTTGTCACCTTATTATACCTAATTGAAAAAAAAACTGATTCTCACTCGGAGATTTCGTAGAACAACAACATTGCTTGTCATTTTGAATTCCTCGTAAGCTGTTGTGAGCTTTATAGCAGGTTGTACTTGACATTGTTAATTTTGTTATAGGACAAGTACAATACTTTTTTACTAATGTTTTTACAAAAAAACTATAAAACATTCAAAATTCGAACTTGGTGGTCAGACATCAGTGGCAAACAAATCATTGCATACAACGAATCATTAATTGATATCGATGAATACATTATACAAAGTAATGAATATGTCTTATAACAGTTTTGCATTTGTAAATAACTTGAATACACATGATGTGCTGCCTTTCCCTGTGACTGGCGGATCCGTATTACATAATGCAGATAGTGATTGACATCATAACATGTGGCAGATTGCGTGGGTACTGGAAATAATAAGGGTAACCGGGTTATTTAGTTTCAAATTGTGACAGACTGACAGGTTGAATCATTAAAATGTTCCAATATGCTGTTTTACTTTATCCTGAGAATATTTTTCTATGAGTAGAGGATATCTTTTAAAATACTGTAAACAACCGCATCAGTGTATATTTTTGGGTTCTCTATTATTTATAGCAGCCATATCAAATTCTGTTATGTCTATACGAATTGTCCCCTTTTTTTCGAAATATAGTCATCCATCATAACCAAAGTTAGCACGTATTCCGTGTCTGAGCCATGTATATAATAAATTATGAACCAAGATACTGTCCTCGAAAAATTTCCACTTCACTTACTTGTGAATTTTTACTCAATTTGGAAAAAAAAACATTTTAGTCTGGACCAACAAAATATCTCACCGTGAAACCACGAGCGTGCGCAAAGTTAATTTTTCCCGCATTCAAATGTCCAACTTATTGTTTTTAACTTCGTTTCCATACCAGCCAAATTGTAAAAAAATGTACAAAAATGTGCTTGTTACTGTTCACTTTATAGTCACAATAAAAGACATGATTCTGTTTTGAGTTGAAAAACACTATTCGTGGATTCGTCATTCTTTCTAACAAACAATTTAATGAAGAGTGGCTCCGTCAACTATGACAGATTAATTGCTTCAACTGTGCGCATCGCTGCCAAGTTTTTTTTATGAGGTTTCCGTTATTGAAGCTAAAACACATAATTAAAAGTCTTTCATTTTTCATTTCTAATTTGGAAATGCTCATAGAAAAAATATTGTTCCTAGAACATGCGCAAAAGTGTCCTTCCCTTCCTTAAAGCTCAACTGCTTCTGCGTGCGGGAAAGCATCACTGCGCAGCTGGGAAAATGACTATTTTTGTTCTTAGGCTAGTTGCTGTTGCTCTTTACTCACCAGATCTAGCTCCAAGCGACTTTTCATCAAAATCAGGACTCAGGACTCAGGAGGCCATAAACTAAGTCACTGTTTATAATGTACAGTTGGTCCACCTCGTGTCAGAACGTTTGAAGATCGTGTCCTCAAAAGAATAAGTAAAAAATTCGCAAACCGGCCGAAAGTCAGTCTCACGAGGGCTTCATGGTCAAGACTCAAGGTAGAAAAAGGCGATCGATTCCCACCGCTGCACTGAAACTCCAACCTCGCATTTCGGCGGCACCTGATATCATAATGGAAGCTAAAAAGGACTGAGAGTGCGACGAGTGGAACGTTCTACTCTTGACTTTCAAAGCATTTATCCAATTCATAGTTATCAATATTCAAGTTAACATTCTATGCCTTATTGGGGATTCAAACTAAAGCGATACGACCCCTGGCGAGAAAATGATGAACAAATAAGTTAGACATTGATTTTACAGGCTGCCTTTGTTTACATTGAAGAGTTCGTATTTTTCTGGTTTTCAAAGTGATATTTGTCATATTTTTGACATATTTTATCGGTGTATGTTCAATATTACCTGTACACTTGCTGATTATTAAACCTGCCTAAATCTACTAAGAAGCCCATAGTTGTGAACTATAATAAAAGCTTAATTCATGTTAACTAAGCAGTTGAACCCATATAAACAGACTCCATCATGATCATTTCTAGACTCACATTCCTTGAAAACACTGATGATGCAATTTGATGGCCGATTGCACCAACCAATTTTGAGGATACTTAACGGTAAGGAACCCTTAACTTGACAGTTTTTCATGCAAGATTGTCAAGTTAAGGGTCCCTTAGCGTTAAGTATCCTCATGGCCGATTGCACCAACCTATTTTGAGGATACGATAACGTTAATTATCCTCAAAATTGGTTGGTGCAATCGGCCATCAAAATAGGTTGGTGCAATCGGCCATATGATTGATGGATTGATGTTGAAGGTTTAAAACGGTTTCATTAAAAACTGTTCAGCATTTAAACCTGGTTTTAAAGAATCTGACATGATTAGCTAATAAGATCAATTAACCTTTAACGTTTATTGGCTTTATTGTGGTTTTGAAGTGTCTTAGTTTCAACAATCCTTAATGCTTTTTAGTTTTATGAAGCTCTTATAGTTCGGGTTAGTGTGGGTTATACGTTCTTGATTCTTGATTATGACTTTATAGTTTTAAAGTAGTTTTAAAAATTCTCCTAATGTACTTCAAAAAAGTTGTTAATAGATCCGCTTTATTCATGGATTATTTGGTCGCTGAAAATCGTATTTCACTTTCTCCATTGTCAAATGCAATCAGGAAGCTTCATGAAAACTTAACGCTCTAAACTTATTCGATCTGGTTATCATCAAGATCAAGGCTAATTTGTACTTATTGGTAGGAACGATAGAACCTGACTCCTACCCTCTTCTTTAATCTTCCATGCCCTAAATTGGTGATAATAATAATTGGTTGCTTAAGTGAGCCTCACAACTCGAAAAAAATCTATTGAAATTATAAATAAACGATCAAAGAAAAGAGCCATCGAGAACCGTAAAATTGGAATCATTTGGTGAATCTGGAAAGTATTGGCAACATGGCTTTGGAAATTGTTTACATGGAGTTCTGAGAAATCATGTTTATAGTTCAACTGAGCTATCTATAAATATAAATAATACTGACTAACTCTGCAGTACCTACTTTGAAAACCTATAGTTATTGGAATCTATTATGAAAAAGGCGCATTTTAAAAAGCCGCTCAAAAGTAAAAACAGGCGCGTTTTGCTTTTTCTAGGGTATGTGCTCCTGAACCTGTATGGACACATTATACTGAAACAAATCATCTGATCTGAAAGTTTCCTTGTCGACGATTTCATTCAATTTCCGGCTGCCGTTTTACTCTTGTCGAAATGGGTGGATAAAATAGAATGGATGAAAAAAGATAATCAAGCTTAGTAGATTACAAAAAACGAGAAATTAACCAATTAAAAAGTAGATATTGATTTTTAAAAAGAGTTATCATCATTAGAATTGATATATATGTTTTCAAAACCATTTGGACTGGAATTTCATATTGACGGAGATAAATTATCCTTAAAAAGGTACATTTAGCTAACCATGTCAAGATTGTCAAGTCTATTTCGAAACCACGCTTATTTATTAATAAAGTGGTTTTAGAAGGATCTTAAAAGTAACTTTGAAATTGGTAACATTAGGTCATGCGATCCTAAAGAGGTTTTTATTTTTGGTTTTATGGACCGCTTTCAGTATAGTCCAATTGGTTTTAATAGCAGCTTTATTCCTTTGCCTCAAAGCATCCTAGAAAGTCTAAATGAAACCGTTCGGCATACTACTTGGGCAATGAGTTCGATGAGTCTTGCGTTTTTGAGTCTCCACATGCTCGATGAGTTGTCCTAATAATTTATTGGATGCTGTTGATTGGGATCTCGAACTCCTCTGCTTTAGTTGCTGCGTCATCACACGTTCCATGTTTACCTTGACCTGAATCATTTTTATTAAAAATGCAAACCTTTATTCCGATGACTCCTTCAAAAACTAGCACCAAGACCACATCATCAAGACATTCCAAATTCAACAAGATATTCAAAGAAAATTGATAAATGAACTCGGCATCATCGATAACGCCATAATTATTCATTGTAATATCGACCGTAGCACATACTTATTAAAAAGTTGATTATAAAAAGTAGACTATGGCTTTAATTGGCTCGCATTGTCCACGCTTGATAAGGATCTGAAAGTAATTTTGTTGCTGGGAGCACTGCTGGAATATTTTTTAGTGATCAGATCATATTTTGTTGAAAATCGTCTTTGGTGGCGTGGTTTTTGTACATGTAACAAACGGTGCCAATAGTCTCTTACCCATATCCAAAATTGCTTAGTCAAGTCTACAAAAGGCGTCAAAGATTCAAAATAAATTTGGTTTTTTCTTCATTTTTCAAATCGATTTTGATAATTTTTGGGACCTAGTCTTGAAATTACGTTTTTTGCTTCTATAGCGAACGGTTGTGATTGATGTGTTATAAAAGTGACTTCACATATTGTTATTTCTTTTGATTTTTTTTGGAATTGGCTTTTTGATGATTCAGATGTTTTCATCCAATAACCCAGTGTGTAAGAAAGTTTTTTCATCTCTTGAAAAAATATGCTGGGATAAGTAGTTATGCTAGAAAAAAAAATCAATAGTATGATATCTGTGAAGCTATCAAAAGATTCAGCTGCATATGACGTCACTGATTTTTTATGGAATTGACTTTCTGTTGATTCAGATGTTTTCATCTAATAACCCAGTGTGCAAGAAAGTTTTTTTATCTCTCGAAAAAATATGCTGGGATAAGTAGTTATGCTAGAAAAAAAATCAATAGTATGATATCTGTGAAGCTAGTTGAAAAAAAAATTTTTTTGGCACAACCACTTATCTTGGCAACATTTTTCAAGAGAGAGAAAAACTCCCCAATACATTGAACTTCAAGTTAAAAATATCTGAACTATCAAAAAGTCAATGCCAAAAAAAACCAAAGAGATAACTACATAATATGACGTCACCTTTATAACACTTCCGGTTAATTTCAGCTGGTCGCTATAGAAACAAAAAACGTTATTTCATGGTCCAAGACTAAGTACCAAAACTGATCAAAATTGATCTGAACGTTTTTGGAAAATGTAGAAAAAACCAAATTTTTTTTGAATCTTTGACGCCCTCTGTAGACTTGACGAAGCAATTTTGGATATAGGTAAGTTTGCCTAGATAACCTTATTTTTGGTCAAGGAATTTGTGGTTAAGCGTTGTACAGTCATTTCAGGGACACCCTGTATATAAATAAGCGGGATGCAATTTTACACGTTAAAATCTTTTAATGTTTATTTTCCAGTGTATTATGATTTTTTACCGTCTCACCTGTAAAGCTCTCTTCGCAATCATTTTACACGAATATTTTCTCTTCAATTACGACCAAAATTGTTCACAGACCTACCACAGCGCCTAAGATAAAACCGAAAGGAAATTCAAGCGACATCATTTCACACTTGGCTGCAAGACCGTTGATAAAATTTAGAAGCTGCCATAATATATCAATTATGCCCGACAAAGCCAATGTCGGTTTCTTTTCGGCTTCCAAAGGGTTACATTTGCCGTAAAATAATTTATTTTTTTATGACAATGTACTTTTATTACTACCCGTAAAAGTGAGCATAAACAGAAACACCGATTTTAGCGTTGCCGTATAAACTTTTATTGTAAATAGCCAGTGTCAACAGAATAAGCGTATGCGGGTCTGTATTGGAAAAATAAATAAGCACTAACAGAGCAGCACTAAAAGTTTTGGTGTATAGTAGAAAGCCATGTGCTAAAAGTTAATGTTTGAGGTTTTTATAAAGATGGGTGGGTCAACCGCCGGATTCTGAGTACTAAAATTTTTCTAAATGGCCATGTATAAGTGAAGTGGTTTCTAGAAAAATTAGTTTAGTTTGGCCTATGGATCATTCAGAATCGATTTCAATCAGACAGAAAAACAGCAGTGGGCGCCATGAGAATTAATAATAGCCTGTTGAGTGGAGAGCGCAACATGATTTTGCGCTATATTGTCTCAAGTGGGTCCTACGTGAATGTCCCCGTTGTTAGTAATTAATTGTTATACTCGCTCGATCAAATGACGTATTACATTTCTCATTACGATATGCACAAAGAGGAAATGAGAATCAAACTACCTACGTCGAATATATTTCTGGCAATTCCATATCGCAAAAGTATGTAACAAAAATGGAGGGCAAAAGAGAACCATTTCAATATCCCGAATATTTGGAAACCTCTACCAAGTCGGATTCCCAATGTCGAGCGCCAGTGACCATCGGTTTTGTGCACAGTCGAATGATCTTCACAATTGGATACACACTAAGGAAAGGATCGTATTTCAGAATGACCTTCAAAAATACAACAATAATAATTAGAATCAAGACTCAAAAGTCCGTAGTTCTTTTTAGTTTTTGTTCTTTTATCAATAATCCACCAGTCCGAAGATGCTTATCGATGAGAATCGAAAATAACCAATTATACTTATCCCAACTCTTGTGCCATGACTGAAAGCTTTCAGGAAATCTTTAGAAGTCTTTCATTCGAAATGAAAATGCCAATGGACAATCTGCACATTTTTTAGAAATATGAAAAATATAAGGATTCGTATGTACTGATGCCATTGATGTTCAAAAAATCAACCCACGACCTCTATTGATGTAGTAATCACCATTTGAAGAGCGCCAATCAACATCCACTACGTCACAGAATAAATCATCTTTCTCCGTCTGACGTATCGACTGAGATGACTCTCTCTCTCTCGAGTGCGTAATATGGCTCCGCCCCGTTTTCGATAATACAGTGGAATTTGCGTTTTCTTTTTTATTTATTTTGTGAAATTTTGGGTATTTTGGAAACAAATTTTCGCTGATTACTTTCTAATATTGTCTAGAATACGTATATAAAATTTCAAGTCATTTGAAAATATATGCAAATTGTCCATTGCTGCCCACGCGCTCCGCAGGAAAACGACAGACTTGTCGAATGGGATTAGGGGAATCCACAATAAATAAATCCATGAAAATACAAATTAACCTAAAGCAAATAAATCTAGAAAAAGCACAAAAAAATCTTAAAAGAGATTATAGTAATATAATAGTATTCCATCATTTTCATCAATGGTTGATGAACATAAAAATAAACAAAAAAAATATCAACAAGCGTAAACAATAACGTCAAACATCAAAAAGTATGGAAAGCATACCATTTGAAATAAGCTCGTTCGACATATTCTTTTTTATTACATATTTAGGCGTAATGTATTTAGTACTTGTGCAAAATTTTATAATTTTCTGAACTTAATAAACAGGTGATATCCATTGAAGATGCATATAGTCTTACCCTACATATTATTTATCAAATCCAATTGACTCCGGATGACCATTACAAAATATTATTTTTTTCAGTATCATCAGTATTTCAAGTGCAGACATTCTCAGTCGCCAACGTAAGTATTGTTACGAAGAGAATGAGGATAATCACTTTTGCTTTTGACATGACAAAAAGGTAATTATTTTACCGACAAAATTTATAAAAGGAATTTTACATCAACTTGTCATAATTCGTTTTGAGAAAAAGCGAGCAGGTATTTAATTTGTTGTGGAATATGAGGTGTGAGGCTCATTGAATAAGTTGATGACATTTTGGATCATGAATAAATTGATTAGTCTACGTACCTGTTTCTTCCTCTGAAAATGATCGTTATTTAAAGCCGCAATACTAACATTGACTATAATAGCAAATTTATAAACAATGTTGATAACATTGCTTGAAATACCTGACAAGCCGTGTCTACTCGGAAGTTTTTATTACAATAAAAGATAATGTAAATTGTAATTTTTTCTCTGAATCCAATAAATTATTACCATTCAATTGCGGTTATTCTCATAATAATACCAATCTCATTTGACCGTGAAAATGGTTACCGAGAAGAGAACAGTTCAACAGGACATTATCATTATATACGTTAATAAAGAGATCTCATGAGTGATACCTTTCAATATTAATCAAGGTCACAGCTCACAGCTTCTCAATTTCAAAAATCAAATACATGGCGGAGCTTGGTATTGGAAAATGGAATAAAGCGGAGACTGAACCAAAAGTCTTTTGTTTTATTTTTTCCTGTTTCATATACACCCTAAGAAACATTTCTACGTCTTGCAACTAGATCTGCTCGCAGACTCTGACGAATAGAAAAGTAAAAGTAGAATCGCTGCGTTTCGATTCTACTCGAAACTGATAGAATCGCATTTTGGTACTCTCATCAAATGCCTTCAGAAGAAGAAAATGAGTTCGACCATTTCCAGAAATACTTGGGGATTTTTGTGTTGTAACACTCTCACACCGCTTGAACAATTCTTCCAAGTAGGTTTAATCGCTTCGTTTCTATTTTACTGCGTTATGAAGGAGAACAGGATTACGGTAGAAAACTCCATGAGAGTGCCAATTTTCGATCGAAACGTCACTTTTCCATGCGATAATTCTTTTCTACTCATCAGAGTCCCACTGCAGACCTGTTTTGACGTCAATAAAGGGAAACATTTAGGTTATAAAATGTGGCTATACTCCAAACTTGCGAGGCTGCACGTTTTGCCCACCTTGCTGTCTATTGGTAATGAAGTGTGACCACTAAACAACGACGCGAACGTCGCGAATAACTACCTAATTTTCAGGTCAAACTCTGACGTTCAGCCGACGTCGGTCACTCTCCTACCAGGTTTAAAGTATAATTCACAGTATTCACAATACTCTTACTTACAATATAACACGGATTAAAATGATCAGGTGAGCTTCAGGCTTCAGATAGAACTCAGTCATATTAGGTATATAAAATCGGTCCTCGTCCAAATTTGTGTGTACAGGATGAGTCAGTTAAACGGGAAAGCTAAATGGCGCTTTAATAAAGATGAGCAAAATAGATTTGAATACAGAATGCCCCAATGTTTGTGAAAATGTTTTTCAATGTACAGGGTGTATACCATTTTTGCAGAGCAGGCATCAACATAGTTTTTTTAAATTGCAACCCCTCTCTTTAAATATTTGAATTTGCACGATTTCGGGCATCTTAAATCCGTTTAGTTTTTGCAATCCGTTCAAAAGTTAAACTTGACCATACTTTCTGTACTCTGAACATAATTCATCTTAGACCTGTCAACTCCTTCTGTGCCAAGAATTAAGCCATAGTTTTAGTAGTTCTATAAATAAGCGACATGGCCTTCTCCATATTTTGTGTTATAATAAGCAAAATTGTGATATACACTGAACCAAAAATGTACAGGGTGTCTATTTAAGAATGGCAAGGTGCCAGATCACAGAAACTAGGCATCCGAGAGATTTTGCGGAAAAAAAATTACTGGGTAATATGAAATAGAGAAAATGCTGGAAATATATCAGAAGTTCCCAAGATCGCCACAAGATGGCGTAACGGTGCTATCAAACCACAAAATCGCTGTGTTTTCGTGATTTTTAAATACAAACAAATACAAATGAGTACCGTTATGGATTCCTTGAGAGATTTCCTTCAAATTTGTTTTTTGATTTTTTTTCCTAACATGTCAAATGAGAAAGGTATCAGCTATCAAACCTTACAACGCAAGAATGCTCATAAATTTGAAACAACCCAACCGATTGACGCGATCTTGGTCTCATATGAAAGAGCATGATCTGCACTTCAAAACACTTTTTTGGTTTTGAATTTTTGACCTTCGCCGTCGCCGCTAGATGGCGTTAACTGAAATGGTAGCATGGTTTTGAGTTTTTTCCAAAAAAATCAAATGTAATGGTTCATTAATTTTTATATATTTTAAAAGGGGATATATTTTCCTATTAAAACAATTAAAGAAGAAAAAAATAATAAAAAAAAACAAAAAAAAATCATTAATTTTTTTGTTTTTTTTTATAGGAAAATGTATTCCCTTTTAAAATATATAAAAATAAATATACCATTACATTTGATTTTTTTGGAAATAACTCAAAAACATGCTACCATTTCAGTTAACGCCATCTAGCGGCGACGGCGAAGGTCACAAATTCAAAACCAAAATGTTTTTGGAAGTGCAGATCATGCTCTTTCATATGAGACCAAGATCGCGTCAATCGGTTGGGTTGTTTCAAAGTTATGAGCATTGTTGCGTTGTAATGTTTGACAGCTGATACCTGTCTTATTTGACATGTTAGGAAAAAAAATCAAAATAACAAATTTGAAGGAAATCTCTCAAGGAATCCATAGCGGTACTCATTTGTATTTGTTTGCATTTAAAAATCACGAAAAAACAGCGATGTTGTGTTTTGATAGCACCGTTACGCCATCTTGTGGCGATCTTGGGAACTTCTGATATATTTCCAGCATTTTCTCTATTCCATATTACACAGTAATTTTTTTTCCGCAAGTCTCTCGGATGCCTAGTTTCTGAGATCTGGCACCTAGCCATTCTTAAATAGACACCCTGTACGTAAATCCAATGAAAAACTTTATCAACACATTCAATTTATTTATAGATTTTCAGCAGATGAAGAGATTCATTGTTATAATAAAAAGTGCTCCATTGATTGCGTTAAAACAATTATTAAAAACATTAATAAAATTGAACTCATGAAAATTCTCATCAATAGTGTAAAAATAATTCATTGTTTCAATGCTCCCAGTTCATTAGTATCAAAAATTATTTCATCAACCTTGAGAAATATATTCTTTGTATTAATGAACTTTTTCCATTGTATTCGTTCATCAAAAGGAACAAATCATTAGGACAATGAAAGTATTCTTTTTATCAATGTGGTCGTTTTTATTTGATCCATCAATTTTTTTCATTGCCCTAATGAAATCTCATTCATTGATTTGATGAAACTATTTAAATTCATTATTGAATTTTATTCTTAAATTTGAAGATATTTTCATTGATGTTAAGAGATTGAGATTGAAGCGTCTTCCAATTTTCCCAGTAAAGCATCTACTGATTTGTCTCTTACACAGTTTTCTGTGGTCGTAGAGGTAAAATCTTTTTTAGGGCTCCTCCGAAATCATCCAGTAAGCCATTCATTGTACACTCACTGAATGCCAGCTTGGAATCCATATCTCATCTATAACAAAAATTATGTCCTCACATCTGCAAGATTGCACACAAGAATCCAAATTCTTGCCAGCCTGTACCCAGATAGAGTTTTTAAGAAAGGCACATTGAAAATGATTTCTGAAGTTTCTTTCGAGTTTTTGAGGAAGTTTTGTCGATATCTCCAGCATGCTTTCCAAAAAGTATCCAGTTCTGCTGCCAGATTATCAAATTTGAAGGCTCTTGAACAAGTACCTATGTCTCTTACGTTTCTTCCTGGGTATTCTAACACTTTTTAAACACTCGAAAACTAAATACTCACAATTTGCATTCCTATAGGTAGACGCAAACAAGGTTATAGAAATAACAAATAACTAAGTATAATATTTGAATTCGAATGTATGAAGAGTGCATGAAATCAGCGTTGCATGAATAGAACCTTGTTCTCTTTTATTTTTAGAATTGGTACAGGGGCTGGTGATTTGTGAATGGGGCTTTTTTTTTATGAACAACTCATTGCATAAATGATTCTTATTCATTAATAGAAATAATAGTAGTTCTTGTCCACGGAAAGTTCAGTACATTGATCACACAGCAAAGGATGAAGGCGTTCATCGAACAACAGTGAGTAAAACTGTGAAACTTGTATTGACTAAAATAACTGAAAAATCACATATTTGGATACGTTTTCCCATAAATAATATTGCTGAAGCCCAACAAGAGTGGAGTGTCAAGTATCAGTTTCCTTGTGCATTTGGTGCCATAGATTGTACACAAATAAGAATTCCGAAACCATCTAAGCATGGAGACGAATACTATAACAGAAAAGGTTACTTTGGCATAAATGTACAGGCGACATGTAACGCAAAAGAAGAATTCACTTCCATTGACAGTCAGTGGCCTGGGTCAGTGCACGACAGTAGAATACTAAAGAATTCTGCAATTTATGTCCAAATGAACAATATGCGGCATAATAATATGGTGTTATTAGGCGATTCAGGTTATGGAATCAATCGTTGGTTGATGACGCCATACAGAAATCCCGAAACTGCTGAAGAAATTGCGTTTAACAGACTGTTTACGAAAGAAAGAGTCATCATCGAAAGGTGCTTTGGCCAACTGAAGAGAAGGTTTCCAATTTTGCAATATATGGTTAGAGTAAAACTAGACAGAGTTGCATCTGTTATTATAAGTTGTGCTGTACTTCATCATTTATGAAAGTATTTAAATGATCCACTTTCTGTCGATGAAGAAGATACCATGAATGAGGAACAAGAAGAGGATTACAATTTAGAAAATGAAGATGAGAATGTTATAGGAGAAGGGGAATGCAAAGAAGAGAAAAAATAAAAAATTTAATTTACCAACTACAAATTTAATTATTATAATATATCAAGTTGATGCTAAAAACTATTGAAACAAATAAATATACAATAGTATGTGTGACTGAAAATTTATATTATTATGTTTCATAATTTATAATACTGTATATATTTTATTTAAATCTAAACTGTACGTTGAAGTTTCGGGATCTTGGCCTTGGGGATCTTGGGTTTCGGGTACACTTTGACGTAGCTGGTTCAATAAAAGTTTTTCTCGCTCGATCTGCATGCGTGTAAGTTTTAATTGTTCAAGAAGAACTGATCTTTGTAGCTCCACTGTGGTTAATGTTGCAGTCTCTTCTGTTTCTTCCACTTGCAGCTTATTTTTTTTTGGTTTTGATGGTGTAATGCCAGGAGGTGGTGGAGGAGGTCTGACTAAAACATGCTTTATTCCCGCTGTTTTTTGCATTTCTTTAACATTTTCTAATGGCTTCAATCCCATTGTCGCCGCTCCAGGAATTTTGTGCCATGTTGGATTTTTGCCATCTTTATTTATAATATCCAACAATTTTTTTTCCCAATCTTTCAAAATAATTTTTTTATTTCCAGTTGCCTTCATATCTGTTTTCTTCTTTAATTCGTTTTTCATATTTTGAATCTTTTTTTTTAATTGTTTTATATTAATACTTTTTCCATAAATTGTTTGGTATGATTCTTGCATTTTAATCAAGGAATCTTCCTTCTTTTTTCTAATTAATGGCAACTGCGATTTATCAAATAATACTCCGTGATTAGATAAAGCCTCTATGAAGCGCAAATTGCCACTTTGTTCTTCAATGACGTCGGAGTCATGAGATTCACTACTACTAATGTCATACTGGTCACTCATTTTTAACAAATAATTTTACGACGTGCGTTTGCTGATGATTGTAATAACGAACTGAAATGAAAAAAAGTTGACAAAAATATTCAATACGGCCTGAGAGTTGAAAAAAGATGTTAAAAAAGGACAACAATTGATAAGAACAACAGATCTGATCACTGCTGTGAGTCTAAACTTAATTTTTTAAGTATAAGCTTATAAGTATAAGCAAAATATTATTCAAACATTTTTCAGTATGTACTTAAACTTATAGCTGAATCTAATAAGATTGTTCTTATGCTAGAACTTAATTCTTGAAGTAAACACTTTCTTTTTATTCACACTACCCAATATGTATTTAGTTTTAACTGTAACACAAGTTAAAATATTCGTTTCTATTGCTACGTTCATAAAATTTGAATAGTGATTAGTTTTTAAAATTTTATACACAACTAAAAGGACATACCAGCAGCAGCAAAAAATTCTAATGCTGAATTGGAACATACATATTGTAATAAAATCATCCTCTACATCAGCAGAAATTGATTTATGCGAGCAATTATAAATGTATGGTATATTTCGTGTTTTCCATTTTGTTTGTGCAATAATAATACATGTATTCTCGTTTATCTGCTCTGCGTGCCAATTAATAAAAGATAAACAAAACAAAATTGGCTGTTTGCCAACGATGTTGATCATAAATATTACTATTTCAATTTAACTGTGTTTTTTTTATCAGCACATATCAATAAACGAGTTCTCGGTAACAAAAACTCAAACTTGATTGAATATAGATTGTTGAAAATATTTATGATGATATTCAACCCTTCTATCGAGATCCTCCCACAAAAATAGGTTTGAGAGAAAATCATAGACTTCCCTGAATTCCTAAAACACGACTTTTTATTTTTTGTACAATGTTACATCGATAATTTTATCTGCACAAATACTTGATAATTTATTACGGAAAAACTTCGTTCTAGTTTAATCCTTTTTCTTTTGTCACCAGTAATTATGCCAATAACAATCGAACTACACAACTTGTGGGCGAAACCTCAGGATACATGAGCCCATATAGATCAATAAAAAGAAACCCTATCAATGCTAATCATTCGTGACGCAAATCAAATGAAATCTACAACAGCTGAATACCTACCAACAATCAGAAATTATTAGCTTGGCTTGAAATGAATGAGAATTGCTTCGCCTACGTCAAAATCTACTTAACATGTTCCTCATAAGTGCTTTGCAAATTTATTCTGGCACAATGTTATGTTTCAAACATGCCTCGGTCTCTCAATATTGATTCACAGAAAAAGCACTTACGAATTGTTATGAGATTATATGGATTGCTACTCAGTGTTTTCAACTGGAAGCTCAAGTATCTTGAATCATAATGAATTAACTCACTATCCTGTTTTTCTATTGTTCTTTCATACAATGGAAAATCTAGTGTTGCGAGATGTTTCACGGCATTTTTGACTTCAATTTTAATCCAAATAATCCCAAAAAAGGTCCTTTGAGTTTTTTCTCCGCAAAGAGAAAAACCGACTGTTCCCAAAACTGAAAATTATTGGTAATAAACAGTTTGAAGGACACTGATATGGTTTTCATATTATTTTCACTCAAAAACCGTGAGTTGAGGAAAAAACTCACCAGTCCTTTTCTATTTAAAATTGAGTGAATAATTCCAATAAAAACTATTTCCTCCTTGACGTACCTTACCACACACTTGTTGTCTATGAAGGGTTCTGGAGAAGTTGAATGAGGCCTTATAGTTCAAAAATATTCACCTATCATACATACTCTGACCATGTTATCAAAATTGGAGGAAGCGTTTTCAAGAGAAGGAAAAACTCCGGCCATCGGTGCATGAAAAAATAATAAAAAAAGACCAACCTGCATGATTTTATACAACGATAGAGCAAAAACATTGAGGATTGAAAAAGAGGTGAGCTTCGCAGGTAAATTTGCGCCGCTGGCTTTTTTTTTTGTAAGATTTCCTTTCTTTTATAAATTTTTTTGTCACATTAGGGAGTTTTTGAACCCCTTATTAATTTCAACGTTATTAACGTATCCTGCTATACTAAGCATGCGCAGAAAATTAATAACGGAGAAGACACAAAAAAGAGATTTTGAAGCTCGTATTTAACGTTTGACGTTGTGTCATCACCATGTCATCTCTGTCATCATATAGTGATCAGATTTGTTGTGTTTTTGGTTGGACCAGATTCAGACTACCAAATATGAGGCTTACATCTTATTTCACGTCCTCTTGGCAAAATGGCAAACGGGAATCATAATAATATGCCACCATCTACATTGAATTTGTGTTCAAAGTTACTTTCACGCCAAATTCAATGTGGATGGTAGTACATAATTCCCGTTTGAGAAGCGGAAATCTGTCACTTCCACTTCGAAGTTAAATTAAATGTTACTCAGGCAAAACCATGAGTATCATGAGCCTGGAATGATAAACAGGACCAGTTTCTGTTGGATATTTAATAAAAAGACAAGAATCTTACAATTCCAGTGCAACTGTAGTCATTTTTAACAATTTAAATTGTACTTTGTATGTTTCACGATCTCTATGTAATAATCAAATTATACTGTATATCAAAAATAACCGACGGTTATTAAGCGAACGTTAAGGCTCCGTAGATAACGTAACACGTTATCGGTTAATAACCGATTCGGTTATTTCCAGACATCTGCGCATGCTCAGAATAACCGGCAACGTTAATAACGGGTCAAATAAGAGCTTCAAAAACTCCCTATTTCCAGTGGGGGAAGTTCCGTTGTATTGGTCGCTCATGAGTTAAGTTCGTATCGCCAGCGATTTGTCGGAGATGCATATTAAAATATACGGGAAAATAATTCTGTTATGCGTCGGGTACACGGGACAATTTTTTTAAATACGGGACTGTATCCCCTGGATTCTCGCACAGATGCGTCTATAATGACCACGAAGTGCCAGCTTGAATGCCCCACAAAATTTAACATAATCTAGAATTTTGTTCAAATAACGATTTTTTGAAACATTTTCATTGAAATCTTCAAGGGTGCAAATATCAACACTTCCCATGGTTGCATATTTTGCCGAGTATTTCATGTGATATGCAGAAGAAGCATGTTTTTTCATTTTTTCTTCAAGCCATTGTTGCAAGTCTTTGACACTGGTTTTGCACCATATCGAGTCTGACGAGTCATCAGAAATGAATAAACAAACGAAAAAGTACAAGAAGTTCGCCACTTCTCTACCACTTCTTCATTTTGCCTTTACTGGTTTGTCGTATAAGTTCAAGCACTGGGCGACCACTTTTCTTGAATTCACTTATTTCTGCAAAGTCAAGTTTGTTGGCAGTTTTAAGTTGTTTGATTTTCTGCACTACCGACATTTTATTATCTCTTAAAGTACACACGACTGTTCATAACTTAAAATCACTTGAAAAAAAAAACAATCCACCAATAATAAAATTATTATTCCACTATGGATAAACTATCTCAAATTAACCTCACAAAAAGATTATCGTAAATGTAGACGATGCGCTTCGCAATTAGCGTATCCGTTACTTCGCGTATTCGTTATGTCGAAAGAATTGTTGGCAGCGATATGTACCAAATTTCAGTGTGGCTCTTGACCCCAGACATGGTTCAATTTTCGCCAAGCTTTATCGCCACATGGGCAACTCCGACGTATACTGCAGTATACGTCGGAGTTGCCCATGGGGGGCTCAACATGTAACATGTATTTTGGAATGAAATTAAACTTGAACGCAAACATTGGTTTTTCCAAAAATGGAAACGGAACGGTTAGCGTCACACCAATCTCTAACCTTACGCAGATCTTTCAAGATTGAGATATGCAACTATTTCTCGCTCCCGCTGGGCCAAACTATGGACGTATCGTCGGCAAGCATTGTGAATGTCTAATGAATATCGGTGTGTCCGATGTCATCCACATATACAACAAGATAAACTAATTCTTGGGAAACTTCTCCATTGTGTCAATTTTATGGTCGACGCAGTCGAGATGGATCACAAAACACAGCTGCCACAAATTCTTCGTCGTTAATAGTCAGTTGAAAAATAAACTTGTTGACGTAAATTGATAATTGCGTCTGATGTTCCTTTTGATTCCTGCAATCCTCCATGGGTATACTCAGCATTAGAAACTATTATATTTGGAATTTGGATCCTTTTTTTTTGTTTTTTATTTGTTTTTCCTCTTGAATTTGTGTTTAGGTCAATGATCTAATAAAAGTTTCCGATGTTGTTTTATACTTCGCTGTTCCTAACCTCAAGAGAATTACGTAAAGCTCCACCTTCTGTGTTCACGATTATGATAAGTTCGTCATAATTTCTGGATAAATTGGGCATCCTGCTTATTCAACCTTATAACCCTCTGAGTGCTCCTTTCATCTTATTTACTCAACGCCTGACAAGGGAATCCCGCCAAAAGCATGGGAATGGAAGTGATTTCCAGAGAAACGGTATTTTGCAATTTATATTTGAGGAAGCTATAGCCTGGCTTCGCACAGCAACAGAAATATTAAAGGCCACAGTAGAAGGTTTAGAATTAAGAACATTGAAAGACTAGAATTAGCATCCTGTCAAACTATGGGCAGGTAGTTTGAGTTTAACATCTCCCTCCAATTATGCCAAATGCTCAATGGAAAATGACTAAATTTCCCGAAATAAAAATTTCAATCTCGACAAAATATGGCAAAGTCAACGTCCTCCGTTCAAGTTTGTTGATTGCCTTGGAACCGGTTTGTTAGGTTATGAAAATTGTTTGTGAAAAGAACGGCTTTAATCGCCTATTTTCTGCGAAGCCCTGCAAACTGCACATGTCCCAATCAATCATTGTTAACACTTATAGGGTCACTACTTACAAACACGAAAAAGTTTTATTGGGGAAACTTCTTACCAAAAAGGAATCAGCTGAGTCAAAAAAGAATCCTTCATATTCGCGGACATTTTGACATTTTCAGTGCGGTGATGCGGCGTTGCCGGACTTTAATAGTCGGGAGCAATTTTAGTAAAATTCGCAGAACCCGCTTCTCGGCTGTGTGGATGTTGAAGTCAAACAAAGTCGTCCTTTACTGGTTTTAGTCTTAAAAAAAAAGACGTAGGTGCCAAAGTTACCCTCCAGGGACAAAGAAACCCTGGATTACCGTATACAGGTGCTTGGATTATAAGTGACGTGTGAGAATTTTATTTGGCTTGAGTATAATTCAAGTGAGCCTAAAAAAAACCGAATATCTCGCTGTCAACTCCAACACCCAGTTTGAAATATTAATTAATGAAGACGCAGAGGTCACACAGGTTGAAAAGTTTAAATATCTAGGGGCTACCATAGACACTTTAGGCATAGGAGAGACTTAGATCAGACATAGAATACACCAGAGCCGAAAAGTAGTTGGTGCGTTAAATTCCCTCTGGTGGGACAAAAACATTTCTATAAAAAACAAAAAACGCATCGGACGTGTGATGGTTGAATCGGTTTTATGTTATGGGTCAGAAATCTGGACTATAAATGCAGACTTAAGAAGAAGGATTCTAGCAGTGGAAATGGATTATCTTCGCAGAAGGGCTGGTGTTTCTCGCCTGGAAAAAAAAAACAATGAGTACATCAGGACAACAATGGACGCCACAGAGACAATAATTGAAAGAATAGAGAGAAAAGTTCTCAAATGGTTCGGTCATATGCTTAGAATGCCAGAACATAGATGGCCAAAAAAAGTATATGGTTGGAGACCACCCGGTAGAAGAAAGAAAGGAAGACCACGACGCTCATGGAACGAAGGTATGAGAAAAGCTATGGAAGAGAGAGACCTGGATGAGATGGACGCGTTAAATCGAGATGTATGGAGGAGAGGAACGGGTGTACAGCTATAAGCTGTTTTTTAGATTAAGTTATATTAATTGTGATATACAAAATCTAAACCCGGAATATATATATATATATTATTAAAGAACCAAGCCTTGAAACACTTGGAATTGGACAAACCCAAACCAAACTTACACCAATTAGACTGGACTTTTGAGCAGCATCAATATTCAGGAAAGTAAGATTGCGTCGTCAGTGCTTATTGTCGATAATGCCGCCACTAATGGATATTTGATCCGAGAACAAAATCCAAATACTTTACAATTGAATATCATAATCGCTGTCGAGAATACAAATCTAGTAGATATCAAAGTCGAGTGGAGCGAGTCAGATCTTCATTGAAAAAGTGGTTTCTTTTATTATTCAGTAAGATAAATCTGCAATAAGCAAAAAGGAATACATTGTATCTCCCAAGACCAACAGACCAGTTATCGACGATCGATTAATAGACTTTTGAATGTTGTTTCAGGTTGTATTGTTCATTTCTACATTACTTAATCTTTTCAATGTTTATTCTTGAAATCCTCCATATTTTTGAATATCATTTTGGAAATTACACATCATGTCATATTACTGGATTTATCGATCAATGATCATTGAATCAATCAAATCATGATTAGATTCACTTCTATCACTACAGTGTTCTTCGCTTGTTGACGTGTATTATCATGTGTCGTGAGTCGTGAAACGACTCTTTTTTTTCTATATTTCCACATCCATGCCATGGCGCAAGGTGAAATATACACAACCAGCACAACGTGAAAATTATAGTTTTGTCCTAATTTTATCCCTTAGATTCATTATTTGGCTTACTCTCAATAAGTTTCAATAAACAGTTTTGATAGTTCTGATCTTCCTTCCAAATTTATTGTTATTCACAACCAATACTTGAGTGGGGCAGTACGTTACACTTATACATTTATTTCCGGAATATTCACTTGAGTTTGATTTTATAATGTTAATCTTACTAAATGTAAGTCGGTACATTTCCAAACTTAACTCTTGATTCTTAGGCCAAGTTGCCTTTGTGCACTCTATTTAATTATTGATCTACACGGATATAATGACCAACAAAATAATTTCTTTGTAATGAAATGATGACTGAATATCCCCTTTTATATACATATAGATATGATGCCAGTATTCCTTGATAAAACCATAATACGGAAGCTTGTTCACCATCTCTTCAAAAAGCACCATAAAATTTTCAATTCATAGCGGAAATATGCTCTTTGCGTTCGGTTGTGTTACTAATACAAAAACACGTAGCCCCGTTGATGGTACGCTATGTACATTTATAGCTTCGTGACAGCAAGAAACTCTGAAGAGCTCATTTTATAATTGTTTCCGTATCACGCTATACAAACAGTATCTGATTAGAGAATGTTCAACAATAATAATTTTTGAGGACAAACCTAAAGTTATTTATCTAGTTAGAACTGATATTGAAGATTACCAAAATATTCCATTCCATCATAAAAGCTTTAGTCTACAACGGTCCAACAAAAGCTTTTTGTGTCTCTCCAAGCAATTATCTCTATTTGCTTTAGCCGTCAAGTCAACAGAAAGTCAATTAAATAAAAATGTAGAGGAAACACGAAGGGAAAACATTGGAGTTGTGTTGTTAACTGTGAACGGTAAGTTTTATTTTCAAACAGAAAAAGCTCATAGTTTGTGAAAATATTTACTTTTACGTGTTGGTTTTCTTTCGTGACAATGTTTTCAAAGTGAAATGAGTGTGATGAAAATTGCCGATTTTTTTACACTCTCCACTATAGAGGTAGTACCCAACCGTTCACAAAACTGCTATAATTTATGTACGCCCTGAACATACTAAGTACCCAATCTATTTTGATGTACCGGATATTTATCTATGATCGCAAAATACCGTTATTCCATTCTGTTTTGCATGGTACGTCTAAGAATTTTATATCCTTGTTCCTATCTGTGCAATGACATCATTGACATTCTATTTTCCTGATTGCGTCCGATAATTCCTGCTGTTGGATGAAGATCCGGAAGTTGTGCGTGCCAGGCTCGAGACACTAGGTGTGTTTGTTATGCTCCACTAGTGCACACTTTTCTTCACTACAACACTTCAGTGTGGCTTTGTTTGTGAAATGTTTGTCTGTTTTTTAGGATAGAATATCTTCACTAAACTAGTAAAGATATTCTATCCTAAAAACAGACAAACATTTCACAAACAAAGCCACACTGACTGTTGTAGTGTAGAAAAGTTTGCACTAGTGGAGTATAACAACATACCTACTGTCTTCTAACTCCCTAAACTTATAACGCCATTTTATACATATGAATACGATTCATCTCACGGAGAGGAAGAAAACTAGATATGGTCTTTAGATTAGTGGTGGGATATATGGATGGACTCTAGAGCCCAAACACATTTGCGGACATATGTTTACTGGACAAAAAATGTTTGTTTTGATGTCCCCTACTACCCCTTAAAGTTAGTAAAGGCCAACGAGGATCCGCCACGCGACTGTCCGGACCGGAACCATTTCTAGGCCTTAGTAAACAACTTATCTCACGCACTCTCAACGAATGGGCATGGGAGAGGACAGTTGAGAACTGGAACAGTAACCCATTATACAGGCAGGCCAAAGAGACCATATCAGAACCTCACAGGCCAAGGACGGCCGAATTGCTGAACAAGAGCAGGAAGGCACTGAGCACCATCGTTGGCATTCTGACAGGTCATTGCTGGCTCAACAGACACCTGCATTTGTTAGGAATAAGCGAATCTCCCCTATGCCCCCACTGCAGAAGGGCGGAAGAAACCTCATACCACCTGCTGGGAGTTTGCGACAGGTGCATGGGGTCGCTTGAGAAGGAAGGTCCTTGGAACAGCCACCATCCCCAGGGAAGAGTTGGGTTACCTGAGCTGGGAAAGTCTGTTCCTATTCACGACGGAAACGGGCCAGTTTGAGTAGCTGGGTCTACTAGGCCTACTTGCCGGGCTTTGCCCCCCCACCATTACCATTACCATTACCATTACCCCTTAAAGTTTGTCGGTATATTTTTCGGACACCATGTATAGTGAGAATTCATACATAATAATATTAGTTAAAGCATGAACTTTTGAAGGAGTCAGGTCTTATCTTACAAGCTATTGGAAATCGAGACAAAAAATCTTCTTGAAACAGAATATTTTCAAGATTTCTCTAAAAATTAATCACCTGTCAGAACCAAGTCAGATGATCCGATGTTATCTTTGGCTCGGAGCTGAATGAAATTTGGTTTTAGAAATCAGATATGATGATAACTAGGGCTCGGATTTTTCAGTAAATGATAAAACCACGAAGTTCTTTCGATTTATATAAAGTGCAGCTTCTCATGTTGGCCTCTTAAATCCACTTCGTTACTTTCATTTTCGCATTGACATACCAAGTTTGATTGGAATTCTATGAATGCGGCCACAGAACCATAGTTCGATATGCCTATTTGTATTCTGTTAATAGACTAGTGATCGACCGATATGACTGGTTTTGCCGATACCGATAATCGGCCGATATCGATAGTGCCCTGGTCATTATTATAGCACCAATTAGTATTAGTAATATTTATTGTGAGCAAATTAAGTTTTATGCCTCTAATTTAAATATTTCAAACTTGAAAACTCTAATTATTTGTGGCGCAACTCAAGATAATAGAGAACTTTGGCACCGCTAGTGTTTTAAAAACACCGTTTTTTTTAAGGGTATTTTTCACAAAAGAAACAGGTCAAACTGGAAAAGAAAAGCAATTTGTCTTTTGCTGTTTTTTTAGTTACCCATTTAAACAACCCATTCACATAGTTTTTAGTGATTCTTTCTTCAAGAGGAAAGTGAGTTCATAGAGAGTTACATAATGTTTTGGACAGCGATGAGAACCTTGATTCAAAACATACATCCGAATAAATTTAGATTTTTACCTATTGATTCAGTTTTTGAAATAATATTTGAGTTTGATTTTTTTCAAGTTCTGTTATGTATGGAAGAAAAATCAGGTTTTTTTTTTATCAGTGGGAAGTATTTTTTCGGAGGAAAATAAAGCGGATTTTTTTTCCGAGGTGTCAAAACACTAGGCACCGCTGTAATAACCGTTAAATTTCATTAGTGTGGGCATTCATCTATATTCATCTTCAATTTGAACTGTTCTTATTCTAAGTGATTCCTCTGTTCGAATTTCTTAAGCAAGCTATACTAGTGATTTTTTGTCATTTATTCTCGTTATTTGGTCGATATGGCCAATATAGCCGATACGTACGTCCGATGCCGATAAATCGATATAACCGATATATCGGTATCGGTATCGGTATCGGTCGATCACTAAAATAGACAATATGAAAATCATTTATTAGTTCTGATGATAATCATCATTCAACATACATTATTGTATCGAGCAAAAAAGTTGAGTTCGCATGTAACGAAAAAAAATTATTATAACAAGCATAATTTTATTCCATGGTAACTTTCACTATTACACAAAAATGACCATAACACAACCATGATGGATGCATCTCGAAAACATCTACATTCAGCAATATCATTAATACTCATAAGATAATTATCATACAACAGCAATCATAATTGTATTGTGAATGTAAAGTTATGAATCACAAAAACAATACTTTGATGATCGGAATGATGGTGGGTGCGGCATGAAGGAGATTCAGAAACATAGATAAATTCTAGCTTCTTGATTGTCATTCACAAAAGTACATTAAAAATGATTCCGATTGGATTCTGATCTGCAGGTTATGGCATAAAAATACATTTCAATATCCGTTTTCTCCCTGTAATATTTTGGTTTAATCTCTCATTTTCATGGCGGCCGATTAAATAAGATTTTTTGATGATGATCTTAACACTACTCCAATGAACAACACTTACACAGATGTGGTGTTCCGGTATTTGTGGAACAGGATATGCCCTTGGATACCAGTTTTTGCTTCCTTTGCAACCGTTTATTGTTTCCGCCGTACTATTGGTTTTGTACAAATATCTCAGCTGCTTTGGAAAAAAGTATTCAGGTCTCATGGGAAGTAAAATGTCGTGAAGTAGTGACATCACGAAGTCTGATTGGCCTACAGTGCTCTGGGTCTAATGCATCTAATTATTCAAATTTATTTTTTTTCTTTTGCATATTCATAGTCGATTCAATGATTGATGATTTTGTACTCATGAAATCATGAAATATACGTGAGATTCATTGCTTTTTCGCACCTGTTATGAAATAGATACTTATTATATTATTTTAATTGCAAGATGAAATTACAAATACAGATTTTGCTGGTATATAAGCGTCTTTTGGAAATCAATGCGAATGGTCAGTAGCGAGTAGCGGGTATATTACAAAAAATCTAACTTTGGTTTTTCCTTTAAATTTCCGACGTTTCGACCGTATAAAAGCTTTGAGAAAGACCGAAATTATACGGTCGAAACGTCGGCAATTTAAAGGAAAAACCGAAGTTTGATTTTTTTCCTATACCCGCCGCTACTGACCATCCGCATTAAATACAGATTTGTTTTTGTTTATTCTTTTTGATCGTGTTTTGTCATTCTTTATTCATACAACTATGAAGAAAAGAGTCAAAATAAGTGAGGTAAAGATGCAGCTATTAGCTTGGATAATCGTGCCCCATTACCCCTTTTCGTGTAGTCGAAGATTATGAGCCAAATGATGGATACATTTTTGAAAACAAGATTATTCATTATTTCCATCTCATGCTTTTTCCAGGTTTATTATGAACAGTATTCTAATGAAAAAACTGGTTCTCTATGTGATAAAATTGTGAAAGTGAAATAAACCATCAAAGACATACAAACTATACTTATCAAATGATTGTACCACGATCCAGATTATTTTTTTGCGGTTAGGTAGGTATACATGGTGCAAAAAATAAATATGTTCAAACACTTCCTTTATACAAAGTGATAAAGAAAGAACTGTAAAAATAGCCTTTTTTTACTGTCTCTCCTTCCCCACAAAGAACCTATGAATTTTTTTTTCATACGCTGAAATGTTTGTTACAACTTTAACTTGGGACGGTTTTCGATTTTTTTGTATTTTTCATCTCTTAGTTCTCAAATAGATGTATGTCATGACATTTTCAGTTGTGAACTTGGATCAAATGGCAGAACAGCCAGTAAAAAATTCGAAAAAAGACAGTCGATCTAGAACCACAAAGGCTATTTATGTCCAATACATCGGAATTCAAAATTTTGAAACACTTTTATAAATCATGTATGATGTTCCGGAAAATAATATAAGCTTGAAGACATGATTTTGTGAAAGAGATCGACAATATTATTTTTGAATTTATTCAAAGTTAAATCTTAATTATTCCGATTATAACAAACTGAATTTGCAAAAAACGTGACTTTCTTCTTCAGACGTCTTGATAAACTTTTTGACAAATCGGTGTTATAGTAGCCATACCCCAGAAACATGAATATGTACATTCCCTGAGGTGTGAAAATAATTATCAGCATAGCATTAGCATTATTAATTTAATGAACTGTGGCTGATAAAACGGGCATTAGTAATGGACATAATAACCTTGTTCTGCTTCTGCTCAACAATTAAATTAATTATTATTCCATGTTCCATGTTTCGTACTGGAATGGTTCAGAATAGGGTTTGCTTATTGATGATCGGTCAACAATTTATACTAAACTGATACATTCTTTAATCCCTGTAACCGACGTTTTATGTTGCATACCTAGCAATTTTTGCATTCATTAACCTCTATCATCAAACAAAATAGTCGTTTGCAGTAACCTCGATGATCTCAGAATATTGTATGTCATATGTTGTTACGTTACGACATTCCGAATATAATACTACACAAAAAAACTACATCTTGCATGCAAATGATCTAATTATTATTTTCTCTGCCTTCCTTAATAACTATTATTTTTCCTTTCCATTCTCTTTTTCAATTTCATATATTGTAGTTTTCTTGACGCAAAGAAATATAGTTTTATCAAATTTTAGTCGTCGAGAATATTTCTTTTCTGCATCGATTTTTCACGATGTCAATGATGGTTACATTTAGAAAAATCGAGGAATATATTCGATCTTCAAAGGTAGTTCAGTTGATCAATCTTCTGATGATAATATATTCCAGTCTTCAAAGCCCTTCAGACTTTATTTGACATTTATCATGGATGAAAGAGAGAGGCACGAGAATAATGTATTGGGAGAGCAAGAAGTGAGTTTTCCGAAAATCTATTCAAGAAACTCATAAATTTACATTCTTAAAGTTATACAACCGCATGTAGAGTTAGATTGTTGTTTTAATCAGTGTTTGCATATTTGTTTATGCTAACGTAGCCCCCATTAATCAAATACTAATAATTATTTTTCATCAGCAATGTAAATAAAATTGTGATTGTTTTGATAAAAATGTCCATCAATTCTATAAAGAACAGCATAAACAGTTCCCATAGAAATTGAGAATCTCCTGTTATTAAGGGTAAAACAAAACAAAGGACTGATATTGAGATGAAAATTTAATATCAAAGCTGAACTGTAGGTAAAATGTGAAGCAATATTCTTAATAAGTAGAAATCGTCCTTGTCTCAAAAAGGTCCTTGTATTTTGTATTCAACGTGAACATATAAAATTAGGCATCAACACATATATTTTAACAAATTATTAAAACAGGTTACATGTTTTGCCAAACTTTGGCATCGTCAGACCTTAAAAATCGTAATAAAATACAGAAGAAGTCATATCACAACATTAACACACACAACAAAATATTTTTAATGACAACGAAAAATCATTTTGAAAGTTACTGTATGACAAAACACAAAAAACCTCTCAGTATTTGAAGCAACTTTTCCGTACGTTTTGACATTTCCGATTAAGATTTCTATATTCAAGCTTGAATACGAAAGTCTCATTGTTGGCTTCGGATGTTTCGTTATTCATGTTTCTCCTTATTTATTTTTTTATCAAAGAATGAAATATTCATGTATTTTTAACCGCTTGTTACATGTCATTTTTGTCTCTGATTATAGTTTATAATATTTTCGAGCGATGTCACGGAATTGTTTATTTTTTAGATTATATTTGAATCAAAGAGTTGAAATTTTCACCACGCTTTCTGATATTGCACAAAGATGGCAATATAAATGAATTCATTTTGGCGACACTATAACGAAACTTCAACAAATAGGCACTTTTTGAACAATGTCGTATGTTAACGAAACATGCTGAATAAAAATTGTCAATAATCTAAGATAGATTTACAATAAAAGTTGGTAATTGCCTAAATATTGTCAGGAGCTTTAAAGCGAACTTCATATTGAAAAACGCACATTTGAAAATTTCCCAGTTTCCTATGAATATTTTCTTTAAATTATTATACTAGTATATACAATCTAAAAATTGAATAAGTAGAAAAACCAATGTCTATAGGCCTCAAATTTAATATCAATGGTTACACGTGTTTCGCCAATCAATGGCATCATCAGACCTAAGATAATAATATGCTAAAAATGATATAATGCACATCATTTATATTTGATAAATTCAAAATCTATAGTGTTCATCAAATTGAATGTGTCTTTTTTGTTCACATTTCTTGATATTAATTCATGATGAGCACCTAACTCTAGTTGATATGATACACCGGAAGTAAAAAAAAGATTCTTCAACATTTTGCTCCAACCCAGTTTTGTAGACTCCAAATATCATGATGAGCTTCAAAAAGAACACTGAATTAGGATATGAGCCATTTACAGTTGACTAATTAAATAATACTGCAAAAAAACATTGTTCATTCAAACTGAAAAAAAAAACATTTTGAAGTAGCTTTGTGCTCATTTTGTCATTTGTTGCAAAAGCTAATAATCGCGATAAAATATTTTTTCAATTATAAGTAGTAGTCATAATAATTTTTCATGTACATAAGAAAAAAGCAGTAGATATGTACTTTTTGGTCCACTCTGCTGCAATTAAGAAAAAATAATCATTTTGCGCGTGAGATGGGATCGCAAAAATAGTATTTTATTTAACTAGCATATAATGGGCCAAATATTACACGAGATTAAAATTTATATCACGAGCCGAAGGCGAGTGTTATTAATTTTATTCGAGTGTAATAATATGTTCATTATATGCGAGTCAAATACAATGCTTTATCTACAACTGTGAAAAAATGTGGAAAAAAAAAGTCACTAAATAAAGCTAAAAATAGTTGTGTTTAGGCCCACTGTCCGTGAATATAGAACCTGCCCGTGGATAAAGAACTATGATCGCTGCGTTACTGGTAATACTCGCTTATGATTGGCCCACTGCCCGTGACTCGTGATATAAATTTTAATCTCGTGTAATATTTGGCCCATTATATGCTCGTTAAATAAAATACTATTTTTTGAAGTATAGAACTTTGAAAAAAAAAAAAATCCAAGAAAGTTATGTTAACGTCCATGGTTTTGACTGTATTGTGAAGATAATGTTATGCCCTTTGCATGGATTTAATTTTCCCAGAGAACTACAATTGAGGAGCAGACTTTCTATATGCATTTTGTCCTTTGGTGAAGATTCAAATAGATACAGTTTCTTCAACACTGTTTTTTAATATGCAAGGACAGAATCTATAATAGAATTTTTGCATGTAGTTATACATATTACATGCATTATTTTTCAAACGCGAGGCTGTTTTTCTTTATTAGACAACATGATCAAGCTATGGACAAGATGCATTCAGAAAGACTGCTCCTCAATTCATTTTACTCCACTTTTAATTTTACCAAACCCTCTGGGACATGGAGGGCTTAGGTTAATTTTCATATCAAAAGTGTCGCACATATTACGAAATTTGGCCCTTTTTCGGTCAAAAAATGAACTAAACCTGCAGCTCAACTTACTGATCTTAATTATTTTTGATAAACCAGTATTTTCATGTTTTCTCTGTGGAAACAATGAATGAATTCGTTTAGGTAGTACCTATTTCATATTATCAGAATCATCGGATAACAACACACACTCCTATTTGCCTATTTAGAAAAAAACTAGTTTTGCCTAATATCATTTCACAAGCGAACAGTATACGAGAATACCTCCTTGGCTGCGGTAGATAAATTATTAGAACTCGCATTTCCCTTAACAAACTAATATCCCTGCGAGAACCAAAAACCGCAGTATAATTTTATCTCTCGTAATAATATATTCAGATTGTCTCAATGATAAAACATACGATATTAGTTTTATATTTATCTCTGCAGATCGGATATAATCATCGTATTACAATGCACCCGCATGAAGGCTTCGTGATATCTCATTTTGCTTTGACCACTGACCATAGATGCTTACGCGGCTGGTGTTACTATTTCAATTATAATTCCATTGATGGAATAGTTTATGAAAATATTATTCTCTATATTACTGATTTATTGATATAATAATCAATAACAGGTTAATAGTTTGTTTGACAATGTGAATCTTGTCAGAGAATTTTGACTTCCCTCATCTTAATTTTATTTTTGTTCACTCTACTCCTAATAACGATATTATAAAGACAACAAAGGTCGGAGTAGTGTAACAAAAAAATTAAATCATGATAAAAGTCCGAAAACCAGCTCCTTAGACTTAGACAACTATACCTATTTTTTCCTGTTAAGAACATGAGATTGTAACCATACGCTCTATTTTTTTTACCAAGTAGTGTGAGTGTGAGAAACTCAAACAATTTATTGTGGTAGAAGATTCAAAATTTCACAGGCTCTCACGGACTATTGAACAATTATTCTATTGCATTACAAAATAATCACATGGTATATCAACACTATGATGATGGATTTGGACTAGTTAAAAAATTATAGACTTTGTAAAGAAAGTTTATGGTTTTGAATATGTATGTTCTGTTCCGTGCACTGTTATACTTGAATATCTTATTTGTCCATTCATTCTGTCATGGGAAATTAAAAGTTTCTAGAAACCTACCCATCCCTGGTCCTTCACAGAAAAACTGTGTCACCAAGTGTGACGTCTTCGCAAGAAGATAGTTCATTTTGTTATAAAAGACTTGATCTATATCACATGTCCACCTGTCGTCCATCCATGCCGAGTGCTTCTAGTGTTCTCATGTCAAAAGCTACGTTGTCAGTGTCCCGTGTGAGTTATCTTCGTTATCAGAAAGATTTAACTTTTGATATTCTTCAATGGTACAATGATTCGGACACAAACACAACGGTCTGTTTTTGACAGTGACCTCAAACTAGAGGCTACCACGATAGAGGAACATACCGTTGTGTTTTGACTATATCGTGCAAAAAACTGTATTCTTTTTTTCCAAAAAATATTTTTCAATTGGAACAAATTCTTTACAATTTGAAAACGCATTCTGAAGCTCACATACCATATAAACAGATTTTAGTATATTTACTTCCCGCAAACCATTAATTTAAAATGTGTAAAAGAGCTGCCCGAACGTCCGCACCATAAATATTTGGCGATGTGCTGGCGAAACAAAGAATTGCTAATGATATCCGACACCGAAACCCGTTGGAAAAAGCAACAAAAGCTTTTATCTTTATTCATATTAGGCATGGTTATTCGTATGAGACTTTGTAATTAATTTATGTAAGCTAAGCTTTTGTATGTTCATGTTTTGAATTAAAATTCAAAAAAATATTTAGTTGGCCACTCTCTACACATTTTAATTGGAGTTATGTGGAACGGATAGGAAGATCGATTGAGATTGATCAAAATAAAGTCTGGAAAGGAAAGGAACTCAGATTGTTCATTAAAATAAATTGATTGATTTCACGACTGGCGGCAATCAACCAAATGCTGTTATCTTTTTATAAGGAAATGCAATTTACGTTCTGAAATATTCCGACAAGTCTGCTTTCCTCAGTTGATTCGCATCCAAATCTGAAAAATTAATGGCAGGTTTTAAATGTAGAACAGAAATCAGTATCTTCCGATGTTTGAAAGTTTTGTTATTCAACTTCAAGGATAGTTTGATACATGTTTTGTTTAAATTTTTTTATTTAGCGATATAATAATAATTGATCTTTATAATTACAGAACTGGTGGAAAAGATAATTAATTCTTCAATATTTAATTTGATATCTGAGATGTGTCGATGTTTTATGAAAAGTTATAACTAATAAATTATAGCTGATACATTCGTTTATTTTAATGATCGAATTTGCAAGTAGTTCATGTATTTCATTATACCCATTCATATCGATTAAAATTAACAAGTTCCTGATAGAAGTAGGTAGAAATTGATTTAAAAGTGGGAAAATTATTGTAAATTAACATTGAGATCAAATGAGCAATTCAAACTTCAACATACAAAATGAATACAATCCATAACTTTAATAACACGTACATGGTTGTTCCTTCAATAGATAGAAAAATCAAGATAACAGGATATGGAAATAGGATTGAACTGAGTAAATTGCAACATATTTACATAAACGCTGTTTGGTAGGTTGCATAATCAATTGAGATTAAACAATGTAAATAATAAGAAATTCCCGACTTGAAACTTGAATATTTGTAACCTTTGGTTCCTCTTAGGTCAACTCATAATTTCATCGGCGTTGAGGAGCAGTGGCTGATGCATCGGCTTCTCACGCAGGACGCCTGGGTTCGATCCCCGGGCGGGCCAACGTCGCTGAAAAAACTACTTGGTTTTAAGAGATGGATCGTCTTTCGGAAGAGACTAAAACAGTGTCATGGATGTTGGCACGTTAAAGAACTACCGTTTACAGAGAGGGATTCGGCAAAATTACCAGATAGGGTGAGACAAATTCCCTGGCGTCGGGGATTAGCCTTAGTCGCAGAAATAGACCGACACGACGAGAAATAAACCAGACAAAAAAACTTATAATTTTTATTTAAATCTTTTTCGAAAAAATAGCGGGATGTCATTAAAACATGTCTTCAAAGAAACAATAGATAATCTCGAACATGTTCTTCTTAACTTACGTTATATTGAACTCTGGGACAATATCAGGATGATTCGGAATTCATCTGCTCAGTCGATGTCTTGAGGCAGACGAGGATTCTAACTTTTCTTTTCCACTAACCCATAAAGAACAACCAACGATAAACAGTGGTTACCTAGCTGATTGTATACGTATACATAATTTTTTAGCTCTATGAAATACTAACAATTCCACGAATTGGCTAAATTTGCGAAATAGTTTGTTCTTGAGAGGTACGTTAACATAGTCGTAGAGTAGGTTTTTATAGTGTTATTTGATTTTTTTTTCCAAAAGCTGTACTAAATAATCTTCCATTAATAATCAGTGGTCCAACTACACTTGGTTTTTCCAAGCACGTCATCAATATGAGAGTTTTTTTTGTAGGTCTAAGTCAATTTTATTCTATAAAACTTTTGCCAGCAAGTAGAAATACCAGAATTTTTCAAATTCATTAATTTGCCTAAGATAAAGTTGCAATACAGTAAACAGCTGACGAGGAATGAGTCAAATAGTAACATGATACGATAAAAATAATAATGTATTCCAAAACTATATACATATATTATGCAAATAAATTCAACATGACTTAAAATTGAAATCTGTTCTATGATTTAATCAAGATTTAAGATAACGGAGTTAGTTTACATTTAAAAAAGTCGGCAACATAATATACCCACTCAATGCATTAAGGAGATTAGGCACAATCAACAATAATTATGACTAACCCAAATTTCACTTTATTATAATATTGAAATTTTAGCAATTGCAGAACCAAAATTCAAATATCACCAAAAGTTGTTGGATGGTCGATAAATTTATAAGGTACTTAGAATGGTTGAAAGTCTTACATCACACACGGAGGGTCAAAAAATATAAACATTTTACAAGAGTGAAGTATATACCCTTATTTCAAAAATTTCAGCAAAATGTTATGATGAAATGTTGTACAGAAGCGTCCTGGAAAAAAAAATTTTTTCGGTATTACATGATAGACTCAGGTACACTATCCGACAAAAGTAAAGCAACTCTATTACAAAATCGAATATTCAAATTTTTGAATTATTATTAGTTGCCAATGTCCAGGTTTTAGTGGGCTGCTGTCATAGGCAAAATGATATTGTGTCCAAATCACAGCTAAGGAAGTATGTGTGAATTTATTTCAACGTTACGCTTTATTAATGCGACAAAGGTAAAGCAACTCTTTGAATACGCATAAAAAACAAAGTTTTGCAACAAAGGACGTGAATAGGAAAAACAATTTCCTCAGGTTACTTGATTTTTATATTTCATATTTTCGTAGAAATAAATATGCCAAAAGGTTAACCCATCTCAACGGAGTTGAAAAAAATGCTTTCAATGCCTTATTGGCAGGCAAGCCTCAAATTGCTATTTCCACGCAGTTTGAGTTGCCCAAATACAGCGTGACAAAATTCATTTCACGTTTTAATAAAAGAGGACGTGTAGAAAAAATGCCAAAATCAGGTGGACCCAGGAAAACTACATTTGTGATGGATAGAGGAATCAAAAGAATTTCTCAAAATGATCCGTGGCTATCAGGGCCAAGAATAATTTCGGAAATTCCCGAACTGGATGTTAGTGCGAGTGTGCGAGAACTGTTTAGTGTCGATAAGTTGATGCAAAACTCTACAGCAGACGTCCAGCTGTCCAGCCAGGAGACCGTTGATTTCCGAAAGAAATCGCCTAGCCAGGCTTGAATTTGCACGACGTCATTTGAACTGAAGAGTGCAGGACTCGAAAAATGCATTATTCTGCGACGAAACACGTCACTTACATTTTTATTCTGACGGAATGAAGCGGGTAAGTCGTCCGGTTAATAAAAGATTTGACCCAAAGTACGTTACCCCAACAATTAAGCACGGAGAAGGCACTGTATTTCATGGGGTTGTTTTTCGTGGAGTAGAGAAGGTCAATTATTATATTTCTTAGAGAAAATTATAGATCGCTTGGTGTACAGGGATATAATCGAAAACGATATGTTGCCCTATGCTGAATGGGAAATGCTTTTGCGATTTATGTCTCAACATGACAACGACCCGAAGCGTTCATAGCGCCTGGTTGAAGAATTGGCTCCGTCAAGTTTCCCCCCCGATATCGAGGAATGCGGGTTTCAAGTATACAGGCATTATGCGCAATTTTGCACACATATTTTTAAATTTTGCACACCTTTTCCCGAGTGACTAAAGCAAATTTTTTGATGGGGGGAAACTTGACGGTTACCCACGACATCGCTCAAAACCATTTTTTTTTGTAGATCTCTCTGAATTTTGCACAATTTTGCACACATGTTTTCGAATTCTGCACACCCTCCCTTACCGATCTATGCCCTTATGGAAATGTCAAGTTTCCCCCTCGACATCACCCAAAACCATTTTTTTTATGTAGATCTTTCCTTTGAAGTCTGCACAATTTTGCACACATGTTTTCGAATTTTGGACACCCTTCTTTACCGATCTATGCCCTTATTAAAATGTCAAGTGTCCCTCCCCCCCGGACATCACTCAAAACCATTTTTTTTATGTAGATCTTTCCTGTGAATTTTGCACAATTTAGCACACATTTTTTCGAATTCACCCTCCCTTACCGATCTATGCCCTAATGAAAATGTCAAGTTTCCACTCCGACATCACCCGAAATCAATTTTTTGTATGTAGATCTCTTCTCTGAATTTTGCACAATTTTGCACACATTTTTTCGAATTTTGCACACTCTCCCTTACAGATCTATGCCCTTATGAAAATGTCAAGTGTCCCCCTGACATGAACCAAAACCATTTTTTTCTATGTAGATATCTTCTCTGAATTATGCACAATGTTGACAGATTCTTGAGTTTTTTAAATAGGACACTCTGTATATTTTATTCGGTTCGATGGAGAATTGTATATAGTTTGTGGGGTCTATTTTCAATGGTTCAAATTTTATAGCCACTTTTATTTACTTTTATTACTTTTATTACATCTGTAAAACAAGTTAAGTTAAGTTACATCTATAAAACATATTATTATTTTGTATCACACTCTTACAAAAGATGTTCAAAATGTCCCCCGTTCATCTGTAGACGCATACGATATCTTTTTATCAAGTTTTTCAAGGATTTTTTGATAAAGTATTTGAAAAAACATTCTACGTTATAATTTTATATTGAATTTCTTGGATGGATTGGGGTCTGTTGCTGTATACTTTTCCTTTAAGTTATCCCCAAAGAAATGTATCGAGGGGCAAATCAGGGCTGTTTGGTGGCCATTGCATTCTCCAAAGAATGTAGATATCTTTCTCGTGTAAGCGACCCGTTAAAAAAAAATGCCTATTATTCTATCTTTCATTAAGTCACACCAAATTCCAATCGACCTTCTTCCGGAACGTTTGATTTCTAAAAATTTTTGTGGATTTTCACTCGACCAAAAATGTAAATTATGTTTATTAGGTGGTGAGGCAGTGTTGAAATGCGCCTCATCAGTCCAAAGAATTTTGGTAAAGAATTCTGGGTCTTGACCCAACCTCGTCAGCATCATCTGGCAAAATTCCAAACCCCGTTGTTTGTCGCGATCACTCAAGCCTTGCACAGAAGAATATTTGAAGTCATGCAATTTATGTTTTTTTAAAGTTTTTTTAATTCTAGTACGGGATAAGCCTAAGTCACGACTGCAGTATCTAATTGAATGATTTAGGGTATCTAAAAAATGTGTTACCAAAACAATATTTCAACTAAAAAATACAAAATTTAATGTGTTACAATGGAAATACAGAAGAGTATCTAGTTCCACATTTTCGTTACCCAAAACTTGTCTATTTTTCCGTTAACGTGTCTTTCTGTCTCGCAATTGTTTATAAATATTTGTAAATGTCTGTGAGTTTGGCGGGGCCTTGTTGGGATATACTCTTATAAATTCGGCACGGGCCATACGCCTATTTTGATTGCAGCGAAAAAATATCTCAACAATTCTGAATTTGTCTTCTTCAGTGAACCTCATCGCAAATTGTTTTCGAAAACAAAGGGGAATTTTGACAACTGGCCAGCTTATTAATATTGGAATTGCCATGGTTATATCCAACTACCCATGGAACATTGATATACTAAAGTGGCTATAAAATTTGAACCATTGAAAATAGACCCCACAAACTATATATATTTGGAATCAAGAGAATTTTCCATCAAACTGTGATAAAATATACAGGTTGTCCCATTAAAATAACTCAAGAATCTGTCAAAATTGCCTATTTCCGATTTGATTTTGGGTTTTTCGACCACGGATTCCGAATGCTGATGAGATTTACTTCAACTTTGATGATTTAAACGTTTCTCTACGATCAATAATAAAAAAGTTATCCAATGGCTAAAATATAGCGGGACACCCTGTACATAAAAAAAATGATTTTGTGCAATGTCGGGGGGGAAACTGGACATTTTTATAAGGACAAAGATCGGTAAGGGAGGGGTTGCTAAATTGTGCAAAAATCAGAGAAGAGATCCACATAACAAAATGGATTTCGAGTGATGTCGGGGGAAAAACTTGACACTTTCATAAGGGCATAGATCGGTAAGGGAGGGTGTGCAAAATTGTGCAAAATTCAGAGAAGAGATCCACATAGAAAAAATGGAGTTCGGGTGATGTCGGGGGAGAAACTTGACATTTTCATAAGGGCATAGATCGGTAAGGGAGGGTGTGCAAAGTTTGAAAACATGTGTGCTAAATTGTGCAAAATTCAGAGAAGAGATCCTCATAAAAAAAATGGAGTTCGGGTGATGTCGGGAGGAAAACTTGACACTTTCATCCTTGACACTTTCATAAGGGCATAGATCGGTGAGGGAGGGTGTGCAAAATTGTGCAAAATTCAGAGAAGAGATCCACATAGAAAAAATGGAGTTCGGGTGATGTCGGGGGAGAAACTTGACATTTTCATAAGGGCATAGATCGGTAAGGGAGGGTGTGCAAAATTCAAAAACATGTGTGCAAAATTGTGCAAAATTCAGAGAAGAGATCCACATAAAAAAAATGGAGTTCGAGTGATGTTGGGGGGGAAACTTGACACTTTCATAAAGGCATAGATCGGTAAGGGAGGGTGTGGAAAATTTGAAAACATTTGTGCAAAATTGTGCAAAATTCAGAGAAGAGATCTACATAAAAAAATGGATTTCGGGTGATGTCGGGGGGGGGGGGGGAACTTGACATTTTCATAAGGGAGGGTGCGCAAAATTCGAAAACATGTGTGCAAAATTGTGCAAAATTCGGAGGAGAGATCTACATAAAAAAATGGTCTTTGGCGATGTCGGGGGGAACCGTGAAGTTTCCCCCCAGCAGAAAATGTGCTCTATTCTCTTCGGGAAAAGGTGTGCAAAATTTAAAAATATGTCTACAAAATTGTGCAAAATGCGTGTATAATGCATGTAAACTTGAAACCCGCATCCCTTGGAAGGGGGGGGGGGGGAAATTTGACGGAGCCTGCATGAAGAATTGTTTCAGGAAAATAATGATCGGGTTCTCGAGCCTGCACAATCCCTGGACATTAACCCTTATGTAGAACTTATAGAAAGAAGTGGAACGTCGTATTCGCATGAAAAGATTCCCAAATGAACAGTCATTGATTGATAAAATTACCGAAGTGTGGACGAATATGCAGGACACTACTATCCAAAAGTTGATTTCATCTTTGCCGCGTCGTTGACAAAAAGTTATAGTTGGTAACAATGAAATGGTTATCCCATTTATTATTAAAAAACATTATTTTTATGTGGTCATGACCAATTGGCCCCATTTCTTTTGTAAAAGTTGAATAAAAATTAGTTCTTTGAAAAGTTGCTTTACTTTTGTCGTTACAAAAACGTGTATTCTTGAAATTAATTATACACCTACTAAAAAATTTGACAATCATAAACAACCATATTTTGCTTATAAGGGCATCTTACTATGGGGCTTCAAAATAGATGGTAAATGATTTTCAGATTTACTTATTTTATTTTCAATATTTGATTTTATCATAAGAGTTGCTTTATTTTTGTCCGATAGTGTATATCTAATGATATAAAATACAAAAATTGCACTTTGAATAAGGTTTTTTTGATATGCGTATTATGATAACTGATGTTTTACCATTTTAAAAAGATTTTTTGCAAAATTTTAAAGTTGTTTTAAATAACGTTGCAACAATGATGTAATTATACGACTCCCTCGAAAAATAATTATCCAAGTAAATTTTACAAAAATGCTTGGATTTGGACAAAAATATGTGAAACAGATTTGATTTTAGTCAATCAATGGATGTGTTCAAGGTAAATATTAAAAAAATAATTTTTGAGTCACCGATTAATGATTTTTAAAAAAATCCATCAGGAGGCCACAATTTTGGTATTCAGGCATACATTTAAATTCTAGACAACTTTTCTTTATTTAATTTCGCGGAATTTGTGTATTCGATTTTGGAAATATCGATTTATCAATGCTCATAAAATAAAGTGCGATTTTTGTCATCATAAAAAGCTGCAAATTGCAGGAGCGCCGCTAGTCATTAAACGGCCTAATGGATCGAGTGTTATGGGCTTTCAAGTGCTCGGTTTATGATCTCAATATGAGAAAAATACAGTTTAATTAGCACCGTAACCATAAACACTGACGATTTTTTGTCAGTGAATACTCGTACTTTACTTCAAATGAGTTTCCACTAAGCACATAATAATAATTATGTATTGTGTGTTTGGTCACGAATATGTCTAACAACAAATCATTTTGTACACAAATGGAAAACGCAAAACGAAATTGAACTGAAAAATGATGTTTGAAAACACTCCATAATTGAAATTACAAACGAAAAGCTATATAGTGCACATGTGCTTCAATGTTATTTTGTCTGATTTATGGTGAAGCCGTTATGGCTAAAAGCATGTTTCTGAAACGTAACAACCACAAATTTTATTCAGCTATGGCAGCATGATTATTTCAAAGTAGTTTGCGAGTAATTTAATGGAAAGCACTCACTTCACCTGCAATAAAGGCATGGGTTTACATAACGGATAAATCAATATCAATATACCTGAGAGCATTTGATGATTCTTTCAAAACTGTCTTTGTTAATCCAGTAGTTACTTGAGATATCATCGATTTATAAAAAAAAAATATAATGCACATTATTTCTATTTGATAAATTCAAAAACAATAGTGTTCATCAAATTAGAAACGTCTTTCTTATTCACATTTCTTGATACTAATTGATATGATACACCGGAAGTCAAAAAAAAAAATTCCAACATTTGGCCCAACCCAGTTTTGTAGACTCCAAATATCATGATAAGCTTCAAAAAGAACATTTATTGTTGTTGTATGCCATTTTCAGTTGATCGATGAAACAATACTACAAAAAAAATCATTCAAACTCACAAAATTTACACACAAAAAGGAACCATTTTGAAGCTGCTTGGCGCTCTGTCATTTCTTCAAAAAAGTTAGATTTTTTTCCAAAAGCTAATCGTGATATAATTTTTTTTTTAAATTATAGGTAGTAGTCATAAAAGTATTTATTTTACACAAGAAAAAAGCAATAGATATACAGGGTGTTTATTAATTGAATCCCGATACTTAAGGGTGATATTCTTTGAATGATTTTAAGACAAAAAGTTCATAATTTTCCAGATACAGGGTGTTGAAATTTTAAAAAATAGATTATTTTTTATAATTTCTTTGATACTATTCCAGATATCTTTATGAAATTTGATACACGTCTTCTATGCATCAATATGCATTTTGTGATGTACAAACAATCTTATTATCTTTACCAGTGGCCAGAAAAAACTTGTACGCCACTGCTTCCGTTTAAAATTAAGATTATTTTTGAAATAACTATTTATTTCTCCGCCAATTTGTTCTCTTGATATTTTTTCGTCCGGGGCATGGTTTTCGCTTAAAAAAATAGAATCTATTTAATTGCATTGACACTCTGTCGATGTCGTGTCTTCCAATATTTTTTAATCAGTGGCGCCCTACCTAACATTCTCATGCATATCGAAGCATAGCAAAAAGATCAAAGTAATGATAGGAAAAGATTTATTATTAACTTTATTATTTTATATATTAACACCCTGTATCTTGAAATCACGGCTCTTGCGGACCTCAAGAGAAAAATCATCTAAGGATTATCGGCCTTAAGTATCGGTATTCAATTATTTAACACCCTGTATATTTTTTGGTCAGACTGCTGTGACCTTTCCTTTATGTGATATGGAATTGCAAAATATGTTATCTTATTTAAGTAGCTGCAAAAGAATTATTGAAATTTTATGATATGAGTAGGCTGTCCTCATCAAAGTACAGTTTTTTTGTCATATTTTTTTGAATAACGAAATTCATCAAGAAATTCTTTCATCTCTTTCGACTTCTTCTGATATTTAATGCTTACTATTATAATGGATAAGTACTCCAATCATCATTAGCAAAAATCCTTCTCAAGTACAAAAAAGTATATTTTCTAAAAATTTTATTGTTTCGACCATTTACTTGTTTTGACCTTCAATTTTTAACTAATACTTGTGTGAAAAACAGGAATCCAAGAACTAACAAGAGAATGAGAGGTTTCTGAAGAATCGTTTTTGAGAAATGATTGAAGTACATCAGAATAAAAATTAACCTACCTTAAGGGATTTAAACACATATAAAACCTCTCCAATACCGGAAAACAAAGATAGTTTTTGAGTGATAGGAAAAAATCAAATCAATAAAACTTCAAGTGATATTCAGTTCGTTAACTATAAAGTGGTTGAACATTTTGAGAATCATACCTACTATGATTTCTATATCATTTTTAGTTTATACACCTATTATAGTGCACTTTTTTATTGATGAGATGAGATGGGCACCATTCAAATTTTGATGAATTTTGGATTTTGATTTGTCAGGAACGTTATTTTGACTTTTCTATAGCTGTTGTCTTCGGAACATGCTACACATCCATTTTTTTGATTTTTCTTCTACTCGTGCATTACTTATTTGATGTTCCTACAGGGTTAGGAGAAATTACCAGAACGGTCGATTATTTTAAAGGATACACAAGTTAAAGAAAAATGTCTCTTACAAAAGTTCCAAGGCTTCTAAAAATCTACATATCTGTAATGAACTAGAATATACAGGGTCCGGCAGGGGGATACATTCAAAAAAATGCATCTTTGATCTGCCATAACTTTATAACCAATTCTGTATATTCCAATTTATGACAGATATGTAGATTTTTGAAGACCCCAGAACTTTTATGTGAGAAAGTTTTTTCTAATTCGTCTATCTTTTGAAAAAATCGACCGTTCTGGTTCTGGTAATTTATTCTAACCCTGTATAGAGGCAACTTTTCTAAAACTTGGACATTTATGAAAAATCCTTTCACAAAAAATATAATGAAAACTTAACAAAGATGAATAATGCTCTTTGCCTTTAATTTGACTAAACCCGCTGTGAATTGGAGGGCTTAGATTATTTTTTTTTTTAATTAAGGCTGTGTGCTGTGATTATTTGATAATATCGTTGAACCGTTCTTTTGTAAGTATATTTAAACTATTAAAATATTATCAAAAATGATATTTCTTAGCCTATACTGTTTCAACAAAATAAAAATAGGGATAACGTGAGAATGGGAAAAAGTGTCATAATATACCGAACGGAATCTTGAGACACGATTGAAACCTGGGTACTTCAAATGCCCAGATTGATTTTAAATTTTGCACACTTGTGTGAATGCAATAATCTCAATTAAAAAAGGAACTATGTTAGATGCAATTTTTACACGTTATCCACAAAATATCGAATCAGGAACCGATGATAGTTTAGATAATGAATAAAACCGTTGTTTGAGTAATACTCAAACAACGATAAAACCAATAATATTTGCGTTACAAAAATTTTGTACTATATTATTATCTTTTAAAATTATCCCTTTCTCTCTCTTTCCTCATTCTCTAGTTTGGAGGAAGTTTCTCTTCTACCAGGTGTATAATGCTGCACATGATTTTTTTTTCTTTTTTTTAGGCTATACCTATACATTAATTTGCATGATGATTTTGCATTACCATTATTAATTGAGATTTAATACACTCTTTCTCAAAATTTCAGTTTCTCTTATTTAATAGAGTTTTCACACAGGGACTTCACTTAACCACATCTCCTTTATTTTTGAGTTTTCGAGAAGATGTTTTTTGAGAAATTGGCTTTTTTATCAAGTCCTGTCTCATGTTAATAGGAAAACCACAATTTAAAAAACACCCTGTATATTCATAAGATAATATTGCTCAACATATTTTTTTCATAACCGAATTTGTTAATGCCTGTATAATGAGGAATTTGATGTAGCATAGGTCAGTTGATGTGTATTATTTATTTGCGTCATCGTTTTTCGCAGTTAAAAACACAGTTTAAATCGTGACCAAAACACAACATCGCCTGCTATAAACATTTAAAATTCTATTGTCGATAACAAACCCGCATAGATCGAGTATTAAATATACGTAATCTCATGTCTTTATTGCTGATATTCATGATTCGTATAAAAAGCTTATTTTATTATGGATGTCGAGACGTTGCGAAATAAGATTTATTCATAAATATATAACCAAGGACGTTAACAAAATGGTATAGAATACCTAACCACTTCAACAATTTTTTGATTGCGATGATTATTTTCAAAATATCTTCATGACGATTACAAGGGGATTCAATAATTAAAAGTAATGTACTTGTCTACAAGGTTAACAATACAGTCCTCTTCACGCATGTTAGTTTAAAGTTTATCATCGATTATATTCATTGATGGGTAACTTGTTCTAACACTAACTTGATAATATACACAAATTAATTAAGTGTTGCATTATTCACATGCACTGTAATGACGAACATGGAAATACCATCATTGTATAATACTTAATTAAGCAGTAGACTAATACTATGATATAGCATGATCCCATGATCATACATACTTGGGGGCCAATTTTTGACGGCAATAGAAAATAACGTTATACAGGGATCGTTCATCGCTCTCTTCTACCGGTGTTCTCTTGGCAATCGTATTTTTATATTTTTGAACAAGTAACGAGGAGCATAAAACAAGAGAATAGAGCTGCAGCGTTGCTAAGGTTCTGGACCAATTAGAAGCCTGATTGTTTCAACATATTATTATGACAATAAAATCTCGATAAAATAATAACACATTTTATGTCAAATTTCGTTTATTTTTATCATTATTTAATGTTATTTTCTGATTGTCCTATATTCCTAAAATCGAATTACAACTAATTTCGAGGCATGGAATCTTCCACATGCTTGATCTAGTGGCAACATGTTTCATATGAATATATTTTCGAACCTGGGAAATAAAAACGAAAACTAGGCTCAATTTTCAAAAACTGGGGAATAGAACAGCCGAAAGAAACGGAGAGTCGCGCGTCGTTCTACCACTTGAAGGTCCTTCTATCAGACGTCACCAAAAGGATAACCTTCAAATGCTTCTACTGCCATATGAGGCACTTAGAACAATAATAGTGGTCCCTATCTAATTTTTCATATTTTCTCGTTTTTTATCCAAAATGTATTGTTTCATTGGTATCTTTCAATATAATATCTCAGAGTTTTCTATTTTTATCAAAAAATGGTGGTATAGTCATCTCATAATCGCGGTTCTTGAAACAGAAAATCTTCACTATAAATATGGAGCCAGTACATTTTAAGAATCGAAATGGTACCTATATGTTTTGGTACGAAAGCGTGGATGGATTAAAACGGAAGTAAACTTTAACAGCACTTGGCAAGTACAACAAATGTGGATACTAGACAAAGCATAGAAAAGGGGAAAATAGAAGGAGAATCAAAACAGTCAAAACACGCCGAGCCAGCTAACTTTTATTGAATTTTTTCCAGTTGTGAAGCAAATTATTATGAAACTCCTGCGGTTATGAAAGGTGATGTGTTAAATGAAAACGAGACCAAACCAATTTGAGCCCATCATAAATCATGAAATTTTCAATAAATGGTGACCAATAGATACAAAGAATGAAAAAACAAACTTGTATTTTTCCAAAACACCAAACCTTATCAACATAGACAAATAACCACATTTGTACAAATTTATTCACTTGTAAAATTATTATTCAATGCAACTCATCACCGTTTATGCACAATGATGTAAGGTTTAGAGATCTATACAGTATACTCACGTCTGTAAAAGTTGGCAACAAATAGAAACTTCCGCTGTTATTAATTTTCGAAACAAATATATTTTTTCATAAAAAGTTCTGCAACATATTATAATCAATAATAATCAAAGGATATCAAAATTTCTGCCAGTAAGTGCACTTAATTCATTTCGACATCATGAAATAATACATTTCACAGCATTTTACTCTTTAGCTTCGATGGAAATCGTATGCCACAAAATATTTTGCAAATTTTATTCCTGAATGTTGATTACCTATTGATCAAAATGTGATGCAGAACTTTTTATGATTTTTTTTTTGTAAAATCGATAATAACGGAAGTTTCCATGCATTGGTTGCTAACTTTTAGACATACTGTATAGGTATATCTTTATAATTATATCTTGTTCATATTTCATACAGTATACACATACTGGCAGAACTGCCATACTTAGCCCCATACCTACCCTCTGTTTGAGCCCACTACACCACCATGGAACGTATTTGTATGTTTTCAACGGTATTTTATCCAATGGGTGAATTCTGTATGAGCTAATCCTCATTCTGAAGAAATGCTTCGATAATTGGATATTAGACATGATTAAACGACAGAAATTTGGAAATAGATTTTATTATAATGCATTTTTTACGTAGCTCGTTCATTTCATTGCCTGTCAAAATAGTCGGGTTTCTGATTGGTTTTAAACACTGGCAACGCTACAGTTTTGTTCCCTCGTTTTATGCTCCTTCCTCTATGCTCTATATTGTTCAAGAATACCAAAATATGATGTCAAACTCAGCAGTAGAATGAACGATCCCTGGCGACTGCCATAGATACGGACATAAAAAACCCCTTTATATGGATACGAAGAATGTTTTCTTCTATTGCTGCAGTTTTTTTGAAAATTGAGTATTTACGAGCCATATTTGAATAATTATTCTCATATTAACATAATGTCCTCTTGTTTCGTTTTGGTAATACAGGGAGTTGAAGTTTTCAATAGAAATTGTTTTTTTTTATAGGTTATTCAATTCATATTTCTTATAAGCAATAGATGTATGCGGAAAATATCGCAAATAATGCTGAGATGGCAGAAAACCGTTTTGAAAATAATCACCTGATTTTTTCCCGTATTGGCAACCATTTACTGGAAATTTGTTGAGCTAGAAATAAAATTATATAGTCCAAGGGAATTTCATCATTTATAGTAGGGTAGAATTTATATAATCTATGTGCAACAATATTTCAAAAACTTGCTTAAAATAATACTTTTGTGGTAATCATAGAAAAGTGAATATAATATATGATATATTTTGATGACTTTTCTATGCTGGTGATTGTGATGGATACAGACTTATCCGGACTTGGCAAAAGTGCAAGTATTGACAAATAAGACATTTTGTAAGTTCATATTTATTATACGACTGTCAAATTATGGCTTTCCCCGGCTGATTCCCTCAAATCGAATTCAACGACCGATAGAAAAGAAGTTCAAGAATACCATTTTATCGTTTCCTAATCGAACTACGTCTACTTTCTCTCAGCTATTCTACTCCCCGGTTTTAAACATCCTGATTAGTTTCATGTTATATCCAAGCAGGAGATTCAAATATATGGAAGTGGACGAACATTTTGAAAAAAGTACATCAAAATCCTTTTTTCAACTGTGGTAAGCAAGGCAGTGTGGATTTGCTAGATGTTTTTGGGTCATACTTTCAGAATTTCAGATGGAGAAAAGTACCCAAACCACAATTTTTCCTTTCCCCTATCAGTGCTAATCCCTCATGGAGCCTCTGAAGATAAAGAGACTATATTAATTATTTTTCAACCAAAATGTTCTTTTTCATGAAGCCAAAGCATATGACGACATAAAAATTCAAACAAGAGTTTTCTTTTGAAAACCGTCTGAAAAATATGTCACATCCCCTTGATGTATCATAGTCATGCTACTTCAATTTTAACATATTATGTCAACCTATCAATAAACGGAAAATAATCTTATGCCATGGTTGGTGTAGCTTCCATTTCTCTGGTAACAGCATTGCAAGCTGCTTTTATATTAAACTTCACCTTTAATTTGAAGCTGGATCGAAAAATTCGATTAAAGTTAACGAGTTTCAGGTTTTATTGCCGAAGAGATTGTTAGGGTTGAGTTTCGAAGTAAACTTAGTTTTACACTGTTATTTGCCTCATAATTAGTTTGACTCAAAGAATGAAAGATGCTCTTATTAAGCATAATTTGTTTGGAGCCGATTTCTATGCACTTAAGTGTAGTTTCACTGAATCCCTTTTTCTTCTACTCTAACGTCAGATCCCTCTTTTGAAAAACCTACCTGATTTTGGATTGAAGTTAAGGTGTAAATGATCTTTCTTTAGTCAAGAGACAAAATGAATGTACCTACCATTTTATTCCTTTTTCATCATAAAATATATTTTAGTGACAATAACCGACCTTTTTGAAATGATCCGTTCTAGCTGTTGACAATAAATCAGATATTAAATATAGGTACTGGGTTCTGATCCTTTTTGAGGGTAGCTATAATTACGTTCTATTCAATCCACCATACATACGTCAGTATAGTGTGTTGCTTTTTATGTAAGTGGCACACACTCCCTCCGCATACAAATACCTTTTTAAATTCAGGTTTTTCGTGTCTCTAGCAAATTATCTACGCGTAGGGGACGGGGACTACCAGTCCTTTTTCATCCAATGGGTGACTCTTCAGAGAATGGACGCTTTATAATGATGTGAATTTGTGCCATTCGAAGTAGCTGACGTTTTTTTTCTTTTATTCCCATTTCAATCGTGATCTACCCCAACGCAAAAATATATACAATGATCATCAAAAAAAAAAAAGAATTATACCAGATGGATGTGTTTCACTTCAATCTGATAATTACTTGTTACATGTTAGAAATTCAATATTTAGCGACCCGTAGAATCAAATGACTTGCATTATTCACGTATCAGCAACAAATTATTTCACAAAGTGCCAACGCCAAAAAAACTGTTTTTGCCTAGATGCAGCACACTTTAATAATGAACACTGGCGTCGCTAATTAATTTCTCTGGAATAGTATCCCGATTGAGAACATTAGAAACTCAGATGAAGCTTGAGTGCGTTTGCGAAGTTCATGCTGGAAATAGTCACCGATAATTTCTGTAAATATTTCAGTGGAAATCGAGCTCAATCCTCATTTTGAATTTCATCAAATATCAAGTAGAACCTTGAGTGTCAATGATTGACACTCAAGGTTCTACTTGATATTTGATGAACAGTCAATGATATTATTGATATTACAATTATTACATAAATATAGAGAGTGGAATCGTTCCAATTTACGTGAACGTTAGTTATGTATTGATTAACATCTGGGCAAGCACACTTCGTTTTTTTCCCAAGTTATTCATCTTGGATCATCTATTAACGAATTAATTTTGAACGTCATATTCGTATTTTGTTTCAAAAATTACAAATGTATTCACAACAAATTAGGTTGAAGCAACTCGCACGTACACAAATGTTACATACTTTCGTTCTAGTCGAGCAATATAGACCTTTTGATCTCTCTTGATATCATTCTGTTATGGTTATCGTGTTTTTGTGCTATCTGCCGTTATGGAAGAATGAGAAAGTGCGTGTAGTTATGGTTACCTTTAAACTGATGATTTGCAAACAACCAAAAAATATTCTCACAAAATTGGAAAAATAAGTTAAATACCGCACAACTGCTTGATAACTTTTTCACTTTGTATCTCATGGCTATATACAGGGTGGTTCCCTATTCCGTACCTTGAGCTGATTGAATGAAAAAGGTCCATATGAGCATGGGTCCGGAATCCGGAAGTTCATTGACTTCAAGATAAAGGGTGTTGCACTTTTTCGAAAAAATGAGAAATGTATGCCGATGTTATTGTAATTTCCAAAGTAGGCAACCAAAAATACCAGTTTTCACAAACTTCCACTTTTTTTGTGTTTTTCATCTTTTAAAATACTCTGTCAGTTGAAAAAATATATTTTGCGGATGTAAGGGAAGTTTCTTTGTCCAAATCATGTGAAGAAGGGAGTTTTCGTGGCGTAGGGACAGAGAGGGAAATGAGAAAAGTTGGCACCAGGCGGGATTTGAACCCACGACCTTCGTCATACCAGGACAACGCTCTACCAACTGAGCTACCAATGGGTAGGGGTGGGTTCAAATCCTGCCTGGTGCCAACTTTTCTTATTTCCCTTTGTGTCCCTACGCCATGCACGAAAACCCCATTCTTTACATGATTTGGACAAAGAAACTTCCCTTACATTTACATTATTGGCTTGATTTCGATGATTAGGGTGTCAACCCCTATGCCTGCTAAAGTCGCTTTATGTCGATGATGCATCTTGGTTGAAAGTGAAGGTGAAGACTCCCCAAATAACCTCGAACATGTGAGTGATTCTTCCTACCCCCATATAACACCTCCAATGGATTGTAACCGCCGAAGGTTGCTCACCATAACCTTAAAACTTACATCCTAGAAGTGAGAATGGTTTGCATTGGGCTGGCTCTGCTCATAGGCATTGGTAGCTCAATTGGTAGAGCGTTGTCCTGGTATGACCAAGGTCGTGGCGTGGGTTCAAGCTCCGCCTGGTGCCAACTTTTCTCATTCCCATTTTCTGTCCCACGAAAACCCCCTTCTTTATATTTTGCGGAATTATAATCATTATTATAGGGAGTCACCGAGCTAAAAATATCCACCCTGAATAGCTGGCAAAAATCCCTTGCCAAAAAAATTCACCGATAACACATTTTGAAGACCTTTTGTCCCTCATCATATACCTAAAATTTGAAGCAGGTAACACTTGAAGTTGATTTATTCAAAGTATAAAAAAAGAATGGACAGGCCGAAAATTAAATCAGATCGAAAAAGTTTCAAAATAAAGTATTCATTCCATTAAACACTTTGGGAGTGAATCTCACTATCACCTAGTGGCAAAGTGGATGATAGATGAAAATAGAATATAGCGGTGCGAAGGTTTTTTTCGTTTTCATGAGGTCCGTTATTTGGAATGGATATACTTTTAGTAGGGACACCCTGTAACTTATAGTTTGACAGTACTAAAGTAGTACTTTCAGTACCTATACTGCCATCAGTGGAAAGATCAAATGAATTATTGTCAACAATACATCACAATAATCAATAGTAATACTTGGAAACAGCATAATGAAAATTGAACCACTTGGCTAATAGGGTTCTGAGAAAATTGTTCTAATTATTTTGCTGAATTCTGAATTGGTATATAATCTATTTTTAGAAAGTCGAACTAAGTCCTATTAGGAAAACCACCACAGTAATCAATTAGTAGTAACATGACTCAAACGATTTGAATAAGCGTTAATAACGTTTGGAATGTTTTCCATTTCTAAATTAAAATGTGCTTTCATCACATTACCTTTGAACAAATAAGAAGTATTTTTTCATATTCAGTTTAGTGACATATCGCAAGGCCATTAATTTTATCGCGTCTGAAAACTATGGCATATTTTCAATATAACTTTCTTATAAAAAACTTGCATTCAGAAACACTGATAGGTCAATGTACCCCATTATAGATTGACTACGGACATGTCACGTAATTAGTATTACTTATTTTGTTGACATGCTTTAATTATCGTTAACTAATGAACGTGGAACTCATTATCTCCAAGAGAAACAATAACCAATCAGGCCGTCAACCTGTGTCACATCAACCGCATATAACACATTGGAAATAACATCATTATGTAGGAATCAGCCACCATTAGAAGAAAAGACTGAGCACTCCTAGAAGATAGAATATTTCCGATTAAAATAAAAAAATCAAATGGAGAATATGTGTTCAACAATGAAAGGGACCTGAAGTAAAGTTCACTCCAATGTTTGGGAAAGCGATGGTTACTAGAGCCTCAAGTTTGGAATCACATCAAGTAGGGGTTTCCAATTTCTCCAGACTTCTCTCTCTTCAGTGTGGCTTTCTGTGCAGAATTCGTTCCTCCGCTTTCAATGTTGAGATTTTCAATCTCATGTTTTTCCGTCTCCGACTCCGTCTACTCTAATGTGTCATGTGTCGGACTCTACATGACTCCGCAGTTGATATCAAAGAGTGAATCCAACTTTAGGTTCACGCAAGAGTTTTTGTGAATATAGTCATAACTATTCAGTTGTATATCATTTTAGCTATCAACTAGAACAGTATGCTACGCTTCACTAACTGCGAATAAATAATCTCTTATCTGTTGAGGACGGAAACTCATTCATCACCTTTCATCCAAAAAGCAAACTTTATCCACAAAAGTCTATTTTTACAAAGTCACGTTGGGAAGAGAGGACAAGAGAAAATATGTTCGTATAATAAAATGGGAATATTAATGTGCATTTGATTACAAGATATAATACCCAAAGTTTCATAATGTCTATAGCCTAATTTGAAAAAATTAGCCTTAACAGTGGAAATGATTAATAATAATTTTTCTGAAAGCGGCCAGTTAGGTCTTTAATTTATTAGAACATCGCGTAAATGATGTAATGCAATCACTCAAGTATAATTGCTTTTTTTTTAATTACGAAGAAACTCGGTGCATTAAACATGATATGTTTGAAATATGAAGGTGCGCTAGAATGTCGACTGTTAGTGTCTTCTGTGGGAATGGATATGTTAGAAGAGTAATCGCTTAGTCCAGTTATCAACAGTGCAAGGATTTTGAATCATGGTAGTCTTTTTCTAGTAGTAACTGCGCAAATGATAATGATGTCATCAGTGGGTACTGTAGAAACGATACACGAAATGTTGATTTTAATAATTCTATAATATGAATTACTGATCAATATGATGTGTGAGTCGCTTATACGTAGCATTCGCCTATACAGGGTGTCTCAAAAATATACCGACAAACTTTAAGGGATGGTAGGGGACTTGAAAACAAACATTTTTTGTCCAGTAAACAAAGATTTTTCTCTTTAGGGTTATCTGGAAAGTTTAGTCTACGAAACACCTGTTCCTAATGAGGAAGATCTGTTAGCAAGGAAAATGGCCGGTGATCGGGTGATACCAATGTAGAAGCTATTTCCGGAATATTCCAAAGGGTTCGCGACTCAATGACGGTTGATTAGGGGACATAATATGTTTACTGGGAAAAAAATATTTGTTTTGATGTCCCCTACCAACCCTTCAAGTTTGCCGATACATTTTTGGGACACCCTGGATAGCCACATTTCGAATGCTTCCAACTTTTCTGAGGTCCTCCTGTTTTAGGGTTCAAGTTTCACATCCTTATCATAACGAAGGCCATACGAAGCATTTAAGTGTTTTCAATCTTACCCCGATAGACAAACGAGGCGCGGATTGCAGCGTACGCTTCGCATCTTCACGAATCCTGCTAAAGCTATTTCTACTCTTTCAATCTACTTAGAGTGCTCGAGCTCACTGTTAAATTGCCCTCCCCAGGTATAAGTGGCTTTGTACATTTTGTGAAGTGGTGTTATTAACTAAAATATCTGCCTGTGGATGATCTTTTTGGGCTCATGAAATCACCATTTCTTTGGTCTTAGATGCGTTTATCTTCAAACCCATTCAGGATGTTTATCAGATATTCATCAGAGTCTGTAGCTGTTCTTTGGACTCTCCGATTACTACGGTGCCGTCTGCGTAACGAACGAAAAGTACTGTGTCATTATTTAGTTTGGCTCCTTCACTTCGGTCTTGCTCCGAGTTCCGAGTACACATTGAATAACAGTGGCGAGAGGAAGCAGCCTTGACGTATTCCTCCTCCGATATCTACAAGCGGTGTTGCCAGTTGATCTTCGAATGCATGCTCCATGGTTCCAGTATATCTAACGAGTAACAATGATGTCATGGTTATCTAATCTGATTTCTTTAAGGATGTCAATCCGTTTTTCGTGTTGTATGCGGTCAAAAGCCTTCTTGTAGTCTACGGAGTAGACATAGAGATCCTTTTTCCCTTCCAAGAATCTCTCGTCTATTAAGGTGCGGCCTACGATGGCCTCTCTTGTTCCTCTTCTGAAGCCGTACTGTGATCGGCTAAGGTAGTTGTCGTGCTTCGAGCATATTTGCTTAAAAAATGATTCTCATCATGAGTTTTTACTGCATGGCTCATGAGGAAGGCTGGGGTCCACGCATTTTCTTGCTTTATTTTTTATTGGAAGAGGTACAAACGGGGCTGGAAGTCAGCCAGTTGGAACAAGTCTTTCAGGTATTCTTTCCGTAAAGTTTTTGTTTGTCAGGGTCTAATTCGAGTGCATTATTTTTGTTTGTTATGCTATCAGAGACTTGCGGCTTCACGCATTCTTCCGTGAAGTTCTCTGTCCTTGTGTTGATTCTGTAACTCTTTAACTTCTCTGCATTGTGAATTTGACCACTGCTGTTTTGCTTTCCTCATTTTGTCCTCTATAGTTCTATTTATTTGTCTGTATTCCTGCCCACTTTTGTTCTTTTATTCTCGTCTGGTGTTCATCAATTTCAATGTCCTGCTCCGTCATCCAGCTCTTTGTCTTCTTGAGGTCTTCCTTTGCCATTACTTCTTGTTCCGTTCTCAATAAGTATGTTCTTGAAGTGTGTCCATGAGCTTTTGATGTATAGTCATGAACATAGGGTTATGGTCTGAGTTTATGTTGCACTGTATCTGAATGTGTTAATGGCTACGAAGTCGATTTGATTCCGATCGACGTTCCCTTCCTGGTCTTGAGAAGATTTCCAAGTGTATAACCGTCTTTTATGGAATTTGAGCCAGCTTATTCTCCGGGCAGAATTGTACGAATCATTACAGTAATGCATCGGATCAATCGCTTGATTGGCTGCCAGAACCGTTACAAAACCAGTCGCCAACATAAATTCTCTTTTATAAACAATATATTATTCTTAAGGTGGGACCAGAGATGCGGTAGTTGGCGAACCATCACCCGAATAACGCTCCGTGTGAATGAGAACATTAAAGTTTGTTAAACTTTTTGGCAAGTGTCGGTAGAATTGCACAAATCATAGAGGAAGAGTGCTCTCCTCAACTTGTTCGTGAAGCCATCCAGGCGAACTATCGCTGTTTTCCCACATCTCGCTTGGAGTTTGGCGAATTCCGCCCGGGTGGATACAATGCAAAATGACCATAAAAAATCAGAATGTGGTGACCTGTACACCCAAGTGTGGATGCATCGATATTTATGTCAACAGCGAGAAATCTTATGAAAACATTTTGGCTGGTCTCGATAATGGTACAAAGAATACAAGGTATAATATTGCGCATACAATATCACGTGACACTCTCATCACTACGTTATAGTGTGTTGACAGGCGCCAAGCCGTTCATGATTATAGCTTATACCCCACATATTGACATTGACTTTACTTCGTCCATGGACATCGAATATGTTCGGTCATGAGACAGACGATTTTATTTGCAAGTCGTCTGTCACATGACGGAACATCCGCTTATGAAAATGCATTAAAATGGAGCTTTATTGGGATACCCTTGTACACTTTTGAACCGTCTCTGCATGAGAAGTGACATAAGAACTCCCTCTACTCAAACGTCTCCACTAACTGTAACGAAGCAAAAAGAACGCGAAAGGACGAATGTCTGACTTTTTTGTAGACTAATGTCTTTTTAAACAACTCGAGTTTTTGTTTGTTACTCCGGCGCATTTCCCAGGTATGGATACCAGAACCTCCAGCGCAGGTGGTTCCTTGGTCGCTTTCCTGTCCTCTCCTGGGTTTCTGGTGGATCGTATTTATCAGAAACCTGAGGACAGGGTCCTCATGCGTTTCCGCTAGATCGAAAGATCTTTCTCCCTCATCAACTGTCGTACCGCTGTCCAATCCAATGCTCTTTCGGATATCCGGGTTCAGCGTTCCTTGTGAGCACTGTGAGCATTAGAGCGTCGACTTCTCTGCGGAGATATTATATTCTCTACTGCTTGGACTCTCCTCATGTTCGTATCTGCCTCATAACCCCATGAGACCAATCCATATGTTATAACAAAAACAAAAAGGCGTAGCACCTTCTTCCCTTTGATAAGTGTGAAATGAAGCATTTGGACTCATCAAAGTTTTAAAACAAATGAAGTAAAAACTGGTGTTCCACTACTTTGGCCAGTTTCAAAACACACAATCAAAATGCGCATAACTAGCCATAAAGCGTATGTGTTTTTATTTTTATATCATTCATTAGGTTTTTTGCCACTGTTTTCGATTTTGACCATTTTTTGGTGCGAATTCACGGCAGAACGATTGAGGAACAAATTAATGCTATGTACAATGAAAGAAAACTTTAGGAAATTCAGCCAGTAATTCAGATTTGTGTTCAGTGGCGCAAAACAAATAAAGAATGAATAAATCACGATTATGGCAGACTTTCCCTCATTTTCCTAGAATGCTTCAAATATAATGGTTTTCCCGTAAATAAAATAATGATGGAATTATTTTATTCATCGTGATAATATTGAAACGTTCACCTCAGCTCCGCTAAACAATTTCATAATTCAATTTATTCAAAATTGGCATGAAACTGCCATACAATTTTTGGTTACGAGTAACTGCCAACTGTTCGTTATGTATAGAAATAAAAATAAATGATTCAGCGGAAATCCATTCATGTCAAGTTTTTATTAGCGTTTGTTTGTTCAAACGAGATTGCATTTATTCATTTGATTTAAATTGGAATGTGGAGTTAATATTGAAAAACTGATGCAATGCAGTATGTTTTATTATAATTTAGATTTGATGGTGACTACTGAAGTGGATGGTTAAAAAATTGGAAACTTTCTCATGGTTGATAATTCAGACCTCTATGATTTTCTACCCCCTAAAAATCATGAATAAATGCAGACAAAAACCATTTGCGGTTGTGGTTTTGAATGTAAATAAATACTTGAATGTTGGGTGATATAACAAAAAATCAATAATTTCAAATTGATCAGTTAGATAATTATCCAGATAATTATCAAACATTGTCCAGGAGCTTCCCAGGAATTAGATTGCTGAGCAATTTGTCAGTTATTCACATGAAATATCAAATGATAAACGTCATATTTTCAAAAAAATATCTTGGGTATGATTCTTGAAATGATGATTCATTCAATCAATCAATCAATCAATAGTTTGATGATCCATAGTAATATCAACAATCCTTTATCCCATCGCATCATCGCGACATCCTCAAACTTATGAACCAAGGTTCTGAATACATTATAACGCTATAAAATACAATATAAAATCAAGCCACAGTAAAATGTATGCGTCAATAGTTTAATTTTATTATTATTATGGAATCATGAAACTACTTTTTTTCAGGATATCGTGTGTCAGTGTTTTAAGCATATTGTGTATTGGAATTCTTCTTTATTCTTTCTTTGTAGCAATATTGTTTGATGAGATCTATGGAATGAAAACAGTATTTTATTGTTTTCGCAAGCGTCCCAGAGATTAAACAATAACTATTATATACATAATTCGATAATATCTGAAAATTCAAAACTGATAAAAAATTAAGAACTTTCGGCCCTAGATTAAATAGTACATTTTGTATCTAGGGCGGGAAGTACATAATTTTGAAGAGGGTATAAGTATCAGCGCCAGCGAATCGAGGGCAGATATTAGCCGTGCTTTTTGTACAACCAGTTCGGAATCATTAAAAAAAGAATTATAAAAACTAAAATCAATAACCAATACACTGCACTACACTGCTGACAAGTCAGACAAGTGACACTGACAACTGTCAATTATTGATTGTCAAATGGAATCAATAGGTGTGTTCCCGTATTGTTTTGTGGTGCGTGTTCCTTGTCACGTGATTGGTTCGATTTAGTATGCTGGACGATCACGTGGTTTTTAGTTTCAGAGGCGTTGGGATCCGAGCAACCGTTGCTAAGCGACCTACTTTTAGGCCCGGCTGCCAAAATCAGGGACTTTCCGCCTGCTTCACATGCATTGAAAAGTGGAGTTTACACGTAAACTGTTGTACAAAATAGTACATTTTGTATCAAGGGCGTAAAGTACTCGGCTATTATCTGTCCTCGCTTCGCTCGTGCTGATACTTATACCCTCGTCAGAATCATTTTTTGTCCATGGTGCAAACAGTGCCTTTTGTACAACCAGTTTGGAATCACTAAAAGGAAATCAAAAAAATCAAAAATCAATGATCAACACACTGCACTACAAACACTCTACACTGCTGACAAGTCAGACAAGTGACAACTGTCAATTATTATCATTAACAAATGGAAACAATAGGTGCGTTCCCGTCATTGAGTTCTATCCATTCTTTTGTGTTCCGATTCATTGTCACGTGATTAATTCCTTTTGGTATGCTAGACTGTCACGTGGTTTTCAGATCCAGAAGCGTTGGAATCTGAGGAACCGTTGCTAAGCAACTTACTTTTGCGCTCCCGGGAGCGAAAGTACCGGCCCGGCCCGGCTGCCAAAATTAGGGATTTTCCGCCTGCTTTACATTTACATGCATTCAAAAGCGGAGTTTACGTGTAGGTTGTACAAAAAAACAATATTATGCGTTGATTTTTGTTGATCAATCAGATATTCAGTTATCGTTTGGTAGATATGGTAAAAAAAGCTACTCGAGTATGAGGTTTAGTTTTTTAAGGCTATAAATAATTGAGAGAACAATGACTGATCTCATTTGTATTTTGAACGGATGAGTAGAGTCTAGCCAATATTATAGAATTTGTAGAACAAGGACAATTTATATGTGAGATTATACTAAACAAAAAAACAATTAAACGCACAGTGTGACAAAAAATATAATGTCATCTGTTAATAAACCACATCTTCGGTCCTATATGATACGTCAAAATTGTACGATCAAAATTGATATATCCTTGTCGTGAACATAAGACTTCAGATAGATATCAGAGTTCGTTTGTCTCTTGCTTGGCGTATCAATGGTTGATTCGTATCTCTTTTGAAAAACTGGTAATTTGATTTCAAGCGTTATTATACTAATAACTTCAGACTAATAAATTTGCCAATTAAGTCAGAAACAATTAGCCTTATTATTACATCTCAAATACGCCGTAACTAGTTAATTCATGTACTTAATGAGAAATTAAGAATAAAGGTCTCTCCTTTGTTCATTCTGCCAAACAGACGTTTCTGGAGTCAATCATTATGGCTTCTTTCAAGTCGGGCTGTTTGAACTAAACCAAATACGGCTTGTTGAGCCGTGACATAGATTTTTGTCGACATCTATGAGAAATGTATTTTTTTGTTTGCATTGAAGTGAGAACAATATTCATAACACAAAAGAATGTTTTTGATCTCGTTGCATGTCAATAATTAAGATTATATGTGTTTGTCTCGAAATTCATTCTATTTAGTTGCTATAAACACTGCTTTATTTCTCGCGTGAATGCTACATGGGTATGGATTTGAATCTTGAATGTGATCTTGTTTCATTCCCCTTCGGCAATGTCCTTGTTTGGAAATGAATTAGGAAGAGAATTAGACCAAGAACAGACCTCTGTGTTGGCACATCCGCAAATACTGGCTTGAATTCAAAAATGTTTTAATCACAATGAACTCCTCTGCACCATAATGTATGAGTTTCAAGAAAAAGAAAATCAAGAGAAGTGGCCAAAATCGTATATTATCATCTGCAAGACAAAGTTTGAGATTTGGAGAATTTCTCCATGTTTTTGCAACTGCCAAGCTTCATAACGTGTTTTGAAATATCGAGATGAAATTGTCGAAACAGAGTGCAGATTCGTAGAAATTGCAATGACTTGCAACTCAACTGAATGTCACTCATCAATTGGCCTATTTTCGCGGTAAATTGGTAATCTACCGTAAATAGGCAAATCCCGGTGATAGGAGTTCTTCTAGGCAAGTTAAGGGCCATGCTTAAATACAGATCTCTTTCTTTGGATGCGCGCGAACTGCGTCAAACAGGGCAGGCATAAGTTATTGTAGGTCTTATTATAGGACTGTACTATACAACGTGAGCTTTGAATCGTTTCACGAATCTCACCTTCTTTGAAGCAACTCTGATGCTTCTGATCCATTTTTTATGTTTGATCTTTCATACAGGAATTTTTGATAGCTTCAACTAATACTTGGTTGAACTCATCAAATGAGTTCATGGGCACAATTGCGTGATTGCTGTCCAAAGTTTCCACTGCTAGAAATTTTGCGAAGCTTGGAAATCTTGTGCACTGGGTAGACTCTTATAGAGCAGCAGGGACGGCTTTATTATGTATTGTAATATTGTACGAACTCAGCAAGTTGGGGAAGCAGTCGTTTGCAACTCTCGAGTTCTCTTTATGGAAGTCGATATTCATATCTTCACAATAATTTAAATTTCATAACCAGCCATTTGGAGTCATTTAGAAAGTACTATCGAATGGTAGATAGTCTTCCAGACATTGGTCAGCTCAATGTTCAGATATATTTGGATATACAATCCAAAATTCCTTTGAAGAAGCATCACCTGAGAGTGACCAATTAGATAACAGGGTGTACCCAGGAACTGTGTTTTTGTGGCGAGTCCATAAACCGAAGGGATCTGTAGGTAACTATCTGTGTTGCTTGAGTACTAATCTTATTAAATCGTACTTGCAAGATCGTTATCAATATGTTTAGTATAAGAACAACCTATCAGACAGGCAGCCAAGTAGGGGAGTGCCCCGGGTGCCAGGTGCCTTTCTCTTGGTCCCCTTTTATTCCTGGAGTACATCAACGATCTGCCAAACTTTGCTGAAAAGTGAAAATACAAACCTGAAATTTATTTTGATACAACCTATTTAGAGCACTATCACTCCTGTAAGCCTATCCAACAAGTAGTGGTGGATTGAGAAGAAAAAAATAAATCCTGGTTCTTGGCAATGATGCCAAAACCCAGACACTGAATTTCTCTCTGAGGATATCTGATCCTGTATTAGTCAGGCTGGATGCTGGATTAACATGGGTTGAACATGTTTCCCAATTGTCTAGTAAGCTGTCCAGCATAACCCTTTTGATTAGAAAATTAACCAGAGTGGTCTCTAGAAAGACTCTTCTCATGTTGAAAGGGAAGTTATTGAAAAAAACAAGACTGAGACTGAGAATTTATAAAAAAAATAAAATCAAAATGTGAGGAGGACAGAATTGAAGAAAGAAAATGAATGTGTCGTAGTGCACAAGATTTGTAAGATAAGGCTATATACCAGAGATTTATATGACGTCAGTAAACTACCCAGCAAACACAAGAACATAATATTGATGTAAAAATTATGTAACACAAGTTACCAGTTACGTCAATATGACATAATAACAAGGTAACCAGAAAGTGAACTTACAACGACTGCATAATGTCATACCTCCAGTGCATGTAAATTTCATATCACATTTATGTAAACATTTATACATAAAAAATGTTATGCAAATTGTATATCGATTCATTCATGTAAACATTACGTAAAATATATATCATCGCTACATAAATAATCTACGCTCAGATTAATAAACAAGAATTGAGAATCTACGTCACTCTTATCTTATTATTATCACGTACTTTTCTGTATATAACCAAGAAATCACGCATTGGTAAATATTTGGTAACAAAACTACGGGAGAAATCCGGGGGGTCTCGGTTTTTTCTACAATTCTCCGCTCTAGCATTTCATCCAATTTGGCCCTCAAAATTTCTTGTTTAGCGGCATTCAGACGATATAGAACGCTTGCAATAGGAGTGGCTGTTGCAGTGTTGATCTGATGTAAATATTATGGTTCCTAGCTGCATAACTCTCTCCGACAGTTTTGAAATCTGTAAGGAGTTATTTATAGTTATTATTATTAGCATAGAAATAAACTAACGTCTATGAATATTAGCTACCAAACTACCAAACATAAGTACATAACCTACCTTTCCCATGCTACAAAATGATATTTTTCTCAGCCTCTAGATATTGCTCGAGTAACGTAACGGTACTTGGGTTTTTATCAAAAACACATGCGAATGAATGCTTTTCTTCTCACTTCAGTACAATAAAATCATTTATTTTTGCGAGGTGGTACGGCTCCGGTCATACAACACAACCAAAACACAGAACACGAACAAAATGACAAAATGGCTTCTACTTCTAACTTCTACTAACACTAACTGAATAAAAAAAATCTTGAAGAAACCTTATTACACCGATCCAACCAGTGGAAAGCGAAACGAAATGATATTCAAATAATTTTGAACTTTCAGAAACCAATTAATTCAATTATCCTTAATCATAATGCTGTGGCTATAAGGCAAAAGGGCATAACTCGATTTTTTGTGAAAATGAGATATTCATGCTTACGTACTTGAAAACATGTTTTCTATGTTATGGCAAAACGATATAACTGAATTCCCAAAGATAAGCTAGTTTGTACAGTCGAATCAAGGTATAAGTCATATATTTGAAACTTATATATCATGCAAAAAGTATTAACTTCAAATATTCCTGAAAACCATATATTTTTTTTTATGAACAAGGAAACAACTCAAGATATTTGGGATTAGTACCACAATGCCATGAAGCAAAAAGGCATATATCGACTTATGTCCAATAGACAAATACAATCATAACCACGCACATGGACATAACTTGAGATATGTCCAGAATATAGTTTTGGGGGTCTTCAGTACTCGTTTTTGCTTTCCCTAGTTTTGCGATGCGCCAACGCAACTAACAACAACTAGATAAGTTCATTTCAATTGAATTCAAAAGAAAAACTAGCAATGATTTTATACTGGAAATACTGGAGTTGATAGACGTTAGTGCTAGGAAAGTTTACATAGACTTGAATGCAAATACGTCAGAAAATGCAGATAAAATGAACGACACCGATCCCGACATAGACAGATTGATGAGCGATGTTGAGTTTTGATTTGAATAAACCTGTACTCATTTTATTTTCACATTGCTTATCACCAAAATGTTTCATTAATTTAATAAACATACTTCAAACAAATGAATAATTTATTTTTTAATAGGTAGGTATACTAACTACTGTACTAAGTTTTTGGAATAAGTCGACTTATAACTTAGCCCGAATAGTTAGATAGATATAATCTCGTCAGCAAAAGGACATAACTCAACTTATTCCTTTGTGACTCATCACATCATGACAAACACCACTGAGTATTTCTAGTTATGCCCTTTTGCCTGATTCCTCTGACTAATGAAAATCAACTTTTCCATACAAAATGATGATTTTTTAGGCAAAATTTATGAAAAAAACATAAAAGAAGTGAAAAACAGCGCTATTTTAACAAATAAATGATCACCGGTCAATTTTGCAACTATTTGATGTTGAGTTTATACATAGTTTTCAATTGTGTTGGTTTTTGATCTCTCCTGAAAACTTAAGAAAAATGACTTATGCCCTTTAGCCTTATAGCCACAGAATGATCATCTGCCATCAGATCATGTCAATTTCCAAACCACGTTAACAAAACACAAATCCCCAAATGCAGATTGCATCAAAAATGTCAGCAGTATGGTGCCCCTGTCCGATTGAGCGACGTCAAACCAACATTTCTGTCTTATGTTATCAGACATTCGTGCCTAGTAAAAATTAAATAATTTTTCTTAATTACACTGTTTGTTCGAGAGAAAAATGACTTGGCTAAAAATTAATGACCAAGATAGGAGCGAAACTAAAAGCATTATATTGAGTTTCAAACGGTTTCGGGGTCTATTGATCATTAACGCTGAAAGAGATATGGGAGGGGCCGTTGCTGCAAAGAGCCCCCATGGATTTTACGATGTATTAAATTCCTTCTTGATTATACGTTCACGCTATTACGATTTTTGAAGACAAAGATTAAAAACCAGATTAGTTTCTGGGATAAGGCTTGATATTCGATAGTATATCGTTATGGTGGAGGCAATAAAATACGAAAAGTCAAACGTCAATGTGATAACTACTTCTCTAGTCTATGACAAATAAAATTTCCCAGTCATAGAAACATTATCGCACGACTTAGTCATAAAAGCTAATGTATCGTGTTGATTTATCATTCATGTATTCGGCACTGCATTGAGTCATTTGAATATACCTTTCCTATCTCCCAATGACGCCAATGGTGAAATTAATACACAAATTTAAGAATCACTGTAATTATAGTTTGACAAGGTTGATGTAGATTATTTTGTCGTATATCCATTGGGTGAAACATGTTTTGACTTTTCATGCATTAAACTTTCTAAATGTACAAATCTCATTGCAGATTCTGGATGAGCATCTGAATGCTTATGTAATAAATGATGGTAAAACATTCGGAACACCGTTGATTGATGAATTTTTACGGCGAAAGAAAACAATTACTATACTGTAATAGCACCTGATTAAGAAATTGACGAGCTAAGTAGATTTGCAATTATGTAGAAGACATAAAGATTAATAAGCCACTGACATGACATGTTTTAAATGTATAACGAGATTTACTCACGCACATATTGGGTTTCTTTGTTTATTGACTCAACTTGATTGATTCATTATGGTTTAATGTTGAAATATGATCTTCAAGAAATTGCTATGCTCTACTGAGAAAAATGAGCAATAAATAATTTATAATTGATCCATTTACATGGAATTGTATTAATTATAGAGCAAATAATAATTGAAGAAACTGATTCTGCATTTCAAAATTTTATACAAGCTAATACAATAATAACTTGAGTTGATAGAACATAGGACATAGGTACGTCTTCTTGCAGTATGGAATTATTGCACATACATTGAGAAAGACACGTCTAGTCTCCAGATTTAATCAGGAAATATTTTCTCACGTTGAAGAACATCGTGGTCAGTGATCAGATCAAACAAAGACTTCAATAGATTGATCCAAATGTCAAAATTGTTTATAAACCATACCCTTGATAGTATACCTACCTTCAAAGTCATAGTATCGGAACCTTTCAATTGATCAATATTTCACTAGTACGGTTTGTTATTAATTTTTTTTTTTTGGTAAAAGTCTAATCTTGAAAGTTCTTTTTCACGACATTAATAAATATCGTTGTGAATACAGGGTTTTTCACTTAAAACTCCCCACGTCAATATCTCGGAAACGAATAGGAATATTTGATTTCTGTAAAAAGTAGTCAATGTATGGGGTCGAGTACTTATTTTTCACAGTTAAAAAAATTCGACGCCTACCAAGAGTAAAGCGTCGCGACGCATCGAAAATATTAATCGATTGCAGGAACTTTGAAATTACGCGCATGCAAAAGTACAAGTTATTCATAAACTTTTTTGTTATTGAGTCGAACTCATTTATTCTACTCAGTTTTGAGATATACAGTGTGTCCAAGATAAGAATGTCTATCATGGGGATCTTGAAAACCGTGAGAGATACAAGGTCGGTTAAATGGAGGCAAAGTTGCGTATTTTGATGCTTAACAAAATGCCGTTTTGAAAGCCAAGAAATTCCGACTAAGTCCGAAATTATCCGAAAAAATCCGAAATTTTTCAAAATTGTTTTCATTTTTTTCTGACCACATTTGAAGAGATATTTTGAAATGAATGGAACTTTTACATTGCCACTTTTTGCCCTTTACAAGATAGCGTTATTAAATTGAAGAACCGACGTTTCGTCTATGAGCAGCCATCATCAACTTTGTTTTTTTAAATACGGTCCTGGATTTTTTATGACGGATTTTGAGGGCCTCTTATGTTCCTAAGCCAACAATGTATCGCAATTATTCAAAAAAATTATGTTGATGGATTTTTCCATGAGAACTCATGTGTTAGAGAGAGACAAAAAATACATTTTTAATAGGATCAAAAACGCACACCTCTTTTTTAATGAGTGCGATACATCGTCGGTTGAGGAACATGAGAGGCTCTTAAAATCCGTAATTAAAAATCCAGGACCGTATTTAAAAAAACAAAGTTGATGATGGCTGCTCATAGACGAAACGTCGGTTCTTCAATTCAATAACGCTATCTTGTAAAGGGCAAAAAGTGGCAATGAAGAAGTTTCATTCATTTCAAAATATCTCTTCAAATGTGGTCAGAAAAAAATGAAAACAATTTTGAAAAATTTTGGTTTTTTTCGGATAATTTCGGACTTAGTCGGAATTTCTTGGCATTCAAAACGGCATTTTGTTAAGCATCAAAATACGCAACTTTGCCTCCATTTAACCGACCTTGAATCTCTCACGGTTTTCAAGATCCCCATGATAGACATTCTTATCTTGGACACACTGTATATCTCAAAACTGAGTAGAATAAATGAGTTCGACTGAATAACAAAAAAGTTTATGAATAACTTGTACTTTTGCATGCGCGTAATTTCAAAGTTCCTGCAATCGATTAATATTTTCGATGCGTCGCGACGCTTTACTCTGGGAAGGCGTCGAATTTTTTTAACTGTGAAAAATAAGTACTCGACCCCATACATTGACTACTTTTTACAGAAATCAAATATTCCTATTCGTTTCCGAGATATTGACGTGGGGACTTTTAAGTGAAAAACCCTGTATAACAGAAAATATGATTAAAAAAAAGTTGGCAATTAATCACATCTTTTAAAAACCAAACCATGAATCAGTTGTCTTTTTGTCAAGGCTTCAAGAGAAAACCATATAGTCATCAATAGGATAAGTGTAAAACCGGTCCAATAGTCTTTACGAAATTTAATGAGAAAATTCACTCAACTCGACGCGTTTCAGCTATTGCCATTTACAAGAGTTTGAGGTCTGGAAATAATTACAAATTTTACAAAACTTGAAGGTTGGAAGGTTGTCCAGAATTTTAACTAACATCTTAAATCAATACATCACATTTACAAAAAGAACAAAAGGATAGTGAACTCAAATCACTTAACACAGCAATATAAAATATAAGTATAAAAGTCGGTACATTCTGTGTTTCTGTGTTAAGTGATATGAGTTCACGTGACCTTTTGTACTTTCTGTAAATGTGATGCATTGATTCAAGATGTAGGATGTTTAATTTCAATTTGGACAACCTTCAAGTTTTGTGATGATTTTGTAAAATTTTCCAGACCTCAAACTCTTGATAATGGCGATAGCCAAAACGCATCATTTATTTGAAGGATTTCATACCATTTAACAAATATTACAGTATATTAGCTCAAAATTGCTCAATTGTGTTGTCTACAGGGTGTCCCAGAATTTTTTGGAGATATTTGTAGGACGTTTAGTTTGAAGAAAAATAAGACTACAATATTCTGAAAGATATTCTCGTACGACCATTTCTTTTGGAATTATTCGTACATTGAAGTTGCACCCTGAAGAAGATTTCTTCGTGATAGCTCCGAAACGGTGAGATCACTTTTGCGATATTGCAGCGAACGATACACGAAGCTTTGAAGGTCTCTACACTCATTTGTGATTTTTCATAAGTTCAATAATTGTTTATAATAAAAAAATGCCGTTCTGTGGGTGCATTTGTGCCGGGCAAACACAAAGAGAACTGAACTACTTTCTGTAAACTATACCTATAATACGGAATGGCGCGAGGTCGGGAAAGTTGCGATCAAAAATGTCCACCGATATCATCTGTTTCATTTATTTTACGCAATAAATCATTGAGTAGGAAGAGATAGATGTACTGCTAGCTGCTAGAATGTCGCGGCCAGCGATTAAGGCTTTATCCTGCGAGTGGAGATGTTATCGATCAACAAGTTTTTAGTTTCGATATCGATAAGAATATAATTAATTTCCGTTTATTTTGAATGTTTGCTGGATTTGGACAGACGAGACAATAACTGCCTAGAGAAGAGAAATGACTGTATTTCGCTGTTCGTTCGCTGACCAGTATATAGGGCTGGACAGACTTTCAAAATACTGTACAATACAGCGAAATGCTGTATGTATGCATGATTACCCTAACCTAAGGACTAATAATTCTAGACTATAGCAGTATTTCAATCTCATCTTGGAAGCCTGGGGTGGACCTCCACTACCATAAAACGCCCCTCAACTTTGTCACGCCTTCGTTTTTTCGAGTTCCAATTTCTCATTTGGGATCGTCAATTAGTTGCGGACAAAAAAGATACTCACTGTTCACATCGAAAAAATGGATCATTTTCAAGAAAAATACCAATTTATTGAAATGTTCACTCAAAACACAATGTTATTATTCATTGACAGTGCCGTGCGAACGTGAAACTGCGCCCGGGCGAACTCTACGTTAGGCGACCTTCTACCCCTCCCAGGCACAGGACTTCAAGATGTAAAAGCTCGCCCAGAAATATAAAAAAAAGTTTCTATCAACTCACCATCTAGAATGGACCATTTTCGAGATGCTTATTGAACAAAATCGTTTTTTACGGATTCCTGCGGAACCGTTTATCGTACAAAAAAGTTTTCTTCTACGTCTGTACGGTAATATCACCATTGTGCAATCGATATCGGTTAGGAAACGTAGCACATTGTACAACATTACGGAAATGAAACCATTTCCTAACTGTTGCCATGGAAACCAGTGCAAACTGAATGGAAATGAAACGATCTGGCAACTCCGCCAAAAACAAAAAGTAAAAATCGATATAAATTACACAATAGAGATAATAATTAAGAGTCGTAGAAAAAGTATAATGTACAACTCGCATGGAATGACCATTTCCAACCGCAAACATTTTTTTGATAAAAATTTAGCTACCCGCATGCATTTCAACGAGGAATAAGATAAAAATAATTTAGTTTTCGAAAATATACAGGGTGAGTGAAAAATGTGACCACTTTTTTTATTTCAAATGGATCATCCTGTATATTTTTATGAATATCGATAGATCTTTTTGAAACAATTTTAGTGATATGAAGTTTTATGTGTTTATCTGTCAAACCGACAGAGTATTAAAACCTATTTGAAGTTTTTTAGTTCAGAAGTAAGGCAACAGCTGAACTGTCAGTGAGATTCTTTCAATTCTATTTTTGTAAGAACTAGACTTTGCAATTATTAGAATGTTTGCTCCTCGGTTTGCTCTTACCTACCAAAAATAAAAAAATGAGGTCTTAATGATGATTGCGCATTTTGGCCTACTGGTGCGTCAATTTCTGGACCAAACTATCTCGAATCTATGGATAGGAAGAAGAGGTGCAATTGATTGGCCCGCTAGATCACCGGAACTCAACCTTCTAGACTTTTATCTGTGGGGGCCATATACCTAGGTATATGGTGGAGGGGCCATTTGAAAAATAAAGTTAATGAGAATAGGCCCATTTAATGGACAATTTGCATACATTTTCAAATGAATAAAAAGGAAACGCAAATTTCACTGTATGATCGAAAACGGGGAGGGGCCATAATACTCTCCCGAGAGAGAGAGAGTCATCTCAGTCAATACGACATACGGCAGACAAAGATAATGTATTCTGTGACGTAGTGGATGTGGATTGGCGCTCTTTAATCGGTGATTACTACCTTAATAGAGGTCGTAGGTTGATTATTCAAACATCAATGGGCTCAGTACTCACTAATCCTTATAATGTGCAAATTGTCCATTCATTGTGATTCTTTTGATAATGTTTTGCTAGAATTTAGGGATAGGCTTGGATATTGTTTAGCTAATCATGCAAATAATTTGAACATTTAATTAAATAGCCAATTTTATTTTTAACAATTCATCAATTTTCTTTCTTTTTATTCTGGTTCGTTTAAAGTACTAAATACTAGTAATTATTGTCCAGATTGTTTAATTGCTTTTTATTTTATTTTTTTGTTCTGCTGAATTATCTATGTACTTATTACTTTTTGAGTCACCCTGTCGAAGCAAAAACATGTTGCGATTGTTTCATTTTGACTTATTTCAAATAAATTTTGCGTAAAAAATCATAAATGCGTTTTTTTTCAATCAAATTTGTATAACTCTCATTTTGACAGATAAACAAATAAAACTCACTGAAATTGAAAAAAGATCTATCGATATCCATGAAAATATACAGGGTGATCCATTCAAAATAAAAAAGTTGACCATATTTTTGACACACTCTGTATATTTTTGGAAACGACATCATCTTCATCTTATTACTCATTGAAAATTATGTAGGTACGCAAATTTTTATCAAAAAAATGGTAGCGTTTTGAAAGATATTTGCAATATTCCAGACTTTTTTTCCACCCTGTATAATTGGTATACGTGGTTAGACGTGTATGAAAGGACCGAAACTTCTGACCAAAGTGAAAGTTTGGTTACTTAGAAATAGTACTCATTCAAGTATGTCAATCTTAGCTACTGAGATCTTTTGAAAACAATGAAACATTACAAATGTCAAACAATTTTTAGCCCAATACTTTCTTGAAGACATTTAATAAAATCATTTCAACAGGGATATATCCTCCAGAATGAAAAAATGCAAGAATTGTTCTTTTGAAAAAAGCTGATCACACAAGGAATCGTCATCCATGGACCCCTATGCCCACGACCGAAAAATTGAGAGAACAAGAAATCTATCAGGGTGCCTATTCTGGGACCGATAGAACGGTCATATCGAGAGAAAGAGAGAGACAGTAGACGTCGGATTATATGGAGGTGATCGTTTATCTCTCTCGTATGACTGTTCTATCGGTTCCAGAATCGGTACCCAGATGAGCATCATGGGTTCCGCAAAGCGAAATCTACTATTGGTGCTGTTAACGAGGTCTCAGATATAGCAAAAAAAGCTCATTAATGAATGAGTACAAATAAAAAGTTATGTGCCATGTCAAAAATCCGGCATCATGACAGTTAATCTAAGAAAAACTGACAAAAAGGAGAAAACAATCGTGCCCGACTGAGAATTCTTAGGATCTAACTAAACGGGCGATCAATTGTTAACGAGGGCAATGACGACGGTTGGAATAAAACGGTCTCATGTTTTAAAGCGGCATACCATAGATAAGGTGCTAAAAGTTCCTCTTCCACCAGAGATAAACACAATTGATTAGGATGATGACCTAGCAATAGTATCCATAGCTGCGGCAGAAGAAGCTCTCACGGCCAGGAGAGAGCACAAATGGATTACGCTTAGCATCGGAAAAAACCGAGGCTCTACTTCAACAAAAAGAAAAAATTATCTATATGATGCAGCAATGAACACTTCTCTATATAAAATATCAGCCAGATCTGGGTTTTTGTATTCCACAAGTTGTCCTTGTGCCTTAAATACCTACTCAAAAATGTCTATCAGCTCTTGGACTATAATTCGAGTTAGCGTACGTAGAAAAGTGCAAAACTCATGAAAGAAAACTATATAGGTAACGATGGAAAAATGGCATAATGCTTGAGAAAGAAGTTTACTGAAAGCTAAAGATGTAACATGGATATTTTTTATTTTATTATTCATATATTATCTTCAAGAAACAAAGGGAGAGTTCCAAAAATGCTATATGAATGCCAGAGAGACATCAAGTGATGATCTTGGCATATCGAGTTCGAGTGACAACATGATCCAGCTGATATTGCAGACTTAGTTCATCTGGAACCCTATATTAGATATAGTCCAGATAATAGAAAACACCACGAAGCCGAGCGAAATCATGAAAAGAACAGCTAGATAAGTGCAATTCGTGGCAGCTGTACTGGAGGGCCGAGGGATGCATGATCATAGCGATTCCGGCACAGTCTGTGAAACGGAATTTCTCCTATAAAAAGAAAGGGTCTGTCAATCCAAAATAGTTCCCGCGATGTTACGTTGTCACTGGAGCTAATTCAATTTAGATGCTCTAAATCAGACATCCTGTACTGAATTGTTCTCTTAAAAAATAAAGAACCCGAATGACCGAGTAGTATCTTGAAACTTTTGTATAATGATAAAACCAACGATAAAACTGAATAATATGTATCTCCGGGAGCCGGGAGTTCAATAGATATTTATCCGAATTCTCGATACATTTCATTCGAAAAATATTCAAATTATTGACTTCAGATGGTTTTCAGCCATTCCTTATTGCCTTTTGTGGTGTACTGATACACTGTTCAATTAATTGCTCAATGATCGGTCGATTGTGTTGTTCAGTTTATAGATCGGAGGTTTGACGATTTTCCTGATGATATAACTTAAAAGAGAGTGATAGAAGCAACTGATGACGTTATCAATATCAATTTATATTACTGCTAGCTATCCCTCACACTCATCCAAGTAATTTGCTTTTGAGGTCAACAACGTATCAAGTGTCTTGGAATATTGCATAATAACATCATATTATTATCATAGATAAGTGGCAATAATCCACAGATATCTGAACTATTAGTCGATATACAACAATATCCGTGCAAGACCTAGCCTGGTCATTTGAATATTGGTAACAACACAGAGCTTTGATTATGACTAGTAATTAACTCTGAAATCAATAAACATCCGTATGATCTTCCCCGCTTGTATTAATTTGATCAGTTCGCAATTGAACATGGAAGGGAGCTCACAGTTTATGTAATTGGCATTTATTGCGAATACATAAAGGGGGGTCCAATAATGGATGGTATGTCGTTCTTTAAAGTTGATTTCTATTGCCAATCTTTTCAAAATAGCATAAAAGATATCTTGGTCTGGCCCTTCTAGTAATAATTGAGAAAGAATCATACAATTAAAAAGATAGGGAAAAAAATCTCAATGAGTAAAGTGAGCAAGAGACTGTAAATTATTTTGAAGCCTCTAAATCTCAGATACTTACTTGACCTTGGCAACACTGTTAGTTATTTGATAATATTCTCAGAAAACGTAATAACATCAACTTTTAGAAATAACTCATATTATGAAAAATTCACCAGATGTAATCTCCAGCTAAGACAGAAATTATACGGTAAAAGCAATTAAAGCTACACAAAACCATTAAATTTATGGGATCCCTGGGGTGGCAACATAAAAGGTCCCTTATTAAGACGCCCAGCATAATTCGTTAAGTACGGCCGGAATGTTTTCCACATTCTGAGGATTAATCTAGTTGGTTGCGTAGGTTGCGCAAATATCTATAAATATCTTCCATTCAGTAAAGTAATTATCTGCTCCCTTTCAAAATTGTTAATTTGTCAATTCAAGACAAACTGTTCGTTATCTTTAAATAGAAAACTGATTATAAAAACCTTCTGCCAAGGACAAAAATATTCTCTACGGTATTTTTATGAAATTTGTCATTGTGATTAAAAAACACCATATTCGTGTTTGTCGTTAACAATAAGCTAATAAACGATATTAAGGTCATGCAAATAAACGTGCTATTTATATTCTAGGTTCACTATGATTATTCCTGATGAAAAGAAGTATTTTTTGACAAACCATAATTGGCAACTTGAAGTGTAAAGTAACTAATCATATTTGGCTTAATTAAAAGAATATTAGTTTCGGTTTATGATTCGTTTCAAATCATTGCATGCATTCATGTTACACTTCTTTATGCATGGAATCAAATAATACGATAAGCCAGTACCCAATTTGTAGGCTCATTAGCTTAAATCTGGTTGGCGAAAGATTTGTGATGATTATGAATAATGTTAGAACTCTAACGAACGTGTGCCAAGATCTCATTCTTTTTCAACTTTGCGCCAGAATCTCGTGTCATCTGCTACAATTTATGTTTTTTGACAATTCGTGTTGGACAGTTGGAAATTTTTACCCAAATTCAAATCTTGAGATTTTCGAAACGGAGAGAGATAACGAGCTGCGGTGTTCGAGAGGTCCTTTGGCAATTCTTCGAGAATACGAACATGGTTGGGGCGGTGTATTTCTTTTAGTTATCCACATGTTCAGGGTTAACAAAGTAAGTCATATTTTTCTTAGCAAAATTTGGCGAGATGTAAGACTCCCAATTTTTGATCTTGAAAATTTTTCTATCCATATGTCGAATCCTTGGGCTATCCTTAAAAAGTAATTTCTTTAATTTTTCAAAAGTTGGTTATTTTTAAATAAGTGTGTCATTCATTTATTTTTGAATTTATCTTTTATTTTTTATTTTTTTTCACACTGTTGCATAGAGTGGTTTGATTTTGGACTAGAGAAAAGTTTTAGGCACACATCGAACGTTATTGACTTCAGTGGCGGGCAGAAAAAATTTGTAAGCACTTTTAACCCAATCAAAAAAAAAGTTATTGTTGCTAGCCACTGAAATACACCCTAACTGTAAAGAGTTTTCCTCAAGACAAACCATCAAAAAGTCTTTTTTCAAGGGATAAAATAGTCATCGCATGTTTTGAAACATTTGAGAAATCACTTTCTATAGTCCAAAAATTTGAAATATATATAAAAAAAAAATCAAAATCCAAAATCAAGAATCATAATAACGTCGGATGCGCCTAGACTGAATAACCGAACGATATAGATTCAGTCAGCCGCAGTCCCAATTTCTTTAAAGAGATATTAAAAAAAAAATCATTTTTAAACCCTTTTGTCTTCAAATTAAATCCCCAATTACACCGTATTCATGCGATTTTCTATGTCATTCACTATCCAGTCAGTTTTTCAGAGAATATAATCTCTTGACACCATTTTTTTTTGCCCTACAAATCACATTTTCCGTGAATGAATTTTCTACATTGACGCTCTCGATTTTATTCGTATAAAATTATGGTTTTCTCAAAACTAATATAAAAATATACGATGGGAAAAATAACCCCTGTTTTTTTTTCATATTTCGCACCTCTGGAGACGATATTTCCCGGAATACAGAGTTTCACAAGAAGTAAAAACAATAATCTAATGATTCATGCATGATTGTAATATTTTTCAGAGAAAAGTAAAAAGATACTATCTTGCACTTGACATTGATGATACCATAATTACCATTTAATTAATTTCTTAACCTATACCTACATCGAAACGTAGGAAAGTAACACAATAATAATTATGCTCGTTATCGGTGTTACTACTTAACATGGAGCTCTACCACGTGATATTTCTGGAAGAAAATATTAGTTTGCTAACATCAATAACATGATTACCGAACCAATTAACTATTCCTACCTTGCTTCAATAATTTTTCAAAATTAATGATCAATTAAAAGAGACACGTCTTGTGATGATCCGGGTTGGACATTAAATTGAAAAGGACATTTCCGTAATAAAAAAAAGCGAAGCAGATTCAATGCAAATTTTGGGCTTGTCATTAAACATGTATGGGACTAAATACGCGACGTTTTTGAAAACGTCACAGGCACCATATGATTGGTCGTGGCCGAATTTGGTATCCAAACAAGCTTTTGTGACTTGTGGTTTTGTATTGTGTGTGTTTGAAATCAGTGTTTGTGTTTAATTTGGAGTTCTTTGGACTATATTTTTGGGTGTATTACATATATCGTGTGTCCCGTTAGTACGTATATGATTAGCCGAGTGAAAAGTCAGCTTTTGAGGTAATAAAAAATAGTTTGTTTGGATATTTCCGTCTGACAGCTGACGTCATGACGTCACAGAAACCTAGCGAATTACCGTTTTACTTCAAGCTGATCAAAAAAAGATGTGTTTTTGGAATACAAGCCTCATCAAAATTAAATATCTCCCCACTGGCATTTTCTGGGTTCTAGATGAAAGATGAAACTTCAAGATATTATCAATGATTGTTGAGTTTTTGCCAGGATATAATTTCTTACTAAAAATATAAGGTCTATAAAGCTATCATTAACAACTCATGAATGCCCCAACTTAAATTATGATTGCCACATCAAATAGGTAATAACGGACATCATAAACCATACCCTCACGAAACTTATTGTTGGACATCGGTTCGGTCAGCCCCGTATTGGATCGCCGGATTCCTGGGGCTTCTGTCGTTAATTAAAGACAGTCGAACGGTTTATGGAAGTCGTAGAGAAAACGTGGCCGAGATGGCATCACCATGCTTTGCACTTGATTCCGTAGCACCGTAATTTGCAACGCCTTCGGAAACTGTAATTAGACTGCATGTGCTGGCGATCTGATGTACTTTAGCCTGGAGTTATTCTGAACTTTTTCTTGAAGCAGTCGTGCCAGGTAGAGAGTTTAGCACTAGTAATTGAAGTTATTAAATTGTTGTGAGGATGCTCAACCGTGAGTTACCAAAGATACAGATACAGTAACCCTGACCAATCGTGGTCTAGGGACGGAAGACAAATTCGTTAAGGTACCACATAATAGCATCGATATTGGTCTCTCAAATATTAACTGAAGCTTACAGCACTCAAATGGGAATGAGCATGTTGGGATAGTGGGAGAGTAGACTACGATTCAACTAAGAACTGTACACCGACAACGTATTCATCTCTCTCACGCTATATAAGGCCCTCACGCAGCCTGAGAGAGAGAAAGACATCGGGGGTATACAGTTCTTAGATGAATCGTACTCTACTGGAAAATTATCGGGGTGCTGATAAGAAAGTCGCGGGTCAATGTCACTGATTTAAACTTCAGTTCTGACCAGTAGTATGTTACTATTGGTAAAAGTGACACAAAACATGACAGTGACCCATTGGAGCATATGAACCAACTACGCGTTCAGGAGTCTTTTTACTTATCTTCTACTGCTGCAATTGAGATCAAGAATATCCTTCTGGCAAAAGCAGAAATCTTCAGGATGGGACGATATCAGTTAGAATATCACTTCATCTGCCAGAATTTGCGAGGGGCGTTCTGGCAGAGGTGATAAATGACTCCTTTGGGTGTGGAAGGATGCCTAGTGATATGAAGCTATCTAAGGTGGTAATAATTTTCAAAGGTTGCAATACGGATGAGCCATCAAACTTTCGACATCAACGAACATCCAGTTCACCTATAACAGTAATACCAATAGGGACGATACCATATTCTCATTAATAGAGAATTTATATCTACGACTGGATGATGGTGAAAGCGCAGCGGTGGTATTTTAGATCTTTCTAAGGCATTTGATTGTTATCTACACAATCAAATGCCTTAGAAAGATCTAAAATACCACCGCTGCGCTTTCACCATCATCCAGTCGTAGATATAAATATAAATGGAGTTTTGCTGAGAAAACAGGAAGTCTATGGTTTCAGGGGGGCTTTCCAAGAATGGATATCATCTTATTTATCAGAAAGAACGCAAATGATTAGTTTCAGAGATGATGTGTTACGACCTCTGCCCATCAAGACGGGTGTTCCACAGAGTTCGGTTTTGGGACCTATCCAGTTCTTCTGTACTTATTTCAATGACTTACCGAATGCTAGAATGGTGGGGTCTCTCAAGATTTTTGCGGATGACATTACCATCTTGAAACTCTATATCATCGATTCTCGTGATTCTTGGAAAATGGCGCAAAGCTAATTGCCTTAGAGTAAATATTGAAAAGACCAAAATCATGACTTCCGAATATACTCGACAATATAGCTATTTGTTCCATGCAAGTGAAAAACGTGAACTATATCAGGTTCCTGGGAGTGCACATCGATGATACACTCAAATTTAGTACACATCTGGAGCAGTTGTCTTGCAAACCTGGTACCGCATTGCATGGAATGCTTATTACGCCTTAGTTGACTCCCCCTGAGATATGGTGTTTGCTTTTGGGGTTCTTGTGGAGGATATTTTTGTTCTGCAGAAGGGGGCAGTAAGATCGATACTAGCCCTCAGGATGAGAGCGTCATGTCGTGATATCTTTCCATAAGCTGATGGTATTTTGACCGTTGTGCGTATTTTGTATCTTGGTGCCCGTATGTTTAATTCACAAGAAACATCACTCGGTAATTCACTCCAAGTCCGACCACCGGATTAGAAATGCCTATAGGGTTAGACTACCGACTCCAACGAGCACATTTCTGATGAACTTACCATCTATCAACATAGGAAATTGTTCAATAGTTTGTCCGTGAAGATCAAAGGGTGAAATCTCTCTCGAAATTCAGAAAGTTTGGAAAGGATCAGCAAGAGCTATCATTCAATAAATACATTTCTTAATGACAACTTGTGATGATCTTTTTTTAATGTTGTTATCGTATAGTTATCTTGCTCGCGCACTGTCATTCTCTTCTGTATTGCTTTGTCAACAAAATGTAAACATTTTAGACAATAAAGCTATTTTGGTTTGTTTGTTTGTTTGTGGATGATCGAGTCCACTGCCGCGGTTTCGACTCCGACAGTGCTCATTCTGGTAGTTATGCTAGTAAGCTTTTTTGACATTTGAAGACGAAAAGCTGGTATGTGGTTCCCGAGTCATCCTACCGTCTGACTGTTGCGTCTCTAGAGAATGTTACGTAAGGGGACCGTCGAAGACATATGGGTCACAATAAGTCTTCTAGTAATGTTGACCTTGAATGACAGAAAGTTACTATGGAAGATCCCATCCATTTCTTTATTTGGAAACAAACAAAAGCTATCAAGATGATATTGAAACTCTCCTATCCCTCATGCAAACTAAGTTTTCAACAATACATGGGGCTTTTACCTCTTATGCCACAAGAAATAACCAATGTGAACTCAATACTCAAAGTTATGATGAGTAGTATGGATAGATAGAAGTCAATGCTTTCACTCCACCACTTTGTCAGTTGTTTATAAAGTGTATATTATGTCGATGTGCAGAAATTGAAGTGGAAGCACCTTTCCCTCTTCTGTGATCTCTCTCCTCCGTTTATAAAAATATTAAAGATCTCTAGTGGTGCGAAATCAAATTTAGAAAATAATATTGCATGGACACTACAAAATATGATACAATATGATTACTGAGAAACAGAAAATTAAAAAGTATCATACAGGGTGGCCCAACGACCCCCCTTATTTATGACTTTCCTGGTATATTTTGGGAAAAACGCTCGGACACGTCAGTTTTTATTTTTAGGGGGATGTCTTTTCGTGTATGACTGTATAATACAGGGTGATCCAAAAATAAGATATCGCATTACATTTGACATTTTTAAATGGAAACCCCCAATTTTTTTCCTATTTTTGGATTCTCCATGAAGTTTTTAGTAGCTTTTGTATAATACAGTTTATATATACCTATCTTTATCTCTACCGTTAAAAAATTTAAACAAAAATTAATTACTCAGCAATTATGTGTCAAAAAGTCAATGTGGTAATAAATGTTGAAAGTGGTGTCCGTTTACCTCCATGCAATAATGAAGATTTTGCTCAAATCTATTCCCAACATTTTCACACATTTCTGGAGTTATTTGTCTGCATTCCGCCGTGATCCGCTCCCGAAGATCTTGGATGGAGTCTGGCTTCGTACTTGAAACCCTACTATTTAAATGTCCACAAAGAAAGTAATCTAAAGGACTCAAGTCCGGAGACCTTGGTGGCCACTCAATGAGGCTGCGCCGTCCGATCCACTGATTTGGGAAATGGGTGTCCAAAAACTGTCATACTGGAGCTACAAAGAGCGGTGGTGCACCATCTTGTTGGAAATGATGAAAATTTTCACTTATAATCTCCCTGGAGCTCGAATTATTTCCGGAAATTTTGTCGAGTGGCGAATTTTTTAAAAACTTCGCAACGAGAACAAATTTCCGGATTTTTAGTTCGAGCTCTAGGGAGATTCGGCAAGAAAATTTTATGCCAAAACTGATCATTGGAAAAAACATAACCCAGGACTCACCTCGCATTTAGTGGAAGAAACCAACGGCTCCTTACTCTACTCGCCATTGAGGAAAAAAGAAGGGAATCAGGATTTTATAAAACATTTGGAAGTTATAACCAATCTTGTCCATAATTGATAACAATGCAACTTTGTATTTTAAGTTGAAAATAAATCATTTATCAAAAATATTTGTCGTTGTTTTTAACAGCTGTCATGCTGTCAAGCACTCGCGGCTGGATATAGCTCCCATGCACCAACCACAGTGTTGCCGTTTGCCGTATCTCTGTCTGTGAAAGTTGGGTTGGGTTGGGATTGTTAGGGAGAGTGGGGACGGCAACACTGTAATCATATGGGAGCTACATCCAGAGATGCAAAGCCAGGGAGATTTCCACTTATTAATCTTTCATTCACGTGATTATGAGCAGGGTGATTTCCGATAAAATTAGGTCGTTGCAATAGCAACATAATAAAATGCAAGCCTATGATTGGTTAGAATTGACTGGTAGGAAATTTTCATTATAATTAACCTCATTTTCTATTATTTCGGTGATTCGTGGCTCTATTGTATTTTCCAACATGTCCAAGTACGTCTCCCACGTCAAGTTTCCAGGAATAAAGAAAATAATAAATAAGGAAAAATAAAACAAAATTTTATGAAAAATTCAAATAACTTTAAAACGATTGAAGATAGGTATAGACTGTATTTTACAAAAGTTACTAGAAACTTCATGGAGAATCCAAAAATAGAAAAAAAATTGGGGGTTTCCATTTATAAATGTCAAGTGTAATGCGATATCTTATTTTTGGAACACCCTGTATTATACAGTCATACACGAAGAGACGTCCCCCTAAAAATAAAAATTGACGTGTCCGAGCGTTTTTCCCAAAATATACCAGGAAAGTCATGAAGAAGGGTGGGACCTTTTCGTTGGGCGACCCTGTATGTTTCATAATCTTTCACCACCTCATGATGTCATAATTCAAGAATCTACAAACTGATCAATCTCGTTATCAAGATCCCATATTTTCCTTCTTTTTTGATGTCATGCTGGACAGCTTCTCGCTAGTGCTCTGGGGTCACTTTCATTTTAACTGTTGTGATTCGTCTACCTATAAATCCTTTCACTAGTGCGCCTAGTTTTATAGGCTTCAATTATTCACAATGATGTGGTGGTAAGCGAAGGTGAGATTGTTTCCCGCTATGTCTTCCATGGCTTATAACTTATAAAACGGCGTTTATGTATTTTTACTTTTATAGCTAATAGTTCTTTTTTTATGATGTTTGTTAAAACTGCAATCTCGTTCGTTTGTTAAGATCCATGGTCCATAACCACAACAGTATTTTACCCAAACAGATTTCGAAAAAACTAGCAATCACATCTTGGGAATGTTGATAAACCTCCAGGAACCATCTCCGGTTCCGGTCAGTGAGGCTACAAGTTTTTACTTTTTCTTATTTTCATGATAGCTTTCGAAGACTATAGTTATTCCTTCTACTTGCAAAGTAATTTTTGAGCTAGATTATAGAGGCTTGTTTCACCATGCTTCATATACGGTACTGATTCATATTTATCAAATAATTCATTGAACAATGGATAAATGGCTTTGTTTGTTGTGCGTTTTTTGGTTATGCAGCTCCCAAATAAAATCATTATCATCTAGATTCTAGAATTCTTGAATCCGGCCAACCGCAATTTGAAAAATAAAATAATGTAATCGAGAAAGGGTCCCAAGTAGCACACATTAATATTGGCCCAAAACATTTACTGACATTGGCCCAGTAAAAAATGTGGACATTGTGCAATATTGTTACAATCACAAATAGTAATATTACTGCGATATAGATAAACCGGCGTTGGCTCTATATTTGACTATTAATATTGTTCTAACATAGTAATGCTGATATTCTTCAAATGTCATCTATATAGATATCATTGTACCAATATTTTGTTCTCCTATGTTGGCACAATATCCTATTTACTGTGTTTGCTTATGCATCATACAATGAAAGTATAGATTCAAAGAAAAATAAACATTCAATATATTCCAACAATCTGACAAAACGTTTAAAAATAATTCAGGAACAAAATAAGTGAACCAGTCTTCTACACGCATTGAATGAATGATTATTGTCTGGTCATGACGATCTAATCGACATTATGAAGCAGCAAGTTTTTGTGCCCTGAAAAAAATAGATGCTTATTAAAAAAAAATGGCTATTATATTTAAGTATGAAGGATTTCTTAAAAATGCAAAATGTATAATAAAACAATCAAGTATTCAAATTTGTTACAAACTTAGGTAGTTCGAGTTAGTTCGAATTTCGCGAATTCGTCAAATACCTGCCTCATACACAAAATCAACAATTATGTTAATTCGGGGTAAACTTACAAATATGAAGGTATGATATTGATTTTAGTAGTAGCTTTTAACTACTCTATTTCATGATAATTAGAGGCATTTATTTTCAAAATCCCTGGTATTTACATCCACTTATTTATCTTCAAATCTCTTGTGGGGCTCTTTGAAAAGCTCTTGACAAATTTAGTACCTACATCCATTAACACAAGAAGGTATTGCAAACTATTAATTTATGCAGCCGTATATTTAATTTGATAGATTCAGGTTTAAATTAACTTTTTCGTTATACATAAATGGAAACTCATTCAACTTACCCAAATCAACCCCCTTAACCAACTTTTTATTTTCCCAACATACGAAGGTTATTGTGATTTGAAAAGGAACGTGGGGGAATGAAAAAGTGACTTTTGACCTAAATCAAATACCTATCTGTGAAAACCTTTTCGCCATTGGGCTTTTGGTACTTATTGATTGATTAAATAATATCCATGCATTACTTTTAAGATAATATGTGTTGTATGTATGAATGAAAATAAGAAGTTAAGAGATAGTGAGAGTACCTACCACCTACTTACCAGTGCAAAAATATCCATAATACAGCACCTTTAGGGAAACTAGTTGTCTTTGGCACTTCACAAAATCTTATTTGGACCACAAAACCATGAATAACTCTTTGACAAGACTGTAAAAGATTGTTTTTTGTGTAAAACACGGAAACAGGAAGCCGAACAAGCAAACAAACATATTTATGTACAGGTGCATATCAAAACAAGGGAGGTTATGTCAGTTATGTGTGACGTTCGCGTGGCCACGTGGCGTCACTTCTCGAGAGCGGTGAGCTAGAAATATGATCGAGTGATTGAATATCTCCAGTAATCAGATATTTCGAACCACTTTATTTGATCGAGTTAACTCATACTAAAAATGTGCAGTATTGAAAAATAAGGGATTCTATTCTAAAGTGATATGCCGATATGGTTTCTTCTTATAAGTCTTATCAAAGTAGACAAAAGGGAAACTTCAATAGAGGAAATGTATCAGGATTTGGCAACAATGCCAATTATCATGCATTAGGATATTGGGAATAATCTAAATATATAAAAGTATCAGGATATAAAAACAAAATATGGGACAAAGCTTTTAAAACGGATTATGTGGAAATATTATATTGATATTATATCTTCTATAAAAAGTAAATCGTAGCCCACAATTTTCCATTTGCTACTCGGTGAAACAAGTTTTCGTTTAATAGGTATTCAAAATGGTGCCATAGGTATTATAGGTACCTTTATTATTATGACGTAGATATAAAGCATATTGTCTGGTTGGCAACACAAGCCTAGTTTATACCGACAACTTGGTCCGCGGACCAAGTACCAAATTCGGACTATATCCGAACCAAATATTTGGTTCGAATGGTGTTAACAGTTGCGGACTAAGCTGGTCCGCTCTTGGTTCGGTACTCGTCAGCAAGTGTACCGAACTAAATTTGGTTCGATCTGGATCAAAATTATGAGGTTGGTTATGTTGATTGTTATTATTGTGAATTGTGTTGGTTCTGAGTTTCTAAGGCAATCTGAGCGTACTTACTCATGTTTTTTTTGGTTACGAATTGTGTTGATGAATAATTTCGACTTGTTTTTGACATTTGACGAATTGCGGGCGTACACATTTAGTTCACGCGTTGCAAGACGGTGTAAACGGGCAGGAAGCAAGCATTGGTCCTACCGTACTATCCCCACCTATCGGACCGAACTAAACGAGTTATCGATGTAAACTAGGCTACAGTTTCTTGAAAGAAGTCTGTTACAGAACCAGTCCATAGTCAATGATTGTAAGTACTATAGTTTGGATGAGTTCTACATGACGAATACTGCTTCTTTATTGTTATTGCTTTTAGTGGCCTCTGGGTAAGTCGCACCACATGTCGCCTAAATTAACTTTTTGAGTGATACTGCGTCCGGTAAACTTAATATTTATTCAAATAAATGTTTTCCTGTCAGTGTCTAGCCACTCATAAATTGAATACACAATGACTCACACATGGATTTTTCACACTGCCCACAATCTTTGTTAATTTGTTTTTTGAAGATGTCTCAAAAGTCAATCTCGACATGACTAAGAAAGCATTAAGCCATGAACCGAGTTCATAGTTCTCCGACTATTGCCAGAGAGATTTTATGTGCTATTGACTTTGGTTAAGTGACTCCGTCAATGCGTATGATTGTCATGTAAATGCACGCTAATGAGATGTAAATACTACTGTGCTCATTTGAATATATATAAAGGGGTCGCGTTTGTTTTTGCAGCACTCAAAATATCTTTAATTTCATTATGGTATGTGGTGGTGAACGTTGTGCTGAATTAGAATTTCATTAATGGATTGTGGATGCTCGATTTCCTGTTTGGTGAATTGATCAATACCGTTGATTACGGGGTGCATAACTAAACTCCATAAATGGTTGATATATGGATCATTCAAATACATTTAGTGCATAAAACACACTGATTGAAAAAGGATCCAGCTCTTTGTGAGTGTCTTGTATGAACAGGGCAAATGCATATTGAAATTAAAATTGTCTCTCTGATGTATATTTGGCGACATTATTTACAAACTGCGGAATCGTGCCTGAGTGCTCCCTTCTAACACTGTTGCAAAGTAGTCAATAAAATTTGCCGTCATTCTAAATTGCTTTATTTTGGCTAACGTTCAAATGGATACTACTATACTGAACTAGTAAATGATCGTATACTTATTTTCAGCCAAGAAATATAAATCACCCCAACTACAGAGAAAATGATAACAAAGAAAATATCATGAAAATGATTATAGCCGACCTCAAAACTTTGGATGGAGCCAGACAAAAGTTAAAAATAATACGCCATTTCTCATCCTTCACGTCCCAGTGAACAAACGCAGAATATCAATTGACGAAACGATAAAACTCGATGCCAAAAACTTTCGAAGTTAATAATAATTGATGAGCCAATGGGCTATTGTGTTTTCTGAACATATCCGTTCCGCATTCATATTAAATGTGTTCTTTGTAAGGGATTGACATTTTAGATAAGAATGCTTTAAAAGATCTGTGGCCAAATTGAGTGAGAGTCCCTTTCTTTTATCTCTGAAATACTTTCGACGGCGTCCGTTAAGGAAATTGCCTTTGATTGAACATGAATCACGTTTTGAACCTTAAGATTTAATGGATCATTCTTTGAATTAATTAGGAACTTAATTTCGATCACAGTCTGTAAGCGTTCTTGCTAATTGGATCATTTAATATTCTGGCTATGCATTTATCACGTTACGCACGATACATTTTCGCGCTCATATGTATATAGCAGTGAAGATTGAATATAACTGATGATGATTATGAACAGATTAAAACGAATCCATATATAAAGGAAAATTATTAAACCTTCTCGCAGACCAGACAACAGTGTTGATCAAACACCGCCTACATAAACAGCTGATCGCAGACAAACGATAAATAAAACGTAAAAACTTTCAATCTCGTTCCGCTTCGCCTGGCTCGCCGCCAAACACATAGAACTTGATCTCTACCAAAATGATTTATCTAATTTGAAGCTACACAGGAAATCTAACGATGTGGAAGCTCCAATTTGGTTTACTGTATATATACATTTTCTGAGGCTTTGGTTTCGGCATGTAAAAGTTTTACTTTCAGCATGTTTTAAATCTTATACAACCAAACAGAAAGTGATTTATTTCTTGAAGCGATCCAGTCACGCTGCGTTTACGTTCCTATAAAATATAATGCTACCAGGAACGTTTTACAAGCAAATATAAATTTTGTCGACTTGTCAATAAAAAATACCCTAGTATTCTCTCCTCCCCTTTCTAGTTTGGGGACTTGTTGTTTCGGCTTAGCGTAGAGTCATAGAATTTTATGGCAGGGGCAATAATAAGATTAACTTTAGTTCATTTGGAATTGGATAGGTAGGTCAGAATCAAATAACAGTAAATTTGACAATGTTTGAGTTTCATTAAAAGTTACAAATGTTTAATTTGATGCAAATTTGTAGCTACAATTTATTGTCTTTTATGAACTTTTAGTAAATCCAAAACATGATTATCAAAAAAGTACGCCATTCATCATTTTTATTTGAAATTTCTCTGATAAGTGCTTATGGGTCGGTATCAAAACCTAATAATATTTATCAGAAAAGATCCCTATTGGAAAGTGAAAAGAGCCATTAACTCGAATGGATATAATTGATAACTCTCAAACTCGGTTCAAAAATTATTACATTTCTCGCTGGGAGCTTATCAAAATTGGTTCTATTCAATGGGACTACCTACTGGTCTAAAGAACTAACTGTTGAAAAGTTCGTACTCCTAAGAACATTTCAGTAAGAACTGAAATATCATTGGAGCAGCTTCCATAGTTATGTCAATGAATCAGACGAATACGGTAAACTTTTAAAATAAGTATGTACCTAAAATTCAATTCTTTAAATATACAGTCCAATATTTATGTGGGATGTTCAAAACTACCCATAAAAAAAATCCGATACACTCGATATTTTCACGTAGATATGTTTGAGCAGTCCTAATTATTTTTGAAGGAATCACTGAAAGAAATATGCGGTTTGCACCATTTCATTGCTTCTCTGTCTCGTGTGGTGTGAATCAGTGATTGTATATCACGTAGTCCTGTCCATTGTCTGATGCTGATGTTCCGGAACCAAGACATCTTCTTCCTCCCTATTTCTCTTCTGCCCTCAATTTTGCCCTCGATTATCAATTTCAGGAACCTGTACTTTTCGTTACGCATTAAATGTCTCAAATAGGCCGTTTTTCTTTAGATGATTATATTGAATAACTCCCGATCTCTGTTCACACGCCTAAGAACTTTCTCGTTTGTCATTCTCGCTATCCATGGTATTTTGATAATTCTACGATAAAGCCACATCTTGAATGCTTTCAGTTTGTGGATACTACTCGCCTTCAGGGTCTAGCCTTCCACACCATAGAGAAGCACAGACCAAACGTAGCACTCCTTATCATGAACCTTATCCTCAGGTCGATATCAAAGTCCGAACAGGTAAGCACACCTCCAAACCTCAGGAATGCTCGTTGGGCTGAATCAATAAGGCTTTTTATTTTTTTGTCTAATGTCCAGTCTTCAAAGAGCCATGTTCCCAGGTATATAAATGTGTCTACTCTTTCAATGGGCGCTGCCACAAATGTTATTTCGGAGTTTGCAAAAACATTTGGACTTCTGGAGATGACCATGAATTTTGTCTTTCTGCTATTAATGTTAAGTCCCATGGATTTACTGTGTTCTCCCACCATTTTACCATTTGCTGTATATCGTCTATATTATCGGCTATCAAGACCGCATCATCGGAATAACGGATGTTGTTAATCCACACTCCATTAACTTTAATGCCCATTTCTGCGTCTTCTAAGGCCTCTTGAAAAATTGTCTCTGAATACAGGATTAATAAGAGTGGGGACAGCACGCAACCCTGCCTCACTGACCTCACTCCTATTTAATTTGTATAGTGGTGGATACCGCATTTTCTATTGTTACTTGAGCGTTTTGGTTCCAGTATAGTTTTTCGATGCACCGGATGTGATGTTTCGTAGTCTATGCATATACACACGTCTTTTCTCTGATCGTAGCAATTTTGGACGAGAACCTGTATTGTGACTATCGCCTCTTTTGTACTTCCTTGTCGAAATCCAAATTGTGAGTGGTGATCATTTTTTTTTCTAGTTATTGATATACTTTGGACATTTCTCATCGAATCAAAATGAAACTTGGTACAAAGTTTCAGCTCGTTTATTTGTAACGGTCTGTGGAAAAAATGTTGCTCAACTTTACGTTTTACATGAAATCCAAATTTCATATTTCGCATAACTGCCCTCTAGGAGCAGAGTAGAGAAACATTTTTTCCACAGAACGTTACAGATAAACAAGTTGGAACTTTGTGCCCAATTTCATTTCGATTAGGTAAGAAATACCCTAATAATGTCAATAATTAGAAAAAAAAAAGATCTTGAGTGCTGGTAACTCGAAAAATATTAAGATTTCGAAAATGCGTTATATCACTTACAAACATTATTTTGTCACATACAATCATCTCCCTCTGCTACATACAGGGTGTCCCATAATAATTAGTGGACGAAACTCCAGCCCTGTATTTATCGGTCAAAAATAGCCCAACTTGATCTCATAAACATATAATCGGAAAATGTATCCTAAGGAAGCTATGCTTCCTTTAAGGAGGATACCTAATAAGAATGTCCAATTATTTCCGAAACGGTGGTTTAAGATAAAGTTTTGAAACTTTGGAATTCTACTAATCTGGATGCTGAATTCAAATATGAATTGAGAAATTTGATTACTTGGTCAGAGTCGTATCATTTGAGGGGGTGAGTTTGAAAAATTAATTGAAACGTCTTTTATTAATCATCATTCATTTTTTCTACAAACTATGAAAATTTGAAGTTTTCTACGCAAAAAACCTGGTTTGTAACGCTAAGACGCACCATTTTCGTGAAAAAGGAATTTCAAAGGAAAATCACTCTGCATAGTAGTAACAATTAATGATCATAGTACAGAGTGTTTCCTAAAAATTGGTAAAAAACTTGTTGGGTGCCCTATTTGAAGATGCGTAGCTTCGTTAGAAAGCATTTTTAGGCAAATATTTATTGGAACTTTTTCTCATGAAAATACTTCTAGAATCACCCCATGAATTTTGACCAATTTTGAGGAAACACCCTGTATTATGATATTGTGAATACCTTGCAGCGTACCTTTAAAATTTCGTTTTCTCGAAAATGGTCCGTCCTAGTGATACAAACGAGGATGATCATTTATGAATGAAAAAGCGTTTGTAATTTGTAGGAAAAAAGACGGAATGATAATTGATTTATACTCACCCCCCCAAATGATACGCCTCTGACCAAGTAATCAAATTTCCGAATTCAGCAAATTCGAATTAGTAGGATCCCAAAATTCCAGAAATTTATTTCAAACCGTTTCAGAAATAATTGGAAAAATTCATCCAGCGTTTGCCGGTTTATGTTCATATGATAATGTGGGGTTATTTTCGCCCGATGAATACAGAGCTGGAGTTTCGTCCACTAATTGGGACACCCTGTCTAACAGTACAAAATGTATTTTGTAACAAATATTCGGTCTCTTTCTCATTCTCACTACGTTATAGATTCTTAATTTGTTGGGTATAGGCTAAGAAATATTATTTTTGATAATATTTTAATAGATTGAATGCAGTGACCGGCTAAAATATGGAAGAGATTCAATTTTAATTCAGAGTTTTGATTTTTTGGGAACCGAGGGCGCAAAAGTAGGTCGCTTAGCAACGGTTCCTTGGATCACAACGCCTCTGAATCTAATAACCACGTGACAGTCTAGCATACTAAAAGGAACTAATCACGTGACAATCTCGGTGACAATGAATCCGCACCACAAAAGAATACGGGAACACACCTATTGTAACCATGATTGACCGTTGTCAGTTGTCACTTGTCAGTCGTCTGACTTGTCAGCAGTGTAGTGCAGTGTATAGTGTATCGATTATTTATTTTTGATTTTCATAATTATTCTTTTTTAAATGATCACAAACTGGTTGTACAAAAAGAACTGTTTGCACCACGGACGAAAGATGATTTTGACTCGGCTAATATCTGCCCTCGCTTCGCTCGTGCTGCTACTTAATACCCTCGTCAAAATCATCTACTTTCCTCCCTTGATACAAAATGTACTATTTTGAATTCTGCGTGGAATTCAATATATATAATACACCCCATACCTAAACCCAACCGTTTTCGAGAAAATGGCCTTATAAGTAACATGGATTTTTTTTTTAAACAGGATAATGTTCTTAATGGTTCAAAAATTGAATCGAATGTACAATCAGCAACGTAGACAGGTGGTAGCTAAGCAACTAAAAAAAAAAGAATCGCGCAGTTGCCTATTTTTATATTCACAGCCAAGAGGCAACAATATAAACAATAGGTAACTTCGCCATTTTTTTTTTAGTTGGTTACCACTCATTAACGTTGCCGAATGAATATTTATTTCAATTTTTCAACCAATTCAGTTTTTTAAATAACTAATATTATGGCTTAGAATGCCATTTTCTCGAAAACGGTTGGATATAGGTATGGGGTACGTGGTATGAAATATACTCAGAATTTCACACAGAATTCAAAAATAAAGTCTAAAATACACGTTTTCATCTGAAATAAAGAAGTTGATGGTACTTACTTATTTTTGGTTCACCCAGTATACATGAACTTGGCATTAAAAAAACTGCATCTCCAAATAAAAATCGACGTTTCCGAGCGATATCCAAGAAATCGAAACCCCAAATTTAAAATGAATTTGTTCCATATTTTAGTCGGTCACTGTATACTTACCTAAGGACGGTTGAATTTTTTCCAATACACTCCCCATTGTCAACAAATCATCACAACGCTGCAAAATTTGAAAAGTTCAACATCCTGTATCTTAAAAACACTTCAGGACCCACCTCCCACCTATGTACTTCTTTTCATGAAATTAGCTCAAGAATACGCCCTCAAATTCAATGTACGCAATTGGGAAACACCCTGTATACGGATTTGACTGTTTTTCCAATTCTAAGTTTTTTCAGAGCAACATTTGGAAGTACATATACCTACAGGGGGTCTCTCTTATCTGGTCCCACTTTTGAATGACCAACTTCCTCTACAAAGAGTATAACAAAATACCAAGTTGTTTGGCTCATGTTACAGTTAATATTCCAAAAACAAAAATTGTTGTTACACTAGGTGACTGAAAATTGTATGACACCTACCAATTTCCGCACCAATCCTGTTTGGGGTATAAATTGTGACATAAGTCCAACAACTTGCTTCTTGTTAACTCCCTAGCCCTGCTAGTAGAGAAGGTATGGTCATTTAAAAGTGGAACCAGAAAAGAGGAAAACCCTGTACACAAAATTGATTCAATTAGTCTTCAGAAAGACATTTAAAAAATAGTCGAACATAGGTAAAAATCTCGAGTGTAGCTTTTTTTTGTTACTTTCTCATTCTTTTTGATACTCTTGTATTATGAGCATCTCTTAGTTGTTGAATGACGTCAATGACGAATTTGCTCAACAGGGTCAAAACCTGGGTCATAACTGGTGACGAAACATGAGTATTGGTTCATATCATACCGATAAAAGTACATCAAGTGAAGGTTTTGCTGATAATTTTTTTATTACAGTGTCGTGCTGCTTCGCAAATTCTTGCCATTCGGTCAATAATAAATATTACCTTGAACTTGTTGGCGTGGAACGATACGAAGAAAACATCCGGATTTGTGGCAAAACGATTCATCGCGGTAATAAACCTGCTTACACATCATTGCCTAGTCGTGAATTTTGAGCAAAAACATTGTAATTATGCCTCAGTCACCGCATTTACCGGATTTGGCCACGGGCGACTTTTTGCTGTTTTTAAAACTGAAAAGGTCCATGAAAGGACGGATGTTTGCTACGATTGAGTGGATAAAGACCGTATCGCTATAGAGCTCAAGGGCTATACCGAAAAGTTAATTTAACACATGTTTCCACGATTGGGAAGAGCACTGGCAAAAGCGTATACCTTATATCTGAGGGGTTCAACTTGAAGATAATAAGATAAAAAAATAATAACCCACCTCGATCTGCTAGATTGAATTATGCATGTGCCATATTTATTAAATATTTATGAATCCTAAATTGGCAATATCACGATTCATTGAAGATTGAAGTGATCTTGGAACCAACAAAATTACAAAAATCCCATTAGAAACAGACAGCAAATCTCTCATTTCAACCGCAATTTTACGGAAATAATTTTTATTCAGCCGTAACGTATTACACTATGTAATGATTGGTAACAATATTAGCGGAAAATTGAGAATTTTTTTGCCACAGCACTTCGAGCCGCCCTGTTTTTATAGAAAAGTTTATATTCAATCGTATCTGAAAACTCATAAAGCACGGCAATTGTGGTTTTTGGTTTTACAATTGGACTTTTTATCATTTTACATTGTTATAACGCATAGCAATGCTTTATTGTGAAATTAATGTCTTAACCAGTGTAGGATGTGGTACGTAACAGTCCTTTTATATTGTGCCGACAGTCATAGAGGCACCAAGTCACTAGAATCAGAATCTAGTTATTGTATGTGCACCATTCATTATAACCAAATATCACTCCATCCATATTTACCTCCAATTTCTAGGTGGTCAGTGGATACCAAAGCCCAAAGCCAATATTTTTGTATCGTCAACAAACATTAGGCGGATTTTGGCGTTAACCAGGTAACGATTTGTTGTTACCAGGTTTGGTAAGCAATTGGTTACTGTATCGATACCAACTCGGGATCAAACCCCAGAACGTTCTGGTTAGTGAAAGTATCATTTATGGCATAACCTTACTACTTAATTAGGTACCTCCCAAGAGATTAGCCCCTACTGTGAAGAAAAGTTAGGTTAGGAAATTCGTAACCTGGTTAACGCCAAAATCCGCCTATTATCTTGGTTGTTTGATTTATGTAATCACTATAATCACTGACGTAGCAATAATAACGATCCCAGCACGTCGCTCTGAGGTACGCCTATACGACTAGGCCCTTTATATCAGATAAGTTATGATTTTCAATCTTCGCTTTTATTTTCTAGAAATGACTGTGAAGTATATGACTTTCCCAAGAGCATAACATCAATATTTTCCCAACCAAATGTCGCTAAGATATACGGACGATAAATTCTCCCTCATTTCCTGGTAACTGACCGCTGTACTCTTGGTTGACTTTCCTGCGGAAATCTATTCTGACTCTATCCAATTATTGTATGTTCAGTTACTAGAAAATCTATAATAATATTATAGAATGATACTGATCACTCATTTTTTGACATTATTATTCCGACCAGTTTTTGGTTTGTGTAATAAAAATTAATCGTCCTATCACAGTCGCACTTTATTTTCGCTTTAGTATCTTATAGGTATAACTACCTGGAGATTCTGGTGCATAAACTGAATAATTTTCTATGGAGAAACAGGATAAGCGCCACTTCTGAAAAAATCATGGGAAGATTCAACTGAAAACGTTTTCGAGGTGGATACTCTTATAGTAACACTTAATCGAAATACGTCTTGATAATTGTTGGTAAATGAAAATCTAAATACTTTCCTGAAAACATTGTTGACTTGACCGACATAAATTTATTCGTATAGGAAGCTCAAACGTGGACCAATCTACTCAGAAAAAATACTGCACAAAGTAGAATTTAAAAGTCATTTCGATGAATAATGTCGCTTATGCCCTTTTTTATTCCAAGCATCAATATATATACATAGTACATCAACATCTCGCGTAGTAGGTACGCGCCATTCTTAGTAACAGATTTTTTACCGCTCTTCTGAATGACCTGTAGGATTCAGTCTGCCTGATCTTGTAATGGAGCTTATTAAAAAGTTTTCTGCTGTTGTAAATAACTGACTCTTTCATGAGGCTTGTCCTCGGAATGGTTAGAGGTGATCACTCCGTCTGGTGATGTATGTACTTGCTGTCTTCGCCAGTCACCTTGATCTTGCTGAATTTCATGAACATTAGACAGACCGTCTCCAAAATGAAACTGCAGGGAAGACTGGACGGAATTGAGCTTGCTGTCGATGTAAACTCCAAGAAATTTGGACTGTTGGACATCCGGCAGACTACATCATAAGGTAGTACTTCATTCATGCAACACAACATATTATGAATGACATAATGTTGGACTTAGAAACGTTCAACGAGAGCTGGTTCGAGTCACACCACGTTCTGATCTTGGATAAATCACTCCAGTTGATGTCGTCGGAAGACCGCCTGAGCACCGTGATTTTGTCAACGATCATAGTGATAGATCCAGGTCCGTCATATCAATCACATACAGTAGAAAGAGAAAGGAGCCAAGCACCAATTACAGTTGAACTTTCCTATCGACACCTCGCAATCCGAACTGTACACCATCAGAAACAACTATCCAGAGTTTAAATTTTCCAAGAAAGCAAAAATAGCACTACTTCGTACTCTTATTTGCCCGATAGGCGAATTGAGCATTGCTGAATTCATCTGATCATCTCCGTCATGAAACTCACCAGACGGGTCTTAACCAATCTTGGCAAGGCTTGTAGTCAAAGCTATTGGTCTAAACTTGGAAGCTTCATCTGTTCTTCCTCCGTTTGCGAGGGGTATCACCTTTGATCTCTTGATATTATCTGGGACGGTTGATGACATGAACCATCACAATGAGGACGTTGTTAGGCACGTTCAGAAGAACTGTGTGCATCTCATCGCATGTCGGAGATCTGCTTGATGAACACTCACCACAGACTCTTCTCAGTTCTTGAATTTCCGTCGGATAAAAGAAGAAAGATCTTTGGTTATTCCTCTCAGGAAAAAATCTCAAGCGGACAACGCCTTCGGACAATTCGTTGGTAATCTCAGCTACTACTGAACAGTGATATTTATTGTGTATTGCCCAAACTCTTTCTGTTTGTTTTCTAAATTCATTATCCGATCGGCAGAATACTTTTGCTTAGTGGGCGCTACAGTTTTTCTTTTGAGATTTATATATTTTCTGTATACCAGAAAAAAAATCCTTGCGTGATAAAGAAATCGCATATTTTTGGTAGATGTCTTCAATCCCTTGGAGATCCAGGCTTTGTGTGGATTGCCACGAAGCTGTATTAGTGGAAAATCTTTTAGGAAAGTAGAATGTGAAATCTCGTGGAAGGCCTGTCACAATCCAACACATGACTACAGTCCTGCTCGCAGCACATGACGTGGAACGTTTCTCAAAGCAAAGATCACAAACATACAATTTATTTTTCACACTACTCGCCTACTTTGTGTGTGCCCATCGGAAAAATTTCCAATAGTGCTGAAAAAGAGGCAAAAATGTTTCAATCTTTTTTTTTTAGGCAAATTGGGGAAACAGCCCGCTACGATGTGAATGACCTTTTTTGTATAGCGTAGGTTTAAAACAAGCAATCGTAGTTCTGTACGGCAGTTTGCATAACTCTTTCAACCGATGAGATGCTGCTAAAACTGTTTGACGAATTCCGTGGAATACAACCGCAGAACCTAACGTTATCGAGAAATTTACTTGATATGGACTGAGTTTCTAAGATTTTTATGACACACCCTGTATCAATCTTTATCAAAATTGGAACATCTGTATCTTGGGTGTTGACGAATCGACGCAAACTATCACATTTTACATAAATTGGGTCCTAAAAGTAGTTTACTTTTGAAAAAAAATTGTTCGATCCCCTTGAAAAAGTACGCCTATGAGTTATCAACATTATCATACTTTATACCCGGAGGATAATATGAGCCTTATGCTCAAACATCTCCATACCGAAAATGAACGATATCGTTCAAGAAAAAAAAAACAAGATATTAACTTGTATCGATCTTAAGTGGGATATACAGGGTTATCGGAAAAACTTGTTTTATCTTCTTGTTCCTTAGGGTGGGAATGGGGTCATGGCTAAAGTTTGAAGCATGACATCCCCAGAAGAATGGATCCATCTGATGTTCTAACCAAATTTGTACTTGTAGGTAAGCTCTGAAGCACTGTTGGTGAGGCGTGTAGGAATGTCAGGTTTAATTTGGACTTCACAAGGGCTCCGGAAAACAGGTCGAAGTTGCTCCTACCCTACCTCCGTAGATGACTGTTAGAGATCTTAGACCAGCTTCGGCAATAGCTTCAGCATTCGTGAGTATCATGCTCGAAGAAAGGTTGGATCTCTTCGAGATGATAATATTTTCGACAAAGAGCTTCACCACTTTCTTCTTGGCCATCGGGAAAAGCGAGGAGAATTGGTATGGAAGTATGTAGACGGGTTGTCTAAAAAATTTGCGCTTGATCTCATTCAGTGCAGAATTTGATGCCCAGGTGCTCAATTCTCCTATTGAATCCGTACACGAGTAGCGTAGAAAATCAAATGCATATTTCTATAAGCGAATTAATTGGAGAATAGAGTATCAGAAACTTTGTATGGGACCAAGTTTTCGTTATTGCGTGAGTACTTTACGGTATAAAACGGCGAATTTACTTCATTCGGGTACATTTCTACCCCCACCACTTAAGTACAACTCCACCAAGGGAGAAAACTCGGGATGGTCATATTGGGTCTCAAATGAAGCCACTGAAACAATAAAACTCTTTATAGCAACCAATAATCTGATAACTATAGATGGAACATAGCGAAATAAACATGAGGAAAACATCGAACTGTGCACTAGGGTGCAGAGTTTCTCCCACCACGTTGTTTGCCAAACTTATTCTAATAAAAGTATTACTATGCAGCAAAAAGCTTTAAACATTGTTTGGAATCATTTTTCAAACCCTTTTTTGTATGAATTTAATCAAATAAGTTGATGGTAACCTTTTTGTTCAAATTGAAACATCTCTTCAAGATTTGTCAAGGTATTTAGGATTAGAAAAAAAAGTATTTTCTTTTGGAAATTGAAAAAGCTGAATTACGGCAACGCACCAAAATTGGGTCCGCCCCTATCGTTCGGACTTTGTCTACTCGTTTTATTCATATTTCGTCTCATTGGCGTCTGTTGTTTTTTGAGTGGGGTTTGGTGTTTATTTTGTGAATGTTTATTGTGTTTTTATTCTGGTTTAGTTTGTAGTGCTTCATTATTTACTTATATTTACTATATATATTGATTTATTTATATGGTATATTGAATTGACTCGCAAGTGTCAAGCTTGCAGTACATAAGACTTTAAGAATTCTGTAAAATTACGCCACTGGCAAAATGAAGTGAAATAGTTTTTATGCCGACAAGCACCATCATACAGAAAAAAAAAATCGTTTCTTAGGTTATGGTTCTAGAATATTCATATTTTCAGGATAACTTTTCCCACTTATGCCCTTTTCAAAAAATATATCAGTGGGTCTGTGAGTAGCGCAGTTTGTTTTTGCAACGAGCTTAAATTCACCCACTTCATAGAAACGTTCTAAGTCCGGTCCTGGCTAAAATTCGGAAGCTCAATTTTAGGGTAATAATCAGAACATATTAACCAATATCATATCCAAAAATCATCAAAATCCATAAACATACAAAAAAGTTATCAAGCGTCAAATTAGGTTCTAATTTGATTTGGCCCACAGTTTTTACTGTGCGGCTCTAAAAGGTCCCCCTCCCCCTTTTTTTTCAATGTGTGCACCAAAAATTTTGAAACTTGGCATACTCAAATTGCTGTCGAAATACTACTTTTTGATGTCACTGATGTACTTTTAGTATTCAAGATGGCGGCTGAGCGCCATTTTGAAACATTTTTTTAAATGGAAAAGGGTGTCGTGTGACACCTCATTTTGAAGATCCTGATGAGTACCTTATAACCCTAGAATATTGAGTCGATATCTTCAAGTACTACAAAATGGCGGTACATTTAATTACTACATTGATACATACACTTTTTGAAAAAAATCGTGAAGTTCAATTCAAAAGATGCTTTTTTGTCATTTCTGTCATTTATTTCCAACCCAAACTTTATGTCAAGAATATTTCCAGCATCTTTTGAATTGAATTCGACGATTTTTTTTTTAAAGTGTATGTATCAATGTAGTAATTATATGTACCGCCATTTTGTAGTACTTGAAGATATTGACTCAATATTCAAGGGTTATAAAGTACTCATCAGGATCTTCAAAATGCGGTGACACACGACCCCCCTTTCCCTTCAAAAAAATGTTTCAAAATGGCGCCCAGTCGCCATCTTGAATACTAAAAGTACGCCAGTAACATCAAAAAGTAGTATTTCGATAGTAATTGAAGTGAGCCAAGTTTCAAATTTTTTTGTGCACACATAAAAAAAAGGGGGGGGACCTTTTAGAGCCGCACTATATAAATGACAATAATTAATAAAATTCTATCACGCTAAATAGTTTCCAAGCCCTAAAATTATTATTTCAATATTGATTCAGTTAATTTTTAGTGGAGCCATGGTAGAATTCAAATGAGCAACATATGTTTGGTTAAAACACATGGACCATGGATCTCCTCTGTGACTTATTGGTTTAAAAAATAACACTCATCTTTCCACTTGTCAATTATCAAAGCCCACAATGGAAGTTTATACGAAATTCACATCACCAGCATACGCCAACTGATGCCCCCACGGTTTATTAATCGTTCAATCACAACTTCCTCTCTCGTGGCGGTTATTAATTAATATGTACGTCAAAGTCACAAATAAATGGCGAAATTCGGTCTGTTATATGAATTTTGATTAATTACAGGGTGGTTGAAATAATATTATGGTTAGTGGCTTGTAGTTTTCTTGGTGTGGGACACAAAATACTTGATTGGTGATTAGTTTTTTTTTCTTATTTTTTAATAATTCTTGAAATATTTCGCATACCTATTTTCAAAACTAATTTCAAAAATGAGCCAGGAGTAAGTTATTTATTTCACTTATTATTCATGTCACTTTTATTTATTTGATCGAAATAAGCTCATTTGAGCTAACACATTATTAATTTTCGAGGAACCTGTTAACTATTTACTTATAATAAATGTCAGGTATAGCATCATCCCGAATTAGAACATGTTGACATTTTGATTTACCACAGCTTTATTGGAAACGATATGGCTGATAAAAAATTCAAAACTGGACCAGATCAAAACGTCATAAAATAAGTCATAAATAAAACAAGATGCTTTCTTCTTCGCATAAAATCATGCCCTCAAGTTTTACGAAATCAAAGACATTGAAAAATGTAGTTTACATCAGAAATGATGATTATAAAAATGTTGAATTCTATACATAGATATTTATTTCTCATAGACCAACTATTCTCCCGTAAAATATTTTCAACGTTTCCCATGTTTTTCGATTTTTTTCTTCTTTTCAAAGGTTTTCTAGGTTTCAGGGGATTCACAGGACATATTATTTGAATTGTTTGATGATTTGAAATAATAATTTGTGAAAAATATCAAAATATTATGCAATATGAATCAAAATAAATATACAACCAACTGAAAATTGATTCATTTTATATTTGGCATTCAATATTGTTATACAAATAATGCTTCTATATTGAAATATTCTGACTTCAAAAAAATGTATCCCGCATCATTCTCTTTTTCGTAGCAATCTATATGAGAACAGCAGAATATTTTCTTGTTAAGGTTGAACGCAGTAATGACATAATGATTTTCGTGCTTCTCGCTATAACACGTTTATTTTGAAAGTGTAACAATGGCGGTCTAGGTTTATGTCTTGTATGATGGCATTGTGTTTGGTCGGAGTTTTATTTGTTTTTGGCAACAAAGAGGTTTGTTAGCAACTACTCAAGAAAGAAAATAGCTGCAGAGAGAGAATAATGGCTGCAAAGTGAATAGTGTAAGAGAGCGCACATAATTCCTAATTTGGAAGTGGAAATTATACAAGAAATATTGTGCTTCAACATGTTGTTATTATATTTCTTGGAATAACCGTGTGTTTTCATCAAACATCCCATTTTGTTTTAGAGTTAAGGATCGCCTAGTCAAACACAATAAGCTATTCAAAATTGTTCGAGATAAACCCAGATTTTTATTTCCCAATCGGTTTTATTGAGAACTAAACCTTATAGCAACTCAAACCGGCATATCCCAGCAACTATTGTAATATTTGATCATAGTTCCCTGTCATTATAGAGAGACTGAGTAAATAAATAACCAATGCTATAACGTTCCCTACAAATGGAGCAGAGCCTGTCCAAATAACACTAATTGATCAATAGTGTTGGGGACACAAAGCCTTCTTGCCAGTAAAAGTTTAATACAACTCTGCCTATCAAAACGAGGGCCAGTCATATAGTTTTTCCACTGTTGGGAGGGTTCAAGAGAGCTTATCATAATTCAATATTAAAAAGGGCCTGTCACGCTCCGGAAAAATAATTGGGCCCTTTGGCGGACAAACTTTTTAAATTAATATCCGCCGTCGCCTGATATTTGCTTTTATCGGTAGGAAGTTGATTTTTCCTGTGATTAAGAATAATAACAAATGCCATTTGATTTCAATGTTTATTCAAACATTTATTGTATTGTATTGATATAATTTCGAATAAACAGTTATGAAGAACATAATAATATGTCCATTTCACATATGAAAATCGATATATGTATTTTAATCGTGCATGTTATTATGATAATGTGTCGTTCATAGCGCGAATGGTTTATAGGTACTTTTCGAATTCATACAATTTTAATGACGTCGATTTATCGAAATCAAATTAGTCTTAATCGCTTGTTATATAGAAAGTATTTCTGCATGGTTATCCTGGTGAGGTAAAACGTGTAGACTTGTTAGTCTGACACCAGGCTCATTCCTTAAGTCAAAAATGTTTGTGCAGCTGTATTGATGATTTTGATGTAGTGGTGATTTTTTCGTTATCCTTATTTCAAAAGTTTTGTGGTTGAATTATTTGTGTCAAGACTGATTTGAATATCATTGAGAAATGCTTTAACAATCCTCACCTTTATGAGTTTGTGTTTATGCAACACCTACTCGAATACTTGTTTCTGATATGTAATCTGATTGCTTCTTTCTAGTCCTTTCTGGTCTGCGTGTCCGATACTTCATGCCACTATTATTTTATTACACAGACTATGACCTCCATGTTCACTCTCGAAACAGCTGTACTGTTCTTCAAACAATATGTTAGAGGATATCTACCATCTCGAAAGCTCGTCAAACTTTAAACCTATACCGTTGCCAATTCTCTCCAGTTCCTCGACAGACAGTCTTTAATCTATGAGGGTGGAAAGATTTACAATCATCTGCCGACGTCCCTGAAAGAGATCCTTCAAAAGATTGCCTATTGATAGACAAATCGAAATAAAGTCCTTTCTCCAATGAATAATAATTTTTTATTGGGCAACGTGTTTAGGGTAATCAATTTTAAAAAACCGACGTCAATAATTTCCAAAAGTTATAAATGGAACAAATATTTCATCCAAAACCACAAACAACTGACTTCTTCTCCATACTCTAGGTGGTATACACCACTCTTAAAAATCAATGGAATTTCATCCTCAGGCAAGAACCAGACAGAACCTAGATTACGATTTGATTCATACGACACCCTAATTTTGTCTAAACTTCCTTTGAGAATAAATATTCGCGATTTCAAGTGACAATCACCCTAAATAACTGAGAAATTTGGGACGTTGCCAAGGTGTCAGAATAGAATTTTCTGTACAAAACAAATCTTGTTCCAATTTTTAATTAATTAATGTACCACTCAATTTCTTTTTGTAACCGTTGTTAACTGCCATTTGATAGTTTTCGATTGGAATACATTATTGTCTGGTCCGTCTGGGTTGGTTTATGAAAAATTGGGAAAACTAGCGGGTTATTACCATTTTTAGTGATGGTAAGATCCAGATAGTTAAGATTCTGTCCACCTAAATCAGCATCTGAAATTAAAAGACCCTCCACAATTAATTTAACATGACTTCTTGGAATATGTACTAGGAAATAGATAAACGGCCTGTTTTTTTTGGCAAATTGACTTTCTTCAAATCATCCTCTACTTGCACAGTGTTTTTAATACTAAACACATTGCTTAAATGTGATAATATGACTTTGAATAATGAGTTCAACCATTTTGATCGAAACTAAGTTGGGGCATTTATAAAACAAACTACGCGACGTATTTATAGGCATGCTTTATGGATTTTAATTAAAATACAATAAAGCTGTTAACGGATTCATAGAGGTTCTAGGCTTATTATATTTCCGGCTGACGAAATCATTTTCCATGTGACTAATAGTGTTTTTGAGATCTCTATCCTAAATCCTACATGATCTTTTTTTGAAGCATAGTTTTCCACTTTGAATCTCCTCAATACTTGGCGAAGCAACTTCAATATCAGCCAAAAGAGTTGTTATGTCAGCACGGACTAAACTTCAAGCCTTTATTCAGAACTGGAGTAGTTCCTGATGGGTGCATGGTGAACACGCAATAGTTGCGGTAAAAGAAGTTGAGAATTCAGATTTGAAAAACGTGATCTGAATATTTGTTGTCCTGCAAGTTCTCTTTATTTATTCTTTTAGCCAAAGCATTAATGTTGTTTTTAGGCTTCAAAAAATTTGTCTTCTTGATTTTTTCCGCTGCAACTCTCGATCCATGGCCACTGAGTCCTTAACTAAAGTGGGATCCAATTTTGGTGATTGAGTACAAGTAGAATCAACCCTAGTATGGAAAACAGTTCAGCCTTTCTTGAATACCAACAGGGTCTCTCCTTCTTCAAAAGCTGGAGTTTGAAATTTTGTAACCAGTTTTGCGGAAGGTATCATATAGTTTTTGAATCAATTTTTCAAATAGTGTTATCGTTTTATAGATTTTATTATGAGTTGGAAGAATTCCAAGAAAATTCGCTGCTCTATATTTACAGTATGTCCGCGGATGCGGTTAACAAGGGGTGTAATGGACCAAAAATTTAAAGATACGACAAAAAGTCATTCTTGATAAAAAGTCTGCTTGCTGAAAAAATAGGAGCTACGATGAAAAAAATTGATTTTCATTATACGAGGCAAAAATGTTAAAACATAAAATTAAACAAGATCAAACACTCATTTTATGGCCTTTTAACGTTATAAATGATAAATAAAAAACTTGCTCCAAATTTAGTCCTAACTAACTTCACTACTTCCATAGTATGACTTTTATACATACAACAATAGGTAATCATATACAGGTATAAAAGTCATAATATGGAAGTGGTAAAATGTGGACTTGCAAAATTGTTAAGATTTTTGGAAAATTTATAAATTAAAATTTTCTCCAGTGAGTTCGGAATTAGGGTTTTGACTAAATTTGAAGCAAGATTTGTATGTATCATTTCACGTTAAAAAGCCAAAAAATCACTGTGCTCGTGTTTAATTTTGTTTTTAAATTTTTGAGATGCCCTGTATAATAAAAATCAATTGTTTCATCGTAGCTCCTATTTTTTCGACAAGCAGACTTTTTTTTTTATCAGGAATGACTTTTTGTCGTATCTTTCAATTTTTGTCCATTTCACCTCTTGAAAATCGCATCCGCGGACATTACTGTCCTATATTTTATACAGTTACTGAATGTTTACACTTTTTCGTTTCATAAAATCATTTAGGTTAGTCTTTTTTTTATTTGTTCAAGTTTTTTTTCACGATATGTATCGCTGTTTTTTTTTCTATTATCTCATTTCTTTATTGTTCCATTCAGATGTAGAGCTGTATGTAGAGGGTGTTCAATAAAAAAATACGGTTGCAGGTGGCTGTGGTTTTCATTTTCTATCATGAACGTAGTTCGGAGCTAAGTTCGTATGGTCGTTTGATGGCAACTGTCACAATTGTCACTGAATGTCATCTATTGTCATTATTTGTTGACATTATTTTTCGTATTTAGTATGTATTTAGTTCTTGGTAGAGATCGAATGAAATCCACAAAACATTGGAAATCGGGAATTTGCGCCCGCACACAGATAGCACAAACAAGAATTTACTTTAAAGCGTTACCTCGGTGGAATCTGTGAATTTTTGGACAGTTTTTCTATGATGGCTTGCCCAATATCTCTCCCCGTGTCTGTTTCAAACTCAAAATTGATTAAATGGTAAGTAAATGATCACATTTAATTACAAAAGATGTTGAACATGCTCACCCCCTTCTTCAATACATTCAAAATAATAATAATAATAATAATGATAATAATCTTTATTTAGCATAAAGCTACAAAATTACACAAATCCTTAATAATATCTAAAAAAATCAGTTCCAATTAGTAAAAAATGAAAAATGTAAAATTAAAATCTTATAGTATAACAATTAATGTAAAAAGCAAATACAAACAACAACAACTCTAAACTTGGTTTAAAACATGTTTCCTTAACAGACATTTAAACTGGTTCAAATTATCACATTTCTTCAGGTAAGCAGATAGTTGATTGAATTCCTGAAGTCTCTTATGTAAAAGTGAGTTTAGCATCTGACTAGAATTGCATTTGTTAAACAATATAAAATCATTACACTGTCTGGTTCCATAATCATGTACATCAATGAAATATTTAACTTCATCACAAATATAAAGTGGTAACATTTTCTTCCTAATTTTAAATATAAACACGTTTACATTATAAATAATTTTTTGCTTCACTGATAACATATTTAGCACATTCAACATACATTGTATAGGGGTATAACTATAACACTTTAAAATAACTCGCATGGCTCTGTTCTGGATTTTTTGTAACTGTTCCAATTTATAGTTAGGCAAATTATACAAGATTGTTGAGCAGAACTGGAGGTGCGGCGCAGCAATTGTGTTATATAATAACATTTTTGCATACATAGATAGACTCTTTCCTGCTCTAGCTATGAAACCAACTTTTTTCGAGAATTTTCGCGTAACATAGTCTGCATGGTTGCAAAAAGCCAAATGGGGATCGAATAAGACACCTAAGTATTTGATTTCCCTATCATAGGTGAGTTTCTCAAAATTGATTACAATGTCTATACTATTTGAGTTTATTTGACTTAGTCTAGCTTTTTTGCCATATATACAAAATTTCGATTTGTTAGTGTTTAGACACAACTTATTACAGCACAGCCACCTAAAAAGTCTGTCCAATTCTACATTCATTATATCCTGCATTTCTTTGATATTTTTACCTACTATGTACACCATTGTGTCATCAGCGAATAGTACGACTTTGCATTGTTGTACCACTTTTACCATATCATTAATGTACAGTAGGAACAATAAAGGGCCCAACACAGTGCCCTGAGGTACACCAAACGGAACATACATAGGTTCAGACACAGTGTTCTTAAATTTTACCCTTTGGACTCTGTTAGTAAGATAAGATCCAAACCATTTGATAACAGTACCCTTAATTCCCATTTGATCTAGCTTATACAACAAAATATCACGATTGACAGTCTCAAATGCTCTCTTGAAATCAAGAAATACGGCTAAAACATAATTATCACAGTCAATGGCTTTGAGGAAATCATCACATATATTAACTATAACAGACTCACATGAATGACACATGAACCCTTTTTTTACAGAATTGGACACATTTTGAAGCATTCGTGGATTGTTAAGTGAGCAAAAATACAGCGACAGCACTTGCTAAGTCTTGAAAACAACTAATTTTGATGTATAAAAGGGCACAGAAACTCAAAAATACAAAATTTCTCTTAAAGTCGACAACAATATAATATTTAGGTTAGAAAGTGGAGCCAAAACATACTTCTTCTGAAACAATTGCAATCCATAAGTGAGCTGATTTGGACAATAGAGTGACAAAATAAAAATCCTTTAACTCAAGATGTTTTGCGCAAATTTGCATACACAAATCAGTTTGCGCAAATTGCATGAGCGTCTACCAGCCTTCACTGATTCTTTGGATTTCAGGTTCTGTTTTTCTAGCGCCCCAATCTGAGGTTTTGATGATAATAATAGCTTTATTCAAAGACTACATTGAAATCCCAATTCAAGATCAAAAAAGCATGCACAACAAAAAAACACGTACCCTCTGACACCAATAAACAAAAATCAAGCTCGTAAACCAATTTATTTCATGTAAAAATCTAAATAACTCCCCGTAGACAAATAACTTGTGTGTCAGGGCAACACGACCATAAAAACCGTGACGGATTCTTGTTGTCTGTCATGGACTTGAAATTTTACTCCCAGCTCGAGTAAAAGTGAAACTAAGTCATAACATAAGTTAATAATTGTAGCGTTTTTTGTCTATAGAAACTCTTGTCCCCCTTTCACTTATTCACTTTCAGTAAACTATTTATGTACAGTCACTTATTCATGTTTTTAGCTGCTCGTTCACTGTTAATTCAACGACCACTAAAACCCAACTCGCCAAAACTGCATGAATAGTGTGGAATTATCGAAAAAAAACGATAAGCGTCGACTGCCTTTGCGCGTCAGTGGCCAGATCCCACGATGGAGGGCAAATATCGGCGAGAAATAATTTTCGTCACAGTATGATAAAATATGGGTATTATTAAATGGTAAAATCAGAAACTGTAACAGTGATCTTGCTGTTAAAATCAATCAAACGACAAATGAAGTAGAATACAAAGTGAGCATTCTTGCTTATCGATGTCAAATGAGATTTCACGTTTTCCATGCCTAAATTTCGAATTTGACTCTCAATCTTTATACCAATATGTTTTTTGTTGTATGTATCCTCTCCTAGCATTTGCATTTTCTTCATTTAATTCAAAGTAAGATTCCTTGATATATTTGAATAGTTTATTGGACAGCTGCATGAAGTACCTAGTTTTCCCAATGAGGACTGTATACTTTTGCCTGTTTTTTCTTCATTGATACTTGCTGAAAACTCGCTACTCCATTCGCCTGTCCGTAAGTATATGAAATAAGAAACATCCGATTCAATCGTTTTCACAACGCAAATATTTATCTAATGTGAACGCGGCTTTATGTTTTGTACGTACCAATAGAATATTCCTCAACGACAAATGAAAAAAATACTGTCGTTGTCAATAGATGAATGAAAATGGCGAATGCTGACAAATGTAATTTTTTATAGGTATAAATCTTTCTTGATTTCACAAAATCAGCTTTGTGTTGATGAATAAAACCAAGCCCTTGAACTATTCCCGGATTGAACTGATAACTCTGCAAATTTTCATTCAATTTCTTTCTGCGGTTCTTGAGTTATAAGAAAACGAACATACCTACAGATTTCCTTTTTTATATAGAAGATTATTTATTTGATACTTTGCTGCAGCGTTGCCGATGGAGCATTTCAATTCGTCATTTCGTTGAATTAGACCTTTGACTATAGTCAAAGAATTAGACTGTGTAAAATAAATAAAGTTTAATGACAAACGTCGAAAGAAACCGAAAACTCTTGAATGATTGGCAGGTGGTTCACCCTCGTCCTCGTCAGATTCAAGCAACTGACATTCCGATAGGTACACAAGATCATATTTTATTGCCTCTGATATGAAAAATGTGATCAGTTATTGCACAATTATTTTAACAGCTTATAACATGTCTCATGAATGTTATCTTCGTCGTGGTTCCATGGAAGTCAATAAAGCATAGATAAGTATATTATTATATCAATAAAGTCTATTGCATCGGGTGACAAAAGCTTCAAACATTCTTAACTGCAATCTCACAGCACAGCTTTATGTGTTCGTTTTAGTGGAGAACCATTTGTGTGAGTAGATAACTTAATATTGAATTAAAACAAGCGGTACGTTGTACGTTCCTATCATTATCAATCAAATCTTTTTCCCGAAAGATTATTCTGTAGATTGGTTCGATGAATTAGCTACTGTTCTGAGGAGATTAAATTTATAGAGAAAATGTATGAACTCGTCGACAATGTGGAAAAAGATTAACTTGATTGAACCGGACGTCCTACTATACAAAAATCAATTATTTCAATTATCATGCATGGTGTGTTCACCCAGTCATGGTGTCGCCCCTTCAGATAGATCATCTCTTTTGTGTTCCTTTTGTAATATATTGTTTTGGAAATCTAATATTCGAGTCTCATCAAAATCGAAATCATGACCCTTCTCAAAATGGTGAGAAGCTAGAGCCGTTTTTTTCATTTTATTGTGATATTTATCTCTACAATGCCCCTTGTGTTGTCGCACTCTATTTCCAAGGTGTTGTTTCGTCTGACCAATGACTTGGCCTCATTCGCATCATATCTCATAATCAATGGGATTGGACTTCCTATGTTGCGAGGAGTAGGATCTTTGAGTTAACTAAAAAATGTGTTCGTTATTTTGGTATTATAGAACACTATCTCTCAATCATCAAAGTCATGTTTTGTTTCTGTCTAGAAGATAAACCTTGAATGGATGTCATCCGGTGATATCTTAGATCCTCATTGGAACTAGAAGGTTGTTTGAAAGGCGTTTTTTTTTTTAAGTTAATTTCTCTGTCTTGAATTTACTATTTGAACCGTCTATCAACATTTTCGAATAATTGACAATTTTCACATTTTTTGGAAATATGAAAAATATAAGGAGCAAGTACTGATGCCATTGATGTTTAAAAAATCAACTAACGACCTCTAATAATGTAATAATCACCGATTAAAGAGCGTCAATCAACATCCAATATGTCACAGAATACACTATCTATCTCCGTCTGACGTATTGACTGAGATCTCTCTCGGGAGGGTAATATGGCCCCACCCCTTTTGCGACCATGCAGTAAAATTCGCGTCTTCTTTTTCATTTATTCAGTATATTTTTGGGTATTTCGGAAACATTTTTTCGCTGGTGACTTTCAAATAATGTCTAGAATACGTATATAAAATTTCAAGTCATTTGAAAATGTACGCAGATTGTCCATTGTAATTATAAAGTAGGTAGTAATATTTGGATTCGTTTCTCAAAAACCAGTAGAGCTTAGGTGGAACATTTTATGCAACAAATGGTTGATGCTATAGGTAACATCAAGAAGGGGATTTGGTCAAAAATACCAGTGACGGCTCGTGGGTTTGAGTGCAGCTGGTGTGCCCACAGGATCGGATTGGCACCGCTTTTGTTACTGGTCGCAGAGGCGCCGCAGGCTGATGACGCCACAGGCGAAAAAAATTGTGGCATTTTCCCTCCTTTACAATCAATTTCTCCACGTTTTTTAGAAAAACGCGAATCACTCAAATGCTCATCAAAAACTGAATTCATCTTTCTCCTATACTCTACTAGTTCTAAAAACACTCCTTTGTTAACCTAATCACTCTTTTCATTATGTCCACGAAAAAGAAGGTTACATCCCAAGCAGCATTTTTCGTGAAGAGCACGTGGCGACCACGACACTATAGTGAACTTTGTGGTATCCCGCCAAAATGGAAACCACTTGGTAGCCACGGGTTTATCACGTGGTAACCACGAAAGTGGGGAACAGTTTTTTCGTGGCAGCCACGTTCCGACGTAGTTTCTGGAACTTATTCAGTAACGTTTCAGCCACGTTGTAAGAACGTGGCGGAAACGTGGGAGTATGGTGGTCGCCACTAACAATAAAACTTTGCGCTCTGATCCTCTATGTCCGTCTTTGTCCTGCATATTGTTGTCCGATTTTCCTTGTTTCTTCTTGACAGAACAACTTATGACTTATAATTTTAGCGGGTATATACGTAATGGAAAATGAGAATAGGTACCTATATATACTATCATTATCTCATGTTAAATAAAGGAATGCTATTACAAGAATGGCAAAAATTTCAAACGAATGATATTTTATTGTCGAATATTGATATTGTAGCTCGAAATATGGCCACGCGCCTCTCAATTATTTGGTTTTTAAGAAAAAAAACATCAAATCAGTAAATTTTGCGGCTGAAAAATAATGTATTCAAGTATCGCAAACAATTTTTTTAACGATGTTGATGCTTCAAAACGATTGAATATATCTATCAATTTTACCATATTTCATCCGAAACTAAGAAAAATCGAATTTTTTGAATAGCGCGTATGTTTTCGCCATAATGGCGGTCTTAAAACCGATAGCAAAGATGTCTTTCTCTTGAAAATGGAACTATAAAGTGGTGTACACCAAAAATATGTTTCTGAAGTTGCGGAAACTAGAAATCTGCATGCCACTTTAAAGTTACGGTCAATGCATAAGTGGCGAAGGGAACTAATTCAAACATTTTTTCACCACTTGAAGGTGGCGCTTTTGTGGCAACCACTATTTTGCCTCTCCCACGCACATGCGCACTCTCACACATGTGTAATTCATAACCTCAAACTCCAATCGTAAATAAACCACCGGTCAACGGTCAACTAGTCAGTTTTCTTTTCCGATATTGATAGCCTGTAGCGTTTTTTTTGCTGTGATAATCATTAACTTCGGTTGGAATTGAAATGAGTTTCAAAATTGTGTCAACAATTGAGAAAAAAGGTGTTTGTTTCTGTGTAGTTCCATATCAGTGGAAAAAGGAAGGAACTTTATTTTGGCCAAGCCATTTGAATTTAAGTTGCTATCGCCTATTTTCCCCATTTTACACAAAATATGTATGCACTCTGATGAAAACAAGGAAGTTTTCGCACAAATATAAACCACATAACCTTGAACGTTTGATTTGTGGAAAACTGGCCCGGGCCCGGGTGAAGTGGACATCGGGCCACTAATAGGTGTATGACACTTCAATGTGAATTTTGAAAGCAAGAGTACCTTTGAAGTGGCTTTAGTCTCTTGCGACCGGTGAAAATCACTAATGAGAGTGATTAACACGTGGTAACAACTATCACATTTATATAATTGAGTGCTGTCACTATAAAGAGATATTAAAAGTTTTCAGAACGTTATCACGACCATGACATACACTTTAAGGTGAATGCCAATTCAAGGTGGTATTGAAGTGATACAGTTTAGTTGCCACGACTATTACTTTTCACATCAAAGCTTTTATAACTTTGAAGTAGTCCTGTTAAGTGATTGAAACGTTTCGAACACCTTTAGTAGCACCACAAGTATTTACAACTATGAAGTGTTCTCCAGCAGTGGAATTCATGTGAATACATCTAAATCAATATAAAATGAAATTTTTTGCACTATATAGGGATAGTTTTAGTGACTATCACGTGATAGCCACTGAATCGAACTGGCGATATCCGTTCCTGTTACTATAAATGCTACTTGGGATGTCTCTCATAATTTTAACATGTCTATTATTTTTGAAACACTCAACCGATTTATCTCAACCGTTTCATTATCAATATTGATTTCCTCTACATAAGCCCTACTTGAACAAGTCGCAATATGTTTGTTCATGTTTCGAAAAATGTTCATGTTTTTTGGCCTAGTCAACCGTCACGGCCGGCCGATAGTCCGCGGAAAATCATGAATCATGCAACACCACGTTGATCGTGGATTTACGATTGTGAGTCGTGGACAGAGAAGCGACGACGCCGACGGGTCGATGCGCAGACAAGGCGAGAGCACATTGAGTCCGAGGACACCCAAACAGATTTAATTCCCCTTTCGCTCGGCGACCCGCTAAAAAGGGCTACTGATTCGGAGCCCGTAATTTTATTCTCAGGCCCGTATACTCAATCAAGTAATGTTGTTTGGAGTTGGAATACTGGTTTCGCGTATTCTGTTCCCCAATACAACGATAGTTTTCTATGGAGTGCATTGGAGCTAATATTGAATGGATTCGTTTAGTTTGAAAGATTCGATGTAGAATGATGTTTATAGATTGTTTGATTATGATGAGAGATGTAATAGTTGTTATGTATAAAAATTAAAAAACAGGATTATTCTCGAGGGAGCGGTCTCCAAGAGTCCTTCATCACGAGCTGCCACTGATAAGAAGTACTGTTAAAATGTTCAAGTTCAGCTACTGAATATGTAGTTCATGACGAAAGAGCTAGAATTGGGTTGGAAGTGCCCATAAAAAGTACTTTCAGAATTGAAATCGCTTCATCTCTTTAAGTAAAGGATGCAAGAGAAAAGGAAATTATTTTGAACTGCTATGAAGAAACATTAGATTCACTGTCTCGGAAAAATACACGATAAACTAGAACTTGGAAACGCCATTTTATAACTTGGGTGATACCGGATCATTTGGCTTGATAAAAAAATCGTATCTGTCATTTCTTTAATCGAGTAAATTCTGATTGAGAAACTGAGTATAATGGCACTCTGGAAATCAAGAAAACGCGATAATAGTATATTATTTAACGAGCGGGAAATGGTGAATATTACTCACGAGGATTGAAGTTTGTAATCATCTGAGTGAGTATTATACATTTCCAGCGAGTAAAATACTATACATTTTCTATAGTTATTCAATAATTGAAGAATTCAATTTCATTTGGACGGCACTTTTTGAGAACTAGTTTACTTGAAGTGAGGTTAGGTTGTCCACACAATGTGACAATGACTATAAAACAAGTATGGACGGTCAAATGGGCTGTTTCAAAATGATGTATTTGAAGGTTGTCATTTTGTCGAATGTTCTGATTGGCTCCAAAACAGTGGAGTAGTGACATTAGATTATTTCATTGGGTAAAAACAATTGAGTGATGGAAAAAAAGTCACTGGTATGAGTAACGAGTTACATTAACCAATAGAAAGTGGATATATAATACATCTATTATTGAATAGTCATGGAAAAAAAACTGTTTCCACTTTCCAACACGATGGTAAATCCTGCCAATGATTATAAATCACGTCGTCAATACAATTTATCGATATAAAAAAAGGTTTCTTCTCATAATACGTCAAAAATATTTTTATAAATAATTTTATTTTATTATATTATTATGAATAATAAGCATGTAACGTTGAGCTAGGGTGAAAATTGTACATGTATACATCGTATGAGTCCAAAGATCAGTGCATGTTGATAACAAGTCAGAAGAGGCGTATATTGAATACCTTCGCAATACTCTTGTACATCAATAGATGCAGGTAACAAGTAAATAAGCATTCCAACCGTGTAATCACCTACACAAACAAGCATAAAGCCCAACCCTCATTCAAAATGAATACAAGACCCTAATCAATTTGATTTAGGGTTCAGGTGTCGCCCGGGTCTCTAACAGTAAACAGTGCTGTTAGAAAAGGACGACATATTTTGAGAACTAGCACCTTGTGTGCACTTCCATTTTCCATTTACGTTACAATTTGCGCCCGTCTGGCTGCGAGATAGTTTTTTATGTTACGGGATTTGGGTGTGGGATTAAGCGCATTAATATGGACGTGAACATGCGGGCATAGGTGTTCGAGGGGCGGCGAACAATTGATGGCAATTATTCACCGTTATCTAGTCAGTTCGGGAAATTGGAGTAAAACACATTTCCTTTTCCAATAAATATTATGTATACCAGTATCCGTGGCACTTTGATAGTATAAAAATACATGGTACCACTTCATTATAACAGGTGTTACAGGAAATAGCTAATTCTAAACATAATTTCTATAAAAGAGTTTTTTCTATGAAAACAAAAAATAAATAACATAATAAAATTTTGGATTACTGATTTCAAGTCGCTTGATATTTCACAATATCTAGGTAAAGTTGTTTTTTTGAAAGAACATCAGGAATATCCATCTCCAAACCCAAGAGGCAAAAGTGTTCCTAACAAAATGTCACCGTTTAATAATTAATGGCATTATAGTCCTGATAAACCGAGAGCCGAGAATTTGGAATTGGTTTTGAAACCCACGATTTGGAGATTTTTAGATTATTCTTGGTATTTCCTCGAAGTTTGAAGTATAAACAAAAACTCTTTGTCTTGAATTCTCTTGTGTTGGGACAGAAATCTAAACAACTTCTTGTCATTTCTTTCTGGATTATGAATTCAATACGGGGATATTTGTCAACACCCAGAAGACTGTTATTAAAAAAAGATCATTAATATACAGGGTGTATAAATATTTTAAAATCAAGCACTCACGTGTTGAACATTTTGGCCCTGGGTATTAGGGGGTTGCAATAGCACCTTGTGGTAGCTTTTAAAATAATCGTTTTTTTTTAAATTGTTGTTATCTTGCCCGTCCTCAACGCCACTTGACACAATATTTTGTATCTATCAGAGTCATAATTAGCCCCTTGTAACTTACAACAACGCTGCCAGATTTCAGACAAATCGGTCAAAATTTACATGAACTATTAAAAAAAAAGATTTGAAAAAAACTTTGCCACCCTGTATCATAGAAACGATGCGTTATCGCACCTATGTTCATTGGAACTTTTTTTCTTAGAATGACCTCAAGAATCAATCCTTTCATTTTTGCCAAATGTTTTTTAAACACCCTGTATAATAACGAAACGAATTCACTTCGTAGATGATTTCGACAAAAATTAAATTGGATTGATTACCATGAAACTAGTTATCCACCATCGAAATTGGTATGTCCACGAAGTTCCAGGCTTACCTTACAAATTTCTGAAACCATTAAATTTTGAATACCTAGTAATGAGACAAACTAGATAGGATATGAACGGCCTACATTACATAGAGATGAAATTAATAATGATCGTTAAGCAATTGAAATTGACTGGGATATAATCTCATGGCACTTGGAAAATGTTAGACAAGAAACTAGGTAGTCTGTCAAAGACACGCCTCAGAAAAATAGATAAAATATACAGTATTTGAAAATTGAATTCACTATTCAATTACACGAAATAAAAAGCGATATACAATCTGTCACATAACATAAAGGAAGTAAGAATAGATTTGTTTCTGGCGTATTATTGAGTTTTGGATTTGAAAAGTTAGGTGACAAACATAAGAAAATAAATGTCACCATGTTGTAAGCACAATACATACATTTCAAATTGTTACGCCATTATCTCTCTGACAAAAGAAAAAAAATGTAAATATTATATTCAAATTTGGTTGCGCGCCGTATCAAAAAATGTGATAACTTGAAATCAAAAGGGTTACTGAACAATTTTTTGAAACAAATCGTCAAACACGCAAACCAACTAGGTTTTTCAATGAATCATTACTTCGTTGGTGACTGACGCAGAATCAAAGTTTTATAAAATTTTCAGGATCCTCTTATTATTTCGGCCAAATATTGCCGAAATACAAGGAATTCTACGGAAAAAGATGGTTGATCACACAATTCTCAAAATGTATTGCGCGCTAAAATTAGACATAAAAAATACTGTGATGTGATGTATTAAGTTTGGACGTTCCTCTAAAGGAGAATTTCTCTAATCACAAAAAACACTTTGGTGTCATGGATAAACTAATCAACAAATATATATTCAAAAATGGAAATCTGTGCCTTCTTTAAAATATCAGTATTGGTGATCGTATGTAGGGTACTTGGTAGGGTATTAGGTACTATATTAAAACACATCGCTTGAAGATATATGATCCAGGTAAAGAACAAAAAATTAGGTCAAGAATTTCAAAAAATACGACTAAAACAAAAGAAAACTATAAACAAATGAATAAAAATTACTATTTGACTTGCGGACTATCATACTGAAGAAGATTATGAATGTCTCCATTCATTCATAATCTGATGAAATAGTTAGCAAATAGTAGTTGATTCTCAGAAAGCAATTTGAATAAATAGCCTTCAATAAAGCAAAATGGAATTTTTCATGACAATATTTACAAAATAGTGAAATTCTTTGCATTTGCATAACCCTAAACGTGAATCGTGAATACTTCACAATATTTAATGTGACCTTAGCGATATTTACCTTTTATCCTTACTGTTTGTTACCTGGATTCAACAAGGCCTATTGTATTCAGTTGAACACATGGAGCAAAATAATATAGATCTTCGCTGTCATGGTTCATTTTACTCAATGAGCCTTGGAGTTACATTGGTAATAAAGTAGATTCTAGATTGGATTTGCTCTTTTGAATCCACCGATTGGACTGGTTTGATTTATCAACGCAAAATCACATAAAACTTGATCAAAGTTAAATTAACTATAATTTTTGGAACTTGAATATTTTTAAGGGATACGAAACAAGCAGCAGATTTTAGATAACTGAACTCGGATAATTCCCAATGATCTAGAATTAAAATAGATTGTTGATTAAAAAAAAATCACTTTGCTTTCATTTTTTTTGCTCTGGTGATTTGGTTGGTGCCAATACTTTTTTTAATTTTTTTAAATTTTCAGTATTGTGTAAATGGAATTTTGTGTGAAATCTTTTAAAAAAGGTATTAATGTCACATGTTTATTGATTAAATTAACGTTAACTATTCACCTTAGAAGTTATTGTGAGGCTTGGAGCATCCAATCCAAAACGTAGTTATTTTAAGAAAAATACCACAATCTTGCCAAATTCATTATTTCATTAAGCAATCACGATACAGAAATACATACAAGAAAAATAAAAATTCAGATGACCAGTCCTTTAGTCACCTAAACTAAGGTTCGCTGGGATAATATAATATTAGATATTATGTCTTATGAGTAGGTGTCCTCTACTTTTCGGGTTACACAAGGCTTAATTTTACAACACTATGATTAATATCGAGAGCATCAACCAGTCGATCATACAGTAAGCGTTTCAAATTGCAAAGAACAGAATATGCACGTCATCCTTTATAATACAGGCAGCAGGTGATATCATTTCATCGATTTAATCTAGTTTCATGCGTGATTCATAGAATACCTACTATTTCCGTACGGATAGTTGTTTATGACTGATTATAACTTTCATGATTTTTATGGAAGTAATCAATTTATTGAATTATTCTCGGAAATATGAACAGTGTTGGATACCAAGAGCCCGAGTAAATTGGGCAATAATAATCAAGCTATTGAGTTATAGTGAAAATTCATCAAGACTGATTTTGTTTTTGTTTAGTTCCAATTTTTACAATAAATAATCATGTAGCTCTGTTAAGTATTTATTAGTCGACTAAGAAGCTTAGATTGATCACTGCAATACAATACAAATATATCAAATTTAATGAAATTGTAGTTTTTTTTCTAATATCAAATAAATTTGAATAACATGACAATAGAGTGGAAACATTCTGAACATTATTGCAAAAACACTGGCTTCATAATTAGATGAAATAGTTTAGATCCGATCATGACTGTCTAAGTCCAAGATTCCATAACTTAGAAGGTGCATTCAGACAAGCATCCAAGAACATTTAAACGTCGCTTGTCCAGTCCGAAACATGTCGGACTCAACCGGTCTTCTCGAACCCGCTTATGTGAGACGAGTTACTAAACCGATCGTACACGTGCACATTTATCCTTTGAACTTTGCCAACAACAGATATCTCCTTTTCAGCGACGATCACGTGCACAATCATCCGAGGAAGCGCAGTTTATTTTCACGCTTGTGCTCGCGTTCCTGCCCGTTGAATGGAATCATGTGAACGCACTATGAAGTTTTGTTCTATGATAGGTAATTCCAGGCAGCTATATTCAATCTCCTGTTATTTTCATCTTTTAGCTTGCATCCAGTACATTTTCGTTTCGGTACTCAACTCATGAATCACATTGCCAGTTTTGGTGAAAAAATGTAATATTAGAGATAAGAGACGTGCTTGTTGAAACGTATACCTGATCATTCAATACACATAGTTCATTTTATACACATAAGCAATTGAACAAGCGAATCAATTGAATCAGAACCAGCTAGCTTATTTGATTCAGACAATATATTGAAAAGTTTCTTTAGTATCGAGGTTCATAGATCGTAACAGTGATGGCATAAGTAAACCTCCTTGTCAGTAAGAACTACATACTTAGATCACAGGCTGACTCTAGAACCTGAATACAATATGAACAAGAATTAACAGGATCAAACTCCTTGGGGTAATCAAGTATAAGTAATTCAAAAAACTCAATTGTGGGGCTTTGTCGCATGCGATTTATTTTCGATAACCCAATTACTCCAATGGTTATATTTTCGGCCTAGACAAAAAGTATGACAAATGATAGTACAAAACAGAAAAAAAATTGGAATCAACCCCAAAATATTGTATTCATCAACCTTGTTTACGAGCTGTTGTGGTTATATTATTTTTTTGCTTATCGCGATTAAGTGGAAGCAGATTTTTTCAACATTGGTTGTTGTCTGTCTCTTAATTGCTTTTTCGATAGTCAACTATCTTCAGATATCTGGAGACCCCAATCTATTTGAACATTCAACAAACTTACCCAGCGTTTCAAAAGTCAATTTCTGATTTCCAAAGATTGATCAATCCAGTATTTAATTCGAATCCGAATTTACAGAACACAACCCTATCCACTAAACAGATTGAGATTTTAAAGGGTTTCTAGAGCATTTATTGTTACGCTTTTCGAAAAACAAGATTCCAACTCTCGTAATAGTCGTCAAAAAGTTTTGTATTATTCAACACGAGTTTGGCTTTTGTAGTTTTGTCCGTCCAGTGGAAGAGTTTTGAGATCAGTTTTTTCTTTTTACCCATAATCCGAATAGTTCGAATTTGAGTTGTAATTCCTGCTGAATTACAACATTACGTTCTAGAACTTGTCTGAATGTTAACTTCATGAATGTAAGTAATCCTGGTTGAGATAGATGTTGATAACAGAAATATAAATATAGAAATGGAATAATTAGTTCAAAAGAGATCTTCATTTCCATTGAGTTTGATTCATTCATCATTCTTCAGTAAATAAATAAACAAAAAGAAACTAGTGTCAGTGTCTGAGTATCAGAGTTACATACAATCGTTATGCGTTATCGATTGAAGTTTTCTTCTGGATTCTAAATATTAAGTAGGTTTAAAAATAGATATCATTTTATTGTCGGTGAACATGGTTTTCCAGTTCACACTGACTCTGTATGGACAGTTAAAGTACAATTCCTAGTATCCATCAATTATTTCCGAGAATCTTCTATCTATAGATAGAAAATGACAAGTCATGAATAATGAATAAGCACAATGTATATGCAATTCATAGATAAATAAGAATATGAAATTGCTCGAATAAACTGACCATTAACGTTGATTATATTTATCAGTTGAGTTTTAATGTTCGATAAAATGCAATGTAAACTTTATCACTGAGAACGGCGAGCAGTAAAATGGAAAAGGTCCTCAATTTCATTGTACTCGCGTCGGATAACAGTTCTTGGTGGCGGACTTTCATATTGGACAATAAATAACAAAATAATACAAAATTGGCATTCAATGACCGACTATAAAATGAAAAATGGAGGCGGGGAAACTGAATATCACGATAATAAAATGTGAAGGGGTCATAAAACAAAATTATTATTCTGATCTTACAATGCTGTAGGTTTTGTATATCCTTATATCATGTGAAAATCGAAGAAGATTTTCTAAAATTAGTTTTGTGATAAGAGATAGGTTACCTTATATCGGCACTGCTGAAAGGTTAACCTATAACAGGTAAAGATTGGTAGGAATTGGAAGAATTCTAAAATTATTTTATGATGATATCATAGCTATCACTATCTACATCCGGACATATTGCATAGAAGATCTAGGATCGCAAAGATCTGAAATACTCATTTCCGGTCGTATTGAATCTCATAATAATTGATGTGATCAATTTTCTGTTGAGTGAACTGAAATATAGAATGCGTTACACAGCCGAAATAGGCCAAACTCCAGCTTATAAATGTAATATGATATTTATTCTGCTTGCTCGATGATATGCACGCGAAATATGAGTTTCAATCACAATAATTGAGCCTGATGAAATAACTTACAACCAAAGCAAATGAAGCCATTAGTTTGACGGATGAATTTTGCGCAAACAGAAACGAGAGAATATTGGTTATGATAAATTCAAAAAAGTGCTACATGAATAAGATATACAGGGTTAGTCAGAGGTCTGGAAACGGTAATACGAGTTACTGAAAAAAGTTAAGCACAAAAGTTGAAGGGTTTTAAATTATCTATTAGGTAATTGGTAATAATTAAAATTTTACAGGGTCAGTCATAAAGTCGTGGAACAACAAAGTTGCATCTTTTTGAATGTATATGTATATTTCATGCGATATTTCAATTCTTCCTTGAATTTTGAGCAAAAATTGTGATACACAAATTGTTCCTAAATTCAGTCGTTTTCGAGTTATCGTGTTTTATAAATTACATTTTTGCATCTTTGACAAGTTATAAAACTCAAACGGTTCATGATAAAGAAAAACGGTCTGCACTTTCTAGTCTCAACTTTTCAAGAGCTAGGCTAAGTACATAAAATCAATTTTTTTGAATGTTGAAATGTATCGAAAAAAGTGGACTGTTGTTTAAGAAAATTCCAACAGCAATGGCAAAGATTTTATGCCCTTCTTCTGACTAACCCTGTAAAATAATGTATAACGGTACAAACATCTCTTATCAAATCAAAATTAAATTTCTTACAAAGTTTCAACTTGTTTATCTGTAACGTTCTGTGAAAAAAATGTTTCTCTGCAGCTAGATGGCGCCTGGAATCCAAATTTCATATTTCACTTGTTTTGTTTCGACATCCTCAAAGACGAGTACGTTGTTTTAAAGATTGGGAGATCAGACAAAAAATGTACTCTTTGTACGAATCGATAGGTCTCACCGTTTGGCCGCAAATCGACATTGAAATAATTCATGTCAAAAATAATGGCTTTCTATGAAAAAAATAACCATAGGGCATCAAAAAACGATACAAACAACAAAAAAACGAACAAACATCAACAAAAACAATATCAGAATCAATGCAAAAATAGCACAAAGACAACAACAAAAACATGGTAAAACAAATTCTTGTTTCTATTGTTTTTGTGCTGTTTTTTGCTGTTTTATTTTTTGTTGTTTTTGTTTCGAATTTTCTTGGTATCATGTTATTCAAAGCAAATTATTTTTCTCATGAGTTGGTTCAATGTCGGTTTGCGGCCAAATGATGGGATTTATCGACTTGGACAAAGAGTACATTTTTTGTCGCGAAATATGAAATTTCGAGACTAGGAAAAGAGTACAATTTTTTTTTCCACAGAATGTTACAGATAAACGAACTGAACCTTTTTACCAAGTTTTATTTTTTATTCGATAACAAATGTCCGAAATATATCAATAACTAGAAAAAAAAATTATCTTTGACTGCCGGTAACTCGAAAAATATTGAGATCTCGAATTTTTGCTATAGACTTACCACCAGTATTTGATCAAATACAATCACCCCCTCAAGTTTTCTGACGTTGTTGCGGGACACCCTGTATAGCCATCTTTCTCATTCTCACTACGTAACTAACTAACTATTTTTAGATTGTTGGCCTAGGAAAGATTCAGAAATATTATTTTTGATAATATTTTAGTAATTTGAATATACTTACCTAAGAACAGTTCAAGGATATTGTCACATAATAATTATTATAACGCACAGCCTCGCGCACAGCTTTGACAAAAAGTCATATGGCAACGTTGCACAGGCCACCAACTAAATGAATTACAGTCCCGTCAAAGCATCAACGTCAACCAGTCTTTCATTTGCTTTGACAAGCCAAACATCAGATAATTGAACCAAACCACGATTTTGTTTAATTAAAAAGTATTGATTACTTTTCAGATTTTTTTCAATTAAAATTATTGTATTGTCAATTGTCATCGAATCTTGACAAGTGTGCACCGTTTCAAATCAATCTGGACATTTTAGGTAAGTAAAAATCATGTTCCAAGTGTTTTTCGGTACATAGCTCTCTTTGTCATTCTCACTATGTAATATCTTTTTTTTTCTCGGTAACGTTTTTTTTTCCAATTTACTTCCCATTCTCGACTAATTATCACAACGCCGCAAGAGAAGTTTCACTCTAACAAATGTAACCATCATTTTGATTATTAAATCCTTGATTATTCAATTACTGACCAGTGAATATCAACAAGAAACTCTCAATACTGGCTCCTATCATCACACATCACACGATATACAGGGTCCTGCGATAGTGCGTCAGGCATCAATAGCTCGTATACCATTCGGTAAGGAGTTTCGTTCATGCGCAGATCTATACTATACATTTGAGTGTATTTTAGCAAAATATTTTCGCGGGTCTGGTACATTTCAAGACCCCACGAATTTGCACTTTATTTTTTATACAATAGGTAGAGAATAGGTTATAAAGGAGATTTGAAGAAAAAAATTTATGAAATATGAGGTTTTGAAAAAAACAAGACACTTCAAAAGTCCTCGAGGGGTCCTAAAGTGTACCAGAGCCGTCGTCTCGTCTGGTACATATTAGGACCCCACGAATTCGCACTTTATTTTTTATACAATAGATAGAGAATAGGTTATAAAGGAGATTTGAACAAAAAAATACGACACTTCAAAAGTCGCGTTTTTTTTTTTTTTTTGCTACTCAGCAACTAAACTAACCCAAACTAACTCAAACTAACCCAAACTAACCCAAGAGTGAAATGAAACCGAAACCATATAGAGGGATGATCTCGCTAAGGCGACATCAAATTTTTTTGCCAAACACAAACTAACCCAAACTAACCCAAACTAACCCAAACTAACCCAAACCAACCCAAACTAACCCAAGAGTGAAATGAAACCAAAACCATATAGAGAGATGATGTCGCTAAGGCGACATCAAATTTTTTTGCCAAACACAAACTAACCCCAACTAACCCAAACTAACCCAAGAGTGAAATGAAACCGAAACCATATAGAGAGATGATGTCGCTAAGGCTTCTATTTTGTACAGGGTGTCCAAACTAACTCAAACTAACCCAAACTAACCCAAGAGTGAAATGAAACCGAAACCATATAGAGAGATGATGTCGCTAAGGCGACATCAAATTTTTTTGTCAAACACAAACTAACCCAAACTAACCCAAACTAACCCAGCTAACACAATTTTTTTTTTTTTTTTTCCATAAATTTTTTTTCACAAACGTACAAGATTTCACGATATCTTTCAAATAAATTCATTAGAAGTGCGAAATTCGAGGGGTCCTAAAGTGTACCAGAGCCTATTTTCGCAAATACAGAGTGGTTCAAAAAAAAAGTGACGACAGTTTAATAATTTTTTAAATGGGACACCCTGTATTTTTGGATGAAAAGATTTGTTTCGGTGTTCTTTCCTATGTCCGAAATTTTCATCTGATTTGCTTTGATAGTTTTCGAGAAAAAAAACAAAAAAAATCGTTTTGCAACCTTTCAAAAAATAATTTTAAAGATGGTCTTGAGTTTTTTTCCAGCTCCGCAGTGACAATTTCAACACAGTGAGTCCGAAGATACTCCAACATCAAATGGTTTTCTTCTATTTTGTACAGGGTGTCCAAAATTTGATTCCGGATGTGACAACTTTCAAAGCAGTTTTTCTGAAGATTTTCAAATGGTACACCCTGTATATTATTTCACAGTTTAATGCAGAATGTAGGTACAGACACGTCACCACACTACTCAGAACAATTATAGCATATTTTCTCAAAACATCTCGGATTCAAATATTCTCTATAGAGATTTCAATTGATTTTTCAGTGTCACAAAATTTACAGAATAATTTTGTATTGATTTATTCAAACATTGATATTTCTAACGGACCATAACGAATTTCATACTACAAAACATAAATTAATACTTAGTATAACCCCCTCTAGCCTTCAACTAACCTGCATACTTAAAATTAACATACATTACATAAAGTTCGGGAATTCTTTCCCATTCTTTTATAAGGGCTTCATGTGTCCTAAGGCATTTTGTTCCACGATGGAGCTTAATGTCACTGGACTATCTATCCAAATACAAATGTGAAAGACGCTAAGAAGAATATCATTTATCAAGTAGTGTCTTTGGATGCATACACGAACAGGAAAAGCTAAAGTGAAACAGAGCATAGTGGACAGAGAATATTAGAGCAGGACAGATCCGAATAAAAAAATTTGTTGAAAAACTTACTATATATACGATTATTTGTGCTACATAGAAGCGTTGACACATTATTTGGACTATTTGGAACCTGGACAATCTGTTGACCTTAGGATCATCAAGGTTCTCATCGGGAGCTGATACTGGTGTACTGTGTCTTTCCAATGAGGAAGTGAGCCGTGATCAAAAGGTTGAGGTCGCTGTGACCGGAGGATATCCTACATCAAACGAATATTCTCATAGGTAAGTTTGACTTTGTTTATTGTTTTTTATTAAAAGAAAAATCTGAAGAGTCTAACCTCTCTCCCAGGTGAATTATTTTATTAGAATTTACATATGACGTAAGACTTGTAGACGAACTACTGATGGAATCAAACAGCAAGGTTATGCCAACGATGTAGCAATCCTACTTACAAGCACATCAGAACGATATCAGAACTGCAGACAGCCCTGAATATCGTAGAATTCTGGTGCAGGAAGGTGAAACATGAGAAAACCACCCTGGTCAGCTTCACAAAGATATGGATTATATTATTGGGCTAATTCAAATCCGCAATCTTTGAACAAGGGAACAAGAGGCCGCTAGACATCATCCTAGAAGACAAGCTCTCACGGAATTCACATCTGTAAACAGAAGAAGAAAAACCACAATAATGACAACCAAAAGACAGTGGGAAAAACCTGAGGTATAAATCCTTGCCCTACTGTACTCTGTGGTTAGATCTGCACTTCTTGTCTTAGGCTCTGTTATCTGGTGGCCAAAAATCGAGCAACAACTGGCAGCCACAGAACTGCATGGCAAAATTTCAGATATTGCATGTCCTTGTGTAACTGGATTCATCCTCAACAAAATGGAAAGAATAATAGGAGCATACACAGGATACTAAAGCCACTCAAAATCCCAAGGGCATACCAAGGTTACTAGCATGTTAACGAACCTCTTGATAACAATGAGGAGTGATATAACGCGGAAAGATACCAACATCAACACGCCCCACTGCAAGCAATATGATTCACAGACGGTTCCAAGACATGTCAGGGACAGATGCCAGAATTGTAGGGGAAAACTCCACATGGGAATCATAATGAACCACTTGGAGAGAGCATATTATATGTTACTGTTTCCCAAGCGGAAATAGGAGAGGCGATAACGGAAGCAAAATCCTCATTCTGAATGATAGCCAAGCGACAATCAAAACCCTCTCCTGTCGTAAAACTAAATCGAAGCAAGTCTGGGATTGTGGGCAAAACCTGCTTGCAACTCTGGAAGCATCCAACGATGTCACTCTAGGATGGATACCAGGACACGAAGAGGTAGATGGAAATAAACGAGCGCTGCAAATATCTACACCACTTATGAATCCAGAGCATGCCATTGGAGTCACTAAATTTTGTAAAAGAAGCTGGCTGATTTGTTGGTCCAAAAAACGACAGGAAGCAAGTACTGAGAAACAGTAAATCAATGATGATAAAGAAAATCCAACCATCATTCCCTGAAAGAAGGTAGAAATCAGCTCAGGAAATTAACTGGACAATGCACCTTAAAAAAACATTGTGCTTACCATGGACGGAGCTCTTCAACGATGAACCCAAATGTAGGGGCAATGAAGAGAACCAGCTTCACATATCGTATTTGAATGTGAAGCACTGACGCGTTGGAGAACGGATAATTGGAAATTCACACCTATTTGGTTGGACCAAGATTCCTATACACTCATCAGAAGCTGCGATGTCAGGGCTTACACCCCGGATGTTCAAAACGCCTGTTATAAGTGATCAGTAGACTTTGTAACTTATTTTTAGCATCAAATAACTCACCTCTCATTAACAGGAATACTACATAATATAGACAAATTGATGATATAATATCGAAGAAGAACTGCAAACAAGCCCTGATCATTGAAACTTTAGTTGTTTGGTAGGCGAGTTTGGTTGATTACAGCAAATTATCAGTTATGTAATAACCTGACAGAAATGATTAACCGATACATGAAACTGGATAGAACTCCAGATGAAAGACGAGATTCTCCATACTTTTCTATTTTCATAATCAATCACAACATAGTATTCATAGTGACGCTGCTATCAAATCACAAAAATATTCCCGGACTCACATAATACATCATCGTGATCATCAATGCATGTTATTTTCAATACACAACTCCTTTACAATCCGTCTCTAATTCTGCTTTTTGATTGATAAAATATGCATGAATGATTTATGATAATCGCCCCATTGGTATATGCATTAAAATAATGACTTACTAGACAGTTTCTGTACGTCGTCAGCATAACGAATGGGATATTGGAAGCAAAACATCAGTCAAAAAGACATGATCGACGAGTTGGATGCAATAAATAAAATTATTCATGTTTAGTAGCTCAGTTAGATTTTGTATCAGTTATTGGTGACACTAAAGAGTTGCAGCAACCAGCCTAGGTAAATTACTATCGATGCCGTTAGTTTGTGTGTATTTCAATCAATCATTGTTAAATTATGATAAATCCTAATTAATTTCAAGTACATAAATAATATACAGTGAAAGTATAATATCACAAGGACAAGCGTTCTTTTCTCATACAGATGGTTGATTCCCAAACCCGTTCGGTGCTTCGCACTCAAAATACATCCTGTGCAAAATCACTCATCGTTCCAACGTAAAACCTAAAATAATATTTTTAATTAAAACCGGTGAATGCCTCATTAATCACGAACCTTGGCCTCTCTGCGTACAGGTTTTTATCTAGGCTGCTTGTCAATACAAAAAGTGATTCGTCTGTGATTAACTTTCAAGCCTCATTACATTTTTGACTGATCATTTTAATAATGATCAATGGTTTGTTCCTAATTAAACATTGATTATCAATTAATGTCAGACTAAACACGCCCAATTTTAATTGGAAAACAACTAAAAACTCAATCCATATTCAAGTATCGTTTCCATACAAACAAAAACACTTAATTGGAAGGCTAACTTGGAAATGTTTATAATCTACAAGTTTTTCTCCAAGTCCCTTTAATTGCTGCATTATTTCGTTCAAGGAAAGAAGCTGAATAATAACCAACTCATTCTGAAAAGGGACAAGAAACAAAATTGCTTCGCTTTCATCTTTGAGCCAGCATTAGAGAGTCTGTTTCTACTCGTTCCCCTTTGTTCTTGAATATTCTTCAATTTCATGCTTGTTTCCAAGCCTTGACTCTTTATCAGTTGTTGATGGTATTCATTTAGAATCATTATTTTTTCCTTTTGACAGCAGTCTAATGAATTGATGCTTCAAAAACGAAAGCAATCGACTTGGAATGTTTGTTGATAATTATGAGAATGGGGAAAGCTATGAACAAGATGTGTTAATTATACATATTTTCTATGTTTGTCAACATGAAGCTAGTCACTAGATTTCATAAGACGCAACAGAACAAAAAATCATTTTTGTGCTCATACCCACTTTGACCTTGAAATTTGGTGAACGTAAAAATGATCAATAAAATTTGGGATTAAAAAAAAAGAAATAATTAATACTGGATTTGGATGAAATAAGTGTAATCATCACGAATCAATTTTTCATTTAAACAGCTTATGCAAATTATGTTTAGTATTGGTACTTAGTATGATGTATCACAACTTATCCTATTCTTATCAAAATAATACATTCCACGTTACTATGATGATTAGATATGCCAATTTTAAGCTCATTAATTGGTGTCTAATAAGAAATCGAAGCACGCTCATTATAGAACATTAGACAGGAGAAAAAATATATAATTTGTTTCTAATGAACAACAGATGGATTCCTCATTAGGAGTAATGAAAGACTGCGAACGATGATGGATAAAAGTTGATGATGATGATATTTTATTTTCGTGGTACTCTGCTGTTTTGTACACGCCAATCATGTATTTCGTTCTAATTTCCCATTGTTACCCTTTTAAGCTTTATTGGTTGTTTGAGAATAATGGATTTGCAATGTGGCAATTTCGATGCAGAGTGGGACAATTACTGACTAATTTGATGGCATTCTAAGTAATCTTCGAAGATTGGAGATTGTTTCGTGAGATAATGATTTGCTGAAATTGCCTATACTTACATCATTTTACGTTCTAGTACATAAAGATTTTATTATTGAAATCATGCTATATTATATAATCAAATTGAAGAATAAATAGGTACCATTGGACAAATCGGATAACCACTGATAGATCAAAATAGTGTTTTTTGACTCATCATAAGCCACCAAACCTGTGAATATGATCAATATTTATTACCATATTTTTAAAATATCGGTCTAGAGAAAACCATTTTTTTGCATAAATGGTCAGTCTATCGCTAAATTTAAAATTCAAAGATTGGAAAAAAATAACATAATTTTTGAATACTGGATTGTTTGATTAAATTCCTAGCGTTGGCATTTTTTGGGTTATTAGCCCTTCTAGACCGTCAGACAACCACATATTTAGCTGACTGATTTTCTCGCTTGAGGGATTCTAAGTACTAAAAATTATACCAGGTTGACTACAAAAAATTAAAATTTAGCGTCCGCAAGTGTGTTATAAAGGCATACCAAAAATCTCTACGCAATATTATTTTCCCACCAATATATTTTTCTCAACACCTCTCCATCTTGATTGAAAATTTTTGCCGGGTTCTTGATGATATCATAATTAATTCGGTTGATTGCCATAAGTAAAAAAATGCATCAGCAACCAAGAATGTATTCTTTTACAAGATGACGCCTTTATTTCAACAATATAAGATCGTGCAAGCCTTATGGCACTGTTTTTTTACTCTTAGATCGTTATATTATTTTAATGTGTGAGATTTAAATAAAAAAATATTTTTCTCTGCAGAGAGAAAAACCAGCAAAATATGTCGTTATCTAACGATCTATTTGGGTCATTATGTCAATTCGTCTTTGTAAGGAGTCAGTGTGATGATCGCACTTTTACCAGCCCCAACAGTCTTAGTCTCTTTAGTTTTGTATTCAGGCATAGGACAAATAATGTCAGTGGGAAAAAAATAATCTCTTTCGAGCTGGTTTGCTGAGGGTGGACTTGGTGTTCGTTCATTTTCGTCCTGAGAATCAAAAGGGACCTCATCATTCTGAATTTGGCCGCTCAAATGAGCTTCGTCTTCATTAAAATTTTCTGTGAGGTGTTCCCTTGGATCACTGTCTCGTTTTCAATCACATTACGTACACCAAAATCATAATCTTTGAGGACGTTTATGGTGAGAGGCACTAAGCCCGTTTTACTCAAGTCATTGCACGAAGATTCCAGAGCTACTGCTCTGTTATAGGCTTTACAGAAAAAAACGACAATCGCGTATGGCATTTTGTTCGTAGAATTGGATGGAAGACAAATAATTATTATCACATAATTGTCTTTTGCCATATCTATCAACGATATGTTTTTTGTGTGGGAAAAATGTCCATCCAACTCAACCACCTGGTAATATGTCAGATTGGACCCAGACAAAAATGTGATACTCAGCTAATGCTCCGGTTGGATCACCAAAAATTACGAGCTCGTTATATTCTGGGTCAAACAGATCGAAGAACGCTGATACTTTCTCGGGTGTTGAAGATTTGATACGAGCCACATACATGTCTTGGGGTGTTCTCATCGAAAGTTGTGGGTGTGTTTTCATAAACAACCTAAACCATTTTTTTCCAGCTGGCTCCATCTTGCTTCTTGTTGCTTCCTGATGCTTTTCAACAAACAGGTTAGGCAGGCTTCTTAGAGTTTAACATGGATAATTTTGAGGGCCACAAGTGATGCAGTGACAGCTTTCCATGTCTCATTTCTAGCTGTTCTCTTTATCCTGGATGCTCCGCTTTTGCTGATAATCTCAAACTTGATTTGATTCAGTTTACCGACTGGCAAGGGGTTTTGATTGCCGCTTGCCTCGCGGACGAAGATTTTCCTCCCATTGTAGCCTCTCCAAGTTATTCATAGTTGAAACGTATGAAGTTATGGAATTATTTTGCCTGTTTTTTCAAGTGCTGGCCTTTGGGTTGAACTTTTTTAATTTTGGTTTAGTTGGTAATTGTCGGACTGAACTTCATTCTATTGATTCACAGAGGACAGAGGTGTCTACAGTCAATTATTTCGTATTCGATGTGGTGTCGATTTTCTCCTCTTGCTCTGAACTATCTTGGAAGTTGTCTTTCGAGTTTTCCGCAGCTGTAACTAGTTTTGGTTTGCCAAAGTAATTTGTTGAGGTATTAATCGCTGCAGTGAATGTAATAGTAGTGATGGCCACTGCATTTGTCATTTTGCAAAATAAGCATTGAGGAAAGAACACATACAAAGTCAAGAACAAAACGTAAATGGACGGCGGGAACTAAGTGAACGCTTTGATTCGCATCCATGGAGAGGCGCTGATGTGCCTGAAGTTCGTTAAATCTTGAGAAAATGGCGGTACGTAGACTGTCACAATGACAGCTTACTAGCTTGTCATGATGACAGATGACGCCAACTTTCATCTTCATGTTGTCTTTTAGGCTTTGATTTCTCTCTAAGTGAAAAAAACCCTGGTAATCCTTATCAAAAAAACTCTAAGAACCTATAACCCGGAATAGTGGAGGCTCATCAGTCTTCCAGACGCCATCGGTGGCGAGAAAATGCATCCTCCAAAAAATAAGGGAAGTCACAAGAGCAGAAAACTTTCTGCTACATGAACAAATGGAATTTTGCCCAGACCACTGCACAACACATCAAACAGTGAGTCCAGGTGACACCATCCTGAAAAGGGCTGAAAAAGGAGAAGAAACAGAAAAAGGATTCCTTGAGGAAGTTTGTAAGAGACGTCCTTTCCCACATGGAGCCATGCGCTGCTTCAACAAACGGAATGAGTGACATTTTCTCATAGTCACCATCACAGAGGGTCAGCGCTCCGCAGCGCAGAACACATCAACTAAGGAAGCCCACACTGACCACATCCCCAGATGTTCCTGGACATTCAAAAGAAAACCGAAAAAACTACTTCTATTCATTCGGTTTCAAAATCAAAGTCAAAGCCGAATTAGTGCTTTTCTGTATAGAGATCTGTGTAATGTATTGCAGAAATCTTTAATAATACGTCATCCATGTTTAATAGTTCGATTCGCATCCACTGCATTCCGTGGCGCATTGTTCCGTGAAATTTTATACGTCAGTTTGTGTTTTAGACTAGGTATAATAATAGGTCGGTTCGTAGAACAATCACAAATCACTCACCGCTTCCTCGATTGGTCAATGTCAGTCAGAAACAGTTTGCTAACTGCAAATGCTGAATGCTGATTGGCTCTGACTGGTTTGTGATTGTTCTACGAACAGACCTAATATGTGTTTTGTGGTATTGAGCTACTTACTATGGTAATCTTCGAATCGACTGGTTTTACTCATTAGAACAAAATTGATGTGGAGGTGAATTATCGACTGGTGTGCTGAAGAACGTGTGAAGCATATACTCAATACCCATATACCGTTTATATTAAATTTGTAAAATGTGTTGTTTTTGATGCAAACAAAGCGAAACAGACGGAGAAGATCATTCGACTACCATAAGTCTGTATGTCAAGTGTGCTCGGTGATGCAATATTGTCAATATTTATATCTTGATCTTGAAGTCCATTATCACTACCCAAGTCCCTCCAATGATGATTTGTATTCAGGTTCTAAAGAATCATTAATTAACAGTCATTATTATCAGTTATCTATTTCTCTATCCTCGTAACCTCAGGTAGTAAGTCCAGAATATCACTTCCAATTCTAATCTCTGTCCAAGTAATGCCAAGGGAAGTCATCTTTCAGAACTAAATGCCAAATTTTACCGTATCATCTATCATTTCAAAAATGTGTCGTTGTGATGAGTCATTACACTAATTTGTGGTTTTCACAGGATGCAGATAATGAATGAGGTCAAAAGAACATGTTTTCCAAAATTAATCACAACTGGCAAATCGGTTGGATATTATTATAACTTGGTTTGACTTTTGAAGTGTCTGATTTTCTGGAACTATTGTTGATGTTTTTTTCAATTTTCAGCTTCTAGTCATTCGCATACATTTTGTGTAGGATAATAGTATGTTAATCAAATTCACTTTCTACAATTTTCGTATTGAAAGATGATCAAAGAAGGGATGAAAACTATTCGTTCCTGGATCCAGTAAATAATCCCAAAGCAGTCAATCCACAGTAAGCATGCCACTTTATTTGTCGCACCACAAGATGCAGAATGTCCATCGTCTTAAATTTGCTTCTTTTGTTACACAACGTTCTGGTCAATTGCATGTTCAATCATCATCAGTATTCAATTGAGATTTTGGGATACATTATCTTGATTCATTTTTTAGTAACTAGGTAGTTTAAAAGACTTGTTATTCGAACCATCCTATGTAAATATTTGCCACGAACGGAGAATGAATGCGAATGGAAAATCTTTACCCCCGTGCATAAAACATATCTTTCATTTGAAAGAACTACGGGGCTAAATTTCAAAAGATCAACCACTCCATCAGGCCAAAATATCGTACGTTCGCGATGTGTTCTGTATTCGTTTAATTTCGGTCTGAGAATATCGACTGACTCGTCTTTTTGATACTACTTTAAAAGGCTTTGAACATCAAAACTAACGAATCGATTGCATAGCCTTCAGAAACAGTATATCAAGGGATCCATGGTTACAGACAGAGCTATGTAATCTGATTGTTGCTCTTGATCGTATTAAAAGAATTATTCGAGATCGGCAGGTAGTTGATAAGGCTGCAATCAGTGATAAATAGGAATCGTCTCAAAACTGACGCCTGGGCATTTGGCATTTGGCTCAGTTCCCAAACAGAACACAGATCGATTTTTTCAAGGCTTGACGGAGAGTGATACTTTTGGCTATATTTTGGAGGAAATATCGTCATATGTCTATGAAATAAATTAACAAACTTGTAAAATGAAGAAGAATGTCAATGCGACCAGAAGCATTCTGCGTCAACGCAATAATGTATTTTTCTGCCAACACGACATAAGAACTGAATTTCACTGACGCCAAAGACACGAGAAAGTGGGACTTTCTAAGGCTAGGCCGACAAAGTAGTAAAAAATGGCTAGGCGGTAAAATTTTTTTCAACTATTTCTAATAGAGGGCGTTACAAGATTATTTTCTGAATGCATGTGATTGAAGCATAATAGATATATTAATATTCAATGGAATTTATTTCCATCTTGTTCAGATATTTCTTATGGATTCTGAGTAAATTGAATCTTCAATCCTATAAATTCGGGCTACAAAGGAAAGTTCACACTTTTACTCCGCTGTCTGTTTTACTGTGACCAATACAAGATACAAGACAAATGCAACATGGCGGCTAAAACCTGAAATTTGAGTATTTCCGGCCCCGGTGGCTCAGTGGTTCGATCTTAGCCTGGCGTGCGGAAAGACCTGGGCAATCCCAGCTCGGGCATGCTTTTTTATAAAGTCCTGTACTTTTTTTACTGTTTTTCTGTGTCAGAAGAAAAATAATTTATAAACCACGGCGATAAAGTGATTTTTCCAGGCTTCAAGGAGTGTCCGGCCTCGCTTAAGCTCGCCCGTGCAGTTCTTCTTTCAGCCTGGAAAATTGTCACTTTACCGCCTAGGACTACAATATACTATATTTATTATCGCGTCAACCTCCTTACCCTGTTGGACATCATCGTAATGAATGAAGGCTTGCGACGCGGTTTGCATGCCTACGCGATCTCAATTTACTTTTATTTTGTTGTACTTTACAGTTCTAGATCCATCACTTCTTTTACTTGCTCTGGTCGTAGTCTATTGTGATGTTCTACGCTCCACTGTAACATTTTATCTGAAGAGGCGTCTCATCGCTTTTCCATATCCTCTGCATGAGTCATCCGCCACCCCACTATACCTTGATGGAAGCATGATCTGTAATGCTGTCCTTGCTTGGGTCCTGGTGTAAGTCTTCGATGCTATATGCATTTCTGCAGATGGAGCAAGAAACGCTTTTGAATGCGTCATGCCTGGAAAGCTTTCCCAGTTATTCTTATTTTGTGCTACAGTCCAGTTGATGAGATTTTACCCGTACAATTTTCCACTGATCCCGCACGTGTGCTCTGGTTCCACTAGCGCGTTCTAGACTTTTCCAGTAGCGAATTGTGGTTTTCACCTGCAGCCGTTACATCTCTCAGACATTCTAGTACTTTTTTTGAATTGATTTCAAAAGCTTCCAGTACCTGGATCACCTCTGTTTTGTGGGTAATGTCTATCTGTGTGTCTCGTAGGATTGTTCTTCCTAATGTCCACAATTTTAATTTATAGGCAAATGATGACTACTCGAAGGTCAGTGATCTTCTTGCCCAGGTTAAGAGCTTTCTGCCTTTTCTGTCTAGAGATCCCAACCCAAACTTTGAGTATTTGCGTTCTTTGTCTGCAAGCCAGTCTACGTATTCTACCAAGTATCTGTCCAACAGTCCTTGTTTCCAATGATTGTCTCCAAACTAGTGCTGCATATGTAATTATGGGTCTAACCAAGGTTGTGTACGACGAGTGCAGGTGATAGTCCCCTCACCTAATACACAGGAGATGTCACCAAAGGTGGTGGTCAGTGAATATCTGTTTGGATTATCAAATAACAATATATACCTACACTCATTTTATCTAATCAACTCAATACAGCTTAGTATCTCCATTTATGGCAAATGAAAATTTGCCACTGTCATGGCTTGGTTAAGTTCCGTCTTCAGAGCTGGGATTGGGAGAGATGGAAGACCGTTTCCTCCTAGATCTCTGGATCTCAATCCCTTGGATTTATAAAAGAAAACAGTTACCACGAGCCTGCTGTGTATCCTTAAGATGTCTAGCTCTTATTAGCCTTGAGGCGAAATGTTGGAACATCTTTCGCGACAATTATCAAATTCAAACAACAGCACTTCATTTTTTCATATCCCAGTAATTCGCATTTTAAACAATGACTTAGCAGTTACTCAATAACAACCGACCCTATTACAAGATAATGAAACAAAAACATAAAAGTGCCATATTTTCCCGGATAACAGCCTTTCCCAATTTCACAACCCCAATGAGCGTAGTTTTATATAAACGAGCAACGAATAAAGTTCCTCATACCCATTTTCACTAATAAAGAAAAAGTGGGTCGAAAATATAAATGTCCCCGGAGAACATAGCCTATAGTCCCGATATTGAAGTCATCAATTTCGATCAAATTGTGGTTATAACAGTTTTATGGTGGATATCTAGAGGGGTTCATGCAGTTAGGACCTGCGTTCGAAATAGAGAAAATTTTATTGGGCTATCGATACGAGCGATGACAGATAATATTTATCAATTCATCTAGGCATAATTTAGTTGAAAATCATGATGCGTTGAGACCGTTTATACTGATAGTAATAACGAATTCTCCGCTTTGTGGAATTACAAAAGGCTTGTAAATCTATAAAAATAACTGATGAATTCCACTTAATGTTGATGTGATTATGTAAGTTATGCTAAGTGACCTTCTTATTAATATGCATGTAGTCGTTGCTGCGCTTTGGTAATTATTGATGTACTTTCCGAAACATCTTAATATAAGAGTATCACTCATAACTTTTTCAGAATTGTGTTATTATGCAAATCTTTTTATAATTAAGATGAAATCTAGTAGATCTTTCATACAAAGCCGCTCTTTCGTTCGAAGGGAGTCTCATTATACAGTGCCTTTCTTCAATGTCCCTCTGACTTTTAAACCGTCTGATATTATAATTTGAATGTGTGTGTCTATCTCCCGTTTTTACCCTTAGAACAAAATTTGGATCCACAATGTTATGTCCGCACGTTCTTCTGAAAAGAAAAACCCACACTTTAAACTTGAGTTTAATTATTTATTTATTTGATCTGACTTAACAAAATCAATTCCACAATTAACTGTTGTGACAAAACATCTCAATAAGAATATGAAGAAATACTTGAAATTAAAAGAAAAAAATATGCATCCATTGATTAATCCGCTTTTAAACTAGTGAGTGAACAAGTCCGAAACAGACAATAATTATTGAATTTGAATTGAACAACAAAAATGTTTGTTTGAATGAAAAAAAAAAAACTGTTGGAACGTTTCTTACAGCAACTCAAATGGGTAACCACTCAAACACTATCTTGTCCTCAACTTCTATCTGGGATTGATACTGATTGGGAGATTTAGGTTTCACTCACTAATCGGTGCCAAAATCTACGATCTAATGTTTCAAAAGACGAATCACTTCCGGAATCAGAAAATCGACATTACCTTGATTAGGCTGCTATGGGGCGAATTCAGGCTGACCCAAAAGTTTCTTAGGCTTACCACATGGGAATTTTGATTGCCACGCGACCCAAAAAGCTCCTGGAAGCATGAGGTTCGATAAACGGGTGACTGATGAGAAGTGGACCGTCAAAAGAGAGCCCACCATCTGACGAGGACCAAATACGAAGACACGATCATTCGCACAACCTAACCCAGCAATGTAGGGTGGTGATTTGAATTTTGAAATGAAAATGATATGGATTTAATGACTCAAACAATAAAAATTCTATGCAGGTAACTTATGGCCGTGACAAAGGTTGTAAAGGTATAAAAATTGACCGGGCTCTCCAACTATTATTGACAAATGAATAATTATTAATTTGATAATTTTGACAAATGTTCAACCGGTCAAAAATGATGTGAGCCACTAGAAATTACGGGTGCTGGAAAGTTTCACAGAACATGATTCCTTCACACTTTTTTTGAAAATTACTATTAAAAAAGGGTACTTTCTAGTGATTTCTGTTTTTTTTTTTAAATTTTGATTACATACAGGGTGAGTTTTTTTTATTTAGTACAGGGATCTCGGCATCTATATAGATACGAGAAAGTTCAAATAACTTTTGCATTTTCGAAAATATTTTGAAAAAACTAAACAAATCACTAGGGGGTGACACGTGAATAAGAAAAAAATATGCCCTTGAAACTTTTTTTTTTAAATAACCCTATCATATGCTACATCGTAGTTGACTTGATGAGTAGCGACAGTTCGAGTTTCAAATTTCATGACGCATGCGCGAAATGAGGACATGCAAGAACGTTTATCAAATATCGCTAGAGTACGATTCAACTAAGAACTATCGGTACACCGTCGATGTCTTCCACTCTCTCATGCTGCGTGGGGGTGTCATATAGCCTGAGATAGACAAAGACATCGTCGGTGTGAAGTTCTTTGTTGAATCGTAGTCATGATACTAAAACACAAAATATATGACCAATTGCTGGACGAAATAAGAACCAACTCGCGCATGTCGTCACTGTGAGCCTGGAGGGAGGTTAGATGTAAAACATCAATAAGTTACCATTTGCTGGTCAAGATTCGAACTGGCTTACGCATGACGTCCCCGCGTGACATTGATTGTATAGATTTGATGTAGGTCACGTGATGATTTCTGCGGGGGAAGTGCGTGAGTTTATCTTGTTTTTTTTAGTATCACTGTTACCCAGTTACCTAGGTAACCTATGAATTTTGAGGTTTGAGCTCACAATGACGTCAGCGAAAGCTGCGCGTGAGCATATCTTGTTTGTTATAGTATCATGAATCGTATAGTCTATCTATTATTATAACTGCAAGTTTATTGAAAAAGCGTTTTTTCATTAATGTGTGCTAGTTATTTGAGATTTCTTTTCATAATGCCTAGAAGTTCCATCGAATCGTGTCTACCGTGGGTGTATAATATCAATACGTGGTGATGGCATTACAGAAAAAGAAAAACAAAAGCAAGACGAAAAAGAAATGAAGGGTTTTCTAACTCTTTGGGTACGATCAGGGAATGGTGGAGATTGGTGAACGTTACTAACTCGTTCGAAGAGTTCTGATGGGTAGAAACACTCTTAAAGGCACAGTTGTCGCGACTCTGATTTGCACCACCCACTTTCAATCCCAAGTCCGCCAATCTGAAAGAAAACGGGAAAACTGCTGCCTGCTGCGTGAACCAAAGTCTAGATCTGCCCAGAAATTACCATTTATTCACAACCTAGGAAATATGTACAACATTGATACTTGTCGATAAAGACCTCTAAACCATATCGATATATCAGCCCAAATCTAATAAAATAATATAACCTCTCACTTCTGACACGTCGAGATTAGAGCCAAAAATAACTGATGAACAAATCGATAGGCAAGTAACACTAGTTTTTATAAGTATGAAATGTGTCCGAAATCACAGTTTCCAATCGGGGCAAAAATGGGTAATAACTCAGTTAAAAATACTTCAAATTGATGATAAATACCGCTAAGTGATACTAGGCGTTTACAGAAATGAATGCAATAATAATATGCCGGTTATGTGTTGAGTGTGACAGTGAAACGTATTAATGAATGAAAATCGAAATAACACTAATAATTATTATAGCTTAAACGTAAAGTAAAAATGACAAAACATTTTTCATCAAATTTTTTCAGAATAAAATTTTCTAAAATTTTGAATTACAAATCTGCTCCTATCTGCGGAGCTAGGAGTTTCTTTAAACATCGCTAAAAACAGTTTTATTCAAATATCTATTGACAGCCGTCAAATTTTGTATAATTAAAAATGGTGTTGAGTAGTTTCAAGTCAAGTATCAAACCGCAAATTTTTGCCCATTTAAACTTTCTCGTATCGGCTCGAGTGTCTGCTATAGTTTCCAAGATTCCTGTGCTGCACAATGACATGAAAAAAAAAAACTTACCCTGTATATACAAGGTGATTCAGAAACATGTTGCCAAACTTCAAAGGGTATCATCTTACACAAAAATATTACGATAGAACCCAATAGGCCAGTTGAGTTCCCAAAGTTAATATTAACAAAGATACAGGGTGTCAAAGTTGATTTTTTGATTTTTTCAAATTACTTTTAAAGTAACCAAGTTATATTGATGAAATTTGGTATATGAGGATTGTTTGAAATGCCAAATTCAAATCAGATCTTGGTATGGCACTTACATCTTCGGAGCGCCACTTACAGATCTCTTCATTCACAACTGTCAAAATTACTCAAATAAATCAAAAATTCAAATTCAACTTTGAAACCCTCTATCTTTGTTAATGGAATAGGCAAGTTGGGTTCTATCGTAATATTTTTGTGTAAGATATAACCTTTCAATGTTTGGCAACCATGCTCCTGAAAACCCAGTAGTGTTATAGACCCTGATCCTTCAATAAGATGTCATTTCTACTAGCCTAAGTGAACTAAACAATCACAGAGTTATTGTACCTCGTAAAGCTAAAGGTTGAACTCAAAAGCACACCCTAAAAAGGCTAAGTATTATTATAAGGACAAATCGGTGTTTATATGTGTGTAAGTTCAACGATGAACTATAGATGTGGTATTTACAAAAAATCAAAATTCCGTTTGCTCTTATTTCAGGCGTTTCGAGCAACTTAATTCCAATTGTTGACTCATCAGTCATCCTAATCTTTTAAGCTTTGTGTGCTTCTGAGAAGACAATGAATCAGTTTTACATTTTTTACTGTGATAAGTAAATAAAATGATAGAGTCGACATTGTTCTGCCATAACTTATTTCAAAATCCATTAGAACTCTTTCAAACCGATCCCTACCATACGTCACTGGTATAATATGAAATCTCTAATCCGTATGCTTTCTGGTAGTTGTGTGTCGAGCTGAGACTCTTTTCGTCCTATAATGTTAACGATAAATCTGTCTTGGGCAGGGGTTGTTAGTTTTAGGCTTTGAACATGTGGTTCAGATATGAAATGTTGCTGATAACGACCCTACAATAAGATATGAAACGTTGTGTTGTATCCAGATTTCGAACGCCCGCCAGCATCTTGCTGAAAGCTATTTATATATCCATCATTCGCTTTCCCTTGAATTATACTTCGAATTGAATATCAAATCAACCTAATACTGGATAGATCTTTAAAGTATTCGGTACTTGGAATAAAACGAGAATAATGTGGCTTATTGCTTATGCTTTTTTTTTCAAAATTTTCACTGTAGATCAGAAATTTTTCTGAAATAACTCTTCCCAGATTCTGCTATGTGTATATCCACTCGAAGTTTTTGGCTATCATATTTAATTTTACAAAACGATATTCGAGAATATATGCACAAGAACAATATCCTAATGCTCCAAGTCAGTTAACTAACACGTTCTGTCGATAACCAAGACAAACCACTTCGCAAAACAGTGTACGACTTCCCGGAAATCGCATTGAGTTTGAAATTTATGAGTCGAGAGTATTTTTCATGGTTTCTAAGCGGCCCGTTTGATAGAACATGCCTCTGCGGGCCCTGCCTAATGGCTTTAGCCTGTTTACTTCAAAAGGTTCACCCATGACGTGTCGTGTGAGGGAGGAGAAAAGGGTGAATGTTTACTAATGTAGGGAATTCGTCGATTCACTATTTAATCAAGGATCGGAAACAGAAATGAAATTCAAATTTCAATTTATGAGAAGGGTGGGCCGCGAGGTTGATTATATATCTACATATTTATAAAATATGCAAATATTTGAAAGATAATACCAGTCATATGATAGGGAGATTAAAAATAACCAAAAAGCATGGTTTTAATCCTGGCATTTATTATTGAGAACCATCCACAGTATTCTGATGCCAAGTTTGCTGCAGAATAACCACAAATATAAAATCTATCCACAAAGTCAAAGCAGAAAAATGTATACAGTATTTGACAAAACGTTTATTTTGTTTTTTTCCTATGAGCTATGTTGATGAAGTCAAACAATTAAATGTTTCAATTGTGTTATACTAATTCATAGATAGAAAAGAAAAACAATTTTGTCTATATTCCACTTTTATCATTTTTTCGTTCCATTCTAGCAAAATTGACACGTTGAGTAGTTTGGAAACTTCAACAAATTGAGGCTGACGTTCAACCAGTATTTTGCACTTCGCCAAAGCTATTTACTGATATTAACTTCCGGTCAAACCGGATTATGACACTTCCGACAGGCAGAAAGTGTCAGCAAATAACTTATGATTAGTAAAGTTATGAAAGACTTCAACTGAATTGTAGTGGATTCTCATGACCGTTAATGGACATTTTATACTTCAAATTATAGAATTCCATTCAGTACAGATTATTTGTTGAATTTTTACCAGATATTCGCCAAATTCTCTTTTGAGCAGACATCGTATGCTTATAAAATTCACGGTGTTCCAAATCATATGGACTGATTTCAACAGCAGAAAAATCTATAACTTAATTTTCTCAAATTTGAAAATGCTGTCTCTGAATAAGATGCAGATCCTTGATAACTGAATTGTTTCAACCATAGACTCACAATAACAAAACACATTAACGCCTATATACCTTTGAATGTTTTAGTCCCAACCCAAGGATAAAAGAGGCCAGTCTTGTTTTTGTTTACTTACCGGTGATTTGACAAAATGTCTGCCTAATTTTGATTTCTGGTTACACACTACAGACTTTCTAGGCATTGTTTTATCAATAAAAGACTAGATAGCGCAATTCAGAATAGAAAATAATTCACAGAGCTAAGTTTTCCTGAGAAATTGAGGAATAAACTCAGTAGTAACTTCCTAACCTCACAAAACGGTATATTTGTAAACAATAGCGTCAGAGAAACTAGCTTTATCTTTACGGCCGAATGTTGCCAGGTTTCAGCACAAAACGTTAACCTTAATACAAATTTACATCTTCAAAAATATTTTTTGATGACACAAATCACTTTGTGACGGAAAACTGGAGATTAATGGAATTATGGTTGTTTGGGATTGTTGATTTGGAAGATATGCAGTTGAATTAATTTATTTTTCGGGGTATTTTTCATAAAGCTTTAGAACATTCAGGGCACATGACTACATAGCTGGAAAAAGAGTAAATATTCATATAAGTGATGTTTGGGTTAGGAATATTTGTTTTGTTACTTGTCTTTTAATATTAAGTTTATGATTTTAACTATGTTCACTGCTTTCCTGTAAAAGCAATCATGCTTTAAACTTTTTCTGTTAACTTACAGTTTTCAATTAAAAGATAATAATATTCATTCACTATTAGTTCCAACTCGGTAAGAGTCATTTAGTAAGCGGTTATAGCATGCTATAAAGGATGTTTCTACTGTAGTTTTTAGAATTAAATTATACTTTTATGAAAATAGTTCGAAACTAAATCTGAATCAGTCAACATTACCTTCCAATATTTCATCCAACTTATTGCTTAAAAGCTATTAAATCCATAATTATTATTTATGCAGGAAATTGTTGAACGCGATCGATTTTCTCGGGGCTTGAATGATGAGACCTGCAGCATCAAAATGGTTTTAGAAGTTGAACAACCAAGATTCCTTTCTTCTATATAATTTAAAAGATTTGTTCCTTCTGAGTGGGATCCATTTTATTTCACTTATTTCACATGTAACAGTTTGTAGATCTGATGCAGATATGAAAAACTGGTCGGCAAAGAATAAATTTAAAGGTAGAACCTCAGCAAAAGCTGTTTGCAAGATTCTGTTTTAAGTGTCAAGGAGTATAATTTCAACTCGAGCGTTTATATCCATCACCTAGAGATATCATGATGATACAAAGCATTCTGAGAATACTTAAGTTTGTTTTAGTACTTCCAGTTATCCTCGGATATCACACAGAAATGGCAGGAATTCTTCAATAAGCAGCCCTTCAGAATCTATTCATCAAAACTTGTTGTTCCACCCACTTTGGAATGAGTGAGCTGCTTTTGGCATTGCGTTGTTCCGTAGCGGTTCAGCTTCTGGAATGAGAAATTAAAAATATATATCGTCTGAATGATGAAATAATAAGACTTCATGTAAACATGACCCAATACAAAGCTTCATATCTCCTTTGAAAAAAAAGATGTCAAATTAAGCAAAAAAGCGAATAGTTCAGAGTGAATGAGACATCAATATTTTAGCATAGGAGAAAATCCATTTCTATCAGGAAACTCTATAGAGTGTTTTGAATTTCCAGCACATCCCACCCAATGTTAATTGCATTGCTAGTTTGACTACAAAATTTTGATTCATTTTATAGAGTCTCCTTCCTATTAGGTCAACTCAAGTATTAACAATCCACCAATATTTCCATGCCAATTCGAGAAATGCTACCAGAATACTTTATTCCACTGAAAACTGGAAATAATTCAGTTTTCTTTCAATAATGCATTGATGAAATGTTGGATTATTAAAAACGATCCGAATACATACTACGAATTCGAAATTGAAAGGACATACCTGGAGGAGATTTTTCTTCAATCATGATAATTATTTTCTGCATGATGTAATATATTCAACACTCTATCTATTCGAATAAATAAACCATGACATTAAAAAAACGACGGGCTCTCTATTTTCATTTTAAATATGGGCCTTTCAAATGCCGCCACTAATTATTTGAAATTGTTTTCAGCAGATTTTGGCGCCTATGCAAAATAAATTTAACATAAACGTATTTAAATTCGAGCCGGAGAACTCGACGGCTGCAAGCTTTTAACCCAGGATATTCGAATAAATAAAATTTAAACATGCATTAAGCAAAATTGCTTTGAAATTTCGTTTGGGTACGAACGAGAATAATAAATCGACAACTCTTAGGTTTTGTTTTGCGACTGGATATTTATCGTTTTAATAAAACACTGATTCTGAATGAACAAGTATATGAATGGATGAGGGACTGAAAAGACTGATAAAGAGTTAGCATTGATCTGTAATAGACAGGTGTAGGCAGGGTTAGGAGAAATTACGAGAACGGTTGGTTAACTCAAAAAATATACGAAGTAGCAAATGATGTCTTATTCAAAAGTTGTAGGGCTACATAGCCCTACATAGTATCTGTGGTGAATTGAAATTTACAGGTTCACTCATAAAGTTGTGGAGAATCACAGATACATCTCAAATTGATATGTTATCTCTCATTTTGATCGTCCAGTCAATTTTGAACATTTTCAATTAACCGAACGTTATGGTCAAACATCAAATAATAATTTTATGATCCAAAGCAAGCTGATTGGTGGATGGTTTAGGATTTTCTTGTATATTGGAAGCAGAAGTCCAATTTTCATCATCGGAGCACTCTAAGCTTAGGTTTTCCTGAACTTGATCGGTTTCCTTCATTCTGAAACGCTCTACATCAATTGCCTGTCTGGATGCAAATTGTTGTACATATCACATACCTCCTGTTAATGATGTGATGCCCATTTATCGCCATACCCCTTCAAAATCAAAATATCGACTTTCTCTGTTTCAGTAAGTAGGTAAAATACCATGATATTTTTTACTGTGTTCAATTCTGGCAAAACCTGTATTTCAGATGCCAAATAATTATTGTCAAAGGCCATACCTATTTTGTTGCTCGTTAAAAATAACGCAACTATAATATTTTGTCTGAGTGTGAATTGGCTGCATTCTATTATTTGAAATTGTGTTGGATTATTCCGCTTATCTGATGAATCTACCCAAATTATACATGAACATGAGCGATAGACAAAGCCAACATCAAACAATCAATAACAACGTGTGTTGTGGAACCGCGATTAAGCGTTGTACATTCATCGCTCATATGCCGATATAGTATTTCAAGTGATCAAAATGGGATCTTCGCCCATTAGGGCGTTCAAAGGAAAACGAAATGCATTCGTCAACAATCACACGTTAAATGATTGGCAAATTGTCTCTGTGGCAAACCTTTTACATCGCGCATTCGTGTATCATATTATGTAGAGACATGGTAGGAAGGAACAAGGTTTGCCAACGCGCATCTCACTGTGACGTCAAATGCTGCAAAGATACAGTGTTGCCATATTGGCGATTTATCGCAAATGGGCCACTTCTAGAAACCATGATTTAAGACGAGCGGTTCTTGACATAGGTACTTACTTTGATTTGAGACTATTTTTTGCTATATTTATTTTGCCTAAAATCAAACATACTTTTCTAATTAACCTATATTGAAAACGTTCGATTGCTAGGTGCGAGGCGTAAAATACATTGTTATTTGCAAGTTGGCAACGTTGACTGAAGTGTCGGGGTGACGTCGTGACAGGTGTCACTGGAACGAGTCTACATAAAGCATAAAGTCAGTCCAAGTAATGTTGATAATAGTATTGATTTGAAATTTGACTGTTTAAAGGAATAATTCGTCTTATCTCTCATTGCTACGTTCATGCTTTTGTTACCTAGTCCGTTAAATCTGTCTTCAAATCTCGTCTGGTTTTTGATTGCTTAATATCAGACTTCAACGAAGATGGGAAAGGTGGGGAAATAGTTAAGGCCATACAAAGGAATGTGTTCAAGAAATTGATTTTCAAGAAATGTTTTTTTGATTATGTATATATAGGTATACTAAGTGACATTAGAAGTGCTTCACCGACGTATTTCCCATAAGACTCAATGTAAACAACCTAATACAAAGCTTCATATCTCCTTTGAAAAAAAAATATCAAGTTAAACAAAAGAGCAGAATGTTCAGAATGAATGAAACTTCATAGGAGAAATTCCATTTTTACCTGGAAACTCTATAGAGTGTTTTGAATTTGCAGCACATTTTACCAAATGCTAATTGTATTGCTAGTCTCACTACAAAATGTTGAGAGTTTTAAGTTTTCTGATAGAAATGGAATTTCTCCTATGCTGAAATATTCAAGTTTCATTCCTTCTGAACATTTTGTTTTTTTGGTTAATTTGAAATTTTTTTGTTCAAAGGAGGTATGAAGCTTTGTATTAGGTCATGTTCACATTGTGTTCTATGGTAAATCAGTCGGTGTACACTTCTAATCTCACTGAGTATATTTATAAATGAGATAATAACTACAGTGAATGAAACAACTTATCTGTTATGCTTTGTATCAATCGTGAAAAGCTACGTTCCTGTACACCATGGTTACTATGAACAAACATTGTAGCGTATGACGTCATTGCGCAACTGAAGCCAATTTTTTCCGATTGTCTGACATACCTAGTTTCTTTCTACTATGATGTAGAGATTCAACCTTAGAAGAAATAGGCATTATACATTTGAAAGTGCAACTGATTGGATATGTTACACCAAGTCACAAAAAGAGTCTCAATCCGTTGATAACGATCGGCTGATCGACGCTGGAGAGGACCAATCTGACATCACAAAAAATCCACCACTGAGAAGGGAAGCAAGTATGCAAACCCTGGTACCAGTACCACCATTGTAACATCCATTAGTACGGGCGTTGGCAACATTCGCCTGAACAAGCTGACTAAGCTTTCCGGAGCTCAACGACGGAAGATGACAGTTGAGGGGGCGAAAGCCAGGGGAGAGACTGTTCGTCTTCGGAAACGAAGAGCAAACAGAAAACCGGGGAATCAAACCTCCTCAACGAATAAAACAGTGAACAAAGTTTAGAACCAGTACCTCAACTGGGGAAACCTACAGCGAAACTTTGGCCGCCTTCACACCAGAGAAATATCCGGACGAATTTCCAACTGGGAAGCAAGGTAAAGTCTTAAAACAATCTCTACTCCAGGAGATATTCCGATGCAAACCCTGCAGAGAAGAGGTGGTCTACATAACCTAGGTCATTGAGGCTGGTAAAACTTGGCTGCTGCGGGTGATTCCAACAAAACTCAAGACAGTAGACTGGAGACCTGTCAGCCATAAGTCTGACAGGCATGAATATCATCATGTCAAGTTAATGCAAATAAAGCAGCAGCTGCCCTTTGCCAGTACTTGGCAGAGAGTACCTTGGACCTAGCCATGATTGAAATATTCTGGATCACCAAGGGCAGAATAGCCGGACTAGGAAATAGTGACACTGAAAAAAAAAATGAAAAAAGCCCTCAAAGTCTCTATTTAGATAGAGAAGCATGTTAGTTGAAGACTTGAGTTTTTCTTAAAAAGTAATGTAAGTTGACAAAACTATCATAATAAAATTTATTGGTAAGTAGTAAAAGTTTTGTAAAATTACATATCTAATAATTACTTCTCAAGAAGGATATAAGTTTTCACCTAACTTGAGAAGACAAGTTAGGTGAAAACTTATCAGTAACTCTGGATTGATCGTTATCATGATTGACTCATCGTGGTATAAATGTTTAATACTTTACAAAACCTATACTGTTTTGTTCTCCCTGATCCCATTTTTTTTTTAATGTAGCTAACCCAAGCCAACCCTTAAAAAAATTATCTTTGTTTTGAATCGGGGTAAACTGTGATAGGAAAAATTACTCCAGTAATATAAAAGCACAACCTAAAATAAAAGAGAAAGGGTATAATTATTTACGACTGACATTTCAATACTTATACCGTTGATTGAAAGGCAATCAACGATACAATCTTTTGTTGAACAATCACTAGGTTCAAAAACCACTGTCGGTGATTTGCATATTTATTATCCCAAGTACCTATCTATTTTTTTACTGTCTGAATTGATAGTGATGTACGAAGATTTCTCAATTTCCTGATTCTATTTTGTTGTCCTGCTTAAAACTGCAAATAATTTGACAATGGATAAATGTTGCCATATTGCGATTGATTCAAATTATAATAATCTATTATTACAATAATGGGTTGGGCTTCATTTTTCTCAGCTGTCGGATAAAATGTTCTGTGTTGTAAATAATAGTATGTAATTAATAATAATTTATCTATGAGTATGACTTGGAAATTTCTTCATTCTTTTAAATAAAAAGGTGTGACATAATTTGAGGAAAATTTAAAAGTTTAGTTTCCGAAAGATTGAGGTCAAAATATTTATAACTTTGGTTTAAGTCGGATAACACACCGGTAAGCGATCTTCGGTGAGGTCCCAAGACACCCAAGGTGGTTAAGATGGATTTGGTGTAGTTATTATTCGTATCCCACGAAATTCTAGTGCCGACAAATCCCAATGTATAAATTGAGCCCCAAAGAGGAATATTGTTATCATGCAAATACGAATCATTGTTTATCTTATATTATGTTTTTAATTATCTAGATTTCGAAAATAACCTTTTCTCAAAACCGCTTGCTTGGTGTCTTCTGAAATGAAAGGAAAGTTATCTGATGTTTGATAACTTTCCTTTCATTAAAGCACTTTTTCAAAGGTATAAAAGTTTGTTGTTATTGTAGAGTATCATTTCAAAAGTAATCACGGATATATTATAATGATGCTTTATAATAAATATTGGGGGCGATGAGATAAATGGTAATAAGCTTCTATGAAAAAATATAATACGGTGTCGCAGATAAGATGTATACACCCCTGTATTTTTTTTATTTGAGGAAGTCGAGGTTCGAGATTTTCATCATATGTGCCAAACGAAAAAATAATTTCGAAAATTAAAAAAAAAATTAAAACAAAAATTGTTTTTTTTTCATGAAGCTTAGAATCCGGGGTACGAAAACAATCTAGAACAACTTTTTGCAGTGACGTTTTTCGATTTGTCTGACGCCAAGCAAAATATCGAGAATTGACCCTTTTCACGAAGACGTACTTAGTAGGCGATGTTTGAAGTTCAAATTTCAGTTGGATATCTAAAATGTGTGACTAATCAGTCTGTATAACTTTATAAAATTTCGAACACCGACTTCTTCAAGTGAGGAAAATACAGGGGTGTATGTATACTTGTAATCAAATATCTACGTTACTGTTACTAGGTATCAAAACCTTTTGACGTCCTATGTTATAATTTCAAAATTGATTGATCTTTAAAAAACCTCATCAACACAGTCATATTCTATGCATGAATTTAGGCTTCCGCTTAGAAGCTCATCATTTAATTATCAAATGAAACGGTTTTTTTAATCATGCCTTAAATATCACGCTTGAAAGATCACCGGGATCAATCAAATTTCCATCCTGTCTGATCAAAGTGTGTGGTCACGATAGCTACAAAAATACCGGAGGGTCCAATCCAAGAGACAGGTAATTCAAAATGCGAGGGGCTGTTCCACCAAAATAACCTGAAGGACCGGAGGGGTGGCTCCATATGCAGGTTGTTATGTATCGGGACCAACTGAAGCGTAGAGGGCTCGACGAGCGTAATTCGTTTATTACTTAGGGATGCAGTCTCCAGGGTGTTTTACAAGTATGGGGTGCATTTTGATGGCTGATATAAAAAAAATACTGTAGTTGATTTTTCAGTATGAGTTTTTAACATTATGTCGAGTGTAGGTATACTTAGGGTTGAAGTCTATAATTGAAAAATTATATTAATTTTCCATTTCTAATAACGAAATTACGCATTGTTTATTCATATTTTCTTTAATGAACAAGGTGTTCACATCAGATAAATGGACCCCCCCATTAACTTTTTAATTTGATGTTTGAGAAAAAAATGTTTTTGAATAAAAGCTTAATGGTTCAAAATGAATTTTGTGAAAACAAGGTTTTCACATATACAGGGTGTTTCAGAACATCTGGGCGTAGTCCAACTTTCTTATTTCAAATCGCAACCCTATTTTCTTATTTGATTTTTGCATTCTCTGGAAAATTCTAAATATTTTTCATTATAGCATACCATAAACCCAAACTCAACCAATAAGAAGATATTAACATCAGAAATTTGCTATTTTTTCGAGCATGTTTTGAAATATATGGTATTATTTGGAAACCGTGGGAGCGAGGTAGTTGTTAATAGATGTCAACTTATCAAAAAAGATTTGAACAACTTACAGGGTGACCCAATTTATCCGACAATATTTAAAATTTAGATTCTACTAATTAGAATGAACAATCTTTATTCTATGGACATTTATTCTGAAAGACGACGAAATAGCCCCTCGAGCCATGACAAAATCCACTCAAACAATAGGAGTTATATTCATTTTCACTAAAGCTTCCAAAAAGAAACTAAATATTTTAAAGGTTTTCATAGAATAAAAGTTGTTCATTTTATTTGCTTAGTAGAATCCGAGGTAGAATCTTAATTTGAAATATTGTATGATAAAACTGGGTCACCCTGTATGTATAAAGAGAATACTCAAACTTTTTCCTCTTCGCAATATAACATGTCCAAATCTTTCTTGACAAGTGGACATCTACAAACAACTACTCCGTTTCCAAGGTTTCGAAATAATACCATACATTTTAGAACATGCTGGAAAAGTAGCAAGTTTCTGACGTTAATATCTTGTTATTGGTTGAATTTGAGTATAGGGTATGCTTCATGAAAAATGTTCTGAATTTTCCAAAGAATGCAAAAGTAAAACAAAAAAATAGGAAATTTGGACCACGCCCAGAAGTTCTGGAACACCCTGTATATGTGAAAACCTTGTTTTCACAGAATTTATTTTGAACCATTAAACTTTCATATGTCAATTTTTTTTCCCAAACATCAAATTAAAAAGTTAATGGGGGGGTCAATTTATCTGTGAACACCCTGTACACTTTGCATGAATTTTTGAATGACTTGAAATTGTATACATATACCCACGTATTCTACGAAATATTTGGAAGTCTCCAGCGAAGCATTTTTTTTCAAAATACCTATAAGAATAATGAAAAAATTATTGTTTTGGTAGCATAAAAATGATTAATTCGCTTCATGTTTCAGGAAGAAGGCGCATTATTTAATGTATCCAGATGTGACTTTCCCTTGTTATTAGTACGGTTTGGGACGCCCAAAATTGCCTTTGTTCCCTTTTCAAATAATCATCCCTGTATTTCACGACCGGTAGTAGGTACACCAGACTTTCTCCATTGTTTTGGTGGATTAGTTAAAAAAAAAACAGAATTTTGAGATTGCAAGTTTAGGGAAAAAGGATTCAAAGGATGCTTTTCTGCAGCCAGCTGGCACTTATTTATTATGTCTAAATCCGACAAGCACGGATCAATAAATGTGAAGTTAGGGTTAATGATTGGTGATTACTGATTTACAGGCTTTGAAGTGTTTTGAAATGTTGGCCCTGCTCCTGCAGCCTCTGATTCTCTATTCTCACTGTCTGTCTTTCAGTTATCTGTGACTCTCATTTCTTTTAATCATTTCTTCTTCGAAAGAACTGTTAATATTCCTATCAATTTCCTAACGTGACTGCTACTGTTTTTGTTTGTTGTTTGATGCGGGTCCAGGCTATAGTTTTTCCGATTTGCACAGCAGCCCAATGGCTTATTGTGATGCCAAAGATCGCCTGTCTAGAGCAGTTCTCTCCCTTCCATTAGGTCCAGTAGCTTACCAGTTTTCCATGGGAGAGTGGTCCCTCGCCGTGTGTTGCACCGGAAATGTCGGATCTTCTCACGTGACAGTGTCACGTAAGCAGACCCACCACAAGTTTTATCTGAGTACGCGTTAGCTGCAGTACTTCGTCAGTTAGTTTTTGGACGGGTTGCCGATTGTTTCCTAAGAGTTTCTTAGCCCCGGTGTTTCATGCCAGCTCTTGAGATGTGGTTCATATGATAATGCCTGCACTAACATCGTCTTTGTAGACTCTATGATGACATGACTCTTTCAAGGGTCCAGATCTTCTGAACGGAATGGCTGTGATGGACCTCGCCAGCTCATCAGCTGTGATATTCTCGTCTATCCCTATTCTGCCGTGGTTAATGAAAATGACGATACGGTTTCGGAACACTAATTAGCTCCACTCTGTTTTTTCTTAGACCTCTTCTTGGTCGTGAAGGCATCTATCGCGATCTCCGATGTGGAGCAAAAGGAGTTCAGGGCTTTCAATGCAACCTGACTATCCGAGTGAATAGATAATGTGGTTGTTCTGGTAATTGCAGCCAAGTCTAGCAATCTCTTATGCTTGTGCACACATGATGCTTGGATTCCGTTGATTTCTGCTTGGTTCACAGTTGTAGTATCCTCGAGAGGGTACTGACACTAAGGCGGCATATGGCCTTAGTGTCAGCCTCAACACCCTCATAAAACAGACCTCCATAAAAAAAGAGGTGATTCTTCCTGCCAAATTGCAGGGTAACATATTAAATGACTTCCAGAACGAGTAGATGGCTACCATGGGATCCAATCTGATTCTCAAAATGTCCTCATCAATAATTTAGTCTGTCGCACTAAGGCATGATCATAGCTCACGGTGGCTTCACGCCATGTTCCGATGGCCCTTGCCCTGTAGTTGTCAGCATGGCCACTCTTATGATGTGTGGATCCAGGGCGTAGAGGAGGTCAGGTAGTTCAAATTCGTGTGCAATCCATCCACTACCAGGTTCCACAGAAGCGGCAACGGTGAGTATCCTTGTACCACTGATGCCTCTAGAATATACCTTCACTTTCTGGTTCTGCACATTGTGTACCGGAAAGTTGTATGCTGAAAATGAAGTGGACACGTTTCTAGGGACATCTTTTCATCATTAGCCCTACAATACAGTGTGATCCAAAAATAGGAAATTGCGTTATACATGGTAGGGCATAAGAGCCGACACAGAGCAGGACTCACAGCAGGAGCATGTAGGGGAGCACAAAATATTATGATTTGATGCAGCTTACCTATACAGGGTGCCACAGATTCGAGTGCATGCATGGGGATCTCAGTTATTATCTCGGTTATTATAAAAGATACAGGGTCGGTTAAATGGTTGCAAAGTTGCGCTTTTTTATGCTCAAGAAAATGCTATTTTGAAATTTGAAAAATTCCGACTACTTCCGAAGATATTCGAAAAAAACCGGAATTTCGCAAAAACGTTTTCAATTTCCTGCGTTTGTTTGAAAAGACATTTTAAAATGAATTACACTTTGTCATTGCCTCTTTGTCTCCTCTACAAGATGGTGGTGTCAAATTGAAAATCTGACGTTTCGACTTCGAACTGCCATCATCAACTTAATTTTTTTCAATACGGACCTGGATTTTTTATTTTATTTTTGTTATCTTTTGACGTCCTTAATGCATTGAGGTATCGCAACCATCGAAAAAAATACTTTTTTAAAAAATAGTACCAGAGAAAATCAGTTAGGTCACCCTGGTCTCCTTAATACACAGTTTGGTTCATAAATCTTTCTTTATTTGACACGTTATTCTTATGAAAAAACCTGCACCACTAATCAAAACTTATTGAATGAACCAAAATCGAAATAACATCCAATAATGATACATTTGATTAAATTAAATTGAATCCACAAATCTCATGGAAAATAAAAAAATTACGTATAAAAAATTGAATCAATTTTTGCAAAACTGTTAAAAAATATTGCCATTTTAACAAAATATTGAAAATAACAATAATAGGTGAATAATAATTGGAAGTATTGAGGTTGCTAAGGCAACCCATCACTCTACGCCCTCATCTAATCACCTCAGTGCCCCAACGACGTCAAAAGATAACTAGAAATAAAATAAGATATCCAGGTCCGTATTTAGAAAAATAATAAGGTATGGTGCACCCTCAAAATACGACAGACCTTTTTAATCCGTTGGCGGACTCCAACAATTTTTGCTTGGTTTTATGGGGAATTTAGTTCTTGAACATTCATTGCGCATGTTATTTTTCAAAAAACTTTCTTGTTTTCATCAAACAACCAAATATCTAAAGATAAGTATCGCCGCTGTCATATATTAAAAATCGTCGAAAATTCCCACGTTGGCAATGAAACTGAACGTCAGATTCTACAATGAGGTAAAAAGTTAAAATGAGAATTATATGATAGAAAAACCAGCAATTCAATCAATAGAAATAAAATACAGTTTGCAGTTAGAAGCACCAGAAATGGTTCAAATTGATCACCAACGCTGGGTTATTTCTATTGAGTGTGCATTATATGTACCTAATCCGATTCTCCAATCAGCTCGATACCACAAAGTTCTATCAAAACGCAACTGACTGAAGAATACACAGATACTTTCAACGGTCCGTAAAGTTCCAACCCGCATTTGAGATCTAGTGATCGTGAAGGCCAAACTTGCTAACAATAATTATTATTTCCTCTCCCAATCCATTATTCAATTTGGATACTACTGGTTTGAGAGGTCTCTGAAGTAAAAATAAGGTGATGTTCCATCGTCCATAAGCTCATGTCCCCGTTTAAGTTGTAGTGGCATTCACAATGATGAATTAATTGACTGGGAAAAATGTGGACGCTCATAAGTCTGGCTTCTGTAAAAATTGTCTACAACTTAACATATGAAAATTTCAAAAAAAGTAATAATAAGGGATTATATCGTGAAACTAATAATCAATATCTCATCTCACCATTGATTTATTGTATTCCACTTCTGAAGATTGGTTCCATATCTTGCTTCCTGTTGTTTTTTTGACAAGGCAGCATCTGATGAATTACTTGGTTATCGCAATGATGGGCTCTGAACCCATGATTGGTGTATTGGCGGCTCTTAGTGCGAGTTGAGGCAAGGTTTGCTTGTTTACTCACTAAAATTGAGGTTGGTTCAGGTTAGGTTATTTTTCTTACCTCATTGGTTGAACTTCATTGTTAAAATTTTAAATACGCTGGTTTCTGACTACTGCAGATGTCACGAATGATTAAGATACCTATTCGCCAACCGGATACTTTTATCAATTGGTTTATAAAATACTAGAAAAATATTTATTTATCCATCAGTTTCTATTCCAGAACCAAAAGTCAATAGACGAATAGAGACCTCAAGAAAACTTTTATATGCAATAAACAAAAGAATAATAAACAGGAAAAAAATATCCAAAAACACAAAGAGGAAAGTATTCAAAACTATCTAGAGACCAGGAGTTACATATGGATGTGAATCATTGATACTATCTCAGAAACAAAAAAGCAAAATACAGGCTATGGAAATGAAATTCTCAAGAAGAGTAATAGGGATGACAAAGATGAACAAGATCAAGGAAAACGACATCAGGGATAAAATGGATATAGAATCGATCCTAGAATGTATAGGAAAGAGAAAATTGAGTTGGTGGGGACACCTACAAAGAATGGGGAGCAATAGACAGGTGATACAAATCCGGAAAGCAAGAGCGGGAAGAAGGATGAGAGGAAGACCAAAAAAAAACATGGAACCAGACTGTAGGGGATACACTGGAGAAAAGAGAAAAAGCATGGAATGAGGCCAAAGCATTGATAAAAAAAATGTAGACATGTTTACACCTTACACCATTTCAAATGGTAAATTATGTGTTTTTTGATAATATATAATATATTATATACAGAGTGACCTATTTGAAAGCGGGTTTGGTTTCGATTTTTTGAAATGTAGAGAGGGAAAAGGTGTATTTTGAGGCCATACGTCACCCAGTTTTTCCCAAAAACCAAGGCATACTAAAGCATATTTAGAGGCTGAAAAATCCAGAAAAAATATCAGCGATTTTTTTAGAGAAAATCTGACTACGCCACTGGATTTTTCATCCCCTGAAATGGATCTGTACCAAGTTTCATGAAAAGATATTAAAAATTGAAGATTAATTTTATTATGCACCATGAAGTATTTTACCTCGAAACTCTTACGATAGCAAGTCTATCAGAATAAAATTATTAAACATAAACATGTAAAAGATATTCTCATGTCAAAATACAATGAAAGCAGACAAACGAGACTGACAAAAAAAAAATAGAAAAAAAATTACACACAGAAATAATATTTTCGAATTGAATACTTTTTCATGAAATTCGGTACAGACCCATTCCAGGGAATGAAAAATCCAGTGGCGTAGTCAGATTTTCTCTAAAAAAATCGCTTATATGTTTTCTGGATTTTTCAGCCTCTAAATATGCTCTAGTGGCCTTGGTTTTTGGACAAAACTGGGCGACGTATGCCCTCAAAATACACCTTATCCCTCTCTAAATTTAAAAAAAACATCGTCAAAATCGATCAATAAATAAAAAAGTTATGAAGGTGGCCCGCTTTCAAATGAGTCACTCTGATATATATATATATATATATATACAGGGTGTCTCACGGTCTATGGTACGTTAGACGTTTACGGAAAACTAGACATAGGATCGATCTGAAAATTTGGCTCAGCACATAATCGAGTATGATCTATATTTAAAAAATATTTTCAGTTCTGCAGTGTTGCCGCTTCTACCCAAAAGTCGTGGCAACTTTCTTATTTTAAATGGACCACCCTGTAAGTTATTATTTTTGTGGATTCCTTGACTGATTCTAATCACTTTTGCTTGATATACTCCCATACCTGTCGGCAGCGGTTTTTGAGATATAAATTAATTTATGATATTTAACATATCACATCATATCACATAAACACATCAGTGGATTGAGCTCAATAATTTCGTACTTGAAAACGGTGGAGAGTTGAAATTGCTATGCCGACTAGAGGAAGGTAGGTTTATATGGTTCCAATGGAGAAACCGATCTGTAAATATACAGGGTGCTTTAAATTTATTAATCTTTTTCCTATACACAAAAAAGATAAAAAAGCTATTTTTTCAATGGAACCCCCTGTATATTACTTGAAAAATGAAAAGACCAATACATTTTCTTTCAAATGGTATCCCATGTTCCTATACCTAAACCTTCAGGTTCTACAAGAAAAATGCATTTGTCTAAAAAATAAATTATGTTGGTATTATTGATATGAAACATAATGTAGTTGCAGTTTGCTTATGGAGGACTGTAACTAGGAGAGTAATCGAAATTCAAAAAAGTGGTCCAGGTTTCCATTATTCAGCTTCAATTATTGTTACTCCCAGATAGCGAAGAGTCGTTAGCGATTTCATGTCAAACAAAAATGTCACCTAGGTAACATAATTGGAACAACGTGACGAATACTCTATCAAAATGCAACAATTTTTATTAGCTAGGTTGCATCAAAACTCTCACCATTTGATGATAATAGGTATCATGAATATATTTTTTGTTAAACATTATTCTGAAATTTCTAGAATTTTCATATTTTTTTGTATGATTGCATTAATTGATAGAGTAGCTGAGTGACGTCATATCTTTCATTGACAACAGTCATCATTGAACAAACCATGGGCTTGAAACACCATGCTGCGACGATTCAACCTCAATTTTTTGCCTTATAGAGAATGCATTGCATGTGGAATGTGAGGTAGAAATTTGGAAAAAAAGAATGAAAATGTGATGAAAGTATCTTGACAAATTATTGACAAGCAATAAGAGTTACCCTGACAATGAATAAATAAAAGCGCTACTAGCAACAGCGCCCTCAAATGAACTAACGAAAAAGATGGACAGAATTTCAGGTTGCCCTAACCCTAGAAACTACATTATGTTTCATATCATGTATACCAATATAATTTATTTTTTAGTAAAATGCATTTTTCTTGTAGATCCTGAAGGTTTAGGTATAGGAACATGGGATACCATTTGAAAGGAAATTTATTGGCCTTTTCATTTTTCAAGTAATATACAGGGTGTTCCATTCGATTCGATTGATTTTTTATCATTTTTGTGTGAAGGAAAGAGATTAAGAAATTTGAAGCACCCCTGTATATTTTCAGATCGGTTTCTCCATTGGAACCATATAAACCTACCTTCCTCTAGTCGGCATAGCAATTTCAACTCTCCACCGTTTTCAAGTACGAAGTTATTGAACTCAATCCACTGATGTGTTTTACGACAAAAATATTATAAATTAATCTATATCTCGAAAACCGCTGCCGATAGGTATAGGAAAATATCAAGCAAAAGTGATTAGAATCAGTCAAGAAATTCAAAAAAATAATAATATACAGGGTGGTTCATTTAAAATAAGAAAGTTGTTACGACTTTTGGAAAGAAGCGGCAACACTGCAAAACTGAAAATATTTTTAAAATATAGATCATACTCGATTATGGGCTCACCCAAATTTTCAGGTCGATCCTATGTCTAGTTTTCCGTAAACGTCTAACGTACCATAGACCGTGAGACACCCTGTATATATATATACAGAGTGTCTCTAAAAGGTCTGTGCAAAATCCTACCACATGTTGCTGAGGTCAAAAGAAGCCGATTCAACGCAACTCACCTCAGACCAACATGTCACCATTCCCGAGATACGGGGTGATCAAGTTTAAAATTAACAATTGAATTTTGTCATTATTTTGGACAGTTCTTGACATATCGCTTTGAAAATTGGTATGCAAGGGTTTTGTCATGTGTGAAAATCGATTATGTTGTTCGTTTTACTCTGGCCGCTAGAGGGCGCCCTATACTTTACATTCTGTGGTTTACAATGTCAATAACTATTTTCTCAGTTATTTTTTTCCATTTTCCATTGAATAAAAAGATTCTACAGACGATTTCAAGTAAATAAGGTACTCTTGTCAAAGTTCGCTCAAGTAAGCCGTTTTCGAGATATTTCCATTTAAAGAGTTCCATGCCAAACCCAAAAATTCCTTCTTTACACGAACTTTTTAGAAAACTATTTTTACAAAATTAACTCATATTCCTGAGGTCAAAATAAGCCGTTTTAAAGCAACTTGCCTTTGTCCAAAACTGCTCCCTTTTCGAGATACAGGGTGGTAAAGTGGCAAGTCGAAAACGGAGCAATTTTAAAAAAAGGTAAGTTGCTTTGAATCGGCTTATTTTGACTTGAAATTGAAAAAAGTAACTGAGAAAAAAGTTATGGAAATTTTAAACCACAAAATGTGAAGTATAGGGCGCCCTCTATCAGCCACAGTAAAACAAACTACATAATCGATTTTCACACATAACAAAACCCTTGCATAACAATTTTCAAAGCGATATGTCAAGAACTGTCCAAAATAATGACAAAATTCAATTGGTAATTTTGAACTTGATCACCCCGTATCTCGGAAATGGTGACATTTCGGTCTGAGGTGAGTTGCGTTAAATCGGCTTATTTTGACCTCAGCAACATGTGGTAGGATTTTGTACAGACCTTTTAGAGACACCCATATATCTATTCCAGATATAATGCGATTGTGCCAGAGCTTTTTCAAATCTTGGAAGCATTTCTGGAAGGACAGGTTTTCAGCCAATTATTAAAGAAAATTCGGTCATTTTGCATAACTTCCTGCAAGGTGATAATCCCTATTAAATTCAAGACCTACTGGTAAGAACTCACAATGAAAGGAAATAAATAGAAAAACCTTAATATTTGACCGAACTTGGCGTGGATTTGTTGTTCGACATAGCCATTTAATCATGTTTCGTTACCAGTTATGACCTTTTTCAGCAAATCTGGATTGCCGTTGATGTCATTCAACACTTGCAACAGCTCCCACACAAAAATTTGAAATAATTGCATGCCAAGGCCACCTGATAACAACATGGTGATTTCCTGATGCCCCTTAACAATTGTTTTTACTGTTTGAACGTTTTCATCGGTTGCTGACTTGCTTGAGCGTTCATTGCGAACATAGTCATTAACATTAACATTAACATTGTAGTTGTAGACTCGCAAAATGCCACAGTCAACATTCGACTAAATCCAATAGTAGAACAAAATCCATGCTAAAATGGCCGATGCTAATAAAAAGCTGTTTGACAGAACTCATCAATTGCCAAATAATAAAACTGATACAGGGTTAGGAAAAATTACCAGAACTGTCGATTATTTCAGAAGATACACGTGCTGGAGAAAAATGTCCCAGATAAAAGTTGTGAGGCTTTCAAAAATCTACATTTCTGTGTTAAATTGAAACATACAGGGTCGTACATAAAGTTATGGCACATCAATGTTGTATTTTTTAAATGGGACCTCCTGTATTTCATTGGATATTTCAATTCTTCTTTCAATGTTGAGCAAAAATTAATGTGCACATAATGTTCCTAGATTTAGCCGTTTTCGAGTTATCGCGTTTTATAGATGATATTTTTGCATGTTTGACATGCTATAAAACTCAAACGGTTCAAGATAAAGGAAAACGGACTGTACTATCTAGTCTCAACTTCTCAAGAGCTATCTAGGTACATAAAATTAATTGTTGTCAAAATGGGTCGAAAAAAAGTTGACAGTTGGCAATACTTTCTAGTCATATGACAGAATAGCTCTTGAAAAATTAGGATTAGAAAGTACAGACCATTTTTTCCTATCTTGAACCGTTTCAGCTTTATAGCTTGTCAAAGGTGCGAAAATGTCATTTTTAAAACGCGATATCTCAATAATGATTGAATTTAAGAACATTATTTGTATCACAATTTTTGTCCAAAATTGAACGAAGAATTGAAATATCAAATAATAGGTCTGTTCGTAGAACAATCACAAACCAGTCAGAGCCAATCAGCATTCAGCATTTGCTGTTTGCAAACTATTTCTGATTATTTCGATGAAGCGCTGATCGGTTTGTGATTGTTCTACGAACAGACCTATTATAAGGGGGGAACCATTTCAAAAAATGCAACTTTGATCTGTCATGACTTTATGACCGACCCTGTATATTCCAATTCAATACAGATATGTATATTTTTGAAAGCCTCACAACTTTTATCTAAGACATTTTTTGCTAACTCGTGTATCTTCTGGAAAAATCGACCGATCTGGTAATTCCTCCTAACCCTTTATAGATTGATAATGCGGACATGCATATTCTAATAATATGAAAATTACCATACACAAAGTACTAAATCACTTCGCTTAAAAGCGAATAATGACTTTCCTTTTTCTACAGACGTGATTAGAGCTTCTTGACGTACTAATATAGTAAGGCTTTTATTGGAAGTTTTATCCTCTAAAGATCTGAGCTACGCTGACGAATACCAAAATTAGGGATAATCATTGAAGAATAAAAAACCCATTATTAGATACGGCTCCCAAAAGCCCTGCCTAAGTCATATTAACTGTTGGAGGATATAATTTGACGAGGCTACAGGCTTGGTTGATGATGGGTATTGACTATTATTTTTAGAATTTGAATAATGAATTGAATGTCGGAAGGGATTTTTATGGCAAACTTTTTTTATAGAATATGGAAATGCCCTGAGAAAGTATTGATTAAATGAAGGCTCTATACTAAAAATCGGTTTGGATGTTATCTAATGATAATATAATATACTAGAAAATAAACGTCAGAGAACGTTGTCGGAATATGTCTACGTGGAAATTTTCGTGACTGGTGTGAATTGAGAAGGAGAAGAGTGATGGGGAGCAGTCAGAATTGAGAGGAATATGTCTAGACAGAAGTGCTTCCGATAATAGGAGTGTTTTTTCGAAATATCAAAAATAATATTGTTAGGTTGATTTTAAGGTGAACAAACATGGATAAGAACCTCCAAATGTTTGATAATTGATGATTGAGATGGTTGAGAAGTGGCTGCACCAATCCATGCTTAGGCCTCTTGGTGACCCGTTACATCTCACAAATTGTGAAGATGGCTTTACTAAAGCCTACAAAATCCTTCAAGTAGATCCTTGTAACTGAGATGTCGTGATTTCTTCCCACAAGTGCTGGCAGGAGTTGAACAATCCGTTGGGACGTCAATACGGTCTTCTTATCCGCCGACCCCCAACTGCAGTTGAAGACTTCTCCGATGTCGTAAAAGCTTTTAAAATATAGGTTTAACTCTCTCAACAACGTCGATTATACAATTTTGTCACTTTGATGTGAATTTGAGATTTCGGCCTCGGTGGTCGAACCTTCGTACTAGTATTAGTATTCGAGTTGAAGCTGAGAGCTCTCTGGTGGCTGGAATGTCATGCGAAGCATGGCAAGTGTTACCATAGCCTCCGACATTCAGTGAACTCCTTGCCTTCACGACGACTTCTCAGACTTACCCGCATAAAACAAAGATTCCCTACCCCTGGGTAACGGATTCTTTGTGAAGTGAACACAAAAAATAGTTCCCTCACGGGGACGAACGGTTTAGTTTTCTCACTTTCTGGAGCCTTACCGGTAAAACTATTCAAGAGATACCTTATCCCAGGATTTGATCTGGGCAACGGGCGTAAGTCACGTTCAAATCCTTTAGGTAAGGTCCCGTTTACCCACTCTGGAGAAGAAGAGATAGGCTACGCGCCTACCACAGTGGAGAACCCTGGGGGAACAGCTCAGTAAACATACCCTATACCGGCCTCCGGGCTAATGGGCCTGACACTGAGAAATCTCTCGCAACTAATGGCTTTGGTCACGACCTGTGACTTGTCCAGAAGAACTAGAAGTACGCGAGCGTATATGGCCGGTAGACTTGTCTTAAGGTCTGACGTCTATCCTTGGAACTCCGAGAAGGAATACTCCATCCTAAACCTAGCTTGTGTAAGAGATTCTCCTTGGAGAAAGCTAGTTCTTTTTTTGAACGACCTTATTCTCGTCTAGCGGGCGTATTTCAAAAACGAGGAGATGAGCTTGCTGTGGGATTTGATACTGCGTGGTTGATGGCAGTCCTTCTCAAAACTTAGTGGATAGGGTGTCCTATCCCGGATATCCGGGCGAACGGGACGCCAGAAGATAAAAAAAGTTTTTTCAATCATCCAGTTGTTGTTGTTGTTGGCCTTGCAGAGGAAAGTAGTCGCTTGAGTTGTTGGGTTCTGAACCAGGGAAAGGATGCTAGATGGGCCGGCTCAAAAAAAGGCACTATGGATTCTAAATTTTTCTTTTTATAAGTTTAAACATTTTCCATAAGAATGTTACTTTTTAATGCAGCATTCTAGAGGTTATTGTTCTATTTTATCACCACTTTGGATGCCATTTTTTATATTCTATAAACGTCTAGGGGGGCAGCTGCCACCCCTGTCCTTGCCTGGGTACGCCCTCGGTTGAGGATAACGCTAACTTATTATTCGAGACTATAACTTTCCGCTTGGTTAGGTGGAAATAGCACCATCCAAATGGTTGTTCCCCTCATATATATGAAATAGAAGACATTTATCATTATAATAATTATTATTATTACTAATATTATTATTATTAGTATTATTACACATATATGAGAAAAAGTATACACGGATCATTTAGGGTGCAATTCAAATGATCTTGTATTTTCTCCAACACGCCGCGCGCCGCATCATATAATTTTATTTCATACTGTACTGTAATGTATCAGCCGTGAAATGTCAATAAACTGACACTAAACTACTCGTCATAAATATCTTGACTTGTACTTAAATAAGTTATTTCCCAGCCTAGTAGCGTGAATTACTATTGTTTTATTGCATTGATTTAGGTCACACTTTACACGATATGTATATTATGGTTTACATGATAAAATAGTAGCATGATACTTGAATTCTTGAGGACCTTCAAAGTAAAAATTGATTTTCTATGCATGTATGAAATACATGTTTTCGAATGTGAATAACTCATATTGCAGGACTGTCTATGAACTTTCGTCATGTTATATTTCGTGATGAATGACTGTAAAAAATAAAAAGTCTCATCAATTTATAGAAACCATTCTCATATTTTCATACCGTTAATAAAAAACATGCATCAAGTACTTACAGCTGTTAAGCATATTATTATTTTAAAATTAAATTCGAAAAACGACAGTATTGAAATTTCATCAATACAGTTTGAGGGTGGTTTGATGTGGTTGAAGCGAATGCTTTCTTACAATGTAGAATTTTCCTATACCTAAATAGTCGGGTTTTCAAAATATAAGCAAGTTTTCGTAAAATGCGAATCATTTTGACATATCCGTCTCAGGCTGTCATACTATACTATCAAATAAGAACATTACAGATATTTAACGGTTTTTTTATCGGCCGTATAGCGATACAAATTCAATAACATGATATGTGCAAAAATAAGAAAACATTCATAACAAAAATGTTCAATTTGGGGACCGAGCACGGACCTATATAAAAACTGGACTGCTAATGCATATGGCCGACCTTGCCAAAAATCACTGAGGCATGGGCGCCGCCATGATGGGACAATTTGTGGTGGTATCTCTGATTTTTTTGACGTGCCACTTATGGCTGCGTTCCGAGAACTAGCGCTATATTTGAGCGGTCCAACTGGAATGACATGATTTCCTGTGCTGCAGTGGTCTAGCGAAAAAAAGTATATTTCTTTCGCTTTATCGCTGGAACTGTGATGTTGTGGTGGAAATTATCATTTATGTCATTTCAGTGAGATCGCTCGAAAAAAGCGATTAAGCGCTGCAATTCCTTTTATGCGGCCATTGGAAAAAGCAGAATTACAGCTAATTAATATTTTGTTTATGAGGTTATGTCATATTACTAGTCATATCACCTATTCCAGAGCCGTCTTTATTGTACTACAAGCCATGAAGTGATGACAAGTAATGACGTGCAACGTCGCAATTTGGACCACCGTTGACGTTAATCGGTGGTCGAAAATTTTGATTGAAGGTGTTTTCTTGTGGTGGTGAGTTCGAGTTTCGCTCCGAGCGCAAAATTGTCCATTCAAGCGCGTATAATTTTTGGCGCTCCGAGTATTCAGAGCGAATACTCGATACGATTACGAGTTACGGGAAATGTTCAATAAAACAGTAACTTATATTATCGCAACAGGAATGATGTTTATCAAAATTATAACATTGTTAGCTAAAACAGTGCAGACATTCATGGTAGCTTCACCATTTGGTCACTTCAAAGAGGTTGTCAGATTATTGCCTGTATTAGATATGAACGGTAAAGAATTACATGATGCAGTATTGGAAACTATAAATTATGTTCAGCAAATTGGGTTCAAAGTTTTGTGTGTGATGACCGATGATAATCGAACCAACCAGAATATGTTCAAACAGTTTTCAGAAACAAAGACTTTTATAATAAATCCCCAATATCCAAACGAAAAGATTTTTTTCTTATTCGATGTGGTTCATATTTATAAAAATATACGTAACAATTGGATAAATCTCAGAGACCCACCAAAAACGTTTATATATCCTGCTCCAGATAATCTCAATAATGTGAAAACAGCATGTTTTGATGATCTTTGTTCGATATATAATTCAGAATATGTGATCAAGTGACAAAGCGAGCTCATAAACTGAATTACAAAACTTTATACCCAAACAAGTTTGAGCGGCAAAATGTAACGTTAGTAGAAAATGTCTTCCATGAATCCACGCATTGCTGGTTTAAAAAGTTTCAACCCCTCCTGTGAAGGAACATCAACTTTTCTAGAGTATATTAGAAAGTGGTGGAATATAGTCAACGTAAAAAATAAATTGAAAGGAAAATTGAAACGAAATGAATATTCCACATTGACTCTATCAATGATTTCAAAATAAGCTTTTTGAAAGATTTTCTAATATGGCTAAACAAATGACATCATGGGCCAGACATGATTGGTTTGACACATGATACATGGCTCTTGAACGCAGTACGACAGTATTGATAGAAATTGTGGACTACAGTTTTAAATTATTTGATATAGACTACGTTCTTACTGGTAAATTTCAAAGTGATTATTTGGAAAGACGGTTTGGACGCTACAGGAACTTGTCAGGCTGCAGCTATAATATGTATCATATAATCAAATTTTAGAATCTGAGAAAAGAATTAGAATTCAAAATTTATTTAAGAACGATACCAACGTTGATGAATTAAGTAAATTAAAACATTGTTTGACTGCAGATGAAATCATAGATGAAAAAGTCGATATGAATGATTTTGGGTTCATTTTCAAAACCACTTTTTTAGCAGATTATAAATTTGACCATTCTACACAGCTTTATGTTTGTGGGTACGTCGCTCACTCATTCCATAGATCAAAAAATATAAAATGTCCTGAGTGCAAAGGATTAGTGGTGAAATACAAAGGTGATGAGATGGTTGCAGATACATATTTTTCATTTTTACAAAAGGGTGGATTATGTACTGCGACAGATGAACTTGACTACATATATTTTCATCTTTGTGCATTATTCGAGTACTTACATTATCAATTCAAAAGAATTAGAGACAAGTTTTTTGCTGAAAAATCATAATAACCTTCTAGCCTCTCTTGCTATTACTAGCTTGTAGGATGATAGCTTTTATATAGATTTTAAAAAAATCTGTTCCTGTGAAACATTAGCCTAGATTACTCGTTTAGTTCGGTCCGATAGGTCCAAGTGGGTGGGGATAGTACGGTAGGACCAATGCTTGCTTCTCGCCCGTTTACATCGTCTTGCAACGCGTGAACTAAATGAGTACGCGCGCAATTCGTCAAATGTCAAAAACAAGTCGAAATTATTTATCAACACGATTCGTGACCAAAAAACACATAAGTAAGTACGCTCAGATTGCCTTAGCAACTCAGAACCAACACAATTCACAATAATAACAATCAACATAACCTCATAATTTTGATCCAGATCGTACCAAATCTAGTTCGGTACACCTGCTGGCGAATACCGAACCAAGAGTGGACCAGCTTGGTCCGCAACTGTTTATATCATTCGAACCAAATATTTGGTTCTGATATAGTTCGAATTTAGTACTTGGTCCGCGGACCAAGTTGTCGGTGTGAACTAGACTATTGTGTCGGAAGATATATTTCAGGGCAGCTTTAATAATAAGCAATATTGTACTTAACAATATTACACCAAAAACAAAAACAAGATTCAACAAAGTTCAGGGTCTCTAACTAAAAAACGAAAATTATCCACAGTCAAATAAACGTAAAAATTGTGTTAATACAGTTAGGTTAAGATATGTACTATATTATTGTTGCGATAATATATAAGTTATTCTTTCAAGTTACTGTTTTATTGAACATTTTTCTTAACTCGTAATCGTAAAATACCTTAATTTTCAAAAGGTGAGTTCGAGTATTCGCTCTGAACACTCGGAGCGCCAAAAATTGTACGCGCTCAAATGGACAATTTCGCGCTCGGAGCGAATACTCGAACTCACCTGAAGAAAACACCTTCAATCAATGCAATTTCGTCCACCGTTTAACGTCAACGGTGGTCCAATATTGCGACGTTGCAATTGTTGACTTCATGGCTTGTATTACAATATAGACGGCTCTACCTATTCCCATTATTTCGATTGGGATTTTGGATTTTAAGAAAATACCTATAGGTACTCAAAACTCGATATTCACATTCACATTGTGATTTTGGATTTTAACATCATTTTAGATACTTATAAAACTATGAAACGTTTTGTGTTAGATTATTATTAACATAAAAATGAGCCTTCATTCTTCATTCAACTCAGTTCTTCAAAAATATCATTACCTATTTAATTATGTCCTTTCAACAGCATTATAGGTACCATACCTAAGTAGCGAATAGCACTTGATCTATTGTACCTTACCTACCTACTATTTCGTAACGAGTTCAACTTGGACCCTGGAAATTGGTATAGGTAGTAGGTACTTGAGATAGTCGATGTTTCATGATTTATGCATTCTGCGGTTTTAGAATTGATATAATAATATTCTCTTCAATATGCACAAAAACTACGGGAACGCGAAGTCACAGACACTTGAAGGAAAAAAAAAGAAATATTCACCAATATCCTTCGTCCTTTATCTTATTATATTGATAACAATTAACTACCTCGAAATCGAAATCAGACGGTAGGTGTATGTATGTAAGGTTTACATTCAATTTGTTTTCGAATTGGAACTGTCAAATTTTCCCTTGGCAAACGGGGATCATATGCTACCATCTACATTGTATTTGTGTCACGCTTACGCCAAATTCAATGTGAATGGTGACAAATGATTCCCGTTTGCCAAGCGGAAATTTGACAGTTCCAATTCGTAATGGAATTCAATGTAAATCAGACATTACAGATTTCTGCATTTTTCAACGATGCCACCACTGAAAATCAGAAGCACCAACTTAAATTGTCCCATCATGGCAGCGCCCATGCTCCAGTGATTTTCTTCTCATTGCATTAGCAGTCCATTTTTATTTACTAAGTCCGTGGGACCGAGCGATTCGAAAAGTTTTATTGTGATGTCATGGCAACTGGCAACCTATGAATATGCCAAGTTCATTGGATTTTCACAAAAACTTGCTTTTATTTAAAAAACCAGACTATTTAGGTTTAGGAACATCCTATATCATTTGAAAGGGAATTTCATTTTCTTCAAGAATGTTTTGATAATACACATTTGAAAAAATTGAGACAACTGAAACAGGATATTCATGAACTATTCCCAAAATGTCAGTTTTTTATGAATACAAATTCAATTAATTTCTCGAAAGCCGTTCAAGATATTGTACAGGTATTATGATAAAATAATTGGAAAACAATATAGAAGCGGAAATACAATAATATATACGGTGACTCATTTTAAATAGCAAAGTTGTTGCCATTTTTTTAAAGAAGCGGCAACGTCGCATCGCTAAAAACATTTTAGATCGATAGAGCATCACGTCTAATATATATGATCAGATTTTCCGGAGCTGGTTACCCGTAAACGGTTTTTGTGTTGAATTTTCGTTGTTATCATGTCATTTAAAGCATTTTTTTTTCACATGAGTTACTTCAATGTCGATTTGCGACCAAACGGTGGGATTAATCGACCCGTACAAGAAGTACATTTTTTGTCTAGTCTTTCCTTATCATTAAAATGACGTAGTTGTTTTTGATATATCTATCGGGACAAAAAAAGATATACGAAATATGAAATTTGGATTTCAAATAAAACGCCCTCTAGGGGCATAGTAGAGAAACATTTATTCCACAGAACAGATGAACAATCTGAAACTGTTTACCAAATTTCATTTTGATTCGATGAGAAATAAGCAAAATTTATCAATAACAAGAAAAAAAATCTTTGGCTGCCTGTGTTACTCGAGAAATATTGAGATTTCGAATTTTTGTTTTATGACTTACCAACATTATTTTAACACATACAATTCCCCTCCCCTTAGTTTCCCGACGTTATTCGTGGACACCCTTTATAAGCTGCTTTGGAGCTTGCGCAATATAATAATTTTAGTGAGTGAATTTTAGATTTGATCAATTTAATGAGGAAGCAACGTCTTGGGAACTGTATGAGTGGATATTTTGAACTAGTCAACTGGGTATAGCACATTAAGTTGGAAAGATCCTGAGGCTATTCTAGAGTGTAGACTTTTGACCCGATCCACGCTATGTGTATTCAATTTCTAACATCAAAAAAATGTAGGTTAGGTATTGATATTTTGTCTAACTTTTTGTACAGAAAATTTGAATGTTTGTTGTTAACATCAATCACTAGATGAATTATTTTAACACCTTAACACTTTTATTTTTACACATAATGGAAAGTGATCGTTCGTGGTACCTCTTATCACGCGGACTTTAATGTGTATGTAGATCGACTGAATCTAGAATTAAAAAAATTACTATTAATCAACAATAATATTATGCATTAACTTGTCCTCGATGATACGTAAAATTACGAAATTATATGTTCCTTTTGTTGCAAAATATATCTATTCCCACTACCCGTATAATTTCCACATTAATACTTTCCTAACGACTTTTTGTTTTCAACGACGGGCCAAAGATATTGTTTGGAAAAAGTAAAAGTAGGTTTATGTTTGGTTTATGGAAATATTCGCGTACGAGTAATATTTCAATTAAGTCTAATTACATATTTTGAAATGGTATAGTGTTATATTCACAGGAAGTCGTTTACTGGAAAAAGAGAAGAGAAAATATTGTTTTTGATAATCAACTTGGTACGACGCAATGTACAAGCAGCATAAAGATGTCAGCCGCAAAACAATTTACCAAAATAAAATTTGAAAGCAATAATTGCATTTTTTATTTGTTACAGCGGAAGCATTTCTCTATCAAAACGACATTCCATTATGTTTTATACAAAGTCAGCTCACAATCTGCTATTTATATTTAAAGTTTGGGCCTCCAAACTGTTTACCATAAGGAATGGTTCATTTGCATGTTTCAACAGACACACATGTTTCATGTTTGGATTTAATGCTATTATCCACGTCACCAGACTAATCATATTTTGTCAAGCTTATTTATGCTGGCCAGAACATGGCTTGACTGTAATTTATCTAATTTCAAGCAGCTTTTGCTAGGATAATCGACTTTCCCGTGAAACTATTTCAAGGGAAAAACGTAATAAAGCTCTACAGATATAAGGCGATAAAAGTGAACAGATCAAGAAGATAATCGAGCACTAAACATGTCAACCGAACATGGCTTGTTCCGAAAATGGCTTTCTCAAAGTCGTATCACCTTTGTTTCTTTGAAAAACGCAAAGATGAATATCGTCAGTGGAATAAACGTGGGGTTCTTTCACATATCACATAGACTATGGGAACAATAAAAACTTGTGATAGGGTCAGATAATATTTTGAAGTAAATATTTGTGTTGACTGAGTCATTTCAGTTATTTAAACTTTACAAAAGGGTTGGACTATTATTGACGATACAGGGTGGGGCATAGAATTATCTGTTAATCATTCCAGTTATGATCTGTTTGTCTTATTATAAGCTTTGTGCAGTTGAACAAAGTCTTTTACTGTGAAGACTGCTTGATTTCAATGTAAAAGGAAGGTCGAGCCTAACCCAACTCGATTAATTGTCCAAGTCGCTTCGTATAGGAGGAACGACAGGGTGTCTTTTGGGAAAGGGGAGACCGTATGGAAGTGGGAGTCTGACATCAACTCGTTCCAGAGGCGATACTGGAACCTCATCGAACCTATGCACAACCTCCTCCAGAGTGCTATAAAACTTTGTTGAAAATGTACAATATTCTGAAGGTATGATTGAAAGTTTGTCAAAACGAATGTGTGTCAGAACCTAAATTTTTGATTAAGATCATTGTCCAATCAACATAATTCTCGTATCATGCAGGAAAACTGGCAAAACCATCATCAGGAGCATGAGTGTTGACGGAAAGCCCACGAAGCTACGCCCAATCTGTTGAGTAACCTTTCTGGTCCTGGGCGACCCTGCAGACCGCTAAGACCTCAGGTGCACCCGGAGTCCGGAGAGATGGCGTCTAGAATAACTCGAGAGTGCAAAACCGGTAAAACAGTGGACTGCGAAGGACAGGTCGGCTAAAGATATAATGGGAAAGAAAGCTGAAACAAGATGTTCCTGAGGTGTTTCCTTATTACTCAGAGGCAAGTTGGACAGCAAAAAATGATACTATCTGATGCAAGGCAAGAAAAGCTGAGCACTGATAAGAAACCCAGACCGGCATCCAATAAAACAACGCCGCGGCAGCTTTTAGTGATCTCAGAATGGCTGTGGTGAACATCAGCGATTCCATATGGGAAGGATCTGTATAGATAGAAAAGGGAAGGCTCGTTACAGAGTACTTCCGAGAGATACTAAGAATCCTCTGCAATGATCAGAGGCAAGGGCGACCGCTGCAGGGAGGGCAACGGGGCAGTGCCCTCCCGAAGCTGCGACAGAAACATTATCATTTTTAATTGATTTATTCAAAAAAAGTAAGCTCTATGTCCCTAACACACTCATCAATTCTAAATCTGAATTCTAGAAACTCTAGGACGATCAATACAAGCCGGCAACGCTGTAAGCCGGCTGTCATTGCTGGCAAGTGTTTTTAGGACGGGTAGTTACGAGCCGGGCGATATCCGATTTGCACTGTTTCGCAGACATTCGCATTGTCTATATGGAAACCCGGCGCATAGTCGGGAGGAGGCGGGAGGAATATTTGTTTTGGTAGAGGACAGCCATCACAATCGTGCGTAATACTAAAATGTCCGCGAACATGTTGCCGCTTTTTCTTCTTCGTGACTGCCTTAATCAATCAAGGTAACGTTTTGTCTGTTTTTATTTATGTAGGTCAGCAGGTGCCAGTCAGTAAAGTAAAAACTAGCAGTTGAAAATTTTAACCTCTTTCGTTCCTCTAGCGATCACAGTATGAAATGGGATACCAGTGGTTTAGTTTGATTCTTGTGAATGCAGTGATCTAGAGTTATATCCAGAGATTTAATGAGTAATAAATCAATAACATTCATAAGTTCATGGGACTTTAACTATTTGCTACCGCTGTTTGATGAGATTACGTTAAAGAAAGCTCTAACAGTGGGATGTAGGCATGTGGCTTGATACATTTAGCTGTAAGTTATTATTTTAACTGGCTAAAGAAGAAAGCTTTTTGTGACAGATTATATGGCCGGCCGAGTGGATGGCCTACCACTGAGAGATGCCCGAACTTTGTTTTATCTTGGTGATTACGGTGTAGAGAGCTACACTAGTGTTTATGTGGTAGTAAATCTTTTATCCAAAGTTTTTTGTGACCATACCTTGCATTGAGATCGGAGGTTGACTATCGTATTAAAACCACCCGGCGATTACGGTACGAAGTGTCGTACCAGAATAATGGATCTAGCAACTACTGATTTTTTCTTTATTGTGCTTTTGATTCTATTTATCAAGAAAACCTCAAATATAACATTTTATCTCAACATCAATAAGAAAGGTGACTCCATCTCTTTTTATTTTATATTTCACGTGTGTTTGTTTTGGCCAATAGTGAAGCTGAGCTCAGTGAAATTAGTTTTTTTATGTTACAAATAAATAATGAAATTTGTTGGAAGGAATCTGATTCCACACAAATGAAAAGAATACCTTCTGTGTTATTGTGCCTATGCGAAGAATATGTCCGATAATACGTGTGGATCATGACGAGCCAAGTTTACCGAGTCGTCATTGAAACTGCCGCATTCCGATCAGAATAGGGACGACTTTATCAATCTGAATTGTAACATTATTCATGTTGTCCATCTTGATAGATATTTATTAAAAATCGTATACCATCAGGCAGATATATAGGTACTTTCAAGATATTCGGAAATGTATGATTCGCGATTAACGAACGGTCAAGATGTCAATCATCATCAAAACAACGACCAGAATGAAACAAAGGTTAAATTACCATGTTTCATTAGCATGGAAAATTCGAGTTCACACGATTTTAAAACTCAAACTCAAACCTCGTACACTGAATAATAAGCCTTTCCTGACACTGATCTACGTGAAACTGGATAAATACAGACGTCACACGCTTGCCGAATTAACGACGATACAAATGTAAATACAACGGCTATGGAGGAGCATGCGTATTAGTTGCATTTTTGAATAAAGTCGTCGTGCCCAATGATCTAATAACTATAGATGAAACAACGTTTTCATTAATTGCGGTTAACCAGTCTTTATAGATCAGTGCTTCCAGTGTCCGGTGTAAACCAAGGATTTTAGGAATAACCAAAGGATGAGAAGAACCTCAAATACAAAATTGCCACGACACCGTCTAGTCACGTTATAGCTCACGACAGTTGCATTTTATATCTGTATAGAGATAATGACGCTAATGTGTGTGACCAATCCAATTTTCGCATACACATCATCTGCAAATATGCTGCAATATTATAGATTTGTCATGAGGTATATAGCCAGAGTCCATAATTGGTAGCAATTTTCCCTATATTAACGACCGTCGATTGTAATCAACATTGTAAATTGGCAATATTGCAAAAACGCACTGAAAAGCGCTTCTATTATAAATTTCCTATAATACACTACGCTACAGATGTATGTTTTCTATTGTTTGTCATCATTAGTTTACCTTATAGAGAATAATTTCAGCAATTCCAAAACAGCTGCTAACTCTTGTTCAAATAGCCGATAGATTTATAGAAAGTTGAAAATCTAAAAGGGAGGTTCGTCCAAGTGTAAGGCAATAATTATACTAATTATTTAGACAACAGTTTAAATTTATATGGAAACCAAATCACTATGCGAATTCTCACATGGACACGTAGTTTACTTTAAAGGAAACTAGCATTTTAAATACATAATGTTATTCCAACTGGGTTTATTGCGCTGGAATGGCTGTACTGGAATGTTGATTTTGTTCGTAAATCTGCCCGGCATACGTGATACAATTGGATGAGATTGAACTAGTGATTTTGAACTATAACCAGTATGTCTTGGATGATATTATATCAGCAGTTCCTCTTCTGTTTAAACTCCTAAATGATTCAGAACAAGCAATAACAGATGCAACGATATTATCTTTGTTGGTTTATAGTTAAAGAAATTAAAAAATTGGGCATTTTATTATTTTACTATTATTCAACAGAACATTTATTGTGTAATTATTTTTCTACAACCATCTATCAGTATTTTGATGCAGACTTGTTATGGTTTTATCATCAAGGTGTAGCTTATTATGGTTTTTTTTTGTAAGAGGCAAACATTCTCATTGTCATCATATCAGACAGGGTGGGCCATCATATTTTCTTGAATAAAAGAACGCTTTGGTGACATCATGTTTTCACCTGGTGTATGATGGAAAAAACGCACCCTACAGTTTACCTCTGTCCCTGTCATTAGGCTAATCTATTTTCATATTCAAGAGTAACAATATTCATCGCAAGTTAAATGGAAATTCGAGCATACATCAACTATCTATTCTGTTTGATCAGCCCAGTAGTGTTTCATGTTTGTAAAGTGCTTTGAAATTAAATAAAACATTAATAGCCATTTTAGTAAATCAACTCTTGTCCTTTCACATTGCTGACTGAGATCAACTGTTTCCTACAATGTTAAGATTCTACGTTTCTACTGGAGTATTTTTCACCGAATACTCAACTGCTATGACTAAAATTAGGTTTATGTATTGCTATATTTTCTTTCCCTCAGTGTGTCTACGGGAATCATTCCTGCATGGTTAACATGGTCCGAAACTAAGATGTGAAAAGAATGAGCCAAATCAATTAATATACAGGGTGGTTTTGGGACGATTTTATAAAAACTGGGTGAGAGTAAATACCTTTGTTTAGAGAGATATCAAAAAAAAGTTTTTTAACAGAGTTATGACCGAATACCATAGTAAAATGAAAATTGGGAGGAGTGAAGTACCTTTGTTTCAAGAGTTATCAAAAAAAGTTTTTGAAGAAGGTTGTTTAGGCTAAAGAGTTATGGCCTAATCTCGATTATTGTCATGCAAATTAGCCTATTTTATTAGCCTTGTTTTTTTCCAAAAAAAATCAAAATAGGCTAGGTTGTGTCGAAATTGGTATTCAGCCATAACATTTTATTCTAAACAACTTTTTTTCATGACTTTTTTCGATATCTTATTAAACAAAGGTACTTTACTCTTGGTCATTTTTCATAAAATCGTCACAAAACCACCCTGTATCCTGTATATCAATTGATTTCACCAATTAATTTCACATCTTGGTTTCGGACCATGCAGAAGCGATTCCCAGAATATCGTAATCCAACTCGGATTTTTTTTACACCTTACGAAAAATTAATCCGTGGACACACTGTATAATGATTGTTTGAATAAGAATTATCTTTTTGGAGAAGATATTTGATGACACCAGAGAAGGTTATTTGTGTGGATATGGAGCAGGTTACAACAAGGATAATACAATAGTTGTGTTTACCAAGAATAATTTATCATCCACAGGCATGAACCCATGAAGAAATTACTTGACATTTCCAGAAACTCAAAAATAACCCATACAGAAAAAGTTGCGGGAGTGAAATTTGCAAAACGAACCGGTGAACCGGTGAGGCAGGTTATTTTGATAAAATACAGCACACTGCTATCAGCAATGGCAGTAAAATGAATTTTTTTCACGTTGCTAACAGCAACGTGCGCTAATAAAATTTTTACAGCACGGTGAGCGTCATATGGTACTTACCCAGTACCACACGCAGAATCGTGCAGTATACATTAGTTATTACACGGTTGTAGATAATAGTATATAATTTTATATAATAAGTGTGGTGAATAGGGTTATTACCGCACGGAGTGAAATTTATGAACCGAGCCGGTGAGGCGAGGTTTGTTATCACTGGAGGGCGGTAATAACCTGGTTACCATACGAATTATATACAGTATTTTATCCACAACGATGCATTATCAAACATGCAGAAGAAGGTAACAAGAAATAAAAAACTTGTCTCTAAAATTTGATTTTGAATGAACAAGAAGAGCGTTGCTATAGTACCATAATAAAATTTCAGCACGCTGCTAACAGCAACGTGCGATAACAAAATTATTACAGCACGGCGAGCGATAATATAGCTATTTACCTAACAAGTGCGGAAAAACATTTTCCGCAAGTGTTAGGTACAATAGTTTTTCTACAGACGTGCGGAAATAAGGATATAATTCGTAATTTAAAAGTTTCTGATGCAACTAATGACAAATAAATAATAATGAATGTCGAAATGTGTAACTAAGCGACCATAGTTACCTGGAAACCTGGTTGCTGTTTGCTTATGATATTGTTAATTTTGACATATCCGTGCGGAAAAATTTTTCCGCACTGGTGCGGGAAAGCTGATTTTCCACACGAATATCGGTGCGGAAAATTGAATTTTCCGCACGGCTGTAGGAGAAAGTACTAACCAAACGCAAAATCGTGCGGTATACATTAGTTTCCGCACGGTTGTCGATAAACTTCATTTGATCTCAACGCTCGTTTGATAATTTAGATGAACATTCAACCCATATAATTGATTTATTTGAAAAGTATCTATTTATTTATTGTTTAATAAACATACTACCATTTTAGAAAATCAGAGATTTGTACAGGGTGTTTCATTATCTTTGATAACATTTCAATCACCTGTGACTTTTTTGTTTTTTTAGGTATCGGAACAAAGCAAACACCATATTGTATGGATATCTAGCAAGTTTTTTACCGCCTGAGAAATAAAACAAAATACCAACGGTCTTCCGCTTCTGAGATATTAACCTTACTTATATTTTGTTAAATGGAATGCCCTGCATGTTAATTATTAGATATTTCGATTCTATTCAACACTCTGAGAATATTTTATAAAGCATATAGTATATATTTTCAACGGTTTGTGGGAAAATGGCGTCGAAAAATGCAACGGACAAATATTTAGAAGTCTTCTTATTGATCGCAAACCCAAGTAACACAAATATGTTTATAAGTATTCTATAGACCGTTATATAACAGTTTCGTAAAACATTTTGCTCGTAAAAATATTTTTATAATCATTTCATAGCCATTAATAACACACTTATAAACACAAAAAAGGACCACTTTATAAAATATTTTTGTCGTATTAAAATGTTTATAGGGGCTCTAGGTAACAACTATAAAGCTACTTTACTACTGCTATAGAGCTCTTATAAGAGTGAATTGTTCCGAGTTACACATTTATAAAACAGTTATAAATATATTTTGTTGTTGATATATTCGCGGTATTTACACTGCAATTTTGTGTATGTTCAGAGCAGAATAAATCAGAATTGTTGTAAAAGAATATCAACTGTTAATGACGAAAAATTAATGGAGTCTATCCTACTATTAGACAAGTAGCATATTGCAAAATATTGAAAATTCAAGCATGATAATATGTTGATTTGACTTGCGAATTTGATTTTACTGTAAATATATGGGTACATTATGAACTAAATTTTCATGCGCCTGCATTTTGAGGCAATTCAAGACTTTTTATCCTGATATTTTAAATTTCATAACCTCAAGATCTTAATTACAAACAAAAACTACTCTATTGAATAATAATTGTCTAATATTTACAATGTTTTTCTTATAATGACGTTCTTATTATCGTATTTCCTTGATAAATATTTGTTTTTTTTTCTCAAACCTAAAAAATGACCGACAAAGTTCGCCTACCAAATATGGCGAACTCTTATAACTGTGCTTGTTGCGACAAATTTGTTATATAGGTATTGGACAATTTGCATACATTTTCAAATGGCTTGAGATCTTATATACGTATTCTAGACATTATTTGAAAGTCACCAGCGAATACATTTTTCCATATACCCAAAAATATACTAAATAAATGAAAAAGAAGACGCGAATTTCACTGTATGATCGCAAACGGGGTGGGGATCTTTAGGCAAGACAATGTTGCTATTTCGTGCCCATTTTTATTTTATTTGTTTTATAGTGCTGTCTTGTACGATCGAAATCAAGTATTCTATAAAACATTTCTATAAGATATTCTCGTAAGCCAATTCAGATTTAAATACGTTTGCGACTTAACGATAAAATAATAAATCTCTAATAAAAATATTTTGTGACGATCTCATAAAGTTCTCTATAAAACCTTAATAAACCAATTATACAACAAATTAGACTTCAGAGTGATTCCTTTTATAAAACTGGTGCTGTAATATGCTATAAGAATTCAATTTCTTTTGTTTTGTAAAAGGCTTTTTTGTCTCTGAGAGTATTTTGTGCCAACTACCGCCACTAAATGATACAATTGTTATTGAAGTACCCTAATAAATCAGTTATTTAGCATTTTAGTTTGATAAGGCACAATCTGTGTTAGTTGGGATAAACTATAAGACAGTGTTGCTATTTTGTGTCCATTTTTATTTTGTAAGTGTTTTATATTGATTTTATAGTGCTGTTTTGTACGTTCTAGATCAAGCATCCTATAAAACATTTTTATAAGATATTCTCTTAAGCCAATTCAGTCTTAAATACTTTTGCGAGTTAACTGTTTTATTGGAGATAGCTATATGATAATATAATAAATCTCTAATAAAAATATTTTGTAACCCTCTTATAAGTTCTTTGCAAAACCAATAATACAACAAATTAGACTAAGAGAGTAATTACTCTTATAACATTGGTACTATAGTATGCTATAAGAATTCAATTTCTTCCGTTTTATAAAAGATTTATTAAATGGTTTTGTAGAGAGCTATATTACATGATTATAACACTTTTTTGTCTCTGAGAGTATTTTGTCTTAACTAACGTCACTAAATGATAAAATTGTATATTGATGGACCCTAATATATCAGTTATATAGCATTTTGGTTTATTAAGGCACAATCTGTGTTAGTTGGGAAGTGTGCTATGAACAATAAAAAGTGTTTACATTTTGATATATTTTCTAAAAAATACGTGTTTTACACGTTTATGATTGTCAGAGTGTGAACTATTAATTAATTTTTGCAAAATATTTCGACGTCATTTTCTCAAAAAAACTTTGAAGGTATATGATATTCTCTATACAATATGCTTTAAATTTTGAGTAGAATCGGAATATGTTATAATATATAGGGTATTCCATTTTAAAAAATAGAAGTTGGGAGAATATCCCGGAAGATCGTTGGTATTTTCTTTTATTTTTCAAGCAGGAAAAAACTTGCTAGGTAAATGAGCAAAATAGTATTTGTTCCGTTCCGATACCTCCAAAAACAAAAAAGTCACAGCTGATTAAAATGTTATCAAAGATAATGAAATAGCCTGTACCTAATCCAAATACTCTTCTTTTGTCATTATTTTTCACGCACCTATTAGCTCAACTACTTTAGGAATGGTAGATATTTGTTCATAATATAATTATTACATGGAAATCTTGTATACGTGATTACTAATTTATCATGACATTCGACGAGAACCCAGCCAATGTTACATCACTTTCGAAGTTTCCTCAGCCATAAAAATGTCATACACAGCTTCCCTATCATTTGATTACATTCTTTTTTTCTTCATTCACCGCACTGACTATTCAATAAGGGCATTATTTGGTCAATGACCTCTCGAAACAATATTGGAAATAAACGATTCAATAATCTATTATCGAAAATATACATATACATATCAATAATTAATAATAAACATCAAACATGAGAGTACCTTGTATTGCGTCCAAACTGGGCTGGGGCTCGACAATTCGAAAGATTTCTTCTCCCTATAAATATTTTTTGGTACTCTGTAAGGATTTTTGGCCAACACCGTCGGGTACGGAAGCTTGTTGATTGATATGAGCGAAGAGAAGACAAAAATAAATTTGCTATGAATGACGTCTACCTCTAAAGCAAACCGAAGTAAATCTGTCTTCGTTTTATATTCGACGGTGTGTAAATGCGGCTGAGATTTGAAACACAGTAGGGAGATAAAAGAAGTTTATCGTTCAAGACAAGAGAGCCCCAAAAACACAACAATCATAACGGGTTGTATATAATCATTTCATTAAGAATTATAAAAAGATGTTCTTCTCAAATTCAAAACTATTTGAAAACAATAATTAGTGACAATGAGATAATAAGACTTTCATGATGTTCATGTGTTTTTGCCAAAAGCTGAAATGATGTTCGTAGCCTTAGCGTGTTTTCCGTTGGTTGGTGCTTGAAGTAAGTACGTTTAAAATAGCCTAAATAGTCACTCATCGCAAGTTTATATTTTAACTATAGTGTCAAAATAAAGATCAAATTACAATTGTAGAAGAAAACTTGTAGTGAAAATAGTGAGTGATTTTATCTTCCGATAATGTGTTCAATATATGCAATTTAACCACAAAACAACTCCAGTGTTTCATTTTATAAGCTCCATGTTTCAGTTCTTTCCAAATGACTGAGCAAGAATATCGTGTCCATGCTCCATTTGCAGCGATTGGCTCTGAACCGTGATACGTGTTTATGGGTGCCGATAATAATACAGGTAAGGTGAAACATATTGATGAGTGATTTATTTATCCGTCAGATTCTCGATTGACGATGACAAGGAATTGGAGAAAGTCGAATGCTTTGGTTTATTGTCCAGAACTAATTCCTACAGGTTTAAGATGTGTTTCTTTACTTCGATTCAGTATGTATGTGGTTTTTGGATTAAAACATAACAGAATAGTAGTTCAGATTCATATTCTGCGTTCTCATACTTCGAAGCCTCTTCTAAATCACTCTGATTTTTTCGCCCAACGAAGGTCGTATATATTCTAGACCATACAAACCCATTGTCATAAAACTTTCCCGTTGTCTTTTCCTTCTTTCGACGTAGTTATTTTATACGGCAATCATTCAAGCAAAATAAGCAATTGTTATCCTACACTATTTCTCAAATCTCAATCATAAATTCAGAGCTCAGAGTCGCCTCGGGCCGCTTCATTCGTGTTCGGCCTTTTTATTCTCTTTCTTCCCCTTGCCAGGGTCGGTGCCGAATAAATAGAAAAATGATATATCGAGGCTTTAGCATCGAGTATTGATAAATAGATGCTTCTTTTGAGATATTTTGGGATATGACATGCTGTGCAAGACGCCATTTTGAATTTGTTTAGAATTGGGATATAGTCTGAGACAGGTCATTATGGCTTGTGTTCAATAATTGCCATTTGCGAATAGTCTTATGATGAATGGAGATGCCCGGTGTCAGTAGAATTCATTCCTATTCCACATACTAGATATATGAATATCGACTGATTGCCTTTCTATACTGTCGTATTTCATGAAACTCTTGCAATGCGTATTTTCGTTATCGGAAATTGGATAAACTACCTCTGGAATAACTTGATGAAATATGTAGGTAGCTGATATTTCCAGGAAGATATATTTTTCTTTCGGTTAATTATCACCCCCTCTCAGTTTTCAAAAGGGATGATGAGATTTTTGGGTATTTAAATGGAAGCTAAATTTATTTACCCACTGCAAATATAAATCATCAAAATAAGACGTCTCAGGTTATCATTCAACACACTAGCGGAAATACATTTGGAAAAAACTACAATTCACAATGTAAAAATACCAGACGTCGAAATACAAAAGCTGTTGAGAATGAAGCTATAAAACGAGTCTTGCAAACTTATCAATTATTCCTTGTGGTGTTCGAGACTTAAGATTTAAAAATACGACAACTTGGCGGATTTTCCACAAAGACTTGACTTTACAGTTTTACAACCATATAAGATTGTTTTTATACAAAAAAGTTAGCTACAGGATTTGCTGCTCAAAGTTAAGAACAACGTGAACGGAGTCCTAAATTTGTGGAATAAAAAATTTGGGAAATTGGAACGATGATGAGTTATTTAAAACAAATGTTATTCTCATAAGGTACTTTAGGTTGATATAAGATATTTGGGTATGTTAAGAATAAAATTTTAATTCTTGTTCTGTTTTAAATCATATTTTCCTTCTCAATGCACCAGTATGCAGATCGTAAGAATTGAAAAATGAAATTGAAATATAATCTATGGGTTCAATGTAACATATAACAGTAACTAAATGCATGGTTGAGAAAACTGGTGCAAAAAAATCATCCACATCACCAAGGGAATTCGGAATAAATCTTTTAGTTCTGGATTGATTTCGTAAGTCAAGAGGAGGTTGCTTAAATATTTTGAAAAAAGAAGAAAAATGGAGTATTCGGGTAGGTTTTTCACTTACTACGGGTACACAGCCTGCCCTGATTAAATATTTTGGTTTAAAACTTTGACAGCTAGTCGCCCTTGAAAAAAAAAAACACAATGAAAGGAGTGTCGACTGATACCTCATTTTTGAGGTCATTCCTCCCTTATAACACCCTAAAAGATTAAAGTTGCTCTCAGTTTCTAATCCTATGGAGTCAGTATTTTTTTTTTAAATGGCACTCAACTGTCATTTTGTTATTTCAGCTGTCACTATATCAGTACCTACCGATGCCAAAAATACAAAACGTGCCTACCTATCTAGGTGCTGTGGATTCAACTTTCTTTCTAATATATTAAACGATTTAAAAGTTAGAGGAAGAGAAGCAATGATCTAATAACTATAGATTAAACACAGCGAAACGAACATGAGGACAACATCGAACTTTTCACTCGGGTGCAGAGTTTCTCCCACCACGTTGTTTGCCAAACTTACTCTATTAAAAGTATTACTACGCAGCAAAAAGATAAAACATTGTTTGGAATCATTTTTAAAACCATTTTATGTATGAATTTAATCAAATAAGTTGATGGTAACCTTTTTGTTTGGATTGAAAAATCTCTAGAAGATTTGTTTAGGTATTTAGAATTTGGAAAAACCAGTATTTTCTTCTGAAAATTAAAAAAGCTGAAGTACGGCAACGCACCAAAACTGGGTCCGCCCCTATCGATCGGATTTTGTCTACACGTTTCATTCACATTCGAGCGTCTCTTGATGTTTGGTGTTGATTTTGTGAATGTTTATTGTGTTTTTATTCTGGTTTAGTTTGTAGTGCTTCATTATTCAATTATACGGATTATTGAAATGACTCGCAAGTGTCAAGCTTGCAGTAAATTAGAATTTGAGTATTCTGTAAAATAGTTACGCCACTGACAGCTTCGCGTGTAGTAACCGAGGCACATTCCAGTGAGGTACAAACGTATTCCCACTCAGTGCCCCGCTCATCTCCACCTCACTATGTTCGATGTTGGCCACACAATTGTTCACAGTTTATGAATGAAATGTTTCATCTAAAGTTATTAGATCATTGAAGGGAAGCATACAAATAAAAAACTAAATTGATGATAATAATACAGTGTGCGCCAAGGAAAGTGACCTATCAGAATATCTCGGGAAATAAGGCGATTGGGATTCTGAAAATTTGTATGGTGAGATTTTCGATTATGCTCTCTTTGAATGAAATACTAGCGACGTCGCACGACCGACGTCCGGTTATACTGAAGTGGGTGTCAACCCTGGTGTCAACCTCTTGTTTCAAATGAAACATCATATCCATACCTAAAAGCGCAGAGGTCCTATGTCCACATTTTTCGAAATTGAGACTATTGACACCACTGGATTCCTTATTACAAACCAAATGTAATTCACGTTAGTTCAAGTTTAATTTATAATTATAAAGCATGAAAATGGTGGTCAACCGAAAATTTTATGTCCCTGCAATCCTGCAATTTGGTTTTTCTGGTGCGTTAGGGGCACAAACAAGGAAATGTGGACATATTCCTTGTTGATTCTTATCTGATAAACAAGTGTTTTCGGAGTTTCGATGGTTTTTGAAATATTTTTTAGATAACTTAGTGCTTTCTTTGGTAATTAAAATCAGGTAGTTACTTCTTTTTCTTTTTTCTTTCTTCAAACAATTTTTTTTTCACATTCCTGAAATGTCTCCCCTAGACTATGATTTGAGCCCCAAAAACAAAACAGTTATGCAAGATACAAAACTTATTTTGCGAATCCTTACAAATTACAAAAATTGGACATAGCACTACTGCGCTTTTAGGTATCGCTAGATATTATTACATTTTTGATTTCTACGTAACATTCGAAGCAGATTTGGAATAATGTCCCATACCTGGGTATAAGCGTTTTTGGAATATTTCAGTTTTTATGTCAAAAATGACGTTATTAACAAAACTAGGTCGAAATTTAAATCAAGAAAACTGCCAAAAATCAATGTTTTCGAAAAGAAACCTCAATTTTTATCATTTTACCTCATTAATCATTGAAGATTGAGATTATTTTGTGTAAGATTGTCCATTCCAAAAATTCTTATTTTTATTCATTTTTTTGAATTTTTTTTGAATGGATAATCTTATACAAACTTTATTTTCAATGCTCAATAAGATAAAATGATATAAATGGGGGTTTTCATTTGAAAAAATTGATTTTTTGGCAGTTTTCTTTATTTAAATGTTGACCTTAATGTTGGGCCACCCTGTAATGATAGTTTTCAAAATATTGTGAAAATCTATTGAAGTAGATCCCTTCCAACAAGAAATCTAATAAAGATCAAATAATGAAGGCTTTCCTATACGAAAAATTTACACTCAAATAAGAGCCTGCAGACGTCATTTTTGACACAAAAACTTAAATATTTCAAAAACGCTTATACTTGAGTATATGACATTCACATAAATTCTGCCTTGAATTTTACGTAGAATCCAAAAACGTCACAATATAAAGGGTGTTCCATTTGAAACAAGCAAGTTGACATCTGCTTCCGGTATAACCGGAAGTCACGCAACATCGCTAGTATTTAATTTGGGAAGATCGTCATTGAAAATTTCACCATACAAATTTTGAGAATTCCTATTTATTTCCCGAGATATTCTAATAGGCCACTCACCTTGGCGCACCCCGTATACTTGTAAACTAATATCTCAATTCTAAAACTACCTACCTATGGTTTTCTTGAAACAAACTGTTCATGGAAGCGGGTAAACAACCAATAACATGCAACAAATCAGGGATGTAACTTAACATGTTTTATTTTGTTGCATTTCCACAATGTTTACCTGAGATTTAAGATCAACAATCGCATAGAAACAAGTTTTCCGAGAACACCTTTAGCAATATTGTTGTGGAGTTGAAAGCAACAAAGTGAAAACCCGGTTCTGCTTTTATAACGTACAGACTATTCATGTGCGCCGAGGCATGTCCGAGAGTCCTTATAAAGGACTAATCCAATGATCCTAGGAAATATTTACTTTTTGTGACCTTCTAATAATTTCTAAGCCATACGTTGTGGAAACCGTAGAATGCGAACTAAAAATGAATTACCGGCTTGTGTGACATGTGATATGTAATGGCTGTAAACAATGTTTCCACGAAAGAATTTACGATAGGAACGATAATAAAAACAGGATTATGTTCTTTGTTATTACTCTTGATGATAACGATTGTATTACGACTGTCCACTTGACATTTATTTTAGCCTGTTTTGTCCTGAAAAAAGGCTGAAAACATTTTTCATGTGGTTTGTCATCTTACACTAAGTACATACCAAGCTGTTAATTCATCTAATGGTGGGTAAATCACTCTCAACGGCTTGGACTATGAACATAACTTTTTACAAAATTATTATCCATGTAGGTATGATAATCAAATCACGGAAGTGGGAATTGCAGTATACATATATGTATACACAATTATTATCAAGCTGGTTCCTTTATCCAACGCAATATCCTGTCTAGTTATCGTGAATAATGTAATGAGCCATAAATACATTTTATGCTCCTGTCGTTCGTGTACAAAAACAATAATAAAAGAATGGATAACTCTATATCTATAAATGACTAAATGATTGCTCAACAATAAATGTATCCCATTCCCATTATTGAGTGTCCAAAAATAGATGCAACGTGCATTACAAAGTATCAATTTCGAAGTATGGCATAACTTTTCCGCGATCTCGTTTACACTCAGCCAAATTCCGGAAAGTGAGTTGGGAAGTGGACAATGGCTGAGTGTAAACACGATTATACTTCTGTGGGACACGTCCTCCTAGATCACCTTGTAGTAGTACCTCTTATCGCTGTAGAGCGCAAGTTTAAAGAAACCGAACGGCTCCGACCCAATCCACGCAATATACTTCATCAGCGTTGCCACAGGTGGCTCGATCGAGTCACTTTTGACTCTTTCAATTTAAAAAATACTCGGTGGCTCCTCTTTATTTAATTTGGCTCTTTTATGAATACCATGATCATGTTATGTTGGTCTTCGATAAACATCAATAATATTGTCGATAAACCATGGATATTAATTGGCCTTCTTCAACGTTGCCAGATAGCTGTTTGCTCCCGGTATTTGACCTTTTGTATTCAGTCAGCGTTGATCACGGACTTAAATATAAAAGCGCTGAAAGACGACAGTCATGACACTGATGACAGACGCCCGTCAGTCGTCAATGTCAATGACAGTGAGTCTACATTAATCCGGTGTGTCTGTCGTTTTTTGATTTGTTGTTGTTCTTTATTATTTTTATATTTAAGTCCATGTTCTTTATTTATGATTTATGATTTATCTGTAATTCCATAATTATCTGTATCTGTCTATATGTGCCTTGTGTTGATTGTTCATAGTGACGGAACAAAAATAGATGATTATAACATGGACAAGTAATAGGATAATATGAATTACGGAACATTACATGCATAGCTGATAGAATGCACAAACTAGAAATATGCTTGTTGAGTATTATTTCATTAAACATCTAACTATAAAAGCTTTTAGAAGCCACTGAGTTGCTAATGTCACATATCAATTAAACTAATTGAAGTAAAAAGAGAAATTATAATTTCCCACCTAATTCGTCACCTAGACTCTAGGTGACGTCATCATGTCAGAATATTCAATCTTCTTATGTTTTTTCATGACAAACTCATTTATCATTTATACGATGTGATATACATGCATGCTTTTGAAATAGCTCGTTTTGGCCTAATGTGGCTCGTTTTTAGAACGATTCCTGACTCGAATGAGCTGTGTCTAGTGGCAACACTGTACTTCATTATACTTCTTGCGCTGCTAAGAGTGACAAGTGTTTCGCAGCTACATGTAGTGCGATAGATTAAAAAATCAAGTTTAGTAACTTCGTTAATTCTTTGTGACATGGGGAAAGACAAGAAAATTAAGATGATCTCTAGTATCCGGAAGAGAATGAGAAAACTGGAGAAAAAACTACAGAAATATGCTTCAAGTGAGTAAACCCTATAATTACTTTATTTAGGTTCCGTAGAATATTCCAAAGCGTGCAGTATAATTAAAGCAATTAGCCCAAAAAGCAAAAATCCTTTCATACTTCAGTTAATGTGTCGGTGAATTCAGTTCTTTGACAAATAATCAAAGACTGCAATGATTCACTCGACTCCTGTGAAATATACAGGATGTCAAAAAAGCTATGCGCCTTTGTGAAATAGACACTGGCTTATAAGGCATAGTGGGCACAACCAATGATCTTATTAGATCATTGGGCACAACTATTAACCCCTGTAAAATAAACAAGGTGGTAAACATGTTGTCGCATAAATACGATTCTGTCAAATAAACAGAACTCAATGATGCTGGTCTAAAATTAAAATAGTATACATCTGAATAGTCAAATATCGAAATCATTCTGATATTTCAAATTCACCATGTTCCAGTTCAAACGAAATCACGGGAGCGGTTATGCGACGGCAAAAAAGCCTAAATAAACACACTTCACGAGCTCGGCCATAAACTGGTCGATATTTCTATTATTGGAACCAAAAATGTGGAGAGTGGCTTAGTCAGGGCAAATGCAAGAATAATTACTAATTTTCAACTGACTGGGTTTGTGTTGGGGCTGTCAGATCCTATCTAAAAAATATACGGGACGTTAACAATACAAGTCCAGTATAAAATATACACATGAGATAAAATCATGTGTGTGATGTTTAAAAATGGGTTTTCTTCTTCAACAGGCTCGGATGAGTCGACAACATCAGTCAGTAGCTCGGAGAGTGACTCGGATTCGGAAGTACCAGAAGCTCAAACCAACCAGACCGATACGCCTGACAATGTTTCCGCCATTCTGGGGACGGACTCTATCAAAGAGAAAACATACGGTCCAGAAATATCTTCTAGTCTTGCTAGTAGATGGACTGCTTACCTACAGCAAGGTATCGAAAAAGAGGTCAGGATCAAATTGTTCGATGACCGTCAAGTGCCAAAAAACTGCCCGATGTTAGAGGCGCCTAAGATAAATCCAGAGATACAGTCACTAATTTCACCCAGTGGAAATAGACAAGATAATTTTCTCATGGAAGTTCAAAATAATCTGGGAAAAAGCATCTCAGCATTGGGTTCTGTATTATCAAGAGCTCTGGAAAAACCTGACGAATCTGACCCAAACCTATTGGAGTTAGTAGACATGGGAAAAATGCTCTGCTCAGTTCATCATTCGATAACAAATCATCGAAAATTCCAACTCTACCCTAATTTCAATGCAAAAATGCAAAAAATCGCAGCAGCTCAAGTAAGAGATGCTTGGCTTTTCGGCGAAGATTTGAATGAAAAATGCAAAACAGCCAAAAATATAGAGATGTCCGCAAAGGAGATGAGAGCTTCCACCTCGTTCATGCCAAAAAACTCCAACAGCCATGCCTCAAAACATCGATGGAAACAACAAGAAACAAGGGGGGGGAAGAACAGATCCACCTCGAGCATCACTCACAAGAGATATCATCCATATCATCAGAAAAACCAGATGAAGAGCAGGGAGCAGAAACAAAAGTGGAAGAACAACTGGAACAGAGCTCAATAGAGGTAAACACAAAAATTGGATATGCAGGAAGAATAAAGCTTTTCTATAAAAAGTGGGAAAACTTGACAAACAACAAGTTAATCCTAAGCTGGGTTGAAGGATACAATATACCTTTCAACGATAAACCTTATCAGCTTTCACCCCCAAAACAACTAAAATTGGGTAAACACTCAGAAGAGCTTTATTCAAATAGCATAAACAAGCTGATTAAAACTGGTGCCATTAGGCAGGTTGAAAAATGTAGAGGTCAATTTTTGTCAACATATTTTTTGCGCAAAAAACCAAATGGTGAACAAAGGTTTATTTTAAACTTAAAAGAGCTAAATACATGTATAACTGCCCCTCATTTCAAACTTGAAGATACAAGAACAGCTAAAAATCTCATAAGTGAAAACTGTTTCTTAGCGACAGTCGATCTTAAAGATGCCTATTTTTTAGTTCCGATATCAGAAAAATGCAAAAAATTTCTGAGATTCAAATTCAAAGGGAAAATCTATGAATTTCAATGTCTGCCTTTCGGATTAAATACAGCGCCTTACGTATTCACGAAACTTTTAAAACCAGTAGTTGAAGAACTTAGAGGGAGGAAATTTATTTCAGTAGCATATCTTGATGACATTTTGCTAATCGGAAAAACCAAACTAGAATGTCAACAAAACGTACTAGCGACATGCGATCTGCTAACAAAGCTTGGATTTATAATTAATAAACAGAAAAGCTGCCTTGAACCCACTCAAGAAATTCAATTTTTGGGGTTCAAATTCAGTACCAAATACATGGTTATATATCCACCAAACGACAAAAAACGAAAAATCCAAGACTTGACAAAACTAATGCTCTCGAATCACAAAATAAAAATAAGAGAATTTTCAAAATATCTAGGCCATTTAGTATCTATATGTCCGGCCACAAAATATGGTTGGATACATACCAAGCAATTAGAGAGACAAAAATATTTGGCACTGAAAGCTCATTATGGTAACTATGATAAGACAATGATTCTCAAAAGCAAATTGAAACCAGACCTTGTTTGGTGGCTTGTTAACATAGACCATCTAAAAAATAATATTTCTACCCCTCATTTCACATGCACTATTTTTACTGACGCCTCCACCACAGGATGGGGAGCAGTATGTGAAAATGAGGAAGCAAAGGGGTTCTGGGGCTTAGAAGATAGAGAAAAGCATATAAATTACTTGGAATTGAAAGCAGTTCTATATGGATTAAAAACATTCGCAAAACATCGGCGTCAATGTCATATTCTTTTACGCGTAGACAATGTCACTGCAGTTTCATATGTTAATAGAATGGGGGGAGTTAAGTTCAAAAAACTCAATGAAATATCGAGGGAGATATGGCTATGGTGTGAAAAGAAGGAAATAATTATCTTTGCGTCCCACATCAACTCAAAAGACAATTTTAAAGCAGATAAAGCTTCAAGAGCTAAGTCTTTCGAGTCAGAATACTCACTAAATTATCAGGCCTTCCAAAAAATATCACAGACATTTGGCACTCCAGAAATCGATCTATTTGCTAGTTTCACCAATGCAAAGTGTAAAAAATTTATATCCTGGCACCCAGACCCAGAAAGCAGTGGGGTAGATGCATTCACTATGTCCTGGGAAAACTTGAAAGCTTATATTTTTCCTCCTTTCGCTCCGCTATCAAAAGTGCTTGCAAAAATCGAAGCAGAAAAGACGGAGTGTATAATAGTTTTTCCCATGTGGAAATCGCAACCGTGGTTCCCCAAACTGGAAACAATGCTTTCGTCCGATATCATAACTTTCCATCCAAGGGCTGATCTACTGCTATCTCCTTTCAGGGAACCTCATCCTCTGTGGAGGAACCTTACCCTGGGAGCAGCGACATTATCAGGGAAGCGTACAGACGCAAAAATTTACCAGAAGACGCCATAGACCTCATGCTCAAATCACTCAGCGAGAACACCATAAAACAATATGGCACCACATATTCAAAATGGTGGTTGTTTTGCGAGAATAACATACAAACAATTTTTCATCCTGAGACTAATGATATTTTACGATTCTTGAACCAAGAATTTAAAAACGGGTCAAGCTATACCACATTAAACACTCACAGGTCAGCTCTAAACATCTTGTCTAGAGCGGCAAAAACCGACACAGTCGAACGTTTCATGAAAGGAGTCTTCAAGTCAAGACCTTCCTTTCCAAAGTATGACGAGATCTGGGACCCTCATCCAGTTTTAATGATGATCGAAAAACTCGGCCCACTAGAAAGCCTAGACCTGAAAAAGCTTACTCTGAAACTAAGTTTATTAATGGCCTTATCCACGGCACAAAGAGTGCAGACACTCTCGAAAATTCACTTAGATAACATACGACAAACTGAAGAGGGAATTGATGTAAGAATTACAGATATATTAAAAACATCCGCACCAAAGAAAGCTCAACCTATATTACACTTCCCCTTTTTTCGAGAAAAGCCAAGCCTGTGCACTGCAATCACCATACTGCACTATCTAACCCGTACAGAAAACATCAGGAAAAAGGAAAAGTATCTTTTTCTAACTGTAAAAAAGCCACATAAAAAAGCAACGTCTCAAACGCTGAGCCGCTGGATAAAAGAGGGCCTGAAGCTGAGCGGGATAGATGTTGGAAAATACTCGAGTCACAGTACCCGGCACGCGGCCTCCTCTACAGCCGTCAGGAAAGGGGTAAACATAGAATGTGTTCGTAAGGCAGCAGGATGGTCTTCAAAATCAAATACCTTTTGTAAATTCTACAACAGACCCATCAATACACAACAGCAATTTTCAAACTATATAAAGTCCTTAACAATTGAAAAGGAAAACTGATGAGAACCCTTCAGGTTTCATTTCCTATAAGGCTGTTGCGTAAATCTTCAAGTGAATGAAAAACTATCGATTTATATTTACAGTGATAAGGAAAACATACTTTTTGTAAAAAAAAAAAAAAAAAAACATATATTTGGTCTACATTTTGTATTTAAGGTAGTAAAAATTTTCATTTCTTTAGGATATAGGATATTACCTATTAGACTCAAAAACATATTAAGAATGTTATTGTTTAGTTTCATAAAATTACAGAAATCACTTTATTTGTTTCCTTCAATTTAGGAGACTAATAATTATCATCTTTGGGTTGTAACAAATTGAACATTGCAATTAATTAAAGAGAGCTTTGCATTGTAAGATCGCATATACATTCTTTAAACATCTACAAGGTGATCTAGGAGGACGTGTCCCACAGAAGTATAATTAAGGATTAAACGACTTACCTGTAAGGAAGTTCCAATCCTAATTATACGAGGTGGGACACGTCCTCCTAGATCAATCCCGGCCCAATAACAAGCAAAAATGGGAAAACCATTTTTATCAAACTGAACCCAACCCAGAGCGATCTTAGAATTTGCTCCAGAAGTATAATGAAGTATATTGCGTGGATTGGGTCGGAGCCGTTCGGTTTCTTTAAACTTGCGCTCTACAGCGATAAGAGGTACTACTACAAGGTGATCTAGGAGGACGTGTCCCACCTCGTATAATTAGGATTGGAACTTCCTTACAGGTAAGTCGTTTAATCCTTAAGTATGTGTCTTTTCGGAATGCTGCCTCAAAAGTATTCAAGGCAATGTGGCAGAGAAGCAGCATCAGTGGCACGATATGACGCAATCTGGACAATCATCGATATTGACGGACAAATTGATAGCCTGCTATATGTACTTCCCACTATGCTCCAACGGCGACACTCAGCAACTTCTGTGATGTCAGCGAAGAGATGAGGAAGAGATGAAGATAAAACAAAGTTCCTGATTTATGTCGAGTTCAAGTAATCAACAGTAGACTGGACTCAGAAAGATGAAACTCTGGATCGTCCTCAGAAAAACTCTCTTTCCGTGCCTCTTTTATCATCGATAATAAAAGAGTGTCGCTTCAACCGTCTTCATAGACACTCCCATTAAAAGTTTAGCTCTTCTTAACCGTGTAGCTGTGCCGGCTTTCTCACATCACTTTATCGAAGGAGAAATCACCATGAAGCTATTATCTCTGGACACATCAAAGCATGCTGGTCCAGATTGAGTTCCGCCAATACTTTTGAGGAACCGCTCCTCTCTGGCATCTTCCCTATGCCATATTTTCCAAAAATCCATTGATGATTATCTTTACAGTGGTGTTGAGAGTTGAAATTATCCACTTTACATAATTCTGATTTTCAAATAGGGTAAAAAAGGCTATATCGGCCACTATCGAGGCATCTTCATCCTCTCTGCCATACGAAAAGTCTTTGAGTCTATCATCACAGAGGACCTTTTTTCTACTGACAAGAGTTATATCTTAGACCCAAAGCATGGTTTTTTTCATGGACGCTCGACATTCTCAAGATTTGGTGTCTTCCATAACCTCCTTGTCACTTCCATATACAATAGCGATAAATCAGGTGAACGTGATTTACACTCATTAATCTTTCATTTTTCTTATAAGAACAATCAATTTCGGAAGCGCTTGGGAAATTTGTCTGTTCTCTCAACATATTGTAGCGAAAACAATAATTTTCATATCCATTCAGGATTCCAGCCCACTGTAGTCTCTCGGGAATGTTATCGAACAAGTCGCATTCCGACGCGATGAGTCAATAATGTTTGTTCCGGTCTATACTTCTATATTCTTTTATATTCTAGAGTTGACGGATTAGCTATACAATAAGCGGGTACATAGTAAGCAATGAGAAAGTCTAGTTTCTGAGTTCAGTTCAGATTTTGATCGCGAAATATAAATGACCTCTGATTGTGAACATAATTATTTGTGGTGCTGTGATTGTGCGTTAGTGACTTTAAATAAATATAAATTGAAAGTGGACAAGGGTTTTATATAGCAAAACTTGCTACTTTGGTGTCAAAAGTGGGATTTATTGTGTGCTATAGAAACGGACATAAATATTCGCTGTAATGGCTGCGAAACTAGTGTTTTTAACCGGATTGAAGGTCGCTGAGTTGAAGAGGGAGCTGGAGGAGCGTGACCTGGATAGTAGCGGTGAGAAAACTGATCTACAAACAAGGCTTCGTGAGGCTTTAATGGAAGAAGGCATGGATCCTGATACGTTCCAATTTGAAATTCCCGATCCCAACGCAGTAAAAAGATTATTGGAAGAGAACTCGAGGAAGTTGGAAGATTAGTTTGAAGAATCTTCGAGAGCGATGGAAGAAAACTCTAGAAAGATGAAAGAAAACTCTAGAAAATGGAAGGACAAATTTGAAGCCATGGAAGAGAATTCTAGGACGCTGAAAGAAAAGTTTGTAGAATCTTCTAGAATTACGGAGAAGAAAATCAAGGAACAGCTGGCGACCATCTACAACTTCTGGAAGGATCAGGTAACGGAAGAAATTGAGAACCTTGATCAACGATCTGAAGCAAAACTTGGAGATACAGTGAAGACTCTGGTAGACGAAATGGAAAAAATAAGAAAGAAAATAGACACTATCATCGAACAACCGCAGGTATCACTCGGAAAGCCCCTCAGTTTTATGTCAAGCCGTCCTGGAACAATTACCATCGCCAGTTCGAGGCAGCAGCAAGGGCAAATGGATGGACCGCAACCAAGGAAGCTCTGGCACTAACTCTGGCGCTTCGTGGGGAGGCAACGTAGATCCTGCAGACGCTGAACGCCCAGGAACAGGAGGACTACGATGGATGTGCTCGTCAAGCATCTGGAGCTGCGGTATGGTCAAACTCATTTGGAGCATGTCTACCATTCCCAGTTGAAAAACCGCATCCAAAAGTCCAACGAAACCATGCAGGAGTTCAAAGCGGATGTTGCTCGCCTGACCAGACTGGCTTATCCAACCACGCCAGAAAATGTGATGAAGAGGCTGGCAGTGCAGGCGTGTTTGGATGGTCTTCGGGATCAAGAGATGAGGCAGTCCCTGATACTTCATCGACTCGACAGACTAGTCGACGCTCTGGCCAAAGCCTTGGAATTTGAAGCGGCAAAGCAGTCCGTGAAGACACCTGCGCGCGTGCGATGGATGGAAGAGCAGTATCCCGCACAGAAGGAGACCGTCGAAGCTACTGTGACGAGAGTTATCAAGAAAGTGGAGTCCTCCAAACGCCGGTAGGTGCGATGCTGGAACTGCGTGGAGAGCTTGGCCACATTCGTAGCAGATGCAAGAAGGAGAGACGTCGTTGGAAAAACTAGAGAGGGTCGATGCGAAGGGGCAATCGTCGACCTGTAGCCAGTATGCCCCAAGGAAAACCGCCATAGTTGCCTCTTTAGGACCCAAACTGAACAGCGTGTTTGTGGATGGCTTGGTCAATGAAGAGAAACGCACCATGCTACAAAACAGCACTATAAAACCAATATAAAACACTTACAAAATAAAAATGGGCACAAAATAGCAACACTGTCTTATAGTATATCCCAACTAACACAGATTGTGCCTCATTAAACTAAAATGCTATACATATAACTGATATATTAGGGTACTTCAATAACAATAATTGTATCATTTAGTGACGGTAGTTGGCACAAAATACTCTCGGAGACAAAAAAGTGTTATAATCATGTGATATAGCTCTCTAGAAGACCATTTAACAAGCCTTTTATAAAACCAAAGAAATTGAATTCCTATAGCATATTATAGCAGCAATTTTATAAGAGGAATTTCAAGTCTAATTTGTTGTATAATTGGTTTATTGAGGTTTTATAGAGAACTTTATGAGATCGTTACAAAATATTTTCATTAGAGATTTATTATTTTATCATGTAGCTATCTTTAATAAAACCGTTAAGTCGCAAACGTATTTAAATCTGAATTGGCTCACGAGAATATCTTATAAAAATGTTTTATAGAATACTTGATTTAGAACGTATATGACAGCACTATAAAACAAATAAAATAAAAATGGGCATAAAATAGCGACCTTGTCTTATAGTATGTCTTGACTGAGAATACCCACCCCGTTTGCGATCATACAGTGAAATTCGCGTCTTTTTTTTTCATTTATTTAGTATATTTTTGGGTATTTTGGAAAAATGTTTTCGCTGGTGACTTTCAAATAATGTCTAGAATACGTATATAAAATTTCAAGTCATTTGAAAATGAATGCAAATTGTCCAATACCTATATAACAAATTTGTCGCAACAAGTACAGTTATAAGAGTTCGCTATATTTGGTAGGTGAACTTTGTAGGTCATTTTTTAGGTTTGGGAAAGAAAACCAAATATTTATTAAGGAAATACGATAATAAAAACGTCATTATAAGAAAAACATTGTAAATATCAGACAATTTATATTTAATAGAGTAGTTTTTCTTTGTAATCAAGATCTTGAGGTTTTGAAATTTAAAATATCAGGATAAAAAGTCTTGAATTGCCTCAAAATGCAGGCGCATGAAAATTTAGTTCATAATGTACACATATTATTAGAGCTCTATAGCAGTAGTAAAGTAGCTTTATAGTTGTTACCTACAACCCCTATAAACATTTTAATACGACAAAAATATTTTATAAAGTGGTCCTTTTTCGTGTTTATAAGTGTGTTATTAATGTCTATGAAATGAGTATGAAGATATTCTTACGAGCAAAATGTTTTACGAAACTGTTATATAACGGTCTATAAAATACTTATAAACATATTTGTGTTACTTGGGTTGCCGATACCGTCATGGAGCCATTTCGGGACGAAATGCTTTAAGGAGGGGGCAATGTAGCGGAAACGATAATTGTCCCATCCATTCGGGATTCCAGCCCACTGCAGTCTCTCGGGAATGTTATCGAACAAGCCGCATTCCGACGCGATGAGTCATAATGTTTGTTCCGGTCTATACTTCTATATTCTTTTATATTCTAGAATTGACGGATTAGCTATATAAGCGGGTACATTGTAAGCAATGGGGAAGTCTAGTTTCTGAGTTCAGTTCAGATTTTGATCGCGAAACATAAATAACCTCTGATTGTGAACATAAATATTTGTGGTGCTGTGATTGTGCGTTAGAGACTTTAAATTAAATAAATAAATTAAAACTGGACAAGTTTTTTCTATAGCTGTCAATAAAAAATCATTAAGTTTGGTTTTGGAGGATTCAGAACATAATTTATTTCAGATCAAATCAAATCATAATTACTTTATTGTCGAAAATATGGAGGTATTTGTAACAAAGCAGTCCTAACTAATAAGTGTAACTAATAATAATTCAAAAGTAGTGGTTACTAAAAATAAAAGTTTCAAAAATATAAACAGTAGTACAAAACATCATGAAATCAACAAGAGTATAAACAAAAATACATACATACTCAAGGAAACTTGTCATCAAAAAACTCGTTGATGTCATAGTACGCTTTATTCTTTAACAATTTGGTGACTGATTTGCGGAATAGAAAAATGTTAGTGGACAATTTAACAGCACTTGGAAGATGGTCATTGATTATGATTATTTCTCCAAAATTTGATGGCATAGACATATTGTGCATTTTACGATTATCTCTCAGTCATCTATTTTGTTATACTTCATTTTCACAGTCTCAAGAATATTTTAAATACAGTTTTACTTTGCTCAGAATAAGAGCCCTTGATACATGCTTGAGCTTGAGATTGTTCGAAAGCGTTAAAACCATTTAAACTTGCCTTACAGTTTTCTCATTTGATATCTGAATTACAAGGTTTATTTCAAGAAACCAATGAAGACTTGAAATCATAATAGGATGGTCCAATTTGATCTTATTGCGGATTCAATGTAGGATTAAAGCATTGTTCTAGTTGAAGTGGTTTCAAGACAGGTTTTATCGAGGAGGCATAAAGCTTTCTTGCAGATACTCATAAACTTCAATTGTAAAAATTGTGATTCGTTTCACCTTCCTTTACTTTATCACTATATCATTTACCATTTGGAAATCTCTTGTTGTGTTTACTAATATAATAAATAAATATATAATGACATCAATTCCATAGGCCACAAAGGTTTTTCCATATCTTATCAAACAATGAATAATACACTCTTTCATTCTAAAGAATACAACTCATCAAATGAAAGATAATTTATAAAATTCTTGCACCTCACAGATTCTCCATCCAGATCCCTCCATCATCCTTGAAAGGATTATGGAAAACGAAAGACTAATGTGTTTATAATCCTTCCAAATAGTAGAGACCTTAAATTTAAGTGCTCGACCTATTTCTTGTCGTCTAATGTTTAGACAGGAAAAAATACAAGGGTTGAAAGCTAGTAGAACAATTTTATACACAAATGATTTGTTAGTATTGGATTTCTTGCATGTTCTTTAGTTTTCAGTTACATTCACCAAGCAAAATAGTATTTATCTCAACCAGGCTTTCCACCTTTTGAGACCCCTTTGCCAAAAACACATTTTCAAATCATTTTCCCAGAACATTGTTGCTACAATCGATCCAATAGAGTCATTCAAAACGTGGGAAGTCATCAGACCTTTCAAACCAAATTTCAATAATTCATCAATCAATGCATTACTGACACTAATTTGCCAAACATTCGCGGTCGCTATAAGTTTAACCGTCGGCAAGCATCCATTTATCATTGGGATAACGCTTTTCTCTAGGATGAGATCCACAACTAGTTTTTCACTTGGCTATAAATGTTCCACAATGTGATGAAACAACAACTATGTCAAAATTCAACATAGTTCCATGCATACAGATGCGATGATGATAGACTGCCCTTTCGCTGAAACGAAAACTGTCCATTACCAAGTCGATAACGACTCTGAATTCCCAAAACGAAATTCTAAATTGCGATTGTTCCATTACAGCTATATCTAGAAGGGTCGGGAAATGAAAATGATTCCCATTTGGCATCCTACTCGAGAGAAACAGAGATATAACTTGCCCACGTTTGACCCTAATTTTCTTTGGCACGTTCTCATGGAAGAACGTAAAAAGCGATATGCCTTGCCTTTCTAAGAACAATTCATGTTGGAATTTGAACCAGGCAGTTAGGTCGCATTACGAGGACGAGGGTATATTAAATGGAGTTTTCAAATTATATTGATTGATGGAATTTGCATGTTTCTATGGCTCTTTTGAAACTTATTGAAAATGTAGACTGAATTTTAAAGACGCGACATCCGGTAGTATGACTTCAAGGATAGGCATTTAAAATTGAGAACCGCCCAGAAATGCTAAAGTCAAATTAAAACCGGCCGTATCATAAATTAGGCTTACTCTTGGAAATGAATTATTAGGATTTAGTTTTATAGGTCTGAGGACTTCCTACGTAATAAATAATTCTGTTGGGTAACACGCCCGTTTCGAGTTAGTTGCAACGATGTTTTGCAAAAATTAATTGAAAGTGTTTTTTTGACAAGCGGCTCTATTTACAGGCAATCCCATAACCAAAAAGCTAAACAACATTCGTGGAATCGAACGCATATCAATTATCTGTGTATAATATTTCGGCTATTAGCGTTCAACCCTTGTATTTCTTCTTGTCTAAACATTAGATGACTGGAAATAGCTCGAGCACTTACATTTCAGGTCTCAGCTATTTGGGATAATTAAAAACACATTAGTCTTATGTACTTCGATATCCTTTTAAGGCTAATATTTGTACATGTCACTAGATTCTGAAATTTCTGGTCGTTATGTTTAGTCTCTAGGCCAGGCCGACCACCCAGTTTGAACCAAGCACAGAATATCTATGTTGACAAAGCATGCCCGTTACATGATGATTGCAAAAACCATAAACCATGGAAATGATTTGGCAAGATGAACTGAGTTTACATGCATATTTGTGATGATTTTTGGTTGACGTCCTATACAGGACCAATTTCATTTGATCCCTATCGAGAGACTTTATTATCCTTGATTCTATATTTTCATAGCCACGGTTTTCTTGAACTCATTCTGCCGAGTGACAAAAATAAGCCATATAAATTAAGCGCTACTAGTTATATTTGGCAATTCCAGCTGCATTCTCATGCCTCAACTTTCTTATAGTACTTTCGACACCCAAACATTAGTTCATCAATCATCTTGACCTACAATTGACGGCAATTGGTAAGCAGTTAGCCAAAAACATCAGTTTTCAATCTTTTTGCACGTTTATCTGGATTTTTTTCTTATTTGTCAATATGTATATCTGATAATGCAAATATTGTCCGTTAAGCCTGATACGCGATAAAAATGATTCCGTTTATTGCACTATTGCACATTCAATCGGTAGATTTATTAAATCCCAAGTGTTAATTGCTCAATTCACACTCGATTTAGTAAAAAGTTGAACTGATCAGAAGGTAATTTAAGTCGTTACAAAAAAACTTCTCTAGGTAACAGTTTTTGATGAATCTGCATTTTAATGTCGTATATTCAAGTGTTATGAGAAAGTGTCTTTTATTTTCGGAAGTCTCCGTTTAGGATCTATATTCTGAAAAACTCTTCGAACTTAATTCCATACCATTCTGTGTGAGGTTCCGAAAACCTTTTCGAACAAACAATGCTCAAATTGTTCACTTTTCTTGTATCGAATCCAACGAAGAAACCATTAATTTTGTATGAAAAATGGAAGTACAGAAAACTGCAATTACTTCTGAAACTAACCGAATATCCTTTCTCCATGGGGCCATGGTCTGTAATTATAGTAGCGTGCACCAGGCTTGCTCTTAGGGGTGTGAAGATTGATTTATCCCTGGTTCATTGTCTATGACGGCGGGCGATCTCCGAGTATATAATACCCTTAAGGGCCGTGCCCAATGGCTTATGTAGCCTGATATCCCGTTGTGTCGAAAATGTATTACTACGCCTGTATTGCATTAGTTTCCGCAAAGTAAATTTCAGATATAATGGGTATTGTGTTTGTTTTTTTGTTCGGAAGAAAGATTGCGGCGCTGATAGCAAATTTCCCAAGCGTGTTCTGGTTTTCTCAAGTTTGATTGTTGACGAAGAACACTGCTGAGAGTCAAGGGAATGACGAACTTGTACTGTGGAAAGTCTCAACTTTGTAATGGGATTTGCTGCTCTGAACCTGCATGTGAAAGACTATTGATCTTTTGATTATAGAAACGGAGCGTGGCTCAAGTAACGCGATGTGACATCCTTACTTTTGCTATACACGTTCGTAATTTGAAGCCGCGAACCCAGCGAACCGCTCCTTTCTAATCTCTGAAATCCTAAAAGCAACTGGACGTGCCAGTTGTTTATTTGCGGGATTTAGGGCAAAAAGGTCAATTTTTCCAGTTTTTTTTTGAGCTTTGAATAATTACAAGAAAGTGCGAGCGCGACCATTTTTAAATAACAAAACTAACCCAACCTAACCAAAACGTACCCGGTTAAATTATGGTTACTTTGGGTAAGTTTTTGAGTGGTAAAAATCGAGGTTGAAATGTATGTCGCAAAAACTAAAGCTCAAAACTAACCTGAAAAAATACTTTTCCACCCCAAGTCCCGTGAATTAATAATAGACTGACACGTCAGTTGCAATCCGAATTTTAGACATAATAAGTCTCGATCATTTCTTATTCTCAATCTCAATTTTGATCGATTGATCTGGATTGTCGGTGACGGTGCGTTTTTTTTCCGCTTGTTGTTCTCGTTTTATGAGCGTAGACGGGTTGGACAATGGAACCAGAAATTGACTAATTCTTGTTGATGAACTTCATTGAACAACATCCCGACTTTGTTAATGTTTAAACAAAAATAATCGAAATGGAAAAGTAAAGGATACGTTGAAGGCTGGGGCATGAAAAACATCCCATCCAGGTTTTCTAACAGGTCGAAATCGCTCGGACACGTCAATTTTCATTATTCTGGGGACAAATTTTTTTGGTACTTTCGTCCACCAAAAATCAAGAATAGACGCGTGTCTGAGCGTTTCTGATGAATCACCTGACACCTGAGAAAACATGAGTGGGCAGATCTTCGTGCCCCACCCTGTATATAGTGTTAGGTGTTAACGGCATTCAATAACTGATAGAACAAAAAAAATACAACGCTCTATTTGTTGTGGAAAAGTGCTATTTCAAGTCCTTGGTACAAAAATAAGTACTTTTTGAAAATAGGCATAATTACCTAGAATCGCAAATGAATATCTTACCATTTGAAGCGAGTTTTAATCAATCTCGAACTCCAGATCCATGCATCTCTATAACTAAAACTCAACTTACACAGTTCACATGATATGGACTATACAAATTCAAAATTACAGAAACCTCAAAAACAGTAACAGCAAAGCAAAAATGTTCATCTCCCAGAACACCAAAACGAATAATTAATTGATCTTTCGATTATCAACGCCGATCATCGATCAACAACTATGATCGTTGCAGCCAAAATGTCTCCAATTTTAGCCGCGACTGATTAGCTAAGACGCGGTTTAATTATCCAATTAGCTAATTCCATCGAGATAGAATCATTCGGATACGCTCGTCAGCTGTGTATTTTTCGGGATCTTACCAGAGACATCTTACTGATCTTACTCAATAATGAAAAAGAATAGAATGATGACTGACATTGTCATCGGCTTTTTGATAGCTTTGTCAATCTTTTGTTTAATTCCTGATGTCATGGCTTCATGCATGTCCACTTATAGTTTTATAATCTGGGTAAAAATTTGTAGTGCAATGAGGAAACTTAGTATTCGCGGGTGAATTCCGAAAAAATTAATTGATCAGAAAGGAAGGATGTATGGTGTTTTTGGAAAGCTAATGATGTTATCTTTGCAATGGAAATATAATATACAGGGTGTTTAATTTGAAAAAACTGTATCCAGATCGTGTTTACAAAACTTGACCACCCTGTATAATAACAAACAGTTTGATTCAAAGTGTAGGTGATCATTGTGTTCAAGGATAAGTAATATTTTATGCGTCACTTGGTTTTCGCGATATTTTTTTTATTTCGCTTAAAAAATCGCCTAACTATGAGTACCTTTTATTGACATTTTCTCTATTTCGCTTAAAAAATCGCCTAACTATGAGTCTCTTTTCAAGATTTATCGCCTCCCATTCCTTTATTGTAAGTTTTAGGCCCAACAAACCTTACATCAAAAAGATCGTACGAGATAGGAAAATTCAAAAAACTATAAGCTCAGTTTAACACAAACTTTTTGAGACACCCTGTACTGTGGCTATGTTTTCATAGCCTTTTTGACTAACTATTATACAAAAAAAAATCCAAATTCCTCACCATTTTCCCAAAATCGTTCACCCCATCCTGGTTGCACCACCTCTTTCCAAAGGTAGAAATAAGAGTTATATGCTAACAAGTTACAGTGATGGCAAATTCTACATAAGACTCTGGTTATGTTATCAATGTATAATAATACGAGTATTTATATCCCCCTGGAAAATTGACGATTTCAACGATTTTTTAAATGTCTGTTTTTGATTATGCATAAGACATAGGAAGTTAAGTGTTATCACCACTTAATATCTCCCAAGATCATATCATTATGGTAGTTAATCCTAGTCAACACTAAAACACGCAGACTAGCTTGCCAAAGGAAAATCACAATTTAAAACCACAATTTCACAATTCCATGACCAGATTTGTCTGAAATAAGCACATCAAATTATCATTTCCAGCCCACAGAAAGACAACCGATTATTTCCGCTAAGCCAGATCACAAATCATCGACCGAACAACCATTTAATGCAAATCACAATGAACGGCATTTGAAAAACACAAACAAAACCTGAAATTTGCATGATACAATCGAAATCTATTGTAAGCTGATATTATTTTTGCTTTTGAAAATCAAAATCGCCTTTGGTAAAAAAAAAACGTCATTGTTTTCCTTGATGTAACTAAAATATTGATATTCGTTTGTTCGCCAACGCCATTCAATAAAAGGTCGAGCTTTGCCCACAATATAACTGCAAAATCATTATGGAGAACCCCGTCCTTTTGAACAATGCTTCGTTACATGGAAATACATTTTAATAAGTTTATTGATGGTAATGCTTTCCATTGTACGTTTTCACTTAAATGTAACAATAGTTGATTATCTCGAAAATATGTTTATGCTTGCATTTTGAATTTTGTTATTTCAGAACCTTTGCCCCTTTATTTTTTAGCTTGAATTAGAACGTATCACGATTCATCATCAAATAAGAGTGTCTTCCGAATTGTATCGATTCAAATCCAAAGTCGTGGACGTGAACTTTGGATAAAAGCTTTAACTTTATTCAAGTACTATTGTTTGGCCGCAAATCGACATTGAAATAACTCAAGTCGAAAATAATTGATTTCTATGAAATGATAACAAGGAAAATACGACACAAAAACAACAAAAAACCAAACAAACAACAAAAACCGATTAGCCATCAACTGAAACAATAACAAAAACAATGCAAAAACAACACAAAAACAACAACAAAAACATGTCACACGTCAATTTTCATTATTCTGGGGACAAAACAACAACAAAAACATGTTAAAACGAATTCTTGTTTCTTTTGTTTTTGTGTTGTTTTTGAGAAATCTGTCAAAACAAAAAAGATATGAATGATGCGAAGTATGAAATTTGGATTTCAGGTGAAATGCCATCTACGAGCAGAGAAAAGAAACATTTTTTCCACAGAACGTTACAAATAAACAAGCTGAAACTTTGTACCAAATTCCATTTTGATTCGATAAGAAATGTCTGGAATATATCAATAACTAGAAAAAGAAAATGGATCTTTTGATCTGGTAATCCCAAAAATATTGAGATTTTGATTTTTTGTTATATGACCTACCAACATTATTTTATCACATACAATAACCCCCCTGAGTTTCCTGACGTTGTTCCGGGACACCCTATATACAACTACCTACCACTCTATAATCAAGATTTGAAGACATGCAGAGTCGAGTACTCCCTTTGTCAAACACTTTTCTATTTTACCATGAACCCATTACATTTTTAAAACTGATAACAATGTACAGGGTGATTTCCAAGTTGGTACTTTCCCTCCACCACAGTTTAAAATGCAAGAAAATAAGAAATGTTTCCAAATAAAATTATTTCCGAAAAAGTTTCGTTTCCGAGAACGAGGTTAAAGTTTTAAGAAAAAATTGCCCTTTTCACCATAACTTCCCTACCACTCCAGATATTTCCACAAAATTGTACACCTCTTTTCACCATTAAATTACATTTTTTGTTCTAAAGTTTTTGAAAAATGTCGACCAGTGTCATTCGAACATGATTTGTATGAATTTTTTCAAAGAAAAAAAAATCACTTTTTTAACATTCAAGGACTTCTTAATCTTTCCCATAGGTAGAAAAAATTTCTGGATAAATGAGGTTTTTTTTGCATGCAAAACTTTTTATGAAGAGAACTTTTTTCCGCTAAAATCGATAATAAAAAAGTTTTCCATTTGTTAACCCTCCATAGCTCGCACCGTTAGAAAAAATCTAACATTTTTCGAAAATCTGTTATTGTTTTTGAAATTTCACATGATTTTTGTCGTGTATCCAATCGAGTAATGCTACCATGGCCCCAACTACTATACGCATGTTTAGTGGTGAGGAGATATTTTTGTTTTGCGTCCAAAACTACATATTGTTAGGTCGAATTTAACACGCGAGTGACGACGTGGGTAAAATTTTCTTGATTTTGATAAAATTTAGTTTTGCAAGTTGGTATTTTTTTGACTGTGAGTGAATTTGGAAGTTAGGCATGGATCAAAAAATTGAAAAGCAGCTTCTGAAATGGTTTGAGGAGGTCGTAACTGATGAAGAAACACTTGATCCCGATAATGATTTGAGTTACAGATCCTTGGAGCATAATAAATATTAGACCCGACATAGAACATTCTGGAGAAAATACAGATTTAATCAGCGCCATTGCTTTTATAGTGATTTTTTTTTATTTTTTTTTATCCTTATTATATCTTTTTTTCTTTGAGACCGATTCTTATAAAATGTTCTTAGGTAAGTTCAGTTGGTCTTTAGTTGATCTTCTTGAAAAATGACAGTTTTATTGCAAAATAAACGGATGTTAGGTAAAATCTATCGCGCGAACGATGGTGTGAAAAAATAAGGCGCGAGTGATGGGTATAATATTCACATATTTGCCACTATTTGTTTGGCTCTTCTATCTATAATCGACGAATTGTTTGAACAGAAATACTAGGTCGAGCTTGGAATAAAAATTGAAATGTTTGTTTATTCAATAAAATACTCCAAACCGAGAGCGGAATTTGGATTAAACAGGAAATAATAATGTTACTAAATGTTAACTGGTTTACGGGTTACGCCAGTATGTTCCATGGCCCTATCGATTGAAGTTTTTTTTGCATGATTGCGTATATTCAGTGATCGTGGAGAGCGTCGTGTCGCTCTGACATGAGTACCTAATTAGCATTAACAGAAAAATCATAGAAGTTACAAAGTAGACACAATAATAATTCAAAGAAAATAGTTATTTCCAAAGAAGTGGGTGGTTTTCTGAGAAGTTGCCTTCAACCTTCAACAGACTATAAAGAATAGGCAAATGTATCAAAATAGCAAAAGAATGTGAGGTTAGAAGGAGTCAAATCTAGGCATGCTAAAGTTGATCGACCAGGAACTTGACAATTGAAGATCTTGTACCATAAACACCACAGTACTTACATACTCCACTAGCCTTTTATGTTCCCAAGATATCGATACAAAAAAGTTGGGTATTTATATTCCATAAACAAGACAAAAATGTAAGTAGAATCAAGAAAATTACTTTCAAGAGTTTTCCCCAATATTACCGTCACTTTGAGATCAATAACGATAACAACAAAAATTACCACACGGCAGAAGTGAGAAAACTTTACCAAGGCAAAATTAATAACACGAAATACATTTTTTTTTTTGTTCGACCACCACTGCGCATCCACGGCATGGGCGCAGACATCTTGAACTTGATTTGTCGATTCTACTTCATTTTAATGTCATCATTGTCGATTGTTGACTATCCAAGCTTTGATCCCTTCACCAATGATTGTCGTTCCTATGTCATGTCATCTGTCATGTCTTTCCGAGTTTCTTCTTGTTGATGATGCTGATTCATGTTTTTTCTTAATTCTTTTTATTGGTTTAGTGATTTATGATGAACATCATTTTCTCGTACATTCAAAAATGTTTTTGAGAAGCTGTGCTCAAGACTTTTTTATTTGTAAAATATAATAATATGATCAACACTGCAAACTGTGTTCCGCTCCTTCAAACATTTTCTGAATGCGGCCATGACTCACTCGACTCGAGCCGACTTTACCCGAAGGAGTGTTACATAACCGAGCGTGAGCCGTCTTGTTCAATATCCACAAAATAAAGTGCTCAGTGCTCCTGAAAAGAACTTCAAAAAAACTTTTTTTATTTATTCTTATAATATTGTTGTCATATTCGATGATTATAAGCCTGGTGGTTAGCGATTTTTCAGCTTGAATGATTAGTTTCTGAAAGTGCTAGTGCGAGTGTAATAATGGCTATAAAAACAATCAATGTGTAGCACAAAATTGAATATAATAATAATGATAATATATATTGAGCCATTTTGAAACATTTATATTGCCCAGCAATTTACCTAATCGGCGTTTTACGATACCGTATATAGATGAAAAGCTCAGTAAATGGGAAGGCTATTGAATTTATTGAGGTCGTGTTCACACGGCGACTATTCGAAAACTGAAACCGCGGATTTGAAATAAATTATTAGGCAAGCAATTCCATATTCCATAATTGAATGGGAAATGCATCAATTATTTTCAAGTTGCTTAAGAAAAAAGAAGGAACTGAGTTAAGATTCGAGTAATCGGTTTTCAAAGTTAAGTTCTGAGAGCTTTAATTGCGAACTTTTCCAATTGACGCCTTCTTGAGTAAATTGAAATTGATTGAGTGAACTATATTACATATATGAAAATTATTTTACGCGAATACCAATTACCTACAATTATACCTAAAAATTTCAAATATAGTTCAATCAATTTCTTTCTGATCTAGATAACAGTTTCATGGCCATTTTCACAACTGTCACAGTTCACAGTAATTATTTATCGTGACAATGCTAAAACTAGCGGACGGTTGGGCGTCCCCGACTAGTAATTGTAACTGACGAGCGTTTTCAGTATCTCTTTTAATTAGATTCGGCATGACTGATCCAGTAATTGGCAGTGACAGGTCATCAGGTGCACCTTTTCCGTTTGCCAGAAAGTGGGCGAAATTCAGAAAATTGCTATTCACTCTAGAAAAATTTGAGTTGATTTACGTCCTTCGAGCCAATTTTTAAAGTTATACTTATTCCTTAATTTAACGACACAACTGGTTTTTATCAAAAAATAAAACCTTTGTGCTTATGAAAAAGTTTTTGATACTGGTACCTCTATGTTTGTTCACACTATATTTCACTAAGACATGCATGCTCTGTTCTGTTTATCATATTTTACTGGCAAATTATAGTCTTGACAATTGACCTCCCATTATTACTCAACCTTTCTATATTCACATATTAGAGGCAGAAAGATTGGATCAAAAAGCGTAGGTAATGATCACATTGGTAACACTCAGAAATAAAGTGTATCTCGCTTCAAAATGATCAAAGATACAATGTAAAATATCTCATTAAAGAAAGCACGAAGCTGATAATAATTGAACACTTGAATTCCCTGAACAAAATTTATTATTATAAATAGATTTTTATATTATGAAGTCTGTATATGAGAAGAGATTTGTTAGAATATTGTTCCGGCAACAGAAATATTTTCATTGACTTTGTTTATACTTGACACCTTGATTTCCATTCAATAATGAAAAGTGTGAGTTTGCATTATTTATAGAAAACAAATTGTGTGTTATGGAATTTACGCCCAGTGCATGAGCCCCAGATTTCTATACAGAATATGATATTTGACCCAAGCACAATATGTTTACTCAACTGAAAGCCAATTATCAACACAATAATCCGATATTAGCTTACTTTTGAACGTGTTGATGTGACTAGCAAATATATATTCAAGTCGATGATTGACCTATTATTGTCATCTCAGAATATTCAATTTATCTTTGAATAGAAACAGTCAGTCATAGGAGGTTCATACATTGCATTTGATTTCAATATATTATAAACTCAATTGAATAGAAAGTAAAAGTGGTAATTCATGTGGAAAAGGATATTTTGTTAGCCAAAATGAAATCCTGAATCAAATAACGTCATCATCATGTAACAAACTGAAAAAAAAGAAAACAATGTCATTCCGTCTATGGATATCAGAATACCATTTTTTTGTATTCTATTCAAACGTTCATTGATTGATGAGTGCATGATTTCTCCAGAATATATAAATTTTAGATTCTACTAATTAAAATGAATTTTTTTTATTCCATGGACATTGTTTCAACTCCTCGTCAACATTTATTGACTTGTAACAGTTGAACCACATTTTTAGAAACCGAATTCAGTTGATACTTACTCATTATTTTGTTTTGAAAGATGACGAAACCATGACAAAAAACACTCAAATGTAATATCACCGAATGAGAGTGCGGCCCTGCATCCGATGGGAGTACGGTCCTGCAGTCCGCAAGGGGGCGTGGATTCGTGGAATGACGCGAATGACATTTGGAGTTGACGTTGTCAGTCGAGAAGATGACACGACATTATTAATATCGTTATTTTCGTTACTCTTTTCATATTTATAAATTAATCAAATATCACGGTCATAATTTGTTGAATAAAATATTGTTGTGGAGTTCAAGTGCTTATAGTGCAGCGGTGAGATCTGTTCCCCAACAAAAACGAATTGTGACTGTGTGGCTCATAAAACGTGTCACGACTTGAATCGGAAAAAACAAAAATACGTTTTGTTGTGTGTGTACGAAGTTTTTTTTGTCGAGTTTTTTCGCGTGAAAGTGAGTCTGTGTGTTTGATAATTGGTTTTGAAAATGAAAAATCGGAAAAATAGAAAAATGTCGAGTACTTCGTCGAGTAGCTCGTCATCCAGTGAGGATTGTGGCCGATATAAACGCAAGCAAAAACGGCGTAAAAGATCGGTAAGTGCATCAAGAGCCCATAAGACAAGAAAAGTTGAGAGTTCTAAAAGAAACTCACCAAAAACGAAGTCAAAACAGCACAGCCAGTCAACGAAAACGGCAGGCCTTAACCTAAAAACCATGCCCAAAACTACTGGTAGTGCTACTGGGGTTATAGACCTAGACGTTAGGCGTAGCTCCAGTAGTGCTTTAGATCTTGATGCTAGTGTAGACGTTATGTGTAGCTCAAGGTCGAGTCGTCCAGTACAACATGTTGAAAGTACAGTAGAACGGGAGAGTTCAAACGTTGAACCATCCCAAAGTAGCTGTTCAAATCTCACGGTTGAGGAAGCTCTTCATGAATCCCAGAGTAGAATTCAACAACTGGAAGATCTTGTTAATCAACTACTTGAAAAAGATACACGTGATTCCACTAGACTATCCTCGAGAGTATCCATACGTCCAGACTGTATTCCCGAATTTAATCCGGAACAGAACATGATATGTAAGAAATGGCTTGACAAAATCGACCAGCTTGCTCAAATCAACGGATGGGATGAGCAAACCACTATTTACCACATGCAATCCAGAATGACCGGTTTAGCGAAAGTTTGGTACAATAATCTGGAAAACTATAAACATACTTGGCCTGAATGGAAAAATATGTTGATACAGACGTTCCCAGATCACCAAGATTTTCCGACTAGTTTGAAGAAGCTTATAGCTCGCCAGAAGAAAACAGGAGAGTCTTGGACCGAGTATTATTTTTCAAAGATGCAACTCTTACGCCAATGTGAAGTATCGGACAAGAATGCAGTTGCTATGATAATAGACGGCATTCCAGACAACACCATTCAATCGGGAGCAAAAGTTGGAAGATATTTGTGCCCTGAGGACCTGTACAGAGACTATTTATCAACCCTACCTGTTACTTACGAGAGGCAAAGGCCAGAATCTCAGCGAAAACCCGAAAAACGACCTGAAAATGTTCAGAAATCAGATTCGAAGCAACATTATGGGAAGTGCTACAATTGTAGACAATATGGACATAAACAGACCGATTGTCCAAAACCAAGAAGAGAATGTACGGTGTGTAAGCGTTTGGGACACCTGGCTCAGGACTGTTTCAAAAATAAAACGAAACCTACTCATAAAAACTTGTCTTGTACGACGTTGGCTTCAAAACAAGAACCTGGAGGCTATTATGTTACTTGCTCTATCAATGGTCATGACTTAAAAGGCTTTGTAGATTCAGGATGTGAAGTTGTGCTGTTACGTGAGAGCGACGCCAGACGTATTGGTCTCTCCTGGACCTCGACAAATATTCGCCTGAGTGGCTATGGAGGCGGCAGTTCTAATGTGCTTGGGTCTACAAAAGCTTGTTTAAAAGTTGATTTGTTTGAAGCTGATACTGCTATTTTGGTTGTGCAAGATTTTTTGCAAACGATGCCCATACTCATAGGACGTTCAGTATTGAGCACAAGTGGTGCAGTAACTGTAGTCCGTGAAGGCACAGCTAGAGTTTTCAGCTCAGAGTTAGCAGAATTGCCACAAATTAATGCATTACCACCGAGAAAATTGCTTATGACGGCTCAAGATGATTGTGAAATTCCACCGAATCACGTGGGGTTGATCCGTTGTAATACGAATCATGGCACCGATGGAGATATTTTCATAGAATTACGTCACGCTTACGAGCCAAACAAGGAATATATTGTTCCAAGATGTATCACATCATCGTCTGATGCCAAGATAGCGGTTCTAAACGTGTCTACCAGCCCATTACATTTTGCAAAGGACCAACTTGTGGCTCGAGGTATTCCATGTATCGAAGAAGATGTATCTGGGGTGAGTGTACAGAAAGTTGACATTCGTAAATTATCTAAATTTGATTTATCAGATTTAAAAGACAACGTGTCTAACGATATTTCTGAATCTGATAAATTAAAATTGTTATCGTTAATCAACAAATTTCGAGATTGTTTTGCTATAAATAATGATGAATTGGGAGAAATCAAATCTGCAAAGATGACTATTTCATTGAGTGACGATAAGCCTGTGACGTACAGACCTTATCGCCTTTCTCTCAACGAGAGGGAAAAAGTTCGTGAAATGGTGAATGGTCTTCTTACGGCAGGGATCATTAGTGAATCAAATTCTCCTTATGCAAGTCCCATCGTTCTGGTCAAAAAGAAGAATGGAGAAACACGAATGTGCGTTGACTATCGAGCATTGAACGCCAAAACGATCAGAGACTGTTATCCACTGCCACGTGTGGATGATCACCTGGAACTTTTAAGAGGATGTCGATACTTCACTTCGCTCGATATGGCGAGTGGTTATCATCAAATCCCTCTAGCGGTAGAATCGAGACACAAGACGGCCTTTGTAACACCAGACGGCCAATACGAATATTTGAGGATGCCGTTTGGGTTAGTAAATGCACCAGCTGTGTTTCAAAGGGCAGTCAATCAAATTCTTGGTTCTATGAGGTTCTCCACGGCGTTGGCATACATGGACGATATTCTTGTTCCATCGACGAGCTTTCCAGCAGGTTTGATTGCACTGGGCGATGTTTTTGAGATATTTCGTAATGCAGGCGCTACTTTACGTATGACAAAGTGTCAATTTTTCAAGACACAAATCGACTACCTTGGCCATGAGATTACTGCCGAAGGTGTACGACCAGGAACTGCGAAGATTCAAGCGGTCGAAAAGTTCCCTAAGCCTGTCAATGTACATCAGATCCGTCAATTTATTGGTCTATGTAGTTATTTCCGGAAATATGTGAGAGAATTTGCATCGATTGCACGCCCATTGACTTCATTGACGAAGAAAGACGTTCCTTTTGAATGGGGTGATAGACAAAACGAGTCATTCCTGAAACTGAAAAACATCCTCACCCAAAGGCCAGTTCTCGCTATATTTGATCCAAAATTGGATACAGAAGTGCATACGGACGCTTCCAAACTAGGGCTTGGAGGAATTTTACTACAGAAACAGTTGAATGGAACGCTTAAGCCGACATGTTATTTCAGCCGCCAAACTTCGAAGGAAGAGCAAAGATACCATTCCTATGAATTGGAAACGCTCGCAGTGGTTAACTCTTTGCAAAAATTTCGAGTATACCTGTTGGGAATGAGATTCAAGGTTATCACCGATTGCAGCGCTCTTCGTACAGCTATGTTGAAACGTGATCTAATACCCCGAATAGCTAGATGGTGGCTGGTGACTCAGGAGTTCGATTTCTCCGTAGAATATCGTGCAGGTGCGAAAATGTCTCATGTGGATGCTCTAAGTCGTAACCCCGTAGAGCAACAGCCACAAGAAATCGACTTATTTCAAGTAGATATTACAAAGGATGACTGGGTGCTGGCCACTCAAATAAAAGATGATAGATGCAGATATTTGCTCGAGGTACTTAATCATGCTGCGACGGATCAAGAAGAAAAGCAGATTCACAAGGATTATACTGTGAAAAATGGAAGGCTTTATCGCAAAACCACCAATGGTTCGAGATGGTATGTTCCAAAGTCAGCACGACGTGTGGTGACTATGTATCATCACGATAATATGGGCCATTTTGCTGCGGAGAAGACTTTAAAAAACTTGGCCGTCAGTTACTGGTTTCCGAGAATGAAGAAATATGTTGATCGATATATCAAAGCATGTCTAGCTTGCTCATATAACAAAGATGTTTCAGGGAAGAAGGAAGGATTTCTTCATTCAATTGACAAGGTCCCAGTTCCAATGCATACCATACATATCGATCATCTGGGCCCATTCGTGAAAAGTACTAAAGGAAATTCGTACTTGATAGTCGCCGTGGATGCTTTTACAAAGTTTCTTTTCGCTAAGCCTGTGAAATCGACTGAGACTAAACCCGTCATCAATTTCCTAGAGAGTACATTCGAGACGTTCGGAGTACCCAGAAGGATAGTGTGTGACAGAGGATCATGTTTTACAGCGAAGTCTTTTGACAAATTTGGGAAGGAGTTGGGTATAAAAATCGTACTAAATGCAACGGCAACACCACGCGCTAATGGTCAGGTTGAGCGTTATAATCGAACTATTCTGAATAGTATTTCAACGACACATGATGATGAGCGAAAATGGGATGATGTAATTAAATCTATTGTATTCGGAATTAATTCTACAGAAAATGGCACCACGAAGAAAAGCCCATACGAACTGTTACTTGGGTATAAACCAAGAGGCATGCATGATTCCTTCCTAAAATCAGCAGTAGTTGAAGACGATGTTCAAGACGTTGAACTAATTCGGAACGAAGCCGAGTCACGAGTACGAGAGGCGCAAGTGAGGCAAAAGGCACACTTTGACGCCAAACGGAAAAGAGGTCATGAGTACAATGTAGGCGATCTTGTCGTACTACGAAAGACAAATTTGAGCAACGATGGTAAAAGCAAGAAATTGCTTCCAAAGTTCAGTGGTCCCTTCATTGTCAGAGAATCTTTACCTCATGACAGATACGTGGTAGAAGATCTACCAGGCTCGACGCGAGCTAGAAAACGATACCATGGTATAAGTTCAGTAGATCGAATGAAACCGTTTACGGCTACTGTGGAAAGTAGTGAGACGGAATCGGAAATTGACGAAATTTCCGAGACGTAGCTTATATTTTGATGTATAAGTTTTGTTTGTTTGTTTTGTTTTGTTTGATTATTCAGCAATGAGGATGGCATGAGCGTATGCGCAGCGTTTTTGTCATCTTCAGCTGATTAAATTATTGTTTGTGCTTTTGAATAAAAGACGTATTCTTTTCCACAGGAAAGTTTTCCCACGATTTGCCGGGACGGAAATCCGGTAGCATGGCCGACTGTAATATCACCGAATGAGAGTGCGGCCCTGCATCCGATGGGAGTACGGTCCTGCAGTCCGCAAGGGGGCGTGGATTCGTGGAATGACGCGAATGACATTTGGAGTTGACGTTGTCAGTCGAGAAGATGACACGACATTATTAATATCGTTATTTTCGTTACTCTTTTCATATTTATAAATTAATCAAATATCACGGTCATAATTTGTTGAATAAAATATTGTTGTGGAGTTCAAGTGCTTATACAAACAATTGAGGTTATGTCCATTTTAACAAGCTTGTAAACTTAAAATTATAACATTTTCAATTTCTCCTTTTTCTTTGAATGATTGTAAACAAACACTAGAAATATTTACGAATTTGTCCGTTTCGGTAAAACTCCATAAGAATTTTGAAATTAGCTTGCCCAGTGGTCGAAGAACCGAGTAGCCGTAGCCACTTTTTACCAATTTTGGAGGCATTTTTGGGATTTGAAAAAAACAAACCTCTAATGTTACAGGCTAAAGACTCATACCATCTATCTCTTATAACATGGCATGGCCAACAACATAATCTCGATAAAACGTCTCGCTTCTCACCCTTAAGATAACAAGGGTCTTCTTCCACGAAGATTACAAGTACATCTATCCATAAATCGAATGATATTTCTCTGAACATGTATGCAATTCACCAGCCACTAACGAGGTTATTTTGACAGTTCCTTGATTGATCGACTGTCACAAGATAAATCGTCCCATTTTGCAGGCCACGATATAAAGCCAAAAAGGGAGCAGGTGTTGTTAGTGAGTGTAGGTTTATTTTAATCTAACCCTAGATAATTTGGAAATTCTTGTGACTGGATAGATTCATCATTTATATTCAAATGATCGTCTGTGTATTAACGGTGATAAGGTGTGACTCATTTATATTGTTACACATTGAGTGGATATTTGTGAGAATATGTTTTGCGACCGTCTGTTTATATTGCAGCTAATTAACATATTGAATCTAGATTTGATACTTATGGAATTTTCTTTCTGCCTTTGTATGTGTGTGTGTGTACAAGTCTTCATACAATCACCTTTATTTCATACTGTACCGTAAAGTATCATTCATCAGACCCAAAACCAGTTCGGTAAATGATACTTCACATCATCAGAAACTGTAAATAGTTATTTTCCTAACAAGTTCGCAGAGTGATGCATTCCCGCACGCAAAAGCAGTTAGACGAACGACGCGAAGCGGAGTTCGGATATGCTTTAAGGGCGGGAAAGACACTTTGCGAACTTGTTAGGAACAATATTTTTTCTACGAGCGTCCACAGATTAGACACGAAAAACTTTAGATAATATATTATTTGAACGCACTTAAAAACATAGAACTTGAGAATAATGATTATTTATGCTTAACAATATTTATATTGAAAGAACAGTTTGTGGCGGCAGCTGGAAATTGGATAATATGGGTATAATCAAAATCATGATTGATTTATTTTATATTTGAAATGCAAGGGCATGTCCGATCACTGTTCATAAAATTTCCTCTTTTGTCGCCTTATTCCCTGCTATTGGCAACACTGTTTTGATTTGACAACACACTCTAGACAGCTGTGTCATTAAGATCAGTCAGTCTTCAGTCTTCGTTTAATCGTTTATACTTTTATAAATTTGTTTGTCCGTTTGTTTGTATACATGATCAGGTTTTTTTGATGCCAGTATTCAGCTCAAATCTTTCGAAGATTTCCGAAAAACACAGTAATTTGCACCAAAATCAAGCAAGAACAACTCACAAATGCCGATTGAAAGTCGTCATTATCAATGTTTGTTTACGTTACTGGCGAATGCGTTTTTAACACAAAAAAAGAATTGTGTGTTTCATTTTGATTTTGACTGAAAAGGGAAAAGTAACAAGAACATTATTTTGTGCATTACAAAGTGCATTATCTACAGTTTGGTTGGTATGGAAACGAAGTTTAAAACAACAAATTGGTAGGTAGTTATTTGACATTTGACATTTGAGTGCGGGAAAAATTTTTCCCGCACTAGTGCGGGAAAAGGTTACTTTGCACACGCAAATGAGTGTGCGAAGTGGCTACTTTGCGCACGCTCGTAGAAAAAATAAATTACTTGACTGCTCCTTTTTTCTTCAGAAGAAAAAAAGAAGTGTGGGGTTAGTTTGGGTTAGGCCTCTAGAAATACAGGTAGGAATGCCAAAAACCTGATCTCTACCTTCGCAGGCTCTCTAAAGGCTACGAAAAATAAAAGAAAAATAAATAAAAATACGAACAAACTGGAGCCTCTTCCAGCAGAGAAACGCGTGCGAGACGGATTTTGTCCCAACTTACATATTAGCGCTTGGTGCGTTTTTGTCGCTTAATTTCGAAAGACCTAGCTCCAACTTATAATTGGTTTCTTGGTCTCTCACGGGCCAGCACACAGAGATCTGCTGGATCGTAATCCACCAGTGCTCTGAGTGCACGATCGTCGCTTTCTCGTCCTTGGCTCTCATGTTGACTACTCCAAAAATGCCAATTTACATCATCAAAGACTGTGAAATTGCATTGGTAGCATGGTTTGGCTGGCGTCATCTTATGATTTTGATAAATAACTTGACATAGAATGTCGGTAACATAGAATTAACCTATCTATTACCTGAGTGGTGACATGGTTTAGCTGGCGCCATCTCATGGTGAAAATGTGAGGCGGACTGCCACTCTAAGTGTATGCTTTGACAAGAAAGCACCTTGAATCGATTAAAAAAATATATCACAGTATGAAACAGAACAATGTACTATACAGCCGTCAAATGTCATTAGACTCTTCGTCGACTCGAAATTAAAAAGTCATTTACCGCCTTAGTAACGTGAATTACTATTTTCCACGACTGTCAAGGAATGTCACTATTGTGCAATCGATATCGATTAGGAAACGTAGCACATTGTGCAACCGTAGGAAATGAAACCATATTCCTTACTCGTTGCCTAGCGTGGGAAATGGTTTCATTCCTACGGTGTGCTACGTGTACATACACCCAATATCGATCTATTGATTACACGATAGTGATATTGATTGACAATCGTAAAAAAGGTATAGTGTAAACCTCGCATGGAATGACCATTTCCTACTCGTATGAATTGCTGAACTCGCTTTCGGCTCGTGCTACTACAAACCTTCATATTCGTAGGAAATGAGTATCATTCCATGCTTCTTGTACAATATACTATATTGTGTTTGGAAATTGGCTTCTTGGCGTTAAAGCAGTGACAATGAGGTTATTACTTATCGAGCATGCGACGCATTTTTGCTCAAATATACAACATGTTCCCACGATCATTCTTCGATCAACCCTACGAATGACTAAGGTATGAGCCACTGGCCACATACCCTTCTTCTACGAACAGTTATGATTGAAAAAAACGAGGACACCAATATTGCAGTACGTCTATTACAAAAACTTTGAATAGGCTGACTTATTACCATTAAAACCGGAAATGTCAACCAAGGGCAGTTTCGTTTTTATAGCACCGGAAACTAAATATGATCTGTTCAAAAATTGTCAGATTCAATGAAATAATATAGGGTTAAGTCGGGTATATTGTACCGGTTTTTAAATTGTACCACCTCAATGTTTATCAAATTCTGACCTTCCAGTGCCCTCTGGTTAGTTTGTTTGACACCTCTTGCCATCAAAACAAGAACTGATCAAAAGCGGTGAGTGTCGGTCTCTCGTGAAATTGTTAATCTGTGTTTATCTAAGATAAGGTTTTTTGTGAAAATGATCGCTTTTTGATAGTTGAAATAGCATTCTTTGTAATTATCCTTCGAATTTTTGTCAATCATATTGGTTCGGTTATTTGTACCATGCACCACGCATGGTTCATAAAATTGTACCAGAAGTATTTTACTAAAATCATGTTTTCTTTTTTAGTCATGCCTCACAAGGTTATCCAATACTGCCAGTGGTCAGGGCGGGACTATAAAAACAGCAATAAGGAAGTATTAAACTGGAAAATTTGTACTAACTTGGGTGCATTCATAGATAATTTCAATTTTCATAGTTATTCATCAGAAAGATCTTTTTTTCTACTCATATCATGTTCCATACGTGTGAAAAATTAAATCGATAGATCGGTTTAGTCAGGATATTTTCTTCGCTAAATTGTTTTAATGATATCAGATATCCAATGCCATTCGGTATAGTACAATTTGCCGAACCGCGTGTTTGGCTGGTGGAACCGTTTGCAACATTTTTTCCAAAATCTTATTATTCTAAACGTCCTGAATCTTTAAAAGTTTTTCATTGCGCATTCTGATAGAGACATATGAAATGATCTTAGTTCAATGTTTCACTAAATTTGAACCAATCACTAGCGAGGTATTGAGGAAAATATGATAGGTGGTACAATTTACCCAACTTTACCATAATATTTAAAAATATTTCATTTGGCAGACTAATTGATCACCTGGTATCAAGTAGAAGGTTTTTTAGCTGTCCCCATTTTTTTTCGGCATAACTGTACAAATAACTCAAATCTTGACTGAATTTGGTGAAATGAGGTTTACTGACATTTCTTTGAACAAACATACGATTAAGAGGTAATTGACAGGTCTGGTGTCTCCATGCATTTTAACAATAATTGAAAACTTTGAAAATAAAAGCACAGAGGAAAAAATTAGTGGAAGAAAGAACAGGACGAGGTTGTTGAGAAATGTTTTATCTGAACATCATGATGCGATGGTATCATTTCAAGTTATAGTTGCAGGGTATAATATCGGAGGAAATCATTAAAGAAATCGTATTACGATGTCAGTGTATAATATTGTCGATGAAAAGACTAAAGGGCGGAAGCGATTTTTTTTTCCTTTTATATAGAGGAGTGATGTGATTTAATCCAGGATTTAATGAAATCCATGATCTGCCAAACTGGCGTACGTTTACTTATAGCACTTTTAAGTGTAGATTAACTCGTCTACTAGCTTAAGCGACACTGAAAAATATTATATATAGGTTCAGACTAATACGCGAACATCCACAAAAAATGGAGTATCTCCTATTAATTTGTCAAATCTCACAATAATAACATCATTATTGTTCCAGGCAGTTCCGCCTACACTTTTCCACAGCCTTTTATTTTTATTGTTATTAACGATTATATGTTTAAAAAAAATACCGTTTTGGTTGCTTGGTGTTTATAATTTGAGTGGAAGTGTCACAATTCTAAAGTCATAAACAAATTAGCATTGACTTTTTTGTCGCCATATTATTCTCAACGCCTACAATCAAATTTTGAGTGTTTTTTCTAAAACGTTAGAGTATATGCTGAGTTTTTGTTGTTTAGCTATTTAGCTTAACTTAATTTTACCTAATTAAACCAATTAATATTTGATTTTGTAATGCTTGGAAAACTTCAATCATCTTGTTAATAAATGAGTTTTACTAGAATCTTTTCTTCTATACTTTAAATAAAAATAATAATGAAAGGACACAAACATGTTTTAATTCGGATTTTAGTATAAAAAAAACGGTAAAGTCTGTTCACTTTAGGGTAACTTTGTTATCACGTCTATTTTCTCATCTCTCAAAGTTTTTAATTTTTTTCCAGAAGATTCTCTTTATTTTAAACCTGTAACAAAGAGACAAACATTTTAGAAAACCTTTAGCAATAGGAAAACATGAAAAAAACGTATAGGTGACAAAGTAATCCTTCAGGATCAAAGTAAACCGGCTTCACGACATATTATCATTCGAAAGAATCTGATGAATAGGTGAATCTTCATTTTTGGTAGATACTATTTAGCGGTGATAATGCTTAAGTAGTCAAATTTGACACTCTGATCCAGCATCAGTTATCAAAGAAGTGATGGTTAATTTAAAAACTTCAATCCATTGTCAGTTTACGTGTCCTGTCTAATGTCTAGTGACTTTTTTTCACGTTCAAAAAAAAAGGTACTTCTTTCTGTGTAACTATTGATAAAAATTATTAGCACCATTCGAAAGAGGGTCAACAAATATGTATTTCCTGAAAATTTCACAATAATTAAAAGAAGGATAGTCTAGATATAAAATCTTGAACTTAGCAAAAATGACTTATTTTTGTAAAAATCATGGAAAATGGGTCATTTTTGCCAAGTTCAAGATTTTATATCTAGACTATCTTTTGTTTGATTATTGTGAAATTTTCAGGAAGTACATTTTTTGCCCCTTTTTTGAATAATGCTAATCATTTTTATCAAAAGTTTCACAGGAAAAAGTTGAAAAAGCAGCCTTTTTTTTGAACGTGAAAAAAGAGCACTAAACATTTTTTTGAAGAAAATCGGCAAGACACCTAAACTGACAAATGATTTAAAGTCGTTAAATGCCCCATCACTTCTTTAATAACTTGAGCAGGATGAGAGTTTTATCAAATTTCAGGCCGTTTCTCCACTTTTGTCCGAGACTGAAATTTCTGGAGGTAAGACCGCTGTGGGACATTTAATTTTGAAAAAATATATCTGGATTGAGAAAATGGACGAGAGGAGGCGTCAGGATATTTTTCCTTTGGATACAGTCCACATCACAAAAATCTGCCGTCCTCAAATTTGATGGTTTATAATTTTTTTATGATTCAGCCTACATATTTATGAACCACCAAAAATGTATTGCCATATTTGAAAAGTATTGTGATGAGTCATATTTTCCATCAAGACATTATTATAGGTACAGAAGTAATTCAAAATGTTTTTTTTTCGTCCGAACTACGTATACGCGAAATTAAGGCGAATAATTTTGTTAACGGACTGTTTGCTGTACACTCAGATATATTCCAAACTGTTTTTTGATTCATCCCCTTATCTCATTTGTTACACGAGCTGCAATAATATTAAATGAAACAATGGAAATTTTATGGTGGTGTAAGGGCATTGTTATGCGGTATTGTATTGAAAATCCTTATGAGGTGTTGAATACATAATATATTATTGAATATAAATAGAGTGTTAGTATTTATTCGTCAAAATTCATAAAACATCTTTATTCCGTACGACGATTTTTTTGAATAAAGTATAGCTTTTTTCAATCTTCTGCAACTATGAATGCATACTCCATTTTATAAACTTTCTGTTACAACGAACCGAGCGAATTTACAATTTACCATCGCATCATGAGTAGCGAATTGCTGTGTACACTCTAGCCAGCGTTAGGTGCAGATGCATATATTTTCATTTTCCGCGTGACATTGTAAATATGCATGTATTTTCAACATTTATGTTGCTTTTATAGTGTGCTAGAAACATGGAGTAATTTGCATAAAGCAAAAGAAATAGAAGAATGATGTTCGGTGCATGAATAAATAACAGGGAATTTTAAGTGTTGGCATGAAAGTATGTACTAAAGGCGTTCCTCTACCCTCATCATAGTATTTATTACTTCACATCATAGAGGTATAGTAATAGTAGAAATTGTTTTCCGAATACGTCTATTAAGTTCATGTGAGGTAAGCAAATGGTTTACATTCATTACAGTAATATAAGCAATGCGGCCCATAGCAATTTTGATAAAATTTGAATTAGGCGTGAGCACACTCCAAGTAAAAATCGTTTTGTGGCCTATCTAGAAATGATAAAGGTTAATTTAGGAGTTTCAATGATTTAATAATGATCATATTCTTAATTCAATCATCATCTCGACTTATTTATCATTGGTTTGATGGGCACGTGAAGCTATACCTAGTTTTATAGATTCCGAAATTCGGATCTTCAATCACTGACAATCGCTGATGCAAGCATGACGCAAAGGGTATCCTTTACCATTCTTTACTAACGGGTATACCTGAATCGTACCATCAACAAAATGGGATTTTGATTTTATGCGCCGTTCGTCCATTCCATAAAACATAATCAAAGTGATAAGTATTCGGATATCTCGACATGGGGGCTTCACTAACACCAAATTAATTCTTCCTGACACAGCCGCAAAAGGGCAAATTGAATACATCTCCGTTATTAATGTTTCGAAAACATCATTCGGCACACTTTCCGGTCGATGTGTCCCCCATATACCCACGGGCCCAAGATTTCTCTACAGATAATTGCAAGCCGCAATTTACTATGCAACCCGCAACATCTGCTCGAAGGGGAGCGATCGTAACTATTCAGCATATTCCATGCAGAATGGCTCCTTCGATTGAGAACAATCCCAGCACTATGTCATGTCGTCACGAAATGCAATGCACTCCTAATGGGAAACGCTCCCATAACTCACATTCTGTGACAGTCAGATTATTCCGTTATCGTCATATTGGACTATTGGAGTAAATGTGTATTGAGTTTATGTGACGTACAAGCCCTTTTCTGTAAACATGTCAGATAATGCGCTCTTTATTGGTTTATTTTTAATGCGAAGTTTGTAGAAGAGCTTGTCTATAAGATTAAACTGATGGATAAGTCTATGGAGGATCAAGCTGTCGTTCAGCCTGTACTTCGTATAAGCTCTGTACTCTGTATATTGTCTACGAAACCGCTTAGTGGTATTAAATTGCAAATTTAGTTTCTGAAGTAAACTTAATTATGTTACCTATACCTCATGATAGGTATCTGTTTAAAAATGTTTAGCATTATTTTTCTAAACATTTGAAGCACTTATGGCAGTTGAAGTATCACTAGCATTCAGTATCATGCAATATATTTATGGGCACAAGAAGTTATCAATAATTTCTTTGCTTAGTTGGCCCAGGAAACAAAATATTTTGATGTTAACATGTTATTTCATATTTTGATATAGTGAAGTTATATTTGCATAGTTTTGTTATTTTCCAAAGGTTTTTTTACAAATTAGGTATTTAGGTTCTAGTTCAGGATTTTCTTAGAAATTTAACAAAACTGGACCAAGTGAGGTTATGTTTGCAAAGTTTTGTTATGTTTCCAAAGGATCTTGTTCAAATCAGGTGTGTGGGTTCTAATTTGAGGTTTGATGAAAAAAATTAACAAAAATTGACCAAGTGAGGTTATGTTTGCATAATTTTGTTCAATCTCTGTATAAGTGAATTTTAAAATACTCCGTTATAGCAAACTGAAAAGTAAAAAATAATAAAGAAATTATCAAGAGAGAATATGCTAAATTATCAAAACAACTCTGATTGAAAAAAATTAGTCATTAAAAATTTGATAATACCATGAAGAGAAAATCAAGTCTAAGAGAACCTTCGCTAAATTGTTTTAGTCTATAACGTTTATTCATATTCACAGTAGCTCATAACAATTACCTTACTTGATTGCTATCAATATTAGTTGACTGAAAAAAAAATTAATACAACCGTGATTTAATCTGATTGAAAGCAACAATAAACGACTACAAACGGACGAGGTCAAGAATATTAAGATTAGACTATTACAATAAACCAAGTACAAAAGCCCGTAATCTGTAATCCAGGTCCTATTCATAATGCCAAAACAGTGTACTTCCTCCGTTCTCTGTCAAATTTGATGAGAAAATCGTCTCATAATAAAAGGCCTTTATTCAGAAGTGAGCCTATTATCAATGACAATGACAGACACCCGCAATATCGGAGAATAAAAGATAAATGAACCTTTTGTTCTGGGACTGTTGCAGTGTTTCAAGTTTCTGGGAAGTCAAGTCGAGTAGAAATTATGTAGAAAGTTATGATATCTCGCTACGGAAGCGTCAGTTGCTGCAAGAATATGATATGCATATACAGACTATGGCGGTAATATTATAGTTAAGTATTCTGGAATTGGATATGTTTAAAATAAAGCGGGGTCGTATTGCCGCTCTTGTCTTACATGACAGGAAATGACTGCGGGGTCAGATTTATGTTTTGCAAGTTCTCATATTCATATTATTAACACAAATGTATTCGAAAAAAAAAGTAATGTTGCAGTTTCGCGCTTAGTTCATCTAAAACAAGCTTTTTTCATTGTTGTTTATATAAGCCCATAATAATTAACCGAACTGACTTCTCATATAATTTACTTTTAAATGAAATCATCTTCACATACATAGATGTAATCTACAATAACTGATTTTATTTGCTGATAACTTGAGTTGTACAATGTTTCAGTGAAAACGTTTCTTCTATAGAGTAACAATGCCTTTGTGTTTGAGCACGGCATCAACTTCCACTTGACCACCCACGTGGAAGGGTTGCTGCTTGAAAATTGCCAATATAGTTGAAGATCATATGTCGTGAAACCTGCGGAATTGTATTGATCAATTTTCTGCAAGATCGGCATGGTGTGGTCTCGAATTTCCGATGATCTTTGTTTGTATAAATCAAGATTACAAATCTTTCAGTAGTTTCAACTATTTTCGAATGAATTTTATTTTGACCAAGGGTGGCTCCTCCATTGGATTATATAGGGTTCCAACTACTTCAATTATTTTACAGTGGTCATATGAATTTGATTTCGTCGTGATTAAAGGGTCGGGCACAGTCAGAATTGAGATATACGGCACTATATTATAATATTTATCTATGACTTGGGCTGGTGGTCCGAGTTGCTCTTATGGCAAAAAGCTTGGCGAAAGTACCCGAAAAATACTCAGCTAGCGAGCGTAGCCGAGCGTCTAAGCGATTTGGAAAATTAAACATTGAGTTGGGTCATCAGACACAGCTAGAATCCTTTCGACAAAATGGATATGCTTATGGTGAAGTGCATCACCTATCACTATGATATCTCTTTGTGAGGTTAGTGCAAAGTTTGAAATAGTTTGCCATAGTGGATTAATTTTTATTTTTTTAAGAGATTTTGAGATATGAACTTTGTCAGTTCGTCGAGTTTATTTTTATAAACAATAAAATGTCGAACGAAACTTCCCCTACTGGAAATGGGGGGAAATTATTAATTCCAAAGGAGGGGAAATTCAAAAGAAAAAAAAAGTTGCGGTTCTCAACTCTTTTCCTGTCCCTTGTTGCCAACCCAGATGTTTGACCTCCCAAGACAATTGATCACGAGACGGCACTGATTTCTACCTAATCATGAATTATTATCATGTCCAACAATGTTTATAATACCGTGTCATTGTCTTTTTCTATAGAAAATTCGTAGCTGCGACCGTTTTCTTTTAGACTTGTCCGTCGAGCATTCTGACTCGTCCTATTTATCAAAACCAAACATGCTTCATTGTGCAGAATACGAATATTAATCCATCAATCACGAAGCGAAAAAAAGGTTTCCTTAACATCTTTTGAAATTAATACAGTACAAGTCAAAAATCACCACAAAGATTCTACCCGTCGAAATTAATAACTTGATTTTTAGCAATTGACCAACTGTTATACCTGAGGGTTATCATATACATATAGAGGGGGTTAAAGATTTTTTTTTAAACCCTCCCATACCACCGAGCTCTTCACCATGTTCTCCTTAAAATTGGGAGACAAAAACTATAACTGCTTCCAGTATCAAAATAGGGGACTTTCTAAGGATACGCCTCTTGAATATCAAGAAAATTATCCCCATGATGAAGAGAAGGGTGAAGAAAAGAAAGCCATTTTCTCGAAATAAGGATTTGCATGACTTCCTAGATCATTTACGATATCTCAAACTCCTCGTCAAAATAAACATAGTATTTTTTTGTCCATAATCAATAAGCTGTAACTTTAAATCGAATAAACGGATTTTGTCGACAGCTTTAACATTTTGAATGTCGACTTTCTTACATTGAACTGACTTCTGTGGATTTTGTGTGACGTGAGGTTTTCTATGATATATACAGGGTGCGGAAGAAAGTGATGCAAAACAGCTAGATATACTGCCATTTCGCTAAAAAATAATTCTTTACCAAATTTATGGGTTTAGCTAATACAAGTACATCGAGATGATTTTGGTATTTTCCTGATAAGTCTTTAGAAACTAAAGATAATGAAATTTTATCCCAATTTGGCTGATTCAACTTGAATTAACTTCAAAATAACGGGATATACGATTTTTTTCAAATTCAAAAGAAAAAAGATGATTTAAATTGAGTGGTTGTATACAGTGTTACTTGAAAATACGGCAAACGATAATAATTTTTTTTTGGTGTTGCGAAATCAATAACTGATAAACCTTATGGAGTAAACTTTCTTATCAAAAAGATATTTTGTAGGTATTTTTGAAGGACCCTGTAAATTATCGATTCAGTTAAATCACATTTTTTTTTTGAATTGTAATGAAAGTATCCTATATCCCAAAATGTTGAAGTTGGATCGGCAAATCTCAAATAAAACTTCGCAAAATAAAAAAAAAAGAAATGGAATAAAATGATTCTCCCGTTCCAGAAGAGTTATCTGAAAAATACCAAGAATATCCCGAGTTACTGAACTTAGCTTCACCCTTGAGAAATAAATTTAGTCAAGAACCGTTTTTTAGCAAAGTAGAAGTATCTGGAAAATGTTTAAAATTGCATCCCTGCCTTTCGCAACCTGTATTCCATGGAACACACAAAATTTACAAGTCAGTCCAATGTGAGAAAGCTGACCTCCAAAACGCTAAAGCACTTGACAAAATCTTCATTTGTCTCAAAGCTACAGCTTATTGAAAATGGGAGGGGGCTTTTTCTGGAGGGAAGGGGTTGATACTGACTTGAACAATACCCTACTACAGCAACCCCAGAAAGCTATTTCATACTCAGGTGACTCTACACGTCTCAACCAGAAAGATATCATTTCGTTTTAAATGGTTCTTCTAGCTAAAAACCACTCGGACTGCGAAACATCAATTGGCTAGTGTTCTCTGGCAAGTTCAGAATATGTTCTCCGGGGTTGAGTCCTTGGCCAATAGTAACTGATGACTTCCCTTTGAGCCAATGAGCTGATAGTGTCGCAATCAAATTTGAAGCGCAAAAAGCTCGTCTTCTTGAGCTTCTGACATTATAGCATAGTATGTAGTCACAACATTTTTCGACTATTTTCAGTCCTTAGTAACGATGTCCTTGGGCAGATTTGTGTTCCTAAGAAGTCACCTTCTGATGTTCAATGATTCAGGGTCGTCGATTTAAACAAGGAGGCATAGTGAGCCAAGAACTGAACCCTGAGACACTTCAAGGTTGTTGATTTAGACGTAAAAGTTCTCTCTCCTCGAAACCGGCAGGTGTGTCAAAATCAAAAATATTATTTCAACTTTGACACTTTTGTATTGTTATAACGTCTGAAATCTACACCAAAAGGACCACCCCGTATGAAATATGAGTATATTGAATAATTAAATCTCAAGTTTAACAAGTATACCTTTTTTAACTTAAAATTATCGGAAATCATACTTTGCATTCAGAATGGGTCTACAGTGCTAGCAAGTGTAACAAAAAACACACAAAATTCCCATTTTTCACCTTAAGAAACTTGCATGTCGTACCAATTTTGACCAAGATCAGCCATACTGTTAGGTATGAAAAGATTTATTGGAATCAAAAATATTATTCAAGTTGAATCCTAACTCCATAACGGACATTTGTTTTGAGAAATTCTGAATTCGTATGTCCAGGAATCAAAAATATCATGATAATTTCGGATTCTGTTTTGGCGTGAATTCAGTGGGTTGTGAGTTAAGTCACCGTAAATACATAGATCCATTCACACGTTGTTGCTCTACTAACGCGAAACGCGAATAAATGTTGAGTGTGAATACAGGTAAAATAATTATAGCCTATTAAACTAAAACGAAATTGTCCGATCATTTAAAAAACAAAGTTGATGATGGTTGCCTCGCGTTGTGTATCGCGTTTGCCATAATTGCAAAAGAAATTCTATTGAACAAAGACGATGCATTCTTTCACTCTTAAGCGATCCCCATAGCAAAGATGAACTAATTACGGTTTGAACTGTTTGACCACCCTTCCTGATTCCTATTAACCAAATCTAGCCCCAAGCCAGTTCTTTTTGTTCCTAATCTAATCTTGCGTTCGAAGGATAGAGATTGTCAACATAATTAAAGAGATCGCTGGGAGAAATGTAGACTTTTTGCGAGCAAAAAATCGTTAATAACTACTCCAATACTGGTTTTCAACTTGAATCAATCAAAAAATAATTTCAATGCTCTGGTACTCCACTTATTGTTTACTGTGTCAGCTGTCAAGTTATTTTCATATCATCTAAGAACAGATATAATATATAATACACCAGTGTGGTTCGAAACGTCTGTTACAAATTTCCATTAAAAATAATCATCTTATCTACTGATGTTATTAAAAGTAAATAAGCTGTATTTATTATCCGTCATTCAAAAAAGGCTGGGGTACCGACTGTCCAAACAAAATTTATCAAACATGGCTGTCTATACTATACAATACATGTTATAATGGTCTGTAAATATATACAAACAGTCGTGCTGGGCAGATATACTCACGTAGATGTATTTATCAATGTGAAATTTATGCAGAACTTCCTGTATATTCAGTCCATAGAATGTGCAATATATTATGTAGATAAAAGTTTATTCGCTCGGTGAATATTTACGGTTTTATGTAAACTGAAACTTTTTGGCCATTCTTGTCTCTGCATTCATAATGAAGGAAGGTTATTGTGTGCTTTTTTTAAACCATTCATTAATCGATGAATAATAATGCCCAGTGATGGAAAAAAAAATCAGAATCTGAATTGGTAAATGCCTATAAAAGCAAAATGTCAGTACAATACTTTGTTTTTCTCAAAGGCAAGGCTCTTTTATTAATGACGTTATTTCCCTGCTGTCATTGTGTGAAGTGTCTGTTATTAATTGATGATGATGTGTTTGTTTTTGGATCAATGTGAGGAAACTTATTGCTCATTTCCAGTGCATGTGATGGGATGATCGATGACTATTTTAGAAAAAAAGGCCATTGACTCAATGTTTACTTCCTGAACTCATTGAGAATAACAAAGCAAAATTGATGTTAAAAAAATGATGAATTGAATTAAATGAGGGTTAGAAAGACACACATACATACGTTTCACTTATACCATAGTCATTCTTTTATCAAAGCAGGCTTCCTGAGTAACCAAGTATGTGAAAGGTGTTTCATTATCTTTGATAACATTCTAATCAGCTGTAACTTCTTTGTTTTTAAAGATATCTAATCGAAACAAGAACCAGATTGTATAGTTATCTAGCAGGTTTTTTTCTGTTTAAAAAATGAAACCAAAGATTTTCAATTTTACGAGATATTAACCTAACCTATTTGTTGTGTTTGCAGTATAGTTTGTTCAGTAATGCCAATACAAAATATGGAGTTATGTCAATATCCTTTTTAAATACTTTGGGTGGTAGCTTGTTTGGTCCCGGGGCTTCTCCATTCTTCATCGCATTTTTTGCAAAAGAAAGTTTCTCCATCGTAACAAATTTTCTTTGGTCCACTGGTTGCTTTCAGGCTAAAACAGCGTCAATACTACATCGATCTTCCTTTCTGTTTACTTGTAAGGTCATTTTTAGCATGTCGAACTCCCAGTCTGCGAGCATTCAAAGGTCGCAAAATCTGTGGTTACGCGCTCTCAACTTGCAAAGGAGAACTCCTATCGCCGAGTTACACAACCTCGCTTCGATGCCAAAAATACAGGAATACGTTGAACAAATGTCTAATTTTATCGTTTCAGAACAGAGATGTGCCTGAGAATGGAGAATGGACGGTGATTTCCGTCCACTTCTGCTGTCCTGATACACGTTCCTCGTCGACCAATGAAGCAGATTGAGAATTGGAAAACCTTTCGATAACTTGAAAGCACTCAGAGTGCCTTTTCCAGTCACAAATGCGTCATTTATCAACTCTAGATGGAGTGATATCCAAACCCTCGTCCAAACCTAAATATCATCTCATCCTTGTTTTTTTTTCAGAACTCGGAAGGTTGTTTTGATCTCAATTGCATCAATGGGAAAGGAGAAAAATGACTTCTGAATGCGTAGTCGATTCTTAGATCAAATATTATTTATCATCAATATAGAACAAATTAAGCCGCAATGCAAGTTATGTTGCAATTTATCCTAGTGCTAAAACAATCTCGGATTTGCTGGAATAACGCTTTCTGAAACCCTAAAAAGATGCCATTCGATAATCTGGAGTTTCCCATTTCATTAGAGTATAGTGAGTCACAAAAGCTGGAGAGCATCTTGAGAACTCAACTTTCCTGAAAGGGGGATTACTGTTTTCTTAAGGACTTGTTTTTTTCAAAGCTGGCTTCGTTCTGATGTTCAAAAGCTTTTCAAATAGTTTGGGAAATATTGATTAAGGGGATATCGAGGTAATGACTTCACAAGAGCAGATTACCTATACATGGATATATTAATAATGAGTAATAACCACTTAAAATTCTTGCAATAAACTTTATCAATATGATGATTTCAGGTAAAGAAAAAAATTACAAATACCTACTCATTTTTTATACCGGGGGAATGTGTGAATGTAATTTTATTTTATCATTTTCTGGAGTCTAATTTTTTCAGGCATTATGTTCTCTAGTCTATTTGGAGGATATTTTAAGTCTTTTTCGATATTTTTAGTATAGGAAGTCTTTGGAAATACAGACCTTCATGACGAACTCAATGAATCAACAAACTATGTCAACATAAGAGCATTATACCAAATAGACCGCTAGATTTTTCTGTCATATTCTGGGTACTAGTTCAGCTTCCATACACGTATCTCTCGATGATGAAGACAGAAGACCTCTTCATAGTGAACGGGAAATCGAAGTGACTGAGTCGCATCCCCAAGAGTGATGAGCCATAAAAATGTTATCTAAAGCTTTAAGGACCCTTACTGTGCACGCGTCCTGGATTCTTGATCGACCCCATAATTTCCTATAACGGCCTTGCCAAACAGGGCTGAGAGTCCTGGAATATTCTTTGAGAAATAGTCGTGATTAGCTGAGCTGGAACTATTATTTGATTGGAACCCTCAAGAGGTCGCCTGTGTAATATCCATTGTATCACAAACTTTAGGACACTTGTTAACAGTCATCTGATCTGTTCAAGGACTGCAAATTTCTTCATTCTCTTGAATTCGGCATTTCATTTCTGGAGAATCGCCCAATCAGAGGCGTAAACGTCCCGACATTTCACACTTGTTTTTCCAATTTCTCGAATTCAATTACTAATAGTCCCGATAAAATATTCTATGACGATGTATGAAGCGTGGGGAGAAATAATGATAGCTTTTATTGCTTTTTTGCATTAGGGAAAGTATATTTTTGCAGCCCGTAACAAGAAAGCAGCTGACGTTAATCACTTTACATGTTCAGTGCGAATTCAATAAACGATATGATTAGGGTTGCTTGGGTGAAATTGTATACGTCTTCGCCAATTAACTTGACGATTACTGTAAAGACTACACAGATCGATATTTTCATGATGGTGACATTTATTCACCGTTTCAATTTTCATATTTCCTGCTAACTGTGATTTTGATGCTAGGCACGTTTGACACTATCACCATTTTACTCATATAACAAAAATAGCCGGCGCAGATTCTGTGATTGCAACATGCTTTTTCAGAGTGGCAAAAGCAAACAATAAAAATAAATGGATACAAATTTTGTTCAGTATATCTAGATATTTAATTAAAATTCCATAAAAATCAAACGTCAGAAACGGAAGAACAAGCAAGCTTTCCAAGTGTGGACATGGAAACAACCATCTAGAACTGAGACCTCACAATTCATTTTTAGTCATACACTCACAGGAACATTATAAAGTAGACTAGGCAAATTATTTTTAGAAGCTCCAGAACCACAAATACTGGTTACCATCAAGTCTCTCGGGTAACAACAGAGGTGCGATAATATTCACCAATCATACCACACCAAATTGTGAAATGAGGTCCCTGTTGAAAGTGCTGTTCTCTGGTTAATTGTAGATTTTCCAGGACCCAAATATGGATATTGCGCCAATTAAACATGGTGAAGATCGCTTCATCGGAGAAAATGATTTTATGAACGTTAGAAGACCATGTTTCACGCTCCCCTCTATTTGGATATTGTTGATGGCAGTATTTCACTGTTGCCTGGCTGTTGCAATCAACTTCAGCACAAATGCAAATCATATCTGTCACTGTACTGTTGAAATATTCATAATGTCTATGCATAGTTGGTGACATTTTTTATTTAGATTCAAAATAATGTTAAAAGATAACGTCAGTATGATTTGCATGAATAACGTATATTTGTAAGTTTGTGATTTTTTTGTGTCCGGTATTGATACTCTTTTTGTAATCAGATCTCCTATGAAATAGAATATGATTCACACCTGATGACATCATAATAATGATAAAAGGAAGTTCAAAAATCTTTATAAAGATTCATATTCATATTATCATCTACCACCTCCAAAAATATACAAAATTATTTGCATGGTCTTTTCCCAGGCTATTCCCTAGTAGTTATCATCATAGAAGTTATATGATTAATGTTCTCTCTTTTCTTGAGATGCTTTTGTCTCTTAGCGACATTACAAGCATGTTCCGTTCCATCGCGCTCTGGGTTGCCTCCAGTTTTTTATATGGCAGATTTTTCATTTAGGGATATGGTCTCTGTGCCATATGTACACACCGGTACTTCTCTTTTTAGGTTATGGAAGGATGTATGCAAGTTTACCGAAGGTGGCCCATGTTACTCGTGTTCTTTTTTTTAGTTCAGCATCCTGGTTGATTTTCCTAGTCTGATGGCAAGACCCAAATATATATATTGTATTGTATACTTGTTATACTTGTCTGTTTCTGGCTCATTATCTTTGTTTTGTTGTAATTCAAAGCAGTATCTGAAAATGCATATCCGTACATGAGTAATGACCAAATCTCCATGTCCCGATTAAAAAAAGCTATGAACACACAGAGAGTCAGCTGTTCCAATTAAACAGTCTTATCCCCCTTGATTTCCAAGTAACCGGTATCACCCTAAACTCCATGAGAAATTCAATTTCAAATTAACCCTGAGGTTCTTACGCCTGAGACATGTTCTTTGGTGTCCCTTGAGCTCCAAAACTGGAGCTGTTCATGAACATATTAGGGAAAATATCAAAACATTTAGGGAATTATGACGAAAATATTCGAAGCGAATACTTTGGAGGGGTAATACACTCTGTGTAAGTTAATGTGCGTTCTATAGATTCTTTTGTCTAAGCTGCAGCGTATTTGATACGAGCTTTCTAACACGGGCGGGTTTTGAGGTCGCAATGGCAACTTAATGTCAACTTTTCATTTATGATCTGACAGCAGTACCTTGTAATCTCAAACAAAATATCGTAAAGTATTCATGGATAACTGGTCTTTAAAACACTTGCTAAATATTCATCAGCACAAAAAATCACGCGTGTTTTAAATACCTCATCATCCACTTATGCTTCAATATACTATTCAGGTTGGCAAAAACATTATATCGTACGTATACAGGGCCCTGAAATCAGACGTCAATATTCCAGCCACGTATTCTAAACCCTAAAATAGAAATGAAACCCGAGAAAAACAAAATTTTGGTTTTTCTCGGATGAAATTTCATATAAACTGGTATCCGGAAACTCTTCGTTTTCAAGATACAGGGTGTTGAAGTTGAAGATCCGATTACGGTTTTTTGAAAATATTTTCGAAACCTCTGAAGATAATAAAACTAAATTTGGTACAGTTACTTAACTTATTTTGCTCTATCAAATGAATGGTAACTTGGTATTGTATGACTTTCGTAAGTGGGTAATATAGGGACGGGCTTGGGCAAAATTTGTCCCGAATTCACCCTAGATATTCTTGAAAGCTGAGAGTTAAGCCTCCACAAGTTGATGAGAAAAAAAAATGCATGTTTTCCGAAAATGTCAGCAAACGCATGGATTTACTGTGATAGCTATAGTCAGAAACACACAATTTTTTCACAAAAATCAGTTTGTAAGAAGATTTTCAAAATTCTCCAAAAGTGTGCCTCCTAGCGAGGTAAAAAAAGAATAACTTATTTGTGTAGAAAACTCTAGAGCTTCAATTTTTGAATCATCAACTACTTAAAATCAACAACTAAAAAATTTGGGGTATTTTACAAAAAACCATCATCAGGTCCTCACCTCTAACACCCTGTATCCCGAAAACGAAGAGTTTGTGGATACTAGTACATATGGAGTTTTATTTCTATTTTAGGGCGCAGAGAAAGTGGTTAAAATATTGACGTCTAATTTTGGGACACCCTGTATTATTGTTGACGGTAGTTTATTACTTCTGGTGTCATCATGGAGTCAGGTGTTTTGAAAAAGCCAATCAACAATCCTTAATATGATACAATTTCATAACGGCAGATCTTGAACATAATCATAACTCAGAACAAACTAGTTGTAGCTCAAAATGTTGGTGTGGGTTTCTTGTTTGAGATAATACCAGCCGTGATAAATAATTTAAATTCAAATTCAAAGTTTCATTGTCTAAAAGGATACAGATCCCGATTAATAAGGCAATCATTTTTCAAAGCTAATTGAAAATGAGCAAAAGCATAGGCAATATAATGAAAAGATTGGCGTAAATAACAAAGAATGAAGTAATATTTCAATAGAAAGCTAAAAAGTGAGTAAATAACAAAGGCAAATATAATAATATCATCAATATGTTGGTTGAAGGAGAGTCTCTTGTCGATGATGAAACTATGAAACCCAAATCCCGTACATGATCACAGCCTGGAACAAAAACATTATTGAGAACATAATTAGATATCTTCTTTTGGATATGGACATCTTACACTCCAGAATGATCAGGAATAGTCTGTTGCCCAACAATCCTGAGCAGCATACCATGTGAAAAAGCTTTATGCCATCTGCAAACCAAGAAACTATCATTGATATCATTAATAAATGTGAAAAATAGAAGAGGAGCGCGGATACTTCTTTGGGGAACACCAGTCGCTGCAACATACTCATCCGACATGGAACCACCATGATCGACAAGATCGCCTCATAAGCTGAATGAAGGCAGATTGGTGATAGGGTGATAGTTTACCTGGATCTGAAGAACCAATGTTGATCAATTGAGATGAGGTGTTGGAGTTGGTGAGAAAGACAATTGTAGATCCATATTTTAAAAAACTTTCGCAAAGTTGGACAATATAGACATTGGGCGGTAGTTCTCCACCTGGTTCCTCTGTCCTAATTTGAAGACGAAACATGTTTTTACAGTTTTCCAGACATCTTGTTCGTAGGGATAAATCGAAGATTGCAAGTACAGATACACAATCACGCAATAGAAATGAAGGAATTCCAGAGAGACTCGAGGTTTTCTTATTTCTCAATAATTATCTAAGGCATAAATCATCGGTATGATTAAGTGGTCACCATGATATTTGAAGAAGAGGTACTAGTCTGATGAAAGCTATGAGAAGAGAGGTGGGACGGAGCTGTTAAAAAAATTAACAAACAGGTTCACAGTGTCCTTAGGAGTGTCAACATGTTTCCTATCGGAGGTCATGGAACCAGGAACTCGTGAACCATTCCGTTTTTGCTGTACATTTCAAGATTTTTTTGGGATCAAGTTCTATAGAATTTTCAGTGTAAAAATATGAAACTCCTGGTATAATCTGATTCAAATTTATACTTGATGGAGTTGGTTCTCTTCCTTGTTCTACGTAACCTGTAATTGAAGTCATCCACAATCTGAGCGTCATACCAGCTAGGATAGGAATATCTGCGTTTTTGTCGATTGAACTTGAACAGGGGGACTGCTTGATCAAGAATATATTTACCTAGCTAGCAGGAAAACAACCACTTAAGGAATTACAACAACCTTGAAACATGATAAACAGTTATGCAATATGTATGGTGTATTTCTTGAAATTTGCTCATCAAACCTCCAAGCCATGTAGAACCTACATATCACTCTCAAGAATTTGATAACTAATTCGCAATTACTTTATCGAATAACAAACATTGTTATTACTGAATATACAAAACTATCGAGTTCCTCATTTTCTTATTTTATAAATAGGTCAGTGATGTTTGAAATAAGACGCAACATGCACATTGAAATGACATTCATACCAATACATATTACATTGACCTAATTCTCAATGTAATTCAACATAGGTTTTTCCTCAGAGATCATGATGTTGGTTAACCGCATATCCAATCACATGGAACAAAACTCGGTCAATTACGTTGTCCATTATCGAAATAACACATAAAACTTTCAACTAGACATTGTAACATCCTAATGGTTTTTGTCGGATTGTCGTCGAGTACGTTTCTTCGCAAAACCAAAGTTGATTTCAATGTATAGACTGTCTGCCATTAGTGGATCACAAAAGAAATTCAATCTGAGGAAGTGCACTTGTGCAGAAACGAAAGTTTTCGATAAATAAATGGACGAGAACTTGAATACGTTGAGCTGAAGTTGTTCGGAACAAGTTATGTTTGGTGATCTTGTTTAAATAAAACCAAGATACGCGGGTTTCTAAATGTATTCTAACGTGAATGAATTAACTTATTTCCTTTTTTTTCTCAAAACACATCGTTGATTTTGTAGAGTATGTTTGCATTACAGAACAGAAAATTAGCGAATGGTGTGTTGGTTACCCAAATGAAAACAAAACGTTTATTTTTATAACGACAATCATCTTCGTCGTCGTTAATCAAGATATCATATATAACGACATTTATTTATAACTCCTCTGCATGGACCAACAACTGCTTTATGTTTCACGTTTTTACACACTTCATTTTGACATTTTATTTTTTTCCACGTGCAATTTGACATTTTTTGAGCTGCTCTCCCGTAAAGCACGAATTATTATAGCTGTCAAGGCATTTTAATTAGAAATTGGAAGCAGCTGCATCCAAGAGTGTTTTATACCTTTGGAAATTAGATATAGTTACGGTTCAGTTGATACCTTGTAAAGATATTATATTTCAGGGTATTCACGATACCCTAGAAAAGCAGCATATTTTGCTCAAGACGAAGATTTTGAAAGCATAATGAGTATGATTTTTGTATTTTTTTCTCTAATTATTGGACTTGATACGGTATTTTCTATTTCTGAGAAGCTTTCAAAACTATTGCGGAAAATTATACTCTGGCTCATGAAACGATTGAGTAATAAATCCCTAGCTTCCATGCACAAATGCTCATTGTGAGGATCGTCCAGAGACGGGGAGTAAAAAAGTAGCTTTATTGAAATAAAATATGTCATTTTATCAGGTAAGATGAATAGATATCCCTCATGGAGTTTCTTATACATCCATATTATTAACGTTGAATACAGACTAACTTCCCCCCTCAGTTGACAAGAAAATGTTGAACGATGCATTTGGACAACTAATTGAAAACCGTGCATGATTACTGCGGGACGAAAAGACCAAACCGCTTCCAAAAAAGTTCAGGAACATCAGCAATAGTTGTGGCGTATGAAAGTTTGTTTAATATTTTAAAAAGAAAAAAAAAACAGGTAAAATTCTTTGAACTTGGACTAGACGATAGTATTCGTTACTGTTTATTATGAATAACTTTGAAGGATATGGATTTTGTCTGGAAAAACCATATCTAAAAAGAACTTTTACTTGAATGCGAAGGAATTACTTTTCTTTTGGCAAAGAAACTACTTGAAAAGTATAAAGCAGTAGCGTAGTGGAAAATATTTTTCTTGACGGCATCATAACTGGAAACATTGTGGCAAGATATAAATATTAGTAAGTGAAAGGCGAAAGATTTATTCGCTTTGAAAAGAGTCCAGGGTAGTATTATTGATTACTGATGAAGGCGGTTACTTTCTCCTGAATCATGTCTGGGCAGTAACATGGCATTGTTACATACTTTCTGACTTATGACCGGGCAGTATCTGAGCTTTCTGACAAGCGTTGATCGATTGTGTCTAGACGGTTACATAGTCTAGTTCTGAATTATGTCTAGGCAGTAACATTGCGTTGTTACATACCTTCGGACATATGACCGAGCAGCAACTGAGCTTTTTCTGACAAGAGCTTATCGATCGTGTTTGGGCGGTTACATACTCTAGTCCTAAATTATGTCTGGGCAGTAACATGGTGTTGTTACATAAGTTCGTACATATGACCAAGCAACAACTGAGCTTTCTGCTAATCGATTGTGTCTGGGCGGTTACATACTCTATTCCTGAATTATATCTGAGCATTAACATGGCGTTGTTAAATACTTTCTGACATATGAGCAAGCAGTAATCGAGCTTTCTGACAAAAGCCAATCGATTGTGTATGGGCAGTAACATGGTGTTATACCATACCTTTTGACACATGATCGAGCAGTCGCTAGGTTGTCTGACAGTTGTTATGTCTGGGCTGTTACTTAGCTTCATGACATGAGAGTTATATCATGATTAGTCAGTTATATTGGCTTTATATTTTTATTTTATTGAATGATTCATTTCATTCGACAGGTTACGGATGCATTGCCAGTTGGTACCGCTGAAGATGCTACTAATAGTAAGGACATGGACGAGTTAACTGAGCCGAGAGCGTCCTAGCATGTGTCTGGCCGTATCATCAAGTGTAAATAGGGTATTCTATTATGTAGGATAGTATTGATCAAATAGTCAACTTTAAACAAACGTCGATGAATTAATCCACAACGGGTCTTCAAAGATCTCATTGGTTTCATGTCATGACTTCATCCTTTTCTACAGTGAAGATTATTCCACCACTACGTAAAAATGATCATATTCAACAAGCCAGAGTGATTATCTATATGTTCTTGTTACTGTTTGCCAGGTGGTTATAGTGTCAGAATCATCACGACCTTAATTGTATTATCTAGCAGCTCGTGTGACTCTCTTATTGAAAATTTATCTTAATCCAACAAAAATATATCTGAATCTAACATAACCTAAAAATCAGATTTTCTATTATCACACCTGAATAATTTGATATTCAATTCTGTTCTGCAACTGTTATTGATCACAGAGAACATAAAAAAAAGTTCAAAACATTTGTTTTTTTTTTAGCAAGGACATTTTATATATTTTTTTGCATGCATGCTTATGAGTTGTTTTACCAGCCCTTCAAATATTATTGTTCACTTTCCAGACACCTTCTATGTACCGGTAAAAGGATTTGTGGATTGAAGCCAATAAAAAATTGTCACCAGAAAACTTGGCAGAATGCTGTAATCAAGTTAATGTGGAATATTGATTAGGTGATTGATCGGACCATGGACCTTTAAATTGTAACATCTAGGTATAATTGAACTCTCAAGGATGATGCAGAATGTGATCTTTTTCAATTTTCCTTGCAATAGTGGAAAATTATGTAGATACCTTTGCGATATGTCACTCACAGAACACATATACAAAGTTTAAAACAAAAACGAAAATGGAAAGCTGGGCCTGGGTGAAAGCTTTGATTCGCATCCACAGAGAGGCGCTGATGTCCTCGAAGTTCGTTAGATCACGATCGAGAAGATGGCGGCACGTAGAATGCCACATGAGAGCTTATTAGCTTGTCATGATGATAGATGAAGTCATTTGCACGTCACCTTTTATCTTCATGTTGTCTTTCATGCTTTGATTTTTCTCTAAGTAGAAAAATGCCCTGGTAATCCTCATCAAAAAACCTCTTCGAACGCTGGATATAACCCGGAATACTAGAGGCTCATCAATATTGCAGCCGCCATCGGAAAAATGGCGAAAAATGTAACCTCCATAAAATAAGATAGGTCACAAAAGCAAAAAACTTTCTGCCAGATGAACAAATGGGATTTCGCCCAGAGAAAACAAATCAAACAGTGAGGCTAAGTGACACCATCCTGAAAAGGTCGAACAAATGGGAAGAAACAGAAGAAGTGTTCCTTGAGGATGGTTCGTAACAGCCCAGCCGTCCTACGCCACACCACTTTCCCAGACCTCCGGAGTGAGTGGCGTTTTCTCATATTCACCAATCCACCATCACACAGAGTCGGCGCCCCGCAGCGCAGAACATCAAGTAGGGAAGCCCACACTGACCCTACCCCAGATAGTTCTGGACATTCAAGAGAAAACGGAAGAGACTACATTTATTCATAGTTTTTGTCTTCATTATAAATGAAGACAGTTTCAAAGTCTTTTATGTATAGAAATCTGTATAATATATATATATATATTGTCGGTCCTTTGCAGGGTGATGAGGTTTGATTTCTCTATCCGTTTATGAAGCACCTAAGTTTTCGAAAAAGCAGCCTGAATAAAAATATTGATAATATAACCTTCTACTCAACACTTGTGAAAGTTACCGAAGATGGTCTGATTCTGAATATTTTGATATCTACATTTTGTGGAAAAATTATGATATGAACGTTTAGGCCTGGTTTCTCAAGTCCAGTTCAATGAAGGTTCAACGTTGAACTGCGTTCAAAGATGCACAGTCCAATTTACTTGAACCGGGTTCAACGTTGAACCATCATTGAGAAACCGGGCCTTAGACGTCTACTCCAACTGCCAGAACAAATAGAATATTATGTATTCGATTATTCAATCCGTCAGTAAAGTAAGCACAACTTACGCAGTCAACATAGGCTACTCCATGGCTAGGGGATGGTTTGGTATGGGAAGAAAAACGAAATCAATACACAGAATTCAGCACGCCACATCCGGAACTGCTGTCATGATGTGATCCGCAGGTTTTTGGAAAGGCGTTTGCTGATGGGGAAAACTCCCAAGAGTGTGTAAACACTGGAGTTATACGTAAATCAAGTAATCCTACGTAATCGCGATCTAATTCCCTCACATCAGTTGAAGAAACAAATGATATTCGTTCTTGCAATAATTGTACTTCATATTGACAGAACCGCATCGAGAACTTTATTTTGTTAAAAAAAAAACAAGATACTTTCTTCGTCAAATGAAGAGACAGTCATCAATGGACCTGATACTGACAGATCGCTGATAGTTTCGTTATGGACCAATGCAATTCAGTCATGGCAAAGTATCTTTACGATTTGGAATTGACTTGCCATTTTACAATCGATACTTTGTTCAATCATGTGAAAAATCTACCTGTATCCTCGTCCCACTTACCTAATAAATTGATAAAGACTTGACCCCTGAGGCAGGTAAATTTAAAAAACACACAAACATTCCGAAGTGTTAATTGCACACTTGAAGAACCATGCTCATTTATATAATAAGACAGTTGTCAAAAAATAATCATATCTGTCATCATATAGAAACACTCATCATACGTAAAGTTTTAATTAATATGCAGATGAGAAGACAAGCCTATGATTATACGTGCGATTATTTTTCCAAGGCGCGGTAGTATTTTCCAAACTCGCGTAGTAACCGTTAGTACAAGCTATGGGCAAAATTATTACCAGCGAAACCCAACCCATCACAAAAACTGCTTATGGTCAGTTCCTTTCAAATGGCATCTTATTCATTATCTGGCCATATAAATAATAGCTTGTCGACATAACTTAAGCTTTTAATACCTAGCCCGTTTCTTACTGGGTCCCCTCGAACTATTATTGTCCTGGTAATGGGATTAAAGTGTTTGGCGGACCTGTTTGTGCACCTTGATCTGCAAAATTGGAAAGCAGATGTTCGGTAAAAAACAGATTTGGAGTACACAAAAGCTCGTAAATAGGGTATTTTTACAGAATAGTATTAATCAAATATTTGAATTAATTAATCAACAACTGGCCTTCACAGATCCTAGTTGTATCATCTCATGACTTCATCCTTTTATGCATTGAAAAATATTTCAAGTGTCTTGAGGGACCATGACTTTTAACTGTTTTTAAATGTTCTCGCCAAGACGGGGACTTTCTGATTTCTGCTTTTGTTTTGAGTTTTTCAATTATTGTTTGTAATTTACTAACCGATCTGAATCCAATACCACATTTGAGTTATTTTGCCGCATTGATATATTAGAATTATTATTATTGCAGTTTTGGTTTGTAAAAATGGTACCACTTTTTAAAACTATCTGATCTCCAACCGATATCGTCGTATAATATTCTTTCATCCATTTCAATTCTGGTCTGGTAATTTTGTTTTTTTGCATTTTACGCTACTCAATAGCCGTAATCGGAAATGCTAAGATAAATAAATAGTGCAGAAAATTTCGCAAACTCCAATGAAATCTAACCCTGACCAATATGTCGAGTCAGAGAAGATTTCAGTATAAACGGTGTCTCAAAACATTGAGCAATATCTTATGGAGATGATTCATGGATCAGTACGTGTACAAGTGATAATCATAAGATCAAACGAGCTTACCTTAAGTGATGTTCGATATAGATCATATTTCGGCCTCGTCTTATAAATAAGTCGATCACTATTTTTGAGTCTATAAACCATTTCAATTTCCATTTTGTCGTTCACTAACAATGAACAATGGGTGTTGGAGATCCGTAAGAAGCTCCATAATCAAACTGTCTCCGTCATTAAATTCTAAAGAGTATGTGAAGTTTACCTCTCTATGTAAATACATCTTTGACACTATATCGCAATTGTTAATTTCAAGTATTAAATCACCCTTTGCATAATGAAATGAGGTTTCCATCATGAAATTTCATGATATAGCCTAGTTTACACCAAAACTTGGTTTGCGGACCAAGTACTTAATTTGAACTATATCAGAACCAAACATTTGGTTCGAATGTTGTGAACAGTTGCGGACTAAGCTGGTCCGCTCTTAGTTTGGTTTTCGCCAGCAGGTGTACCGAACTAAATTTGGTTCGATCTCGATCAAAATTATGAGGTTATGTTGATTGTGATTATTGTGAATTGTGTTGTGATGTTGTAGGTTCTGAGTTTCTAAGGCAATCTGAGCGTACTTACTTATGTTTTTTTTTGTTTACGAATTGTGTTGATAAATAATTATTTCGACTTGTTTTCGACATTTGACGAATTGCGCGCGTACTCAACGCATTGCAGGACGGTGTAAACGGGCGAGAAGCGAGCATTGGTCCTACCGTACTATCTCCACTCATTTGGTCCTATCGGACCAAACCAAACGAGTTATCGGTGTTAACCAGGCTGAATGTAAAAAAAATTATTAACCTAGATAAATACATATTTGACAATATATCGCACAGCACAAGTCAATTAGGTAAATGTAGATGTGTTACAAGTGTTTTTTAAACACCTTACTGCCGAACTTGTGAATTCCCATCACTAAACCACCCTAGGCATAGTGGAATGACATTCTCATCATTCAGTTCTAATTCTAGTGGATGTAAAATTTCACCACCCTATAGTCAAATACATCTTAAATACAATAGGTACTACCGAACTTCTTAATCCCTATCATCAAGTCACCTTAGATAAAATGAATGATGTTTTCATCATTAGGTTCTAAGCATATAGTGGATATAATATTTACCACTCTGGGCAAATACATCTTGAACACTATACTACCGAACCTGTGAATTTCTATCATTTAACCGCCCTAGACATAGGTAATGAGATGATGTTTTTATCATTAGGTTCTGAGCATAGTTTATGTAAAGTTTATACCACCCTAGGCAAATAAATCTTGAACACTATACCAACGAACTTGTGAATCCCTATCATTATGGCACCCAATAGAGAAAAATAAATGATGTTTTTATCATTAGGTTGTAAGCATAGTGGATGTAATATTCACCACCCTAGGCAAATACATCTTAGACACTATACTAGCGAACTTGTAAATTTCTATCACTAACTCACCCTAGACATACGTAATGAAATGATGTTTTTATCATTAGGTTCTTTAAGCATAGTGGATGTAAAGTTTGCCACGCTAGGCGAATACATCTTCAACACTATACCTACTATTGCTCAAGTGAATGTTTATCATCAAACCACCTAGCAATAACGAAATGATGAATCCGTCATTGAATTTTATATTGGATATAGAAAAGGTAAATATCTTTGTCACGATATCGCACAACACCAGTGAATTTTTATCATAAGACCACCCTACGCATAATGAAATGATGTTCCCATATTTAAATCTATAGTGGATGTGGAATAAAAATACATGGTTGATAATTTATTGCACAAATGAATTTTTATCATAAGACCACATAATGGAATGATGTTCCCGTCATTGAATCTCCAGTGTGTTCCCGGATCGACGCATGTATAGGTAAAAAAGACAAAAAAAAATCGAAATGAATGTCATCTTCTGGGGTCCAGCGCTGCTTGGATAGAGACTAATTTCTTGACCGCTGCATCAAAAAAATCTTAAGATACGGACGTCGACCGGGCAGACAGATTATAATTACAGCACATTCTGTGTTGAAAGGAAGAGTAATCATTTCTTTTGTACACCTGGAATAATACTCGTAAACAGGCACATAGATCTTGGACTCGCATAGGTAAAAAGCACTTTTAATAACAAAACTATGAACATAATTCTTAAGAAACGCAGACGCAGTTGCTCCAACCAAATCACACCGGCCGGCCGTTACTGCTAACGTCACAAATGAAGTGTATTAGGCTAGACCATTACGAGAATAGGATCTTATCACTTACCAAAAACGAGAGTGTCAAGCCGGACTGTTATCAGAACCCTTGATCCTCTGAATGACATTCTATACCGATAAATGATACGATTGAATAAGTCCAGAGGTAGAAATATCCCAAGCGAGACTAAAGATATACAGCTGAGCTTCCACAGAAATAGGCTCATTATCTATCGTAGACTGTATACCGACACTAATGCCAAAGTCTATATATTCCAATATATAGACTTTGCTAATGCTATCAATACAACTGGACTACTCAGATGCACAGGGAGACTGCAACTTTATGAGGCTTAACCATTAGAGGAATATGCTCTTGATCGTTTGGATAGTAACTCAGTCACATGTATGTCAATTCAGATTATGGTAGTGTAATTGTGTTAATTCAGAACTAGTGCTATCCAGTGCCGGCTGGTTTTCGCTACCAAAAGGCAACCACATGATAAAAAGCCCTTCCCAAAAGTTTGATCTCAATTTTTTGTCGCCATCAAAAATGACGGGTTCAACACAAATTATTGAAAACAATGATCACACAAAAATACGAATGTTGAACATTGTCAATAGTATTGATCAGTGATGTTCAATGACTCATATGTTACACTAAGATGACATCTAATATATCTTCAAGCAAGACTTAAAATTGAACGTGGTAAACGAACTAGAGTCTGGAAAAACTGGCAAATCTTTGATAAATATGGAGCTGTACCTTTGAAAAGATCATGGTATCTATCCACTTATCACTTGGATAATAATCACTAAAGTGAACGCTAGTACCGCGAATGGATACTTATCTTTTGTGAAACCTCCACAAGAACAAAATGTTAAAACCATAGATTTTAGACCACTTCAGCAGCTCCAGATCAATATCTAGACATCGAATACGTTACCAAAAATTTGAAATGAAGTTCACTGAAATATTCATTGCAACATTGATATGGACAATCACGTAGGTCAAACCATAATATTCATGAGAACTAAATTACCAGCGCATATTTTCGGAAGCATTCGACTGAGTTTCAATCGTTTTTGGATGTTTATCTACCGCCAAAAACATCCTTTTGTCAAGGCCTTTTCATATGCCATATGTTTCGACTTCAAACCGGAATGAACTTGCCGTCTTGTTCGGGAACAATAAGAAAGTTCTGAATACGTACAATAAGAGCAAAATTGCTTTCAGTATCGCACTTTGTGCTGTTTGGAATGAAAGTTTGGTTTGACATATTATATTCGAAATAGCGTTCTGTTGAAAGTAAACCGGAATTCCGTTTTTCCTACAAAACAAAGTTAACGCGGATCAAATTGACTTCGAGTCACCATTATCGAGTGAGATTCTATACAGAATGTTAGCTGATGCTCAAATAGTAGGAGATCCGAATGGGAGACGACCAATGATCTAATTAGATCATCTAATTAGATCATTGGAGACGACCTTCACCCATCTTATTCTATGAGAAGTATTTAATATCAAATTTGATATGAAGAGAAATATATTTTAGGGTGGTTGCCTAAAAAATTCTGGTCCAGTCTATGATTAATAAAAAGTACGAGAATGTTTTATTTTTATTTCTATTGTAAAAATCAGATACCAAATGAGAGTTTGGAGTCCACAGAATATGCAAAGGATAGGTTGATTAGTATTTTTTGGTTTTAACTATTATGTTGTACTATGTGAGTGGATAGTACCAATTTGCACCCATCTGTTAATTCAATAAATCATATATGAAATTGAAGTCAATCTCGTCACGAAGGCGATGGTTCAAGGTTGCCTGAGAAAAATCGGCCATGGGTCACGGTTGTCGGGCTTTGAAAAATGACAGTTTCAATTTGGAGAATATGGGCACCAGAGATTGCACATGAAATTGAAAAGCATCATTTCGAAGCAACTAGCATCAGACTTCAAATCGAAATAATATAATAACACGATAAATTATACAGGGTGCGCCAAGGTGTGTGGCCTACTAAAATATCTCGAGAAATAAATATTTACCTGGCAACCTGATAGTTATGATCAACAAATACTAGGCACCGTCTATCGTTTGCTGATTTTTTCAATAAACGTGTGGGTGGAGGGTTAAAATAAAACCTATTGTTGTACTTTTGATTATTCATAGACTGGACCAAAATTTTTTAGGCAACCACCCAATACACTTTCTGACATATCAAATTTGTTATAAAATACTTTTCATCAAATAAACAGATTGGTGAAGATCGTCTCCTATTCGGATTATTATTTCAAAACGTCAGAAACAATTGATCATAATACCTCAAGGTACTTACAGTGACAACGATATTGTCAAGATACAACAATAGAATATAATTTTGACGGTTACTTTTTGATGTACTTGTGATGTTTTATTGATTAATTGGCTTTTCTCGAAATATCTGCATTTTTATTTAGTTTTTTAGTACGGATGATGTATTTATTTGCCCTCAAATACCTCTGTTGACTTGAGCGGAAAATATATTTCAGTTAAGTCCAGTTGAGCTTGTGTCCAAATCCTTCACTGTCAGCTCGAAGAACTCGTCCTCGATTGTAAGCAGGAAAACGTTCCGATACACATATCTTCGTCAAACACGATATTAAAGCCTGGTTTCTCAACGATGGTTCAACGTTGAACTGGGTTCAAAGATGCACAGTCCCATGTACTTGAACTGGGTTAGAGAAACGAACCTAAAACAGGTATGTCATTCAGAAATCTGCGTAAGTATAATCTGACATGCGAAGGATCAAAAAAGAGAACGGCGATCTAATTTAAAACAGTCTCTTACTATCTTACTTGAGTTGAACTTATTTGAAAACAAAATAAGAAGTCATTTATACCATTTTTTATTTTTAACAGAAAAGCGTTCTTCTCGACCAGTTTCAGTATCTAAAATTAAAAAGCTTGTCGGAACACTTCTTAGATCATAAAATGTTTGGTAATCTTGAGAGATGTACAAAAAAGGTCCAAATCATTTTATGTCAGATTAAAACGTTTTAGACAAGAATTCGAATACCAGTTTTATAACCACCACTAAATGTATAAGTTTTTCAAAAATGACTCATCAACATATACTTTACAAGTGCATATTGTTATTATAGTGTCTATGATTATAAATCTACACCTAGAATGATACTTCTGTTATGATAGAACCTTAGAATCATAATTTTTTTAATCTATTATTTCAATTACGAATTACGATGAAAGAAATAACTTGAATGATGTATGTGAGTAATGTAAGTACACAACGCAAAGAAGATTTCACTCGGACAAAACAATATAATCCGCTTATGTCTAAAACCTATAGTTTACCAATAATTTTATTCATCGATTTCCACAGTCAATAAATTGTTATTGAATGGACAGTGACAATGATTTAGTCTTTATTGATGGTTAATTCTTCAAGGCATGAATAAAACACTAAGTATATTGAAGCTTTCACCAAGGTTTCAAAAGAAACAACCAATAAAATGAATTCAATGTGAATGGACAAATCAATTATTCCATTCCTAATGACCGATTGAGTGCAGCATTGAAAAAACTGCCCACCCAGACATTCCTTTTTAAAAGCGACTTCGACGTATCTTTCAATGGCTCTCAACAATATGTTGAAAATCGCTTTGGGAGGCCACAAAGACTTTCTCGAAAGTCATTCTTATCACGCCGCTTGCGGGGACTTTTAATAATTCACAGAATTTATGGTACGTTGCTATTAAATAAAAGACGGTCTAGGTCTCGCTCAGAATGCGAATTCGAAACAAAGGAAATTCGTGCGACCTGATGCATTGTTACTGTTGTCTCCGGCTTGGCATGCAGTAAAATATCCAACAACAAAAAATTCCTCTTTAGATTGTATGTATGCTTTCGAAACTAAAGAAATGTTAATGTTATGGAGTAACATTATATGCCTAGAAAGTATTTTTGCCGTCTACCTTTTAGTGGACTATAATTTTGAACACTGGAATTTACGCTCGTTTCTAGTGAAAATAATTTTAACAGCGTTCAATTTGTAGAAAATAAAATGATTAGGCCTCTTGTTGGTTGTTTAGTTTTTGACTTGTTCTTTTTACCGCTAGTGTTGTATTATTTGGGTTCCTTGATTTGATTTGTATACTCACACCACGGCCAGTTTATTTTTGTTTCTTCACGTAAGCCGTTACACCCAAATTTGTAGTAGCTTCGATTAGTGAATGTATTCCAATTCTCAGCGATACCATCTTATTAGTGAATTTTTAACGGTGTTGTTATCTTAGTAGCAGTAGTTTTATTAAACTTGTGTACACTTTTTGTTTGCACCCAATTTCAGAGGTGTGTTAGGACGTGTATGCGGTTTTATGAAATTATCTTGCTCAGATCCACGGTGTAAGATATAGTCAGAACCTAGAAATATATAAAATGGCTCGCTCAATGAGTCGATAGGGATGAATGAATCATTTTTGTTGAGTCTCTCGCAACCGCCACTGCTACCAAGTATGAGTCATCGATTTGAAAAGGAAAACTGATCCAAACCAACTTTTTTATAATATGTTTTTTTTTATATTTTCAACTATTCCGATATTGATCGGAATCGTACAAAAAAAATTATTGGGCTGTCATCATGCAAAACAGGTGATTTCATTGCATTTTCCAAAAAGTATCTTAATTATTTTTACCGTAACTCATGCAGTTCAAAGGTGACTTATTCACTTTGGCTAAAGATTTCCATAATATATTATGCTGCACATAATTCATAGTTTTCAGGGTTTCAATATCCCTATGATCATCATTAGACCTTATTAAAATGATATTATGTCAGTGGAGGTACTAAGCCACCTGCTTTATCATTTACCATAACATAACTTGTTAAAAAAACATGAACAGATGTTTCGCAACTTTATTTCTTGTCGCGACTAAAACCAAAGTTTTTTATGATCAACAACAAAAAATAATTACATTGGAATACTACTGTTGGTGACCAAGAGCCCGCACCAGACAACTTACCACCCGGAGTAGTTGAAAAGGTTATTCACACAATTCCGAATATTGTATTGGCAGTACTGAACGGATCACTGCAAGAACAACTATATCTCCAGATAGATGAAAAACACCAAGAATCCATTTTTTATTAAATAGGGGGAAATCCGCGGTGAAAAACTCATCATTGCGACCAATCTGAATCTGCCTCCTGGACACTTGCAAATGTGAACTCTGTTTTAAGCTACGATGAGATCCAGGCCAGAACAAGAAGTTGATGACAATGGCGCAGCGGTCAGCGGTCTACCGGAAGATCAATGTTGGTTTGTCAAAACCGGAAGCCAGACGTCGTAGGAGCCGAAAAGCAGATGACGTGTGGAGTATCGTATTCTGTACGACGGGGTACTTGAGGAAGACGATTTGCTATGCGGATGATTTGGCCGTCCTAGTAAGAGCAAAGGATGCGAATTTTCTGTCCCTTGGAGTTAACGAACTTGCTCCAGAGAACGCACACGCAATCATGATCTTGAAACGTAGGAAATTAATATAGCTTGCGAGATAAAAGAGATTACCATGATTCCTAGCAAATCTAAAGTACCTGGCGATAGAACCAAGTACCATCAAAGCTTTAAATGACCATTTCAACGGAGTAATAAAAAGAGCAGAACAAAGAATTACATTGTTGGTCGGTTGCCAGCTAATGTCCAACCTGTGAGGTCCTCGAAAATGAAAAATAAAGGAGCACTAGAATGACATGAGGTCATGAATGGTGGAAAATATAAAGACAAAATGGCAATTGAGAGTTGCTTGCTAGGGAAAATAGTATAAGAAGGCTCAATTTAACACGAGGCTTATTCCGAGAGTAAAATCATGAGTGGAGTGCAAACACCAAAACATAGACAGAAGTACTGACGCACACAACAAGGCTCTTTTCATACTTATCTAAACTATGGAAGCAGCTGTCAACGAGGAATGCATCTATTGCCAAGAAGGTGGCATCCCACAATACAATGTCTACCACTGTAAAATATGGAAATGTTATGACAAGATAGATACTTACCTGAAACTTGGAATCCAACTAAATCCTAACAACCTGACCGAACATTTCATGGAGCTGGAAAAAGTCATCCATGCTCTAAGAGATCCGATATTATACTTAGGGGCTGGTTATCAATTGAGTTAACCCCTGGGATAACGCAATAACCTTAGGATAACCTTAAAATGTTTGACATTTGTCCATTTGGCAGGGGCTTAGTTGACCCAGTGACAGCCAACCCATGTGTTGACTCTCTATTGATAGACAGCTGCTCAGTGACATAGAAAATGCAACACTGTTGGAAGTGCTTCAATAATCATTGTAATTTGACAACATGTTGACCTATCACTAAGTAGTTGGTGATTAGAATTTGAGCCCGAAACGTCAAGTAAAAACTGAGATATCCTATACCTTGATAATAATAATGTGTTCATGCTCCTCTGTTTGCTTCTACTCGTGGAGTCGTTGAGGCATCGATTCGATAAAGAGGATGATGTCTTCTTGGTGTAGGGTATCCCAGGACACCTGAATCTTGTTGCGTAGAGCTTCCAGTGTTTGCGGGAGATGTGATAAATTATGCAGCCTGTTTTTCATAAATCCCAGACATGTTCTATTGAAGAAAGAAGGTCTGGAGATCGAAGGGGGCAGGGAATAAGATTTATACCGGAAGTTCCAAAAAAGTTTACCGGTACACGGGCTACATGTGGTCTTGCATTGTCCTGCTGCAAAACTGGATTTGCTAGTGTTTTGAGGAAGGGCAGTGAGTGTGGTTTTACCACCTCGCTGATGTATCGTTGAGCGGTCAAGTCCCCTCGAATGAATCCTAAACGAGACCTGCAGCCGTGAAAAATGGCACCCTATACCATAACACCAACGGTGCGGTGAACATGTACAAGCATACGACTGCATAGACCTAATGAGACCCTCCTTGCTTGGTCAGTGAGCACCTCGTGAATCTGTTGTTAACAGTCCTGGACCAAAACTTTATCCAATCTATGAACAACAACAAAACAATTTTAGTCATTTGACATGTATATTACATCTTTAAATAATTGGTTGTCCGTGTGTTTTTAGCAGTAAGCTCTAGTGAAATTGAGTCCAGATTTATTCTTTATAAACCTAATTTAATAAGTCTAATTATTCCCCAACAGACGAAACCCGGGTCACCCAATATAAAACGTACCGATTCCAAAACTATGGAGTTTATTTCCCTCATCGATGTCTCATGAAGGGTAAAAACTAGCGGCAGATCATACAAGCCTTTATGAGACGAATTATGAAACAGAATAAACAAGACTGAAATGACTGACACGACCGTTCCTGTATTCGTGAAGTTAATTTTGGAGACGGTACAATATTACAAGGGTGAAATACAGAAGGGGAGTTTATGTCGGTCGATTCATCTAGAGGTGCGTCAACCCGACACTACCTGTCGCTTACCTGGGTGTCTAAAGCGTTCTTCTTCAAAAGAAAACATACAAAGTGGCAAATGCATTTAAAAAACTTTGTCTATAAAATATTGAGGTTCAACATTTCACTACAAACTAGTGGCGACATTTTGTCAATTTATCCTGTTCAAAAAAGGGGGTCACTTCCAATGAAGTACTATCTGAACATTTTCATATCCAATCTGCTAGATATCTTTAAGCTGGAGCATAGCATAATATGCTCCCATAAATTTCTATAGACTGAAAATCGACTGAATCTCGATTCCCTGTTGCTGTTAACCATAACGAAAAGCTACCAACTGAAGCGAACAGGGCACAACGACTATGGCCACATTTCTCCATGTAACATCTCGGTAGCAACGACTAAAATTGCTCTGGAACCAGTAATAATGGTCTTCGTATGCAGTAGTCCTATGTCATTCAGTCGATCTTAATGATTTCAAATGTCTTGCCAATGGTCCGGTACAGTTTATTGTCGGATTGTATCAAGCATTGCTGTTGTGGAGAGGTTGATGCCAATAGAATACTGAAGAGTGCACCTTTACTCTAGAATGTTTTTATTATTTATTTATAATGATCTGTCAGAGAATACAGGGTTGCAGAAAGCCCGTATATCTATTGCGTAGAAATATTTTCGATTACTGCTTGCATTTTATTACCTCGTTTAACTTTTCATACTCAGTTAATACACTCTTCAATGTTTGAACTTTCGAGAACAAGAATAATCACGATACGGAAACTCACAAAAGAATAATCTAGACTAATTTATTTACCCCGCTCCATTCTTGTTTGAGCTCTACTATATCCTCAAAGCAAAATCGTTTTTCGAAGTAAGAACCACACACGAAGGGGCTTAGATTCATTCAAGTGTACCGATCAGTTGAATTCTGGGATAGCAAACAGACACAGCCTTATTCGGAAAAACCAGTTAATCGAGACGAAATTAAAGGTGCCGTTCATGCTTGAATTATTGCTAAGATCCGCTGAGGCTTCGGACTAAACCATTTAGATTATGATCGGGCTTAAGCTTTGTAATTATTCACTAACTAGTTTTTGAAATTTTTTTGGGGTATTGGATCTCGAGAATAAGTTGAATCGAGCAAAATACCAAGAACGGGCTTTTGCCTGTTGAGGAAATTAAAAGATCCCTACTTCTGGATTATTTTTCGTATGCATATATCCATCTTAATACTACGTAACAACTAACAGATCTGCGTAACAGAACGAATACATTTAAATAATGTATTCATAGAAAGCCCCTCAAGATATTCAAACTCATAATTTCAAATACCTCATTCCAAGTCTACATCTAGCCTATATTTTAAAATTTCCGAACATTTTTATTTCGAGGGGGCATTTCGAATTCTTTGCGGTTTTGACGGTATAACAATAATTACATCACATCGCTTTTTACTTATTCACCTTTCCGTTGTAAGTCCGGAGAAGTTGAGTCACGCTATCAACTCAAAACCCAGAACTTTTAGCTGACTCAACTGAGCACAACATCGTGCATAGATTATATAGTGGTTTTTAATGAGCCGTGAAGTTACTTATTGAAGATTTCATGTTTGTACTGTCTGAGAAATGATAAGAACAGCCTGTTGGTCTATTTGGAACATGCAATATACAAAATGTTTCCGTGTATCATGATATGACGAGTTCCCACATTTCTTTATCGCTGCAATAAGCAAACAAAAAAACATACAGGGTGGTGCAACCAAGATGGGGTGGACGATTGTGGGTAAATGGTGAGAGATTTGGATAATTTTTTGTTTGTTTATCATAGTTAGTCGAAAAGGCTATGTTTTAAAAATATAGCCATAGTACAGGGTGTCCCAAAAAGTCTATGGCAAACCAAACTGGTTTTTTTTGAATGGAACACCCTGTATATTAATTGATATTCCAATTTTTTCTTCAATTTTGAACAAAAATTTTGATACAACTAATGTCATTAAATTCAACCGTTATCGAGATATCGCGTTTTAAAAATGGCATTTTTGCAACTTTAACATGCAATTCAAGTTAGATTAAAATGGTTTGCACTTTCCTGTCTTCTTTTCAAGAGCTCTTCTGTCATTTGGATAGAAGGTAACGTCAACTGTCAACTTTTTTCGGCACATTTTGACATTTTTTGACAAGAATGAATTTAATCTCCTTGAATAGCTCTTGAAAAGTTAAGATAGGAATGTGCAATCCAATTTTCTCTAACTTGAATAGTTTGAGTTTTATAGCATGTCAAAGTTGCAAAAATGCCATTTTTAAAACGCGATATCTCGATAACGGTTGAATTTAGGAACATTAGTTGTATTACAATTTTTGTTCCAAATTGAAGAAAGAATTGCTATATCAATTAATATACAGGGTGTTCCATTTAAAAAAATACAAGTTTGGTTTGCCATAGACTTTTTGGGACACCCTGTACTATGGCGATATTTTTAAAACATAGCCTTTTCGACTAACTATGATAAACAAAAAAAAAATTATCCAAATCTCTCACCATTTTCCCACAATCGTCCACCCCATCATGGTTGCACCACCCTGTATACATGAGTCGTAATTTTTATGCTGTGCTATTTGCCGTTCATTCTTCATGGTCAAAATAATGACTCTGACTTCAAATGACCCACTGACGTTATTGATTGACGAAGGTCCAATAGGCAACAGGTTTTTTTGCGAATGCTTCAACCAGATAAACAGTTCTTTAGAATTGTACATACTGTTGATGGTGAAAGTGGATGTCACTCACGTTTGAAAATACCGATCTTTTGTTAAACTGAAGACTAATCTATGCAAGAGTACCTATATGAATCATAAATACAGGGTGTCCGGAAATTACGCGTCAGGATTTTGGTGGGCGATTCTACATGAAAAATTAATGCAACAAAGTTCAAAAATTTTTTCAAAGTACGAATTTTTAATTATTTAAGGTACGGTTAATGTTTAAAGTCGTTTTTCTCGGAAACCGTTAATTCTACGATGATGCAACACGAGCACCTTTTTAAAAAATATTTTGATGCTCTTTACTAATTTGACATCCAAATTTATAAAAAGATTAAAACAAAAAAGTTTTAAGTAATTTTCCTAAGGTGAAGGACAGCTTCAGCCTTTTGTCATTGACGACTAGCGTCAAATTAATAGGGTGAATACAAAGAAACACTAGTGACATGCATGCAAAATTTGGCGAAAATCATTACACTAGAAAAAAAGTTATTAAAAAAAATAAGAAAAAAAAAAATATTTTTTAACACCCTGTATCTTCCTTAGTTTTGAGTTTTTGAAAAAATTGTATAGAAGTTTGTTGCATTCATTTTTCATGTAGAATCGCCCACTTAAATCCTGACGCGTAATTTCCGGACACCCTGTATATACTGAAACCAATATAAGTGTATTTACTTTTCCTAGATAATGAATGATTGAAATCATCTGGTAGTATGGAAAGTCTAGTGCGGCCACACACTATTATAATTATGCGCAAAAAATGACAACCATAATAAACCTTCGTTTATCTAATGGATCATTGCACCGACAGCTCATCAAACTTCTGATCCGCCTTTCCTTGAACGTAATCCGTGTCAGCGGCAGCATTAAACTCTTATAGGAAATACGTAACTCAAGCTCACCCAAACTAACCCAAGCTTCGCAATGTTCAGATATACATGGTTCTGCAACAATCATCTAAGCAAGCACGCCTAGAGTACAAAATCGGCATTGCATGCTGTGGTTCAACTCTAAGGACTACAAACTACAACGAGGTCGCCTTGACCCTGTTCTTCGATGTGGAACGAGCATTTGATGAGGCAAAAACGGACGTCACTTGCAAGGCTTTCAAAGCCAAAGGAGCCTTCCGGTTGAGTTGGGTTCCCCTCAAGGCAGCTACCTCTCACCCAGGCTCTGGTGTCTGATAATGGACAGTCTTCTGACTGGGAATTGTGGGGCTTTTATGCGAAGGCCTGATCCTTGTAAGAGACAAAAATCTGGTCATCATCTGTGAGCGCATGAGAACAGGGTCTTACATCTTGGTGGTATGGTGCAAAAAGACGGACCTATCACTGAATCCCATAAAAATATAGCTTCACAGATAGGAGGAATCTCAAGAAGTTTGAGCCACTCACTCCATACAAGACACCGCTGGCACAGAAACAAAAAATCAAGTACCTTGGGGTGACTGTTAACCTGAAAAACCTCATGTTGAAATAATAGTTGAAAAGGGCACAGTCACAACGTGCCTGCTGCGAAGAGTGGTGGTGACAGTGAGGTCTAAAACCACATGGCGTTCACAGCTCGGTTCACAGGCTTCATCATTTCATGACCTTACCGAGGATCTTATACGAATCAGTGAGCTGGTGGCCGGTGGCCAAGAAAACTACTAACCAGACTACAAACGATGGTCTGTCTGAGAATGCAATGAGGACCACTCCTCGTGTTGCAATGAACATTTTCCTGGCGTTGTACTCTGGTTAAAAAAGGAAGCAATGGCATACGTAAGTATGACTGCTCATGGAGCATAGATGGACAAAGGCATAGAGGTAGATCATGACCTATTGTGAGACGAGAGGTGATGTTACTGTCGGCGGGACTCACACCCAGGTGACCCAGGGATAGAAAACTTAGACCTTGTAGATATTTTGGGCGAGAGTAAGAGAATCTGGGACATATGACCATATGAGCATCCTCGAAAACGAACGGGCGGACGAGCTAGCCAGACTTCATCAACCCTGGGTCCGAATAAACGTTTGATCTCCAAGAGCCCGAAAGAACGAGCCTGACAGAAAATAGTCGAGAACCGGAGCAATAACACGACATGTAGGTAAGCCACACGGATGAAAACATAACCCGCCAAACCAAGAACTGCCCAGTTGATGAACAAGACAGAGAAGTCTCTCAGCATCATCGTATGCATTCACTCGGAATATGCGAATCACCTGTATGTCCAAACTGTAGATGGGCGGTGGAAAACCCCTATCATATACTGGGAGTTGCCTGAGAAGGAAGGTCCTAGGAGCGGTGACCATTTCTCGAAAGGAGTTGGGAGATCTGAGCAGGTATGGCCTTCACCACCTTACAATGGTAACAGGAACGGACGAGAAAAAGTTAGGGTTGGTAACGCAGAGTTGACGAAAAAAAGTGTATTTTTTCTGTGAGTTCTGTCGTGTGGTCCCTCAAGAGTTTGTATCCCTGACTGAGCAGGGTTTTGAAATTATTGTCATAGTCCTCTTCTGGGACAAGGATGTATTGGTTCGGTTTGCTTGTAAATAAGCACATGCTGAACAGAAGTGCTTCAAGAAAAGTATTGACATTTCTTTTGACTTTTAGTTTGTTGCAGTATTTTGGAGGAGAACCCTGTGACCACTTGTCATATTTGTAGATCAACTGAATCAATAACTCGATATATATCACTGGAGAAAATGAGACGACTTACTATTACCAAATGGTAAAAGTTTTGTCATCTCAGAAGTTCACATCTGAAAAAAGTGGAGTTCCTTCTGTTCGCTTTACCAAAAGCTGCTCATTGGTTGGCAATCATAATATTAACATTGGCGATCTTAATTCTAGAGCCACTGGGAACTTTTAAACCTTATTAGTTGCTACAATATTTTGCTCTGTTGTTCCCTCAGACATCTCTGATACCAAGGTAATACTCACCTGAAAGATGTCCCCAAAAATCTCCACGAGAAGATGCCTTGCGATGCTTTTGATCCGGAAATTATCGGTTTATGTGGTCAATTCGAGTTTTACCTGACAAAGCGCGCTCAAATAGTGGGACTATCATATTCTTCTTCCAAATAACGTCATGTGACTTGTGTTGGCTACATACTGGATCCAATAATATCAATATCCCTCATTTACCTGGAATAGGGTTAACTCTGTTGATCTAAAGAACATCATGATCTGATATTACAAAGGTCAGCACGTGGTTCCAAGCCAATCGTTCAGTCTTGGAGGCCAGCAAAACTTATCCGATGGAACTTGAGTGCTCTGCTGACTAGCACTTCTTCGGATCACATTACCATTCGTAGCAGAGTACTCGGGAATTATAATTGACAATCAATTGACGTCAAGTTTCTTAAGCATATCCAATAAGACTGTTCCTGAGTGTTCTCAGACTACTTTGGTGTCGAAGGAGTTGGGACCTGGCTTGCCAAGTCAATGTACTTCTTATGTAGTCGCATTTGCGATACGGAATTGTGCTTTGAAGGAACAGTACACAAACTTAGACTCATTTAGAAAAACTTTCTAGAGAGCAGAACTCTAACGTTCACTCCACTTTTCATCTTTAAGTGCACTAGCACCATATCAGGGGAGTATCTCTGTGAAAAGGCTCAATTGGCCGAATTTTTCAACCGTGGAGTCAATCCCTTGTTTTATTCTTTGGATATCCGAGTTATCCCTGTCAACCAAACATTGATAACTGTTGAGTGTTTTTGGAGTATGTATTATGATAAGTAATTCAGCTTTGACAATTACATTTTGATTTTACACTGAAACAATTTCTCATTTCATTTTTGATAACATTGATGTAACACGAGACTTTCAGGGTCAACAAACCAAATTCGAGTCCTTGTGAAAAATTGAATTCTTTGAATTGCGTTAAATAGTTCAATTAATTCTGCAATGAAAGCGAATTATTATTTGACCATTTGGAGCTGAATTTTCAAATCTTTTGACAGTGATACTAAGATTTAAATCAAATAATCAAATCAATAAAGAATCAAAGGGGAAAGCACAATAGTAAAGTAATTAAAAAGAGAAACTGGGCATAAGTTCTCAACAAATGAATTCACAATTTCATAATTACTAATTTATTTGGTACAAAGTGTGTTAAGCATGGAAGTATCCATTCAAATTCAAATGGACTATTTGAATATTTTGAGCTTAGTGGCACACCCTTGTAGACAATAATTTTGTTTTATACCAAAAAAAAATCTACAAAATACAGCTGTTTATTGTGGCGTTGAACAATAAAAACCGCCATTGTATTCCCACCTCGATCACTTCGAACATTTTAAATGTTTATCCCTCCGTTTTATCCGAGTCTAATCTATTTAGCACGGAAACTGCAGAGAACTGGTTCCAATATTATTAATGAATTGTACTATTATGCGGGACGGTTAATCTTCCTGTCTCTCGTGACCAGACCAATGTTGAAATAGGACCGATTCCGCTGGGATTTGTTTACTTGGAAAACAAGTCCAACGCAGATTATCTTATATTATGTCCCTGGAGCTTTATTGCATGAGCTAAGTTTATGAAGCTGAATTATTGTGTATCTTTGTACATACGTTGAATAAGTAGAGAGATTAGACCGAGCAGGTGGATGAAATGACAGTATTCTGATGATTTTTACCTATTTTAATTTGATTTTGTAATTATTATTTTTTGCAATCAAAGAAATGATCATTAGAATTTACATTTTTTTGAATTTATTTCTACTTCAGAAAGTAAGTGACTAACTTAGTTCATTTCCAATCTTGGTTATTGAATCTGACAAATTTGTAGCACTCTTTATAAAACGCCTTGACAACTCAAAGAGAACAACCTTCACGCTCCGCCGCCTCTAAAAGTATAAGGAAAGGCCTGACTTTATTATTGATTCTTCGTTTGTGTCCCTTCGTAAACATGATTTACTTACATGAAAGTATGTGTAAAAATAGGATTTTCTTATAAAAATATCCAAAGTGTCAAAAATGATAAACTTGTGAGCTTATCTCATTGAAGTCACTTCTGATGACTACTGATTTAAACGGTTTTCCAAAACTATACGTATCTTGATCTCTACCCTTATTTATGAATTGATGACAAAAAATGTCGCTCCATACTCCATCCGGAAAAACCATAAGAATAAGTGGAAATAAAACCAAGAATAAATTTATCAATGTCCCAAATGTGGCATTTCATTTTTATTAGTTTTCCGTAGACCATGTCCAGTCCTGTTCTTTGTTTGCCAGGTTGTGAACAATTTGTACCTTTGATTGAGTTATGAATGAAATGTTTCTTATTTTATTCGATTGATTGATGATGATTTATTGTAGATCGTGAAATGTGTGAAGGGAGGATACAATATGATAAACAAGATGATAAAGCTTGATTAGCACCCGTACAGTATACTAGTTGAAATTGCTGTATATCTTATTTTTTTGGTTTACTTATTCTTTCGATATCTGATTGACTTGGGACTGTATATTCCATTTCCCTGTTCCTCAATTATTGTTATAGTATAAATTCAGTTGATGTTTACACAAATTTTAGCGACGTACATTTATTGGAAATAACACTGAAAAGAAATGCGGTTTGTAACGCGATTAGACCGCGATTATAAATTTTCCCAAAAACTTCTTTTATACAAGTGAAAAAAAACTGTGACAATACTTTTTCTTTACCGATCCCTATTTGCCACAGATTTTTTGAAGTTAATTTTTCTGATGTGCTCAAATGTTTGTCACGTCCATACCTCATCCCAACGATTTTTGATTCTGTTTTCGTTCATAAATAATACCTACCTAGTCTTTTTTCGAAATAATCACGAACATGAGGCTTTGACTGGCTGATCCGCCAATTATAAATTCACAACTGACGATGTTATGACATACATATTATTGTTTGGGTGTCTTGTTGAAGTCTCATCAGATACTTAGCAATACTTTGAGTATAAAGGGTATCCCAAAAAATTTTGATCATTGAAAAGGTACTTTTCTTTTACTTTTCCTATGATAAAAATTCTCTGGCCCACCCTTTATACTCAGAATATTGCACCCAAATAGAAAAGAAAAGCCATCAGATTTCATCAAAATAAATCTCTTCCAAGTTACAAATTCAGACGTTAAAATTCTCATCGTTTTCTAAAACATCCGGACTCGTTAAATAACTAGACAGCGTATCCCGAACAAAGCTGAAAGCAGATTAAATGTATTAACAACCTTGATGTAACTCTGTAAGCTTTTGATTCCGCTCTGTAACAAATTCAATTATATTATGAAAGGCGGCAGTTTTTCAAAGGGCATCGCTTCGTTCTTCGCAGAGGGGATTTAAAGGTTAAATGAGGAACATCATTTTGAAGAACACTCTGAAACGATATCTATTACACTATCGACAAAACAGTTTACTCTTTTTTGAAGGTGAGGGTGAAATAAAATGATCAGTGGCGTACTTAAGTTTTGTGATGGAAGTATAAAATAATAATTACTTTGGCAGCACATGAGCAAAGCATAAAACACAAATAAAAACATGGGCATATGATGAGTCTTTTAGAAACCTCCCTCAAAGAAAAATATCAGTTATATAATCATATAATCATGATCATTACAGTATACTTTATCGGAATAAAAAATTTGATCAATCTCCTTTATGGATATACGTGTAACATTCAAAAAATATCAAAATAAAACAAAATGCACCATAGCCGAAGCGTGCTTCCTACCTATATAATATCCTTTCAAATTGGTCCGTATCCCTGGCTGAGGGAATTATCTCTCACGCGATGTCGCCAAACAGAATATGTGAACACGGATGGAAGGCTCTAGTCCAAGGTTTCATCTTTATATGTTCTTTGCATGCATTCACCGGCCCGTGTACGTATTCAAGTTGACACAGGCAAAGAGAAGAATCCTGCTCGTAGCTTTGATGGAAAAAGTGGCCTTTGTCGAGGCTATGAGATGGAAATTTTCAATGGTTCGTGTTTGTTGTCGCAAACTGCCGCTAAAGGCATTTGAATGATGTTTTGTTTTATTATTCAGGATTACAGAAAATTCAGTATGGAATATGGAATATAACTACTTGATTTATGATTGTGTTACACATTCAAAAATTAATCGATCAGTTTGCTTGATATGAGAACAAATAAATTCGGGACGCCAAACATACAGGGTAATAACTCCGTTTTTGGAAGTTGACAGGAAGATTAAAGAAAAACCTTCAATCTGTATCACATAAACATTCTCGCATATCTACGGATAAAATGTATTCCCCACTAGCAAGATCCTTCTCTAGTTTTGCTTGGAATTAGTAGCTATATGTCACAGACCGTTCTACTTTAAGTTTCCTTGTCATGCAATCGGTGAAAGCTTATCACTAGGGGAGCATTTGAATTTTTCTATATATATTTCTCAAAAATGTTAATTATTTGAATGTTGAAGAGTTACTTGTAATGCGCCGACCTTTTTGCATTTACAATTTGTTTTTTCATTAAGCTACATATTTATTATTTTGTACACTTTCTTATCTCTAAATCAATCTCTCATGTCGTGCTTATTTAAATAGAATATCGCGAATAAAAAAAACAGAATCCATGACTAATCAATCATGCAGTCGGTTATTTAAAATGACTTGACCCTCTTCCAAAATTGAATCTTTCTAAATCAGTTTGTTTGATTAAAAATCCTGATTTGGACCAGGTGCCTATCCAGGAATAGAGTAATGAATATAAGAACATCCTCGAAATTTTCTTCGAGACAAACAACTTCTTTGTGGGTTTTCACGATCTGGTGAATTACAGTTTTGGCAAGTGAAAGACAGTTTTGGCAAGTTCTGAGTTTGATTCCATTGTCTAGAAAAAAATATCTAGTGGATTTGCACCACCAAGCTTTGATGCATATATTTTTTTACATGATCAATTTACAAATGTGGATACACGGAAACTATGGCAAGAGCTTGCCAACAAGTTGAACTTGGTTCCTGGAGCAACGAGAGACTGGAATGGAAAAAATTAAAATTTCAAATGGATCATTCATTCTATTTCCTGGAATGATGTAAATGCTACTCCGAATTATTCTATCCTGGGGCTACCAAGACCCGTTAAGATATGTGTAGCGCCAACGGAAAACTACCCGTTAAGCATCGTCGTCGTCTCCAATTATAAAAAAACTCAGGGTTTTGCCACCAAAGTGATTTATTTCGAGGTGTTAATGTCTAACAACAGCTTGGTAAAACTCAATCCTATAACAACGACTTTTCAAGACACTGTCATTAGTGTCATTCTTCAGATCTCCAACTAAACTGGACATTTCTACTGAACCTGTAATACAATGTGAATTGTGGCAACACGGCAAGTGGCCGTGATGAAATACAAGTTTTCAATCGTTTCCGACGTCTTCCCACCAAAGAAATATTTAACAAAATAATTTCTCACAACAAAAGGAAGTATAGGTAAACAAATCTATCATATAACAGTTTCTTCTATCCGCTTTACCGCACACACCTAGGGATCACCTTCAATAAGCCGCGATGGCTTTTTTATACGACCAAGACGAGGAGCTATCGTTTTACAGACCATTCGCGCACTCGAAACCCTTGCACCATCACCAATATTGTCTAGGGTGTTGGTAGATCCGTGAGGATTGATGTCGCCATCATCAGGAACCGGGTCAGGAATATCCCCACCCTCGAAACAGCTTCCTCGCTGGTCTACGTTGTCGATGGGCTGCACCTCAGGAATACTGCAACACTCCAGGGGTAGGGATGTCAATCTCGGAAAGTTTTTGAAAACCCGGGATTTTCTGGACTTGATCGACTGATCCCGGGGTACCCGGAATTTTTTCCAGGAATTAGATGTACCGAAAAAAAGTCTGATATTATAAAGAAAACTTTTATTCTATAAATTTTAAACACACAAACTAACAAGAAAGGACTCCTGATAAATATCTATAATCAACTTGGACAAATATTCTATGAATGCAAACTAGCAAGTTGATTATTTTAAATTTTTAAAAAAATACCGTAAAAATATTTGTGCGTCCAATGTTTCATCTCCCAACCTTGAACGTATTTTATTGCATAAGGCCCCTGCACTGGAGAAAGATCTTTCAGATTCCACACTTGTGGGATGAATGCTTGATAAAAATTCAAAGTCTTTTTGTAGATTGCGACCCCGACTACCACCATTTGTGAATAAATCAAATTCTTGATAAATGAGTTCGGATACTCGCGTCTCACTACCTTTTTTTGCCTGCCTTTGCTTTAGCTCTGAACATTGTTGTATTGCCTTCTGGAGTCTAGCTTTTAAGGGGTTATTTTCTGCCCTTAGAATTTCTGCAATGGGAATCTGATCATCGTCGCTGTCGTCGCTGGTTTCTCTTCCAGATGCATCTTCATGTTCTCCATTGTCCAGCCTAATTAGAAGTTTTTTTAATTCAAATTTGATGATATAAATATTTGATTTTTTGAAGCAATCATCTGGTCCGGAGTTTAAGAAGGCGAGATCTGTTAGACAGCTGAGAATTTCGTGTATCTATTATGCGTATAAAAGAAAGAATGCATGATGCTATTTTTTTGCGTCGCAGTAATTTCCCCAATATCGGGGCCGGTCTCGAGGCCGGTTTTTGTTTAATTTGTGCATTGCATTTCTGGATTACACCGGTTTTGGATTTGTCGGCTTTTATGTTAATACATTTAGTTTTGTTACAGCGAAATGATGAAAATTGATATCTGCATAAAAAGTCGGTATAACTTCCGGGATTAATAAGTCTCATCCGGGCTTTTTCGAGATAAGTTTTCCGCCGGGATTCCGGGACCCCGAGATCCCGGGTTTGGCATCCCTATCCAGAAGATATAGTCTTTTCAAGAGTCTCAGTCCTTTTCTGGTCTGTACTTGCACTAAACGAATTTGACCATCTCGACTCGGGAATACTTCGATCACTCGTGCAATGGGCCACTCAAAAAGCTTGCTAATTGATTTTTGCTCCTTTCACATAACAGCTTCGATTAAACGGAATCGATTCCTTAGACTCTCACGTGTTGCCTGTATTTTCCGCACCTTTCGACACAATGAAGTTCCGTCGATTGCATCGCAATCGGGTAAGCCAGATTCAACCAGATCGCGCAAAAACATGGCCGGACTCAATGCAACCAAATCCTTGGGGTCCTCACAGATGTAGGTCAAAGGCCGTGCGTTTATGATTGCTTCACATTTGCAGATGAGGGTCAGTAACTCTTCATAGTCCAGAACAGCAGACCCCAATGTCCTCCTCAGCAACCTCTTCAAAACTCCAATCAACCTCTCTCAAAATCCACCCCATCATGCTGCGGTTGGGAGGTTGAATCTCCAACAAATCCTCTGGGCCGATGTTTCTCGTGTGACACTACCCCAATCCAGCCGTGAGAGGGCATTTGTCACCATATATGGTTTTTGGCCTTCCCCTCAGTTACACAAACCGACGCAAGGCCTGGATGAAGTCAGAAGTCGTCAGCGACGCCGTGAGTTCAAGGTGAAGGGCATGAAAGACAGCACAGGTGAACAAACATATCCACACCTTTTCACCATTTTCCAGAAATAACGGGCCTGCCAAATCTGCTCCAGTGACCTCAAATGCTACGGCATCTCGTACTCGATCCACAGGTGATGGTACTAATGGCTTAACACTGTGTCTCTTGCAAACTACACATCTTGTTATGACAGATCTAATGTTTCTTCTTCCAACAAGAATCCAGAATCTTTCCCCAAGTAAAGATAATAGCATCTTTGTACCTGCATGACAGGATTTTACATGGATCTCCATAATCAAGCGGTTGACCAGAATATGTTTAAAGGGTAGCATTATTGGAAATCTATAGTTATCTGTATCCTCACGGTTTGATACGCGTGACTTTAATCGAATTAAACCCACCTCATTCACAAACGGGCTCAAGAACCTAACTTGGGATCGTTGACACCATCAAAACCATCCTGCTGAATCAACCCAAATAGAAATTTCTCGGCTGCTTCATATTTCTCCGCTGTCAACTCGTTTTGACGACGTTGGTCCGGATTCCTGCAATTCTTGATGGATCGAAACACCCATGCAATCATTCTAACAGTCTTATTATGTATTGAAAAATAATACAGATTCCAGACACCTGTATCAGCAACATTCAACATAACAGTTACCAACCTCTTCTTTTTTTCGGAGTTGACTTCTTCTTCCTTTGATGATGTGCTTGAAGAAGGCCATGTTTATGGACCAATGGACCATAAAGCCATAATGGACCCTCCCACCATCCTGATCTGTGTAGTTCCTTGGGGGAGTCAATTCACGAATCTCCGAAACCCTGACATAGGGTTCTTTCTTGTGGTTATAGAACCTTGCTCGAATGGTTGCTGCCAGAAGCTACAGGCGTGGGATGGTCATCTTGACACTAGATTTTTGGATTGGGGCCACTCTTGCTTTTGCAGCAAGCAGGAATAACAGCCCTCAAAACACACCTCACAACTAACCGAATTCAAAATTTGTTTCCACATTATCACTATTAATTATATCATAGTCAAAATAAAAAAGAGTAAGATTCACTAGCTCCCCATTGAAACAATCTTATCATATTATTGTCCAACTCAAATATCATCCAAAAGATCGTTTGAAAGTGGCCAGAAAAAAAATTTTAAAGCTCTTACCAACATTTTTCAAAATCTACAAAATTACATCCAATCCGACACTCATCTCATCAAGAATCAATCTCGTTTGATAGTGAAATTAAATAAATAATGTATGTGTGTGATTTTACACTTTGGGTTTTTTTTCAAATTTCAGTTCTCTTTGTTAACAATGTTGGAGCATTTCTTGGAATAAGTATTCGGTAATCAACTAATAAATAATGCATGTTGTAGACATGAAGCAATTTTTTGCCTACAATTATTTGTCTAGAAATTTGAAAATGTCATGGCAAATAACGAAATGGTTAAAATCAACAATGCGGTTTAATAACGATAATTTTGATCACTTTTTGTTATTTGACGTAACATTTACTCCAAAGGTTGAAACCGACTTTTCCGGTGACAAGACAATAATGAACATATTAATGGACATTCTTGGGACTAAAAATATTCTTTTCATGCAATTTCGAAAATGGGTGAGTGGGTGTAGTTTTAACTCAAGAATGCATTAAAAGTATGTTATTGCATGCATCTTTCATGCTACGCTAATTTGCTTTTTTGGATGGTCATAAAAATAAAATGAAATGACTTTGTCAGCATGGTCTTTTGTGTGGAGATTGACTTTTAAGAGTTGATTTGAGCGTGCTCATCTCTCTGTAGAGAAGATTTTCTTCAGATATGTGGGATTTTTGTAATCAATTGCATAATAAACCAAATTAGAATATTGCTGGAAGTTGATGCATACGTTCGATAACCTTATTAAGTCCTATTAGAATGGTTGCAAGTCAAACATCATACACAGTGAGTGAAAAATATAAAATTATGCAAGAGTGACGTACCATCATTTGCAACCATTCCAAGTTTATCTTATGAGATTATCGAACATGGACCAGATTTCAACAATATTTTTGGTATTTCGGTTCCGCAACTAATAAATAAAAATCCCAGATTTTGCGCCACACTTGATTGACCACCCAGTATAGTACATTCCTGCTGAAGAGTTGAAGTAACCAAAGGACATAAATTGATTAGTCAAATATTTGGATGAAGATGTATTATACAGGGTGTCTGGTAAGTATATGGCATAATTTCGGGAGCGTGTAGGGGAGGTCAAAATAACCCTAGTTTGTCATAAAACTTTTTTCTCTAAAGCGCCTCCTGACAGAGATACAGAGACCTAAAGGGGTACCCATCGATTTAATTTTTAAGCTCTAACCTTTGAACGGGCTTGTATAATCAAATGAAATTCTAGTATGTTGTGTAGACCATGAAGACTCATAAAACCATATAGTAAAGTCAGAATTTGAAATTGTGGGGGGCACCAGGAACGGACTGGCCACTTACTAACCATTTGGGTCCAATTTTTGACAGGTGTCCTTTTACAGAGCTGAAAACCACTTTTTCAAATACTCTGACCTTTTTGCATCAAAAAAAGATGCTCTTCTTTTGTTCCGACAAAACCAACCGTTTTCGAGAAAATAGGTTTTCGTTCTACAGGTTATTGCAATAATACACTAAAATACTATGGCGAGATTTCAGTTGTTGGTATTGGAATTTTTTTTGGCACTCTCAGAGTGATTGGCTGTACTAGAATTTGTCAAATTAAAAAAAAAAGCAAGAAAAATGATTTTTTTTTGATAAATTTTAGACATTTTTTTAGTTTTCAACTAATTCTAGTATAGGCAATCAATCTGAGAGTGTCAAAAACGTACAACTGGTGTCTCGCCCTAGTATTTTCGTGTATTATTGAGATAACCTGTGAAACAGAAACCTATTTTTCTCGAAAACGGTTAGTTTATCGGAGCAAAAGAAAAGCACCTTTTTTGATGAAAAAAGGTCAGAGTATTTGAAAAAGTAGTTTTCGGCTCTGTAAAATCTGTCAAAAATTGGGCCCAAACGGTTTGGTGGCCGGTCCGTTCCTAGTTCCCCCTACAATTTCAAAATATGACTTTACTATGGTTTTATGAGTCTTTATAGCCTACATAAAATTTTATCAAATTATACAAGCCGGTTCAAAAGTAAGAGCTAAAAAATTAAATCGATGTGTACCCCTTTAGGGCTCCGTAACTCCGTTAAGAGACACTTTAGAAAAAAAAAGTTTTATGACAAACTGTGGTTGTCCCCTATACGCTCCCGGAATTGAGCGATATAGTAACCGGACACCCTATATACGGTAATGATTAAATAACATAATATAATAATTTCCTCAACCAAGAAAAAAGAACACAGCTTGCAGCAGCGGTTTTGAAAGAATGATTGATAGGGGGATCGTTAAAACTAATCACATGTTTTTTTCAGCTTTTTCAGCAATTTCAATGCACTCCGGGGCATCCACTGTTTCCCCTGAGAAATAACATGTAGGACCTTAAAGTTTCTCTGAATATCAAAAAATGGATTTTTTTCTTAGAATAAACTTCAAATGCTGATCGTTTGATAACTTGAGTCACTTGAGTGTAATAAAATGGTGGTTTCTATTTGTTAGATTGCGCCGTTTTGCTATCTGGAAAAATATTTTTCCCTCTTTTGTGAAATCAATAGTATAATGTCAATGTCAACAATGTTACAAGTAATGATTAATTGTAATGAAGGCTTATGGTAAGTGGAATTATTCAAATTCTCTTTAAAGTGATAAATGTGGATATTATTCGGTTCATTGACCTTGATGGTGTGACATAATTTTTGATGAAATCCACATATCTCTGTGTACAAGATAACCGTACAGGCGCTTTTTTCGCTTTTCTTTCTACTAAATCATTTTAATTAATTTTGACTTCTATTGCCTTGAATAAATTTTGTTTGGTATTTTGTAAAGACTGCAATGCCACTCTGCGCGCATTCAGGACTGAAGTTGGGAATTTTGTTTAATAGTGAAGTTTAACAGTCAGTGAATCCAAAACAAAATTCTTTGATCGAAGTCATGAAAATTATTACTCATTTTCCTTTTTTTTTTTGGTGCTGAGAGTGATAAGAGGTTCTCTTATCTTCAAAGATACCTACAGTGACTCTTATGAGAAATCGATCAAGAAACTAAGAAAACAGGAATTTATCATAGATCTATTTTCCAAATAAACACTTTGTAGATTCAAAGACCTAATAAAACATCTACAAAAGTTTCTGCCCTCAACTCACCAATCTAGCTGATATGTTATATGTCCACAGAATTCACTCATATATTGGCTAAATTGGGCTCAACTTCAAACTGAAATTCAATAACATTCAAATTCAATCAAGTCCTCGTACAATAATAAATCAGCATTTGGAGTTCGCTTGAAAGAAAAACCCTCTGCTTTGATATTCGAAGAAACTTCAACATCCCGAAATTTCATATGGGAAACGATATTGAAAGCCGAAGGGCATTGGAATTGCTAAGTGAAAGCTTCAAAAGATATGGTTAGTTCAAACAATCTTTTGTGAATAATTTTTTTAAAGTTGCACGTATTGTTGAAGAATTTGAATAACAACAGTATCGTAACTTTTTGTTGATTTTCAGTACTAAAACATACAATATTACAAATCATAATATGTGAAAATAATTATTCTACATACAACAAGAATAATAATTATTATTGTTCTCGATTAGTGATGATAAATTGAAAATGGGAGTCATGATACGTCCATATGGACAATAAAACTAGCTGCTTGTATGTTCACCAATAGTCTAAAATGTGAAATTCTAACCAAAAATAATTATTGTGTTTTTATGCGAGTCCATATATTGGTGGTTTATACTTTACCTACACACATATACTAAAAATTTCCAGTAGTAGTACCCTTGATAATGCCGATCGAGTTGCATTTTTCTAATCAGACCACAATAATTCGCTTAGTATAAAAGCTGACATTTTCAAATTTCCAGAATATGGGTGAGAGGAGAGGACACGACTATTCTAAAAACGGTATCAAAAACATTGTAGGCTTTCAATTGTACTATGTTGCGTCCGGCCGAGGTCAACTTTTGTTTTTCTTATGGGGGACATATTGAATCTCTCCATTTTCAAAATCTGCATTAAAAATGATTTTCAAAAATGTGACTTCCATGAAAAAAACAGACTTGACTTTGACTGAACGCAACATAGTAGGCCTACAATTTTTTTGACGCCGTTTTTAGAATCGTCGTATCCTCTTACCCATATCCTAAAAATTTGAGCTTTTATAGTAAGCAACATATTGTGGTTTTTTGAAAATCTTTTTTTACCCTGTATCTACATTCAAAAATCAACCGTAAGCGTATTTTTTTTCCAGTGCCTTCATTAACGGGATGATTTGTGATCGTTATGACACATCATTTTAACATAAAATAATATACAAGTACATCGTTGCAAAAAGCAAATGTTCCAACTAAAAACTCTCAACACTCAACATCAATCTCTCATGAAAGGCTACCCGTCGACGACGACGAATCAAATTTAAATTCCATTCAACTCCGACTCAACATGTATGCTTACGAGTTACATACAAGAAAGTGAATAAATGTATAACCCGTATGGCGTTAATGAAATATGCAGGTCCACTATTTGTTTGCCATGATAAATATTTATTTCCCGAAAATAGAACGATACATTTTAATCGCCTGTCTGCCGTATCTTATGTATACGACTATGTACATAATACATGTATGTGTATGTATTTATGTAAAACGATGATTTAGTATTTATTGATCTGTTATTTAATCCAAAAAAACATGAAACAAGATAAAAAATGAGGGATAAAAAAATAATTAATTGTTTCATATTTTGCACGATTGTTATGTGGAAAATGTTGCATCTATGGTAGTTTCTTGTTCTATCAAGTTTTTTAAAACATTGTGTACCCAAAGGATCTTGAGTTTTTGTCACGGCTGTACGCGAAATAGTATGTAGACAATGTTGTGTAAGCGTAAAATAATATTTTCGGGTTTTGGCGAATCGAGTTCGTGTAACCGTTTTCGTTTATCAAGATAGCTCATTCATTCCATAGTATTACTAGATGCAAAAAAAATATACAACGTAATGGTTTATCGAGTGACAAAATGAATATAAAAAAAAACATTTGTGACTAGGAAGACAATGTTCATTAGAATCGTTGAATTTGGATTAGGTATCGGAGCACTAATTGATTTATCACGAATGATTCTATTTTCATTAACTAGTTGAATGGGAGCTTGACTCTTAATTTGTACTGACTTTTTCATCCAAATAAAAAAAATAGCATTTAATCTGGTTTTGATTTCCTCTGTGTAGAAGGGATGTATCATCATATTTGTACTCATGTCATCACACGTATATTTGTATTACTGAATTGAGGTTGACAATACCATATTTTCAAAAGAATTGAGATAGAATGAGAGCGTTGAATAATTATTCTTTGTATGTTTTAGTCGCTATAATAATTTTGTATATGTTCACATGTAATTTTCAATTCTTCAATAATTATAGAATTAGCATCCGACATTCACTGAGATTAGTGAGACTATTCATCCATTAACTTGAAGAGATTATGGGCACACAGCGAAAGATTGAAGAATTAGCTGAAAACAGTTTGTGATTTTGAGCAGCGATTTTGTGCAGGGTGCAGGGTGATTCTTGGATTTGAATTGTTGTGTGGACTTAAAAGTGAACCATGGCTGGAATCATCAAAAATACAGTGCCAATATTAGAGGCAAGCAATTTCAATAATTGGCAATTTAGAATAGTGACTCTGCTGAGGAGGGAAAACTGCCAAGAGGACATATAAGAAAATGATTCGGGTGAGTATGCTTCTAAAAATGGTGAGAGATTTGGATAATTTTTTTTTTGTTTATCATAGTTAGTCGAAAAGGCTATGTTTTAAAAATATCGTCATAGTACAGGGAGTCCCAAAAAGTCTATGGCAAACCAAACTTGTATTTTTTTAAATGGAACACCCTGTATATCAATTGATATTCCAATTCTTCCTTCAATTTTGAACAAAAATTGTGATACAACTAATGCCATTAAATTCAACCGTTATCGAGATATCGCGTTTTAAAAATGGCATTTTTGCAACTTTGACATGCTATAAAACTCAAACTATTCAAGTTAGAGGAAAATGGTTTGCACTTTCCTATCTTAACTTTTCAAGAGGTCTTCTGTCATTTGGATAGAAGGTAACGTCAACTGTCAACTTTTTCCGGCAAATTTTGACATTTTTTCACAAGAATGAATTTAATCTCCTTGAATAGCTCTCGAAAAGTTAAGACAGGAATGTGCAATCCATTTTTCTCTAACTTGAATAGTTTGAGTTTTATAGCATGTCAAAGTTGAAAAAATGCCAGTTTTAAAACGCGATATCTCGATAACGGTTGAATTCAGGAACATTAGTTGTATCACAATTTTTGTTCCAAATTGAGGAAAGAATTGAAATATCAATTAATATACAGGGGGTTCCATTAAAAAAAATACAAGTTTGTATTGCCATAAACTTTTTGGGACACCCTGTACTATGACTATATTTTTAAAACATAGCCTTTTTGACTAACTATAACATAGAAAAAAAAAATTATCCAAATTTCTCACCATTTTCCCACAATCGTCCACCCCATCTTGGTTGTACCACCCTGTATTGAAGAAAAAGAAAAATAGAAGAGAGGATTTTCAAGCCCAATCAATTATTATAGTGTTGTGGTTTGTCGGATAAGCATTTGGATATAATTGAAGATTGCACAACTGCAAGAGTAATAGATGCCTTAAAAAATGTCTTTGTATGCTCAAGCACCTTTACAGATTTGTTCTTTTGGATACCACATGAAAGCATCTATTGTCCTTTCCACAGCAAAAACAGTGGGATGAGCATGTTGGACCTTAGCCAACCCGGATCTCGACAGTGGTCCCGCTGCGGGAGCAAAGGTGAATACGAAAGGTCTTGTTGTTTTGCGACAGGCACTGCTCGTGGGACTATGAATGTAGAGAGGACTTGACACTGCTGTTCCAACCGCTTGTCTTGCGTGGTGTGCTTGCTCTTATACTTGTAAAGTTCTGAATTAGCATGACCTTCATGTGATTGAGTTCATTAATTGAATATCAGATCCGATACTAACATCCCTGAATAAAGTCCAGCGATGGTGTGAAGGCACAAACCTCAAAGTCAACGCTGCTAAAATCGCAATGATTCTCTTCACACAACGGAGAAATATGAGACCTCACAATCAAGTTGTCTTCGGGAAAAGGGCCAACAACGATCTCAGAGGTCAAAACCTAGTACTGACACTGGATTCCAAACTAACATGGAGCGCACATTAAACAAGGACTCTCAACAAGGCAAAAATGTATCTGATAAGAGGCAGATGCCCGATGGGGGAGACTTGGAGTCTTAGGCCAAAAATGACCTCTAGTCACAGTGATGCATATGGTGGACGAAAACAATGTTGGCAACGACGGTCAAAAAACTGGGAAGTCTTCAAAGGCTGGCTTTTCTGTGCGCTACAAGGTTGGTGCAGAGCCCACCCACGGCTACATTGAAAGTTGTTCTGGGGCTAATCTCACAGGAATTAAACATTAACGAAGAGGCCATGCTGATCGCCTATGGAGCAAGGGCTTAGACACTCTAGAGATACAATCGGTAACCCGTCGAAAAAGCTAACTGTATGTCGAAAGTTGACGAGTATATAGTGCTTTGAAATGTGCTGCACTATGACGTTTTCATATGCACTATGACGTCACACCATGCTCAGTTAATCTATATAGACAGAACATAAAACTTGGATAACTTTTGAAACGGAATTAAAAAAAACGTATCGAATTTCTCGTGATTTTCCGCAGTATGCAATGAAAAAAAAACACTTTCCAATTCTGAATAAGGAAATAAATAACAAAGTACAAACTGACTATCCTGCTGATGTGCATCGTGATGTGTTTGAAAATAGAGCGATAAGTCAAGCCCATCATTCATGTTTTTTTTCCAGGTATATACTGAGATTTAAAGGGTTTAATATTCATTTCGAAGAATCATAGATCGAATTCGAGATGGAATGATGCTGGGCAGTGGAAATTACCGTTTACCGTATAAGGCTTGTTGATGCTGTTTGCGCTACAATGGTCTTTTGGAGTTATGTCCAGATTGGACACGTAACTCGATTACACATTATCTGTCGCGATGCTTTATCACTTTTACAAGCATAACGAAATGTTCCTTCCGTTTCTTTTAATAGGGCCAGTCAGATATCCATGCTTATTTTTATGCTACCAATAATAATATTCAGCATCGAATCGCACAGGAAATTGGTGAAAATTCAATCAGTTTGAAGACAAACACTTTCCAAAGTTTTTTATTGTTTAAAGATGAATGAGGAAGAATTTCACTAAAATTATCTTTTCCCTGAGAGTGATAGTTCAAGATATCAAATAATGATCACAAAAATACGAGCAGGCACAGTAATCAACGTCCCTGGCACAACCAAAATGATAATTTATGAGGAAATTTGGTAATAACGTTTGATGCATGTTATATCGAAATAAACGGGGTTCTGATTATTCCAGAACCAGAACATTGGCAATGCTGATGCAGCTCTTTTGTTATGTTTCATGTTTTTTCATGAACTGCATCCCTCTCGAGTATAAGATAACAATATTCATGAAGATTAAGGATATTGTTTATCAAATAGTCGTGTAACACAAATAAGAACAGTTAACAAGTCTATGTTTGGATATGATCTAAGATCCCTTGTTTTACCAACATCAAACATTTTTAATCAACATCAAAATTAATCGATCACGAAATGGACCAGTTAACTTTGACCACTTGAAATCGTGCCGCCATCCCAGGTAAGGTGATAAGCGATACGGAACAGTTGATTTTTTGGGGCGTTGTCCTTCATTGTGGATGGTTTGCATATTTTATTGCTTTTTAGTCCAAAGTATACGGGATCTACTATACAAAAAATATCCCTTCAAGCTTTATCATACATCATTTTAAAGTCCAAGCACAGCAAAACCATATCAGCAATATAATCTACAAAAACCCCTTTGCATGCATTTGCCGTTTAGGTTCCTCGACAATCCTCGGTAACAAAACCTCTCTTTATGCTAATTGCAATTTTCACGTTCACCGAATTGGTACAATAAAAGCGAAAGAGCACAAGCGCCCTGAACCATAAAACGTTGTTAGTGAAAGCACGAGCTGGGCGAGCGTCATTTCCAGAACTCATTAGCAGTTCCTTAATTTGAAACTTGCTGGCATTTTGCCCCTAAAATGGGTGAGCTGTATATTTCCTTATCAATGGAAAACATATGGAGATTGGACCTTATTCGATATACGATGGGGCTGAGCGCATATGGTCGGTCATTATTTTTAATTGAAAGTCTGCGAAAATGAAATAGATGCAATATTCCACGTACAGTTATCGTTATTTGAAATCACCGCTTTTCAGATAATATGTTGAATAAACTGCAGATTATCGCGTAAGGTTTCTCGAGCACTATGTCCTGAATAAATTATCAGTTAAAGATCAATACAGAGCAGAAATAAATTCGAACGGATCGCAATAAATGAGATGGAGATTGCTCATTTATATTCCTCACGTTAAATCATCCATTGCTAATATTCCGTGAATATTATAGCTGTAGAATCGCTAATTATAAATTCACGGTGACGCGAGAGGTGCAAGAATAAAGCCATTAAAGGCTCATTTATCCTTCTGAATGTCATATCTGACAATGTTCAAATGCGAGCATAAAAGGACTTGGAGATATTACGGGAACTGGCTCCAGATATGTTAATCGGAACAGATAAATTTGAGATGTTTTGTTCTGACGATTAACAGAATATTGGACAACCCATCTCACTTTCAATCTGGGACATTTGATGTTGTGGACCGGTCATTTGTAGATTAGTATAGAGAAATAATTCGTTCACCGAATTTTTTTTTGTTAATGTATTGTTTAAAAAAAAACTGAAGTGTATTCAACTAAATTATTGATTGTCTAGAAACCAGCAAAACGCCCACTGCACTATACACACGCAGCAAATTGATATAGCGGGAAAATCATTAGATTTGGAAACAAACGATTAAATTAGGAGACCCCATTCCAGACTGAACTCTCGGAACTGGAAAGACCGGATAAGGCTAAATTCGCTTCGCTTTCCAGTTCCCTTTTCCGTACAGTATGTGACTTGAACGTTTGTTTGAAGCAGTGGGAGGAAGCTCACTACATCATTCGACCACACAAAAAAAAACCGAATTGTTTGACTTGCCCAAATTACTTACCTACTTAGATTTTAACAAAATGTAACAATAATCATTAATGATATTTTATCCTAAATAAATTTTTGATTGTACTTATTGTACTTATATAATAATTCCGTTCAAGCTCATCAATGTAACAAGTGAATCATGACACTGTTAGTGGTATACAACTAGAAAAATTTCCAGGCCATTATACATGTTTTGCTAACTTGTGCGACATGTGGGCCCACTGTTCTAGTGCGGCGTCTGGAGAACTTACTTACTGGAAACAGTGACGGTTGACCTCTTTTGCCAGCATTAAACTTTAATATAAACGACTGTTTTGCAAACAAGATAGGGCCGCTCGCAGATTTGCATATTAAACTTGGAAGGACGGATGTGATAATTTGAACAAGCTTGGATAATTGGTTTGTTTTTAACAGTCGAACCTGAGCTGCTATTAAGTCGTTAGTGTTTAGTAGTTCATCAGAGAATATGTATTTATTCATTCGGCATAGAGCAGACAAAAAGAAAAACATGCCAATCCTCCTCGGTGCGTCTTTGTCGAATTGCAAAAAAAAACGTTCAATCATCAATTTTACTGCACAGCCAAGAAATAATCTAGTCGTACCTAAGTTGTGGTATTTTATGTAGATAATGAATATCAGTCTATGTGAAACAGCATATTTTTCAGGATTATCACAACATATAATGTTGGTAATTATGCATGTACGTACTTTCCAACAAGGAGATGAATTTGTTCTGACTGATGATTCCAGAAAGACAATACCGAACATCAGCCAAGGTGAAAAATGGGGGCTGTCTTCGTACTTGAACGCCACGGTCATTTATTAAAGACTCGAGATCTTCTAATAATACATCTCAGTGATAAATGATAGACATGATCCAAGGATAAATGTATATTATATAACAGCGCTGCAAACCCTATCTGGAATCTCGAACAGACTGCACCGCAATCTACATATTATGCATTAGATACCAGACGACGTGCATACACAATGTAAATTAGGCCTTATCGAGATCTGTCGGGCCGTATCAAAACGCGACGTGTTCTTTTGTGCCTATCTGCAACTTTGCAGCCATTGTAATTATACCAAGACTCTCAGATGTGTCTTTCAAGCGGATATATGACTGGTGGGTTCTTATCTGGTTGCAAGCCTTTATGGAGTATTATATGGTATGCGTCGAATATTAGGAATGCGAAGGATAATGACAAGATATTTCCATGGCCAACTCGTCGCACCCTAAAATGTTTGATGATTGAAGATCTTAAGACTAACTTAAACCATCGAGTTCAACTGGACCAAGAACTGATCGCAGATAGATTTTTTCGACGGGTTGCCGATTGTATCCTTAGAATGTTTTAACTCTCGTTTTGCATGACAGTTAATGAGATGTTGATCACATGAGCATCGATGTATACTGCTGCTAGCCCACTAGTTCTAGCCTACTCTCTCTCGGCTGTTCTACTCCACCGTTTTCAAAAATTGAGCCCTTGGCGTTCAGTTCTTCTGAACGATAAAGCTGTGCTGGCTCTTGCCAGCTCATCAGCTTTGGTGTTTAGCCGGTTAGAGCCGGCGTCATTGTCTTTCCCTATTGTCAACTCTTCTAGTTCGTGAAGGCAATCTATCTGTAATGTGGAGCGATAGGAGATCAGGGCTTTCAATGCAGCCTGACTATCCGACTGAACTTGGCCCAGACTTGGATTGCGTGAGCTTCCGCTTAGTTGTAGTATCCTCTTGACAGATACTTAGGCTCGAGCAGGGTTCAGTGGCATACCTATATGCCGGCCTCAAAACCATTCCATTGCTCTTCGTGTACCAAACCAGACCTCTATTCAAAAAATCAGGTGCTTCCTTCTACCAAATTGCAGGTCAAATATTATCTTTCAGAACAGTTGTCATCTCTGGAGACCGTCTTCCTGTTGTTTGATTTTTTGGCCCAAAAAAATGAACCTAAATGAGAGCCTCCAGTTTCTCTTTCCCAGATTCCGTGGAATCTCCTATCACCATGACTAAGTAAAAATTATCTTTCTTTAGAATCCTCTGGACACATGCGGTTTCAGCTGCTGTTTGGCTTGCCTTTCTCTCAGACGGATGAAGCTTGAACCACTTATGGTATAGCAGCTTTCTTAGCATCACACCATGATTCATGCGATCTAAAGCTTTAGCAGAGCCAAAGAACACTGTTCTAGCGAAGACAATATTATTGAGGGAAACATAAAGATGTCCGAACTAGTCTCATCATCATAATCAAACTTGTGTTGTTATCGACTTCTTCTTCTTCTACTTCGCCAACGAATTGCTACGAAGAAATGTCATTATTCTTGACTTTGGACAAAAATGATAGCAGAGATATCGGACGAGGTTAGCAGATCAAGGATGCCACCACCCTTATTATATAAAAGGGTATGACTACAGCCGTCTTGAAGTCTGATTTTCCTCCACGGTCGCCGATCGTCAGTGACTACGACTTAGTAGCAGCGACTGATTCGTCACTAACTGTTTTTCTCCAATTGGCTCTAGACAGTCAGAAAACAAGCGATTGTCCAATGAGTGTTCGATTACCTGAGCTAAAACATCCAATAATGCGGAATTAATTTCAAAACTCTCAATGACAAATAATCATCTATACCGTTCGACTTTTTGTTCCTGATGGATTTGAAAAGCGAAAGTAGTTTCTCAATGTATGAAATGATGCAAAAGCCTCCAGGAAATGATATGATTATGAATCTGCATTTGAAATTGGGTTTTTAGTTCATTGGCAATTGAAAGATAATATATATTTAGCAGGTTACTTCTAATTTCCCCCGAGTAATTGCCTATCGACCACATCGCAAGTTATTGATAATTCTCGTTTTCCTTAACTGGATTTACTGCTTCGTTAATTTTTTGTTGGATTTACCCTTTCGTCAATTTTAACTTTCTAAGAAATTAATCGAAAAACAGCTTCACAGTTTAAATAAAGCAATTTAAATTTATTGCTATCAATAATGTGATCGCAATACTGTCGAAACCCCTCAACATTTTATTAGATGGCCAAGAAAAGCTTTATGATCCGAATTTCCTGGGAATAGAACTTTTGCAAATGTTATTTAATTATTTCGGAAGTTCGTAGATGAATAGACAATCAAGTTGGCCGATTGGAAGTTATTCATTCACTAGCAATAATACTAGCATCGACAGATCGAAGAACAAGAGGAGGTCTGTCAAACAAAAAAGTCAACATTGAAGTACATGGACAAAATCAACTTTTTGTGGAAAAGTTATTTATTGTGATTCAAGTCTATCCCTAGTAGCAGGAATAGATCGCGGGTCTCCGGAAAGATAGATAAGTTGTGGAGCAAAGTTATATGGAGTTAAATTAAATGAAGCAATAGAACCAGCGTGGTAGAGACCTGGGATAAATGCAAAGATCATCATCACGGGAGATTGCAAAGGCTCTGTAGTCCTTCTACCAAGTCATTTGCCTCATCAAGATATCAACGGATTGAATGCAATAACTACTGTTAAGGAATAACGAAAACGATCAGCATCAAGCAGATTTCCAAAAATTGTGTCGGTGTTGTGTACCAAAAATTGTGTATTGAGTTTTGAATACTGCGGTAATCTGCGTGAATGTTACCATCATTGTGTGATTACTTCAACTGTAGACCGATATGATTGATAAGAACAATTCTATAGCATGCGATTTATAAAGCCAATTCGGCAGGAGAATCGGGATTGACGAGAAGGGTGTCACTGAAGAAATCTTCCTTGAGGGCGACAACAGTGCCGAATCTTTTGCCTGCTCAAACAGGGAATCATCATTAAGTACTTGGAAGTCTGCTACATGAGGAATAGCAGTAAGTACCCAGATAGCTGCGGAAGCGATTTTCATCGTCAACAATTCAACACTGTTCTACAATCTACGAACAAGTTACGCATTAATGCATGGGCTGCCTTTCAATTCATCAGGACTATTGATGCCGCCTCTTTTTATTACCGAAAACGAGAAAGACACCTCAATTCAAACCTAGCGATTGATATGTGGCAGATCGTAAATTAAATGAACTATCTCCGGCATGACCGAAAATACGAGCCAACAAACACAGACCAGCGTCTGCATTACGTTCACACACCGATATCAGCTGATCGGTAAATCCGTCAGCTTAATGGCCCGACCGACTCACGTGCAGCATAATAAATGACCACGATACAAACTTGAAGTTAATTAGGTTGCGATCGCATAAATTAGGCATAAAACGAAATGCGAATGGCTATTTTGGCTGTGCTTTGAGTGGCTTGATTTTGTACTCTGTAGAATAATGATACGTTTTGGGATGGATGTCACCGTTGAGTGTTTTCTAGAGCTTTTGTGGTTCATCCGCACCATAGCACCAAACCTACCTCTCTGTATTGACTAATTAACCATAATTTAGGATCAATTGGTATTATTTTGTAGCATATACGTCAAAATTGAAGTGCTGTCTTCTAGAAGTGTGCTTATCATCATTTTGAAAACTAGAAATGGTCTCTGCAACTCCTTTCATTGTGGAATAAAATGAGGTCTGCTCTATAAATATCATTGTTGGACTTCTCTGGAATAATTTTTTTGATTTTTCAAAATTCATCCTTTATGTTTTGTGGTTTGAGCTAGTTTGGGTTAGTTCTGCTATGATAAGCTAAAACATGTTCTCATTTCGTCTATTCTATTCTATATGAGTGATTTATACATCTATTATTAAATAGCTTTGACAAAATTTAGTGAAATGGGCACGTCATAAATTATTTTTCAAATAATTCCATCATTGCCATAGATTAAATATCAATTAATTGGAACATGATAATAATATAAATTATGAATTATTAAATGATTCTTACCAATTTCGGATCCACTTATCTGTTTCAAACATCATAAAAAGTTACTTTTAGTTACCGATGCTTGAACATTGAACGACATGAGCGAAAAATGATATTATCAATCTTAATGTATACTTTGTAAACGCGCCTTCCATATGTCATTTTTACGTGCAGAGTGCCTTTTATATCCTAGCATAATGCCACATGCATTGAAGCCAGAACGACCACTAGTAATGTTATCTTTCCATAAAATCTGAAGTTTGTTTTCTGAAAGTATTGGTTGTCGGATGAAAGAAAGATACGAAAGGGTCTAAATGGACCAGTGGCGTCGACGGTATAAGCAGTTTGTGAGATCCCTTATTCGACTTGTTATGATCTTCGGCTATGAGGTGGTAAAAACAGAGGTAATAATCGTAACTGTAGCAATCTATCACTGTTTTATTTCTGCAATAATATGAAAGTAACCTTTAGATATTTGGCTCTAAATTTATGACTAGAGTATCTGAAGCACTCATAATAAAATCTCACAGCAATAATAGCCTACTTAAATTGGAAAACCTTCAACACTAAAAATAAGATGTTGAAGCAGATAGAAGTGTGTGCCTTTCCCATTATAATAGTACGGAAAACGATTTTTCCAAGTCGACGTTATAGTAAGAGTTAGTTTGAGGGAAGCTCTCTTGGGCCGTCTTCGTCCTTTGATGATGAATTCAAAACTAGCATGTAAATTAAAAGTAAAGCACTCCGCAGTTTGCGGTAAAGATTTCGTGTGGTACTACTTTGTTCCCGTCTGTTCAAAGCAACAGCAAGAGTGAATGCTTGGTGTGCAGTGATGGTGAAAACGGTTTGAGCATTGAAAGTGGCACTTCCTGTAGACCACAGAAATCAAAACTACATTAGCATCTTCCTCAGAATATAAATGTTTTAAGACATCTACTACCAGCGATAGGACAAGACGAAATGAGAGTTCAAGTAACTCCAAGAAGTTTCATTTTCACACACTAGGTTGGATCCGGATTTCGAGGAAGAAGGAATTCATCGAATTGTATCATGCCATCCGGAATTCATCTGAATTTAAAAAAAAGTGTTAGATTAGGTTAGGTAAGGTTGCAAACTCTTTTAGAGTTGGATAGTGGCACAGTAGTTGTTCTATCGTTCCATCCTCCTCGATGCAGTCCTTGCAGAGATCATCAGTCCCTAGGCACCATTTTCGGAGCATGGTTCTGTCCTGTGATTACTCCCACCAGAGTGCTCACAGAGGATTTACTCTGCTTTAGTAATTTCCCTGTTTTCCTTTATATCCAAGTTTGGCCACAGAGCTTTCGATGTGTTGCAGTCGTTCCGATTGCTCCATCTGTCGCTGTGTAGCTTTACTATGTTTTTGTCTACTGTATTTTCCAATGGTTCAATCGTTGATGCGATGTGTTTTCCATTTCGGCTTCGTCCTTTCTCAATTCCAATTTTGCCAGTCCATCTGTCATCGTGTTCCCTTCGAATTTGCTATGTCCAGTTACCCAGTATAGAACGAGCTTCTTGTTCCTGATCCAGGACAATGCCTCACGGCAACTCATCATTACCTTTGATCTCACTGTATCTGATTCCAGTAGTCTCAACTCTGCTTTGCTGTCTGCATAGATAGGTCTTTTGTTGTGTTGTCCAGTCTTTGCAGCAGGTTTGTTGCTTCTTTATGGAAATAATTTCTGCATGGAGAAGGCCACATCTTTTCTCAAGCTTGATAGACTCTTTGATGTTTAGTTCCATGGAGTATATCCCTGCTCATGTGCATTTATTTGTCTTTGCTGCGTCTGTAAAGATGGAGATCTCTTCATACCTTATAATTGAGTCTTGAACCACTATCTTATTCTCACAAGAGCTCCTGGTCACCATGTAGTCTGTTCACCTCTTGGTCTCTGGATATTTCCTTTAGCACCATTGACTGTCCACTCGTTGCCTGTTTCCACAGTTTGGCGTCCCTCAGCCTGAGAGCTCCTTTTGCGGCGGTGCTTTTAATGAACAAGTCAATGGGCAGGAGGTTCAGAATGACCTCTACAGCTGCCTGCAGTGTGCTGTTTTCTCCTACTGTTTAAATTAGTGTTGCCAGACGTTGTACTTTCGTGAGCATCTTCATGTTCGTGTCAGTAGCTTTCCACCATACCACGGCTCCGAAGGTGATTATTATGGGTCTCACTCTTGCATAATGTGCGGCTTTAGTCCCCATTTTTCACCAATCATTCACCTGCTGGTATATAATGCATTCTTTCCTCTGTGTTCCTTTTCCAGGAGAGCTCTGAGTCTAGGATGATCCCTAGGTTCTTTGCCTCATTGGAAAGCCTTAGAGTTTGTCTTCTAAATTTGGGCATTTTACTGTTGGACACCTTGTGAATATTACTAGATTTGTCTTGTCGTATCAGGGTCTACTCCAAGACCGTTCTGTCCTGCCCGGAAAGTTCCTTCAATGCAGATTCCATGATTTCACTGAAAAATGACAGGCTTTTGCCCACTACCAGGATAGCCACGTCGTCTGCATATTATGCTACCATCTTTATTCCTTGCTCTATGAAAGGTTTTTAAGATCGAGTTTACTATGATGGACCACAAAAGTGTAGAGATAACTCCTTCTTGTGGTGTCCCTCTTGTTGTTTTTTTCCTTATAGAACAATTCTCATTTTCTAAAATTTTGAATCCTGCTTTTCAGCAGTTTCATTGTCCATTTGATGATGTTTCCTTCTATTTTTATCCTTTCATCCAATGAACAGACGAACGTAGATTAAATGTTTTAAAAAGTAGTATCACCATTAGAAAAATGAGTTGATATATAATACGTACATTCAACTTGAAAATGTCGCTGGTTTTAACGTTCTGCATAGACAAATTGTCAACGTTTGATTGTCGTGGAAACAAAACCAAAATTTAACGTTTTTCATTCAACGTTCTGCATAATCAAATTGGCAACGTTTGATTCTGGTATAAATGAGACCATCAGAATTTGACGTTTTTGCTAAACTGATTTAAAACGTTAGATATAGATTATTTTTCAATCATCACTTTTTATTTATTGCGATAGTTCTTCGTCGTCATTGCCGTTGGTGAATAAATATTCGAATATGCGACCTGTCACATCACAACCTCCAAGCCCAAACCATCAATGATGTTACACTAGTCTTCTGATCTATATGTAGAAAATTGAATATTGATAGCAAATTGGAAACATTTCAAAACGTGTTCTCTCACCAGATATTGATTAACATAAGGATCCACTTCCAATCTTGAATTCAGATTAATATAATATGATTCAAATACAACAGAATTGTACCATGACCATGGTAGAATATGTACTCCTAGAGTCTATCTAAGAAAAAATAAACTCCACTCTTGAACAATCAATATGTCGTCTCGTACTGATGGAAGCTATCATACGACTGGTTGACCGGATAGTAAAAATGGTCTTGAGCTTGGTTTCAATGCACGTTCTTGAAACATTCAAATAAACGTTTTAAAATCGTGTGTGGCATATAACTTGAACTTTCATTGAACATTTAATTCAACGGAAGGAGCACCAAGTTTCTCATTGATGAAAGTTGTACGTTAGAACAACGTTTCAGAAAGTTGTTAGATGTCTGAGTTTTTTTAACGTTACCGCAACGTGAAAAACCCCATCTTCATCGTTTATCATCTCGAAATAACGTTATCGAAACGTTGTCTATGACCGTTGTTTCTTCAACCATAATGTAATGGTTTATTTTTTGACGTATAACCAATTATAAACCAATGATACGTGAAATAAACGTGATTAAAATGTACGTGTGTTTATTGGGAATGGCCTCGGTCGTGACATTATTGAATGCTCCCTCTATGTCTAGAAATGCGCTCATCGTGTATTCTTTGTCCTCGATAGACTTAAATTATTTTCACAATTTCATGCAGAGCACTGTCAGTTCTATTTTTCCCCTAATTCGGACATTGCATATATCAGCTTTTCCAGTGTCTTCAGCAAGATGATAATTGGTCTGTAGTCTTTTGGAGTTGAGTTATTTGATTTTCCCGACTAGGGTATAAAAACAAGAAACGTACTTTGATGATGAAAATCATACTATCCAATGTCATGTCCGCCAGATTCTATAGATAGAAAGTAATTTTTGCGCCATTTTAACACTTTGTCACCTCAAAATCTTTTTTTAGTTCGAGTATCACTGGGACCATAAGTTTTATAGCACTCCTTAAATTTTGAAGTAGCTATAGAATGTTAATTCAGTACTAAAATATTGATAAGAGTTTTTGCAGTGCAAGCTATAAAATCCCTAGGTAAAAGTTTTGTGATGAGGTTTTTAAGAATGCTATAAAACTTTCTTATAAAACTCAAATTAGTCAGTAATAAACAACCAAAGGTTATACAGGATGGATGATTGAACGTCCAAAATATTTTCACCAACATGACTAGAACCGCTCAAGAAGACTGCCCGAAACTTTGCCAAGTTTGCTTCGGAGTTGAGTACCTAGAAGTATCCACGAGATGAATGTATTCCAGCCTTCAGAATTGTTACAAACATATTCATCGACATTGCACTCCGTCACTGCTAAAAACGTGAATCCAACTCCAAACGAACAATCTCCGCTTAGCATGTCCCCCGCAACCAATCAAGATTTGTTATTGTATTCATTATTCCTGAGGGTGAGCGACGTGCCCCGCCCCCTTATACCCCATTCTAAGCCCACGGGCGGTATGGCGGCAGCGGCACTCTCTGATATAAGGTTTCCCGGAAATTAGAAGCTCTTGTATTGGAAGTATGATCTATTTTTTCATCGGAAAGGCCAAAGCCACGTCATAATATCGCTTTGGAGCGAAGCCATCATAAGGATTCCTCTTGGTAATTGCAAAATCGATACGAAAAGGGGAATTGATGGAATAGAAATGAATCAAATTTGATTGGATAGCGGAGTTGATTTCTTCAAAAGCTGCTGTATAAGGTTTGAACCAGCTAATTAAGTTGATTCCTATATAAGTTCAGGTTGAACATCACTCATTACGTAATTTGATGACCCTTTTCCGCTAATCTACAAAGTTCAATTAAAAGAGTTTGAGGATAATGGTTCAAATTTGTTTTTTCAATAAACCTCTCCAGATAATTTTTCTTGCAATCAAGTAATGGAGAAGAACTATGCCTTCATGGACTTATTTAGATGGTTTCATAAACATGTCCCTTAATAATGCACAGTATTGCAATTCAGGTAGCAGTTTAATCCTCGGTTTAATTTCTTTCATTTGAAATTCATAGGCGATAGAGAGTTCAGATAACCATCAAAATAAAGAAATCAAGATGATGGAAGTCCGAAATCCAACAACGATTTCGTTCAGCTCAAGACATCATTTTAATATAAAAAAAAAAACGGATAGAGCAGTAAAAAAAAATCAAGGAACTTATACTAGCGAATACAACATATTTTCTGACGATTCTCTCCAGATAATTAATATGAGGCAAGCTTATCCTCCATAACGTGAATACCCTAACTAATCGGGCATATGTAAAAATGGTTCTAAGTTTCAATTCTCTTCAACAATAATTTTGGCAACTAGTTTTTCGCCAACGCAACGTTCCCACAGTAATCGCATCCCACCCAAGTCTCTCATATTTCTTTATATACCGATCGCGAGAAATGTTCAAGCCATACGACCTAAGTAAACTAATGGAGGCTCTCATTACCGGCCCCCTACAATTTTGAGAGCACTCAGTGGTAATTTTAGTCGTCCGTTTTATTTTGAAAGGATGCTTTGAGGCCCTGTTAAAATTGAGGACCGGCTTAATTGATTTACTCGCTGTGAAAAATATGTTGCCAGATGTTTTTGCTGTATACTTATTTTTTTTATGGAGAATTATTATGATTATGATAATGGGTTGGGTGTGTAGAATACAACGATTATTATATTTCAAATGTGAAACTGGAAACTTGAAGCTATTTCATGTAATTATAATTAATCACCTAAAAGTATTTGTATGTCAGATGATAGATGTATCTACTAATTTGATTTCGTGGATTCATTCTTTATTCTGGCGCTATTCTATATGAGCTCATGTCATAGATATTAAGAAGATGTAGTGTGATAAATGACGTAACCAAATTTGATCTTCCCAGACAACATATCGAAGTAATATAATATTCAATCAATATAGAAAATACAAATTAATCTCTGAAAGGAAATGATTTCGTCAAAAAAAACGTATCAGATTCATAATTATATGTCTTTGTACTGGATGAGGATTCGAATATTGGAACTTTTTGGCCTGCAGCATTTTAAATGAGAGTAGAACGTTTATATTTGCTTATAACATAATAGTTATGGAAATCATATTACAGTAGAATATAGGAAAATCTGGACTATATAGCTTACAAAACTACTAATATTTGCCCACTTAAACTTTTTCGTTTCTGCTGATATAGTTTCCGAGATCCCAGTGCTAGACATGAAAAAACTCACCTGTATTCAAACACCTATACTATATAGTTTTAGAAGAGAATAACTACCTATTCGTGATTTTGTTAATTAAGTGAATATGTACAAAAACAATGGATGCCCTCTATTCAAACTCATTAGAAAACAGACACTCTCAAGCTACAAGTCATATCCGCTTCTAAAAAAAGCAGCGTGATCAATGCATATAAGAATATCAATATTGTATTGTTTGTTGCAAAAATTAAACGCGACTGTAATCTAATCAAGAAAGTTGGTTAAGTATTTGAAAAAAAAAATTCAAAACAACTTCGGATATCAGTATTGACCGTGCAATCTTCAGGAGGATAAACACGGGGACACGAAAAATACAATTCGAGAAAAATCAAAAAAAGATTTCGAAAAAACTGGTTATTTCCCGATATCTTCGGAATTTTCCAAGATTCGAATCGACCAATTTGACCCGACCATATCTTTTATGGCCAACAGATTACCATTTCCATTATTACCGCATGGGATTTGTTACACCTTACACCAAAGAAGTAATACGAACAGATATATGAAAGGACTTACGCCATATGGAATGCGCAAATAATTTAGAATATCCATAAGTCCATGTTCAGTCCAACACCTTATTTTTGAATATTGGTGACCAAGAAGATAAATATTAATCAGGAGCAGTATCGCCCGATTCTATTGATAATTAATGATTGCAAATAAGTATTGCCAGCTCCATTACTCATAGTCATAGTCACTAGACAATTAAATCAGAAAAGTAGTTTGATTGCTCAATTTATAAACAACTTTTGAATATGTATTGATAGAGATCGCTATTTAGAAATTGAAAAAAAATTGAGAATGATCGAGCACTCCTTGAATGATCACCCATGATCTTTTTCACAACTTTTAGTACCTAATTATGTTAACTTGAACACAGATTACAAGAATTCCAAATGATATGAAATCAACTACATATAAATGCAAATAATGAATGAATCGTATAACAAACATAAAATCACAAATCGATGCATATTTTGTGTAAATTAATCAATGATAAAACCGATTTGAGGATCTGAATCAGTAAATCAAATTTTAAAAACAGTAAAGAATAAGGACAATAATTATGATGAAAACAAAGTTTGACCAATTTGAATTAGCACTCACCTACCTCTACATACAGATCGTCCAAAGAAATAACGTGAATCTCCGCACAATCCAACCAAAATAAATTATCAAAAACTCCTTAATTTCTTGAATGTTTAATGTTCATCACCTTATTATCAACAGTGTCTTCATTTTACAACATAGTAAATAAATAATTGTCTATCCAACACTCATCATGAGTGATTCTACAGCAAAACTGTCATGTAAATATTTTCCAATGAAATTATGGAAATGGCACCTTCACCACAACAGCAAATCAGTAACAATGTACAAAAACTGATAAGGGAATAATAGCTTTGTTTTGGTTCCAAGTAATAGCAGTTCCGGACCTTTTTAGAACAATACAGACATGCGAACTTCAATATTACTATAACTTGGAACCAAAATAAAGCTGATGAATCTATACATCCAGATGAACGGTTGCCTTTGATGGACATAATAAAAGGTACATAATCCCTTCTAGACATGATAAAGGCGTAGTAGGTATGTGTACTCAGATTAAAATTAAATTTATATTCTGATATCACACAGATCCTGGGGAATATTGCCGCAAAACGTATACATGGTCGTGACATGCAACATGTGTCAGCAGGATTTATGAACATTTTATGCAAAGATTATTATCATTATATTACCTATATACAAATTCAAGTTATTACATCATCAAGGCATGCTTGATTGAATGTAAACATCAATTTTGCGTCGTTATCTTCAAACAATTATCTGTCGAACCAAACCAAAGGCACCGAAATTCCAAAAATAACAAAAATACCCAAGCACTAACTATGAATTAAATCAGCATTCATTCATCTCGCAGCGCGTGGGAGTCAAAAGGAAATTATTTGAGACAAGGACGAATTCTCGAGAACGAGAAAAAACGATAACGAGAAACGGCAAGGAAGGAGCGAGATGGAACTTAATACATCGTGCGATGGGAGGTCTCCGAATTGCACAGTAGGGGAGATGGGGATAAAACATGATTAATAAGCAGAAAATCGTATTCCCATTAATATTAAAATTTGGTAGTAGGCATTTATGTTTTGTAGGTTATTAGACTCGGAGATATTCAAATGAGTATTATTTTGGTATGCAGTAGGGGTTCAAATGGAATTCGTTATGTATAATATGACCAAATCCTAGACGTCAAATGAGCTGATGCATGTTGCTGAATAATATGAAGTGATAAATTAATACGTGCGTGCTTCAATCGCGACATACGTGATTCATTGTCTCATATCATTCCATTTGTTGTCCGATTTTAGTGAAATTTGTACCAAAGTGTAGCCCTGTGTCATGAGATATTACTTTTGATTTTGGTGTTGGAAAAATACCGATGGCTTGCTCATTATACAGGGAAGAACAGAAGCTACTTTTTCACTCTTAAGTTTTCAACACCCTGTGTAAAAATTGAGCGGAAAAATTTAGCTCCATTATATTGTGTCGTGAAATGCGATCTTTTCTCAACAAAATGATTTTTTTGTCATGTCAATATCTGCTTTTTCTAGAAAAGATGTTTGGAAAAAATGCTGCAGTTTTCCGATATTTTATAAACAATTAGTGAAAACATTCCTATAGACTTGCATAAACAAATGTTCTAAGATTCCATATTGTCCCAATTTACCCAAGGTTCCATATTGGGCAAATTGTTCATCCCGAACACTCTTTGGAGGCGGTAGTATCATGATGTGAACTGGGATGTCACTACATGGCCGTACAGATCTTGTATTGATTGCAAATGGGAATAGGTATGCTACGATTACTAGGTAGACATGTTCGCAATAGACATAAAAAAAAACCTTGCCTGATTTGCGAGAAGCCCTTTTTGAAAAATAACAAAACTATTCCTCAAGAGGCATCAAAAGCATGCCATTCTCATGGCAGAAGTCATCGGGAGACGATTTGACAATACGCGCTATTAATTTAAAAATATTTTGTTCATGCAAGTCTATAAAAATATTTTCATTCATTGTTGATAAAATATCTACAAACTGCAGCATTTTCTTTAAACATCTGTATCTTCACTGAAAAAGCAGATATTGACACAACATTTTGTTGAGAAAAGATTGCACTTTACAACAGAACATAATAAAGATGAATTTTGCCGCTCAATTTTTCCACAGGGTGTTGAAAACCAAGCCATCGGTATTTTTCCAAAACAAAAATCAAGAGTAATATCTCAAGACATAGGGCTACACTTTGGTACAAATTTCACTAAAATCGGACAACAAATGAAAAAAAAGATATCAATTTGACTCAAATTATTCTTGTCCCGAATTTATTGTCGGTGAGTGTACTTTCTTAATTCAAATATGCAATATCCTATGTATTATTGAATTTTTGTTTTCCTCGGAACATATTTCATGTGCAATGTTCTCTACCTATCTCTGACTATTTCGAAAATATCTAGATTTATTTTGCAAAAATTAACTGATAAAATTAAATTCTCTGATTACAGAAATTTGCTACAAGATATAAGCACCCAGTCCAACAAACAGGAAACTGATTATTATCAAATTTCGCGAATGCGGAGTTCGATAGTGATCTCAGTCATAAAATTTCAAAGTCATAAACTTCTAAAGTCAGCACCATCATGTTTTCATTTGTGAATCAGATTCTTATGTACCATACAAAAACGCCAGTTTGGATCTTGTGATTATGAATATGATTGTGAACGTAGCAAACCTGAATTTTGCCAATTTTAGTTCGACTTCTACAGAAGACTCGGTGTTCAAATAAGTGAAAATTCATAAACCTACTGCGAATATGAATTTAAATTTTCTATGTAAAAAAAAATATAAATATATATAAAATAAATCAACGAGATCACTTCAACACTGACAACCATGGCTCCTTGCGATAGCCGCGTTGTTGTTATTTCAACTTATATGTGATAAGATCTATACAATCCTATCGACAATGGAGAAACTCCACCAACACAGCACTTTTTTGGCATATTTGCATCACAAAATCTTCAGCTCCGAGTTCAGCTCCATAAAACAATGAAAATTATTTTCAACTGGAAAAATGACAGTTGTCACTAGTGTCACTGTGACACATCCGTTAACGTCATGGCATTTCAAATCATGCGATTCATTTATCCGACGTTGCCGTTGTAATAAAAATTCCTTTCATCAACTTCTTAGTATGAAAGATTTAGAAAAACCGTTCGAGTATTCTACGACAATTAGTAATAGCGATGGAAAAAGGCCACACTCTTCCTGAATATTGAAGAGAAATACATGTATACGATGATAGTGAACTTCAAGTCATTGTTATTGAAAACTGGTGACAGAAAATCTGGTGAAAAGAATTTCAATGATATAAATATGACAAACAAGCCGCTTGCTTTTCCTCCATGTTTTCATTGACATTGTTGACTCACACAACAATGTTTATGCTTCTAGTCGTTCAATACAATACAGTATCTAGGTTAAAAATACCTACGTGTTTCAAAATACAGGCGTGGTTCAAAATTTCATTTTAGTTTTAGTTTTTTCTTCTTCAAAAGTCATCAAATTCACATTCTTTTATCATCAAGTGTTCTACTGATGACCCAACTATTAACCAATTAACTTTTTCTTCGACTCTAATAATATTCGATTTGTCTGTCCGTTCACAATCGCTTGCGGTTCCCCTGATCCGAGACCAGCTGCTCCACGTGGGAATTATAGGCACTTGGCCGAAGGCACTAAATTGTATCTCACTTGAATTCAACGTCGCTGAATTTATGCTTGATAAATACGGTTTATTAGGCTTACCGGGTGTGCCGCATAAATTTATTTTGGATATTATATGTACGCAGGAAACCCAAAGCTATACATAATGATGCATCGGAAATTACTATGTGCTGTTCGTTGCATGCCTAAGCATCTACCTAGTAAAGAAGTAAATTTGCCTAATCTATAATCGGTAGGTATTTTTGCGATATTAACATCAGCCAGGTATATAAGAGAATTTTGTGATTGCACATTTTTTCCGATACCATAAAATGTATATCCATAATAATAATAAAAGGTTGGGAAAACAAGGACTTTATTTCCCTATATATGGAAAAACGCTCGGTCCCATCGATATCTTCTCGGAAGTTCAACCTACTCCTACAACTAATCTTTCTCCATTTAAGTCGTTCAGGAAAATCTTTGGACTAAAACATATTAAAGTTTTCTTCTAGTTTCAAAAAATTCGATAACTTGTTAAGTAATTCTGTACAGGAATACTAGACTTCTGGTATGGTATTTTGGAAATCATTAGTATTTTGGAAATCACAAGATAAGAATATACATTTAAAAGTTGATAGTTTCGAATTGAAAATCAGTATTTTGGTTAATTTGTATCATTGTTATGGAAAGGTACTATGGTAACTCACCTGTTATAGTGAACTTGATTGTTGTTCAATAATAAAATCTTGAAAATAAACACGATCAGTACACATTATTCAAAACCCGTTTGATTTTTTTTTGTCTGATTCATTTTTGGTCGGTCTATTTTCGCGACCATCAGGGCTAATCACCGACGCCAGGGAATTCGTCCCAGCCTATCTGGTAATTTTGCCGAATCTCTCCCTGTAGATGGTAGGGTTTTTAACGGGCCAACATCCATGACTCGCGATCAACAGTTTGTTTTTTCCGAAAGACTCTTGAAACCAAATTTGCTCGAGTGGTCGATGCACTGACCACTGCGCCACATCACCGATAAAATCCGAATCAATAGATATGTTAAATACCTTAGGTTTCGACTAAAGTCCAAAAAAGAGTATCTAGATTGTCTGTCCAGGTTCAACAATGTTAAAAACGTAGGGACTAACAGGGAGTAACATTCAGTACGACCAGGAGTGTGAATTATGAAAAGAGAGTCGATGTTAGCTAGCCTGTACTCAATGAGGAAAGTCAGATAGGAGTGCTGCTGTCCCTTTGTGAAAATCCAATCGAAAGTACCAGATCTTGGAGCGAAGCACTTGATATTATGTCCAAGTCGTTTGTGCATGAAGAGATCTTTGCAGAATCACAAAGTGCATCCCCATTGAATTCCATATCCTCAAAAGTATCACCGAATATTAAAAAAATAGTAGATTATTGTTTTTGGGCTATAAACGAAACATACCAAGACCCCAATTTTTTCAGAAATGTGTTGTTAACAGATGAGTCTATGTTTAGGAGCGATCGTACTCTGAACCGACATAATGTGGAAGATACTAAAGATGACAAAATTCTAGGTGTGGAGAAGAAATTATGAAGCATGGAAGATGGTGCATAAACGTATGGGTGGAGTTGTTAACGATTCTGTTATTGAATTATATTTTTCAACCCAATTAGACATGTGTTCAAAATTATACCTATAGATTTCATTGGACAATCCGGTATGCGCAATCAAAGTTCCATTCTGGATAAATACTGACTCCATAGAAGCCTAAGAAGATATGCCTTCCTATGCTTTAACTAAGCCTTCACTGAGGCCTCCACTAAATGGAAGTCATCGTAGAACAATAGGCGACTCCAACCCTCTAAAATTTTATAGTCAACTCCACAATTCGCTCCTCATGGAAAAAAGGCGTAGAAGACCTTGTTCGAGATAGATAATAATAATAAGGTTGTAGTGGATACCTCCAATACTCCCATCTAGTACACGAGGAGGCGAAACAATCAAACCTTCCGTGTATGCAAGCAAAACCGCCCTTTTTTTGGATTCGTCCCCAAATGAACTTGTTCTTGGTGGCTTCGAAAGAAAAGTATTATCGCAGTTACTTTCGAAAGGAAAGCACTCTGTACCTAGATTTGTTTTCTGAAAGCGATACCATTGTTTTTTTGAAAACAAGAATGCTTGCGTATGTCAGGTTGTGAGTTGTGATGAGTGATGGGTGGACGCTTCCATCTAGTCCTTCAAAAAATCGAAACAACAAAACTTTCCGTGTACACAAGCATCCCTCTTTTTCGATTTTTTCCCAAATGGAAGTGTTGTTGGTGATATGGAAGCACTGTAGATTTGTTTTCTGAGGGTGACAGCACGATTGTCTTTTCTCTTCTGTTGTACCCTTTGTCTTTTGAAGACAAGAATGCTCGCGTATGTTAGGATGTAGGTACCCTGATGAGCGATTGTTGGACACATCTAATCCACCAAGGAAGCAGATCAATCAAATCTGTACACAAACCAAATCCTTTTTTTTCCGCTTTTCCAAAGGAACGTATTCTCTTCTGCATCAGACTTGTCTTCTCGCTGCAATACTCGTCGCAGATCGGAGAGATTTGAACCAAATTTTTCAATATTCCTACTATGTCAATACCACTCAATCAAACCATTTTCACTAGATAAATAAAACCATAGAAACAGAAAATTGGCCGATGATAGTTTTCAGAAATTAAGGCGACGGCCTTCTTCAAGCAAGCAACAAAACAAAAATCTAAAATAAATGCAAATGTGACCCTGATGTTATGCTCGGCAGTGTAGAAATTAAATTCTTCTTGGACTGTTCTAAATTAATGGCTATCAGGATTTGGAGATTGCCTCTTGCAGCACAAAAGGTTTTATCAATGCTGACTAGAATTATCGTTAAATAGATAGACCATCACCTCAAGGTATGTATAACCCTATCCAATCGCCACATTTCACAAAATAAAGTGGTTTTGCCCGAGGTAGTTTTGGGATGAGCAAGTTTTTCAAGTTGTAATCTCCTTTCGAGTATCACGTTATAATCAGGAGGAATAGCACTTTCGTGCAAAATGTATCTTATTACATAGCAGCACACGTAAGCTTCTAACTGTAAATTTGCGCATTACTGCCGTCATGACAGGAAATATTGTTCAACATACATTACCGTGCATGCAGTATTGACCCAGAGGCTCATTAATATTTCTCCGCTTGAATGCATCGTCTAGACTTGATGTACAAGATATACGACATATGTTGTGACCAGTCAGCCTTTCATAATTATTTACTGTTGATTTATTAAATGGAAACGAGGGAGTGATAATGTTTATATTGTTCTATTGAAGATCAATCAGGCAAAATCTAGTTCTTTCAATCAACTTCATTGTGGACTTCAATGACTTCCTAAACCAACCACAGATTCTGTTTGTTTATCTACCTCCCTCAAATAGGAATATGACTCAACTTATGAACATGGTGATAAACCAACTATACGTGAAGTCCAATTATTATCCATGCAGTCACCACATCAAAGAAATAAATTAAACAGTTTTTATAGCCCACTAATCAGTGACGGCTACGCCATTATAAATGGTAGATTAAAGCAATTTTTGCCTAAAAAGGTAATTTGTTCCAATTTACCAATAATTTCCGCTTTCGGCTCTGATCGCGACGAGAAAAAGTAATTATTATGAATTTCGTATCGGCGTGGGTTGTTTTGACCGTAACAAGACATGATTGTTCATTAGTACCATATTATTGTGATTTTTGTGGTATTTTGAGGCAACAGCTGGGGAGGCACACCTCTTGCTTTTTGTCAGCGTATTGTTCTTAAAGTTATATGTGGGAGTAAATATGGGAAGATTTCCATGAACAAAGCAGACAGTGCAATATCTAAGCAAGATCTGAGCAATATAAAAATTTGTAGCACAAATTTGGTTCAAGATTTTTGAGCAAAGTAGAAAACAAAAAAGAAAAATGAAAAAAATCATTGCTGTTGAAAACATGCGAAAGTTTCATTTTGGCGCACGTCAGCACATAACACCTACAATATAATGGAAACTGCAATGATAAAGGTTGTTGGAGAGTTTTGACGTTATCAAGTGGCGCCCTACAATGGTTGTTTGGATAACCACATGACAGGATATGGTAAAACAGAAATCTACATCAGCATACAGCGCCATCTGCAGGTTTCTGTCGCAGCTATATTTCTGCGGCAATTTCAAATGCTTATAATTTTTTTGAGCTTTTGTTCCTGGTTTTAAAATATGTATTTATATTTAACCCAAATTTCGAAATAGATACGTTTTCAATCAAAAGTTCTAAACACTATTTTAATGATGAATGGCTTGGAGAAAGTTGTTTTTATGGCGTTTTTACTGTTTTTGACTATTATTACATGGTGATAATACCCACAAGAGTGGAAGTATCTGGAATATTCATCTCAAAATGTATCCACCATGGTTATTCTTATTCAGTTATTCACCCAATGTTAGAATAGTCACATATTGCTGCCGACTGTTTCATTCGTTTTCAAATAATAAAACAAACATTTTTAAATCAATTTGAATGTCCAACTATATTAATTTTCGCTACCTATTTCCTCTGTACGATGCGTTCGGAGTGTTCCATTTAAAATATACATGATTTTTATCTTCTTGAGTTATTATTTTCCAAGACAACTGGGTTTCACAAAAATAAATTATATTTTTGTTTTTTTCATTTACCTTCAAACGAGTTAGCGGGCGGAGCGGCAAAGATGAAATTCCAACATCGGTTAAATAAGAATCATCTTAGTATTCATCAGAAAATAACTTTTCCACAACTACAAATAATTCTAGAATTATGATAGAGTTGAAAAAAATATCAATTAAAGTATTTTTTTCGTAATAATTGGGTTGAAAATTACCGTATTTCAAAACCAGGAGGATTCTGGATATCACACACCAAATAAGATCTTTTAGATTTGTTCATAAGTCTTATTCTGCAGTAATGGATTCCGCACTTCACAAATCCACTTTGCGAAAAGTTCCGCATTAGCCTTAGGTCCCTTACTGGCTAAATCATGTCAAATAGGAATAACACAAAAGCTGTTATAAGGACGTACGCTTCTGATTACACTCCATTTTCAAAAAGTTCACTTCAACAAAGATGAAATTTAATAAGCCCATAACCAGAACTTTTGACAATGACAACAAACTTTCCTTAACAACCGATCAACCAATCAGGGACAATACTGTAAACAAATTCCAGCGCCGCGGTGGATTTTTGGCGAAATACGCATTTTCATGTATTACTGGTTGCTGGCTAAAAACATGTCACAAGTTGCCATTTGACTTTTCTTTATATTTTAGGTGTTATGTGCACGTAAGCAACGTTTATTCTGTCAAGGGTGGCAAGATGCCAGAGACCTGTCCGGTAAATGACACTTTACATCACGTGGCTGTTAGCAACGTGCGAAAATTTCATTTTAGCGCACGCTGCTGTTAGCAATGTGCTGATATTGGTTAGCAGTTCCTTAAATATGCATCATCAAAGACTGTGGAATTGCATTGGTAGAATGCATGGTTTGGCTGGGGCCATCTCGTGGTTTTGATTAATTACTTGACAATAATTGTTGGTATCATAAGTAGCCTATCTATATTACCTAAGTGGTAGCATGGTTTAAATTGCGCCATCTCATGGTTTTGATTAATAACTTGACATAAAATGTTGCTAACATAAGAAACTTATTTTTATTACCTAAGTGGTGACATGGTTTAGCTGGCGCCATCTCATGGTAAGAATGTGAGACGGACTGCCACCACCGCACTCTGAATTTGTGCTTTGACAATAAGAAAGCAACTTTTCTCTTGAACCGATCAAAGAAAAAATCATGGTATGAAATAAAACATACAAATACAAACAAATATCATTGAACTACTCGTCCAGAAATTATGGATTCGGTTTCATCTTGACTCGTAATTTGAAATGTCATTTAGGTACCGTCTTAGTAACGTAAATAACTATTAGATGGAGAACAATCTTGTGACGAAGTGCGTAAATAAAGAGACAAAATCTTTTGGGATGGAATAAGGTCAATAAAATGACTCAACAAAAATTCTTAAAATCAATAGCAAGTTACCGATCAAAAAACTTAAGATACGAAAAAAAAAAATCTCTAGATAAGGTTTTCATGATCACTAAAAAACACAAAAGAAGAGAGAAAATTCAATAACTGGATTGAGAATAGGAATGAACATGTCGAAAAAATGTTCTAAGAAACAGTGAAAAACTTTAAAAAAGTTCTCAAGACTACATAATACTGTCTTGTCAAATAATTAATTGAAAAGTTTCTCATAGTGAAAGAAATATTTCTTAGAATGGTGAAAAGTTTATTATACATACCACAGAAAATTGTCGCCAAGAAGAAATTATATAGAATTATAAAAAAAAACAAAAAATTAATGAGATCTTTTGATAATAGTATGTATATGATTTAACCGAATTAAATATTGCATAGTTTGCTTCAATTATTTCAAAATCATAGATAAACTATAGTATTCTACTCGCGGGTAATAGCTATGATGATGACTCAGATGACTCAGAAACGTCATCCGCGTGAGTGATAGCCAACATTACCAACTCGTTGTATAATATACTATTTCCCATGACTATCGAGTAATAAAAACGTGTTACTTACGAAAATCAATTTATAACAAAATATCACTGCACAACTGATCATTTTCACTTCACAGTTAGAGAATCAAGTGAGGTGAAGATAAATCAGTCTAGTCAAAATCCCAGTCGTCAAAATTAACGGTTTCATAATGATCGATTGTGAGGTTGACGTAGTCGCCGTCTTGCTGAATGTCTCTCAAATATGTCCTGATGGAACTGGGTTTTTTAATTAGTCAAGAGATAACCCACAAATTGAGTGGTTTTGTGATTTTCTTTGTTTATTGATCACTGCAGATCAAATTTGCAAAATCAGTAAGATCCACAACAATACAAATTCACGGACGCCATTTTTTTGGCGCCAAAAAAAAGGCAAATTAGGTCATAATGTGGAAACAGATCGATCTGCTTGCCAGCATACAGCGATACGCATCCACTACTCTCCCTTATCCAAGGAAAAAACTAAATTCAATCAATGAATCAATCGATGGAAAGTAAGTGGATGTATACACATATTGTTAAAAAATAAACATAGAAAAAAAATCACACGAAATAGCTATTAGTTAGTTAAAAAGCTTGACTCTGAAGAAATATCTCTGAAGGTATGTAGCGGAGCAAAAGTTTTTCATTTATATGAAAATTGTATGTTATTGGCTCAGGTTGGAATTCAATTCGACTATTCGACAAAACTTTGACTCTGAATTTTATACCAAACATCGAAAATATCTCTTGAGATTATTTATCAAACTATTCACATGAAATAAGTAGAATGATACTGGAGTAAATATTCCAAATCCAATGTCATCTACTATTCTTGTCCACAACTCGGCGCATACTTTTAATGAAAAGATGGCCGTCTGTGTCTTGAGCCATTAAAAGTTTTAAGATTCTTTACCAAGAAACACTCGCAAACTTACAGTTACCTAGATGTTTAATTAGATGGATCAAAATATTCAAGTCTGCGAACGACAAAATATTCCCGAATGTCGTCAGAGTTCTGTTATGTTTTTATTGATCAATCGTTTTCAACCAATGAAAAAAAAACTAATTCTATCACTACACTGTTTAAGTGCCAGAGAAATTTGGAATATGCTGATTTTGTCAATAATGGGCTAACTAAATCTCACTTTGTCCTCACTGTTATTTTGTCATTGATAAATTTGCAAAACTCGATTGTATCATCCACACTAGGACGATTACGCAGGTAGTAATAACCGTCATTATCCGCTCGTTGAATCATATGATATTCTCCACATGTGAACACTCAGCCAGTTGGACGTTTACGGCATTCGAGGAACTTCTTGGGTTATGTCGGCGAGTTCTCATCAGCACACTCAAAATAACTAAATTAATATTACGTTGTTCAAACTAATTATTTCACAAAATAATTGGCATTCACAATCTAAATCAAAGAAAGGTGAATTGCTGAACATTAGCATTCCATTCCATTTAAAATTTTTCAAGCACGAACTCAGTAATCTACCGTGTCTTTCGTCAACGCCGTGATGTTAATCTGTCCGTACAGTTTCACTCTTTATACCGAAATAAAAATGCCCCGGAGCCAGCGTGAGCTTTCGTTTCATCGCATCTGATAATCTTCAAAGCTAAAAGCTCTCCAGTTTCGTTTGTGTAATTTACTTTGCGGCCTTATGCACGTAGACTTTTTGTTAGTTTTTTTTTTATAGGTCGCGTCGGCATTCCGGTCCGTTCGAGAGCTTTGTACAGCAAGAGGCATTTTGCTGAAGATGCTTTCTCATAGCGCAAAAACCTTTTCAGTTAAGACGGAGCTTCATTCACGATAAGATAAGATCTCATGAACATTACCGATTAATTGATCATCTTATGTGATAGTTTGGTAGATGTTTGAAGGTGTATTGAGGTAGTTAATGTTTTGTGATATGTCATTCAATTCCTATAATCTATTCTATACAGGGTGCACACAAAATGGAAAATAGATTTCCGATACCAAAGAGAGAAAACAAATTAGAAAATCTAATACAGTGTATGTCCACATTGCCACCTGTGTTATCTATTACAGCTCTGAATCTGCGAGGCGCGGTTATCCTTCAGGGACCTAGATGTCTTTCTTTCACATCACCAAACTCCGTATAATGTTTCCACAAACGACCAATGGTACTTCTCGTTGAGTTAGCTTCGTTAGCCACATACCTTATTCAAATCGAAGCCTGCCTCTAGCACCCCTATATGTCTCTCAGCTGAGTTTGGTCAAGATGGAGCAATCTTTAGTCGGGAGAATTGAACAAAAACAATGTCATGGGATGGTATTGAGTAGAAGGAACTGGTTTCAGACGGATCTGAGAATGATAGGCTATTTGACTGCGCCTTTGAGCTCTAGTGATCAATTTCCGATAGCAAGAGTTAAACAATCATCATGTCAAATGCTGGAGTGATTGAACCTCCATATCGATTTCACTGACGTCATATCAGTATTGGAGGCAAATATATTTTTCTATGTCTTATTCTCTATACTTATATTTTAAAACCACGGGACGGCGTTGGCGAGTCTTTACCTTGAGGAAGATGATGTTCTCCTGGAACGACCCATGGTACATCAAACAGGGTGATTGGCAGCTGCTGTATAGGGCGGGAAATAAGAAATCTGTTCCAGAAAAAAACTATTGGAAGGGGAAGAAAACATACTTTTCCGAGAAATGACGGGGTGTTCCCTTGTCAGTAGTCTCCTCACGAAGATCTCGCTTCCAAGTAATACTTTCGTCTGTGGCCGTCCTAATAATGATTTGAAATAGATAAGGTTTTGATAGGTATATGTTCATTATTCTAATATGGGGTGTTAATGTTTATTTTTCAATATTATGCTTTTATACCATATACAGGGTGTTTCCTAAAGATTGGTAAAAAATTCGTTGTGTGATTCCTGGGGTATTTTCATGAAAAAAAGTTCCTATAAACATTTGCCGAAAAATGCTTCCTAAGGGAGCTACGCCCCTTTAAATAGGGCTCCCCGAAGACGGTTTTTCCTCAATATTTCCGAAACCTTACATACAAAAATCATGAAATTTGGTACATCATACAAACTTTTAATGCTGAATGAGAATTTGAGCTCAGAATTTCAAAATTTTAATCAGGGGCGTACCATACTGGCGGGGTTAAAGGTTAAAAGAATCCAATTTTTTAAATGGTATGGTACGCCAGTATGGTACGCCCCTGATTAAAATTTTGAAATTCTGAGCTCAAATTCTCATTCAGCATTAAAAGTTTGTATGATGTACCAAATTTCATGATTTTTGTATGTAAGGTTTCGGAAATATTGAGGAAAAACCGTCTTCGGGGTGCTCTATTTAAAGGGGCGTAGCTCCCTTAGGAAGCATTTTTCGGCAAATCTTTATAGGAACCTTTTTTCATGAAAATACCCCAGGAATCACACAACGAATTTTTTACCAATCTTTAGGAAACACCCTGTATAGGGTGAAGTATTCATACTTTCTGTTTTTCATGTACCGGCTACCGGTTCTCAAAGTCATCCAACTGTAAACTACCAAAAACCGCCAGGAATCCACAACCATGAAACACGACGCTCGGATATACTACAGGGATACCGGCCCTCTGAACTGAGTAGGGGGACCATATACACACCCTGTAATAGGCAGCTATTAACGAAGTCAGGGAAGATCGGACGGCCAACAATTTTGCAAACTCAAGCATTAGCAGTGAACAAGCATTGAACACACGTCACATGGCGGTGCAGTACCAAAGGCCAGGACTTAAGAAAATTAGGCGAAAGGATGGCAGGACTGGAGCAAGGGACTCTAGCCAAGAAATGTGTAAATAGTTTTAAGATTTTTCTCGTAAGGAACAAAGCAGCATGTTCTCTTCTGGCATTGGGATCAAATGCTCAAGAGTGAAGGGCATTATGTCATATTAGTATTGGAGGCAAATATTCCTAGCGTAAATCAACCCAATTTGCCAGTTGTGGAATCACTGAGCAAGCAGTTTTGTTGCTATAAATAGACACGTTCAGCAAGATGTTAGTCAGTGGTGGGCCTAGCCAACCACTCACCTTTGTGAGTAGTGTAACGTCTCTCACCCTAAGTAGTGCAACTCCTCTCACCCTTCGTCAGCCCCAAAGAACATGCTCGTCCTAGTGTTATGGTGGAGATATATAGACCAAAAACGATAATAAACTGGAGTTACCATTATGGAGATTCCCTACTGTTCATCCAGCTTGTAGGTGTTATGTGAACCCAGCTTCGTTCCCCTATTGCACGACAGGTGTTGTGGGTCCTTGTGAGTCTTGTGACCAAGATTTTTTTTCAAATATGGAATTCTGCTTGAAGTGTTGATACCTATCGGCTCAACCTCCAACAAGTGCCTAAATCTCTCTCTTTCTCTTTGAATCTAATTAGTCGGTAAGACTCACTTTCTGTGGAAAGGGCTCTCAACAGCTTTCATCATTGAATAGTTATGGTTCATGGGTTCATTATACCCTGTTTAACTGCATATCAAGTGGCACAATATCTTTTATCCAGTGTACGTCATTTTGTACCGGTAGCACGTGTGTGTCCTCTCTTTTTTTTGTGTATCTTTCCATAAGACTCAGTGGGACTAGTTATAGGAATATCACTGCCTGGATTTTGCGTTTTACAGAATATGGTATTATATTGATAGCTTTTCAATTGAATTCTTCATATAAGCATTGATTTATGTTGTTGTTTTTCCGAGAGACAATGTACTGATTGTTCATTTTAATAAAATTTCCCGCTCAGATTCTTACATTCTATTTGAAACTGTGGTGAACACCCTTCACACGTTAAACTTCATGCCCGAACCTAAATAAATATACCAATAATCTGTTGATGAGGCAAATTTTTCAAATAGTCTCATCTACTTTCTCTTTGACATGTGTTGTGATGGCAAAGTTTCGGGATTTTGAGTGCTTAACAAAACTAGACATCAGCATACAGAGTGTTCCATTTGAAAAAAATAAGTTTCTTCGTCGTCAAATTCGCCCGCCTGTGTAAAACAACCTGTATAAATTATCGCAAATCGGTTTTCTGAAATCAATAACCTTGCCTCTAACATTAGAAAATAACCATAATAATATGTATTTGCAAGATTCAATTTTAGATGCTTTGTTATTGTAGCACTTATTTTTTTGCGGTAAGTAAAATCACTGTACGTACGTATCATACGCTGAATTTCACAGGGGCGTAGGTTTTGGGGGTCAGAACCCCCACCCCTTCCCTTTATCAGAAAGTGTCATTGGAAAACACAATTTAATTTGAATGATGAAGTAATAGCAGTCTTACAATCTTTTGGAAAATATTTAAATAGGAAAATTCCTCAAAATTTTTCGCCTGCGGCACTCATGCAGTCTTAATCCGGGCCTGTGGCCCACCTGTCCGAACCCAAAACCCCCCCTCCCTTATAAATTGTCTGGCTACGCCAATCGGAACTGTATTTACTTTTCAATTAGTCAAAGCCAATATTTTGATAAAATCAAATTCATTTGTTGACACAGTGAATCCGTTCTGTGTATTTTTTTAATCAATCATTTCATTCTAGCCACACAGGATGCGGAATCCGCACGGGAATAGCGGGAACATTAGTAGGGATCAGGGATCGGCCACGATAAGGTTAACTTCCTCCTGGAAGCGGAAGTGGGCGACTTTATATTGGCATGCTGTAATATCCTGTGGTTTTCGAATATACATTTTCAGTGAAGGTTATTGGGTTGTTTGTTGACACGATTGCCAGATTGTGAAATTATTTTATCCTGACTTGGAAATTTAATTTGGTTCTTGATAGAAATAGAAACATATCCATAATATGACAAGTATTGTCACCACAATATTGTAAAATAGCTTCTAAAAGTGCCTTCGGTATTAATAATCCAATAATTGGTCTATGTTTAGAAATCATGTTCATGAGACAAAAATGACCATATAATTTTTTCAGCGTAACATATGGATTAGAGAAAGGCAGCTTTCGTGACTTGTTTGCTGTTTGAGAAAACTCCGATCGTCGTATTACCATACTTACCTTTAATGAGAAGTCGTTAAAATTCCAAATAACCTCGAATTAAGTATTCACTTCATTTTTCATTCACAATTATTATCCAATTTAAATAAGAATGTTTTTATCACCCTATTAAAAAAATGACCGTGTTTCAAAAAGTTACACTTCCTCGGCCAGTTGGTGCAAAACTTGGCCTATTAATAAACCAGCCAGAACAGTGTGCAAAAAAATTATTGTCTGAACAATAATTACAATAATATAATGGTGAATAATATGGACAGCTTCATGAAAAACTTCATTTGCAATATCTAGATCACAAATCTGGAAGATTTGAAAGAAGTTGGTATAAGGCGTAATTTAGAAAGAAACGAGGCATTCTTCAAATTAGATATGAACAAAATTTGACGGCGAATGATAAAAGTCCATGTCATAATGACTACAAATTCTTTAACTTCACAGAGAAAAGGATGGATTTGATTACCCGGAGTCGAGAATGGATAAGGAGTTGGATTTTGAATTCGTGACTGAACTGCATCATTTTATCAAGCCAATATAATATAAAACCCTCGGTGAAAGTCTCATTCTTCCTTGAGCTATCATTGGAAACAAGCCATAGTCCTATCAATTTCCACACAGTATGCTCGTAGGGCTTTATCGCATTATTTCCTCTATTTATAAAAGGGGTCTCACAAAAGATCCCATTACATGACGAGTTTAAGACACGTGCCGAATGAGCACGTTTTTTCTGTAAATGAAACTGTGGTTTATCTAAGTTTTAGTAGGTATGTCATCATTTCAACATCGGAAATAATAAATCATATTCAGATTGTGATATCGTGATGAAAGAATCATTGAACTGCAATAATTGGATAATATTGATTATATGGCAACAATATGGAACGATCAGCTCACTTCAAAATATTGTCTTTGAATTGCCAATGGAGAACTTGCATCAACGTTCAATCATATGTGTTCTTTAAGTGGCATCTGAGTAAACTAGATATTGAGTACAGAAATAATCTCAATTTTTGTTCATTAAAAAATTAATGATGGAAAATCAATTCTCATGTTTACAGGGTGATTGTTTATAAACAGGGTGGCCATTTGAAAAGGAAACAGAGCTAATTTTAGGCACCAGGCGTTATTCATGAGAAAACCTCTCGGACCCGTCGATTTGTGATTTGAGGATGAACCATTTTTTTGGCATTCTCATCCCATAAAGGGCAAAGCCCTAGCGAGGGTGACAAGGGCTCCCAAAATTCAAAATGGTATGAGGGGTCGAGTGATACCTTATTTTGAAGGTATTTTCATGTAGATTGCGAACCCCAAGTTCAAAATTGCTAATATCCACCTAGTCATTACAGGAGCAAACTAAAATTTTCAAAAAATGTACATTTTGAAGCATCTGTGGTTTGATTTGGCGACATTGATCAACTATTCATTGTTGTAGGACTTCCACAGATATTGGCAGCGTCGCATACATTTTAGTTTTCAAATGACCCCATAAGAAAAATCTAACGTGCTCAAGTCTGGAGAACGTGGACGCCACTCAATAGCTCTTTTTCTTCCAATATAATGGATCCTGGAAAAGTTTGGTCTAAATATCGATGAAAAAAGCATAGGATAGTGTAGTTCCGCACATCTTGTTATGGTTTCTCAACATTTTTTTGTAACTTATATTGACCCCTGTGATTAGGGCTTCGCGAGACCACAAGACGTCTTGGTCTTGTCTTGGTCTTGGTGACAAGACCGAGACCAAGACCAAGACCAAGTCCTGAATATCTTTAATTTACAAGATTTTTTTGGGTATTTCGCCACACCCTATCAAATATCAATCAAACTAGTGTTTATACACCCGATCTTCTATATTACCTGAAAAAAGTCTATTAGTAAATGATAAAACCTATCAATATCAAACGTTTCGAGCTATGTTTAATTTCTTAATAAAGGTAACCATGTATTACTTAAATTTACGGAGCAAGTTGCTAAACATTCATTAGAATTTAACATAATATATGCACTTTCTTTAAGTTTACGTTTTTTAGAACATGGCTCCTTTGCTAAGATTTTTGAATTATCCCAATTTATTCTATGATTTTTATCAAATGCATGTTGACAAATTCCCGATTTATGAAATTCCCTTTTTTTCATGTATGATTTATGTTCCTCAATTCTCTTTTTAAAGGTCGTGAGGTCTCTCCAATATAGAATTTATTACATTCACAAGGAATTTTATAAATTACATTTTTAGTGGACTCATTAATATTATTAGGTCGAGTATTTGTTAAATTAGAGCGAAGTGTGTTATTAGTTTTGAAAATGGTCCGTATATTATATGTCTGACCTAAACGTTTCAGTTTATGAGAAATTCCAGGTATGTATGGAATAATTAAATTAGTTATGGGTATATTCTGTTCTTGTTGTCTGGTTTGTTCAAAACTATCAAAACACTTTTCAATAAAATTCATTGGATAATTATTTTTTGATAAAACGCCTCTTATGAAATCTTTTCCGGATTCAAAATTATCATTATCACAAATTATTTTTGCTCTATCATATACTTTTTACCACACCTCTTTTAATGTTCAATGGATGATTGGAATTGAAATTAAGATATCTATTTGTGTGGGTTGGTTTTCTATAAATTTTTGTTTCGAAATTTTGAAAATCTTTCTTTATTAGTATATCTAAATAGGGAATTTCATTATTTTGTTCTTTTTCAATTGTAAATTTGATCGTGGGTTCTTTATCATTTATGTGAATCAAAAAATCATTCAGTTTTGGTTCATCATATTCATATATAGAAAAAATATCATCTACATATCTCCACCAAATCATTGGTTTGTATCTATATGTTTCTACATAAATTGTTTCAAAATGTTCCATGAAAATATTACTTAAAAGTGGAGATAAAGGAGAACCCATTGCCATGCTAAAATCTTGTTGATAAAATTCATCATTATATTGAAAATATGTTGTTTTAACACAAATTGTTAAAAGTTCCAGAATAGCATCGATATCCAAGTCTGTTCTTTCTTTTAAATGTGTATCATTTTCAAGTTTATCTCTTATGATCATCAATGTTTTATCAACAGGTACATTAGTGAAAAGACTTACTACATCAAAACTTACAAGAAGATTATTGGGATTATAATTGATATTTGATAATTTCTCTAAGAAATGTTGTGAATTTTTTATGTATGATTGTGTGTTACCTGTTAAAGGAGTGAGTATGTTTAATGAAAATCTTGCTAATGCATGAGTTGGTGAGTTAATACTACTGACTATTGGTCTTAATGGTATATTTTGTTTATGTATTTTTGGTACACCGTAAAAATGTGGTGCTTTACTATTATGTGGTGTTAGTTTAGATCTTTCATTATCTGAAAAAAATCTTTTATGTTTTTTAAGTTTAGAATATATTTGTCTTTCAAAACGTTCTGTTGGATATCTATTCAGTTTTGTATAATTTCCATCATTTATTAGAGACATTATTTTATTTTCATAAGTTGTGCTATCTAAAATTACTGTTGCATTACCTTTATCTGCAGGAAGTATTTTTATATTATGATCGGACTTCAGATTTTTTATTGCTAAACGTTCTGCATGATTGATATTTTGTTTAATGTTATAAGATTTATTCAAAATCAATTTTGATCTAATTCTAAATTCTTTTTGTAGTTCTTCTGGTAAATGTTGTGTTGTTGCTTCTATAGATGAAATAATATCTAATTTATTTATAATTTTTGGTGTAACAGCAAAATTCAAACCTTTTGATAAAACAAAACCCAAAAAAGTAAATTATAAATACTGAACATATGTAGAGTTAAACAATCAACACCACACACTTCAATGTCAGTAAAAGTGACATTTTGTGCCAAAAACACGAAAAAGTCAATTTCACTACAAAAAACGAACTATATTTTTTCCACATCATTTTTTATATTTTTAGAATTTGAGTTAATTGTTCCATTTTTAGGTTTTCACTGACGACGAGAGCAGATTCGTTCCCGAAACGTTTGATATTGATAGGTTTTATCATTTACTAATTGACTTTTTTCAGGAAATATAGAAGATCGGGTGTATAAACACTAGTTTGATTGATTTTGATAGGGTGTGGCGAAATACCCAAAAAAATCTTGTAAATTATGGATGCGCCACAAAACTACAGAGCATATCTACTGAATATCTTTGCAAGACCAAGACCAAGCGTTGTCGTTCAAGACCAAGACCAAGACTCTACCACAAGAGTCTCGTCTTGGTCTTGGTCTTGAAAAGAAAAATCGACACAATATTTAATGAAATCTGCAGAAATGTGAATACAAATCTACTCACTGTGAATAGGCGAATAAAATGCAAAATGAGCTATCTAACGCTTTTTGGAAACCTTTGTTTGACATGTATGCCCAAATAGGTTTGTTTTTAAGGTTGATATAAAGTATAGATCCCGTATAATTTGACCAATAGGCAATAAAATATGCAAACCATTCACGATCTAGAAAAACGCTCTAAAAATGCGAAAAACTTGTTAAAATCGTACCGTCATCCCAGGTGATGATAAAATGTGTTCCGCATTTTAAGACGTTTTTCTTCATTGACAATGGTTTTGCATATTTTATTGCCTATTAGGCCAAACTATACGGGCTGTACAATAGAAATTAATTTTTCTTTCCGGTTCAGAATTGAGATATGAAGAAAAATGAACTGAGTGACGTTTTATGGAACACATCGATTCTAGGATTGTTATGCTATACGGTGCGGCTTTTAAAGGTCCTCCCTTTCTAACTTTTGAACTGTTTGATATAATATGCGGGCAAAATTTGGACACACCATATGTGAGGACGTTCTGCATTTTTTGACATAGTAGTGACAGTTCAAAATGTCAAAATGACAGCTGGGCGCAATTTTGAATAAAAAAATCAAATGAAAAGGGGAGTCGAGTGATACCTTATTTTTGAAGGTCCTTTGACCCTGATTACAACTGCCGGGTTTCAAGCCTCTGCTATCATTCCTGTTGATATATGAGCTTTTACTCAATCTTTTTGACTTTTTCCACTCCTTTTGTTTTTTTTTGTTGACATTCTTCCTCAACAAAAAGATTAAGAAATAGCTCATTTCGAAGATCTTCGGTACCTCATCATATCCTCTTAGTTTGGAGAAGTCAACTCTTCCGGGTAAGGGTAATTGAGTGACATGAATGAAAAAAAAGTGACACACTGTCATATCAACATATCAACAGAAATGATAGCAGAGGCTTGAAGATCGGCAGTTGTGAACATAGTCAAAGGACCTTCAAAGTAAGGTATCACTCGACCCCTCTCTCGATTTGATTTTTCATTTAAAATGGCGCCCAGCTGTCATTCAGACATTTTCCTGTCACAACTATGTCAAAATATGCAGAACGTCCTTACATATGTTGTGTCGCATATATTAAACGGTTCAAAAGTTAGGGGAATCCTTTGAGCCGCACTGTATATTGTTACGTGTGTTTTAAAAATTCGGTATATATTTTTCTCAAGACCATCAAGACCAAGACCAAGACTATCAAGACCAAGATCAAGACTGACCCAGTCTTGTCTTGGTCTTGACATATCAAGGCCAATACCAAGACCAAGACCAAACTTATTTTTCGAGACCAAGACCAAGACCAGCCAGTCTTGGTCTTGGTCTTGGTCTTGCGAAGCCCTACCTGTGATGGCTGTGTAGATAGTATAGCGATGTAAGACTCCGGGGTTATAATCCACATAAAAATATCTACTATCACTCGACTTCTCATGACATTTAAAAGTTTGGGGGTCCTTTGTCACCCACGGCTTTGCCCTTCATGAGGTGAAATTGCCAAGAAAATGGTTCTCCCTTGAATAAAAAATCGACGGGTCCGAGGGTTTTTCTTGAATGTTTCGAGGCGCCCAAAATTGGCTCTGTTTCCTTTTCAAATGGCCACCCTATATATTTTTTTTTCAATGGTGATCCCAGTTGATATTACAAAAAAGTTTAAATGAAAAAAGCAAAAACCCAAAAATTTTACATAACATGCTGTTTTTTATGGGTTTTATTTTCCCAATCGGTAGAGAGTAGAGTTTTTTTTCTTATTTCAAATAAACATAATGATATTATATACTTTGTTGTGGTAATTTTTGTTAGTTTTCGAAAAATATTGTTTTTTTCTTATGAATAGATAATATGTACAGGGTTATTGTATATTGTTATTTTACTCAATAGATATCTCAGTTGATATTGATCTCATGAAGAAGTTCAAATAAGCAATTTTGCAGTATTTTTCATGGAGATCCAGAATCCGAGAGATGCAAAAATGCATCGAAAACCTAAACATTTTTCCCAACATGGTATTTTTTAAATGGGACTCCCTGAATATTTTTGGCTAGAATGATAGATCGTTTTCTTCTGATTCCAAATATAATATGTATGTTGGTATTTGGTTAAGCCGTTTTTGCGCTATTCAAGTTCAAAGAATTACATCACGTTGATCTGGATTCTACCGTATCATCAACCTAGATCAAGGAAATGTAATTTCATCATCCTAGCCAAAAATATTCAAGGTGTCTCATGTAAAAAATTCCATGTTGTGTAAAATTTTCAGGATTTCGATGCATTTTTGCATTTCGTACTATATTATGATCCTGAATCTTCATGAAAAATACTGCAAATTTGCTCATTCATTTGAACATCGCTTCGTTAGACCAATATTAACTGAGAGATCTATTGAGTAAAATATAAACAACTACTCTGTTTATGTATTATGACGATGCTGATTTGTGTTTCTTAGGGCCGATATTTCAATGTCCATTTAAGATTAAGGTACACTCAAAGGTTATTTTGACCTTGAATTTGTCTCCCGTGAGTACCGTGTTTCAATTGCGACACTCACATCAGATCCTAAGCCAAATGAAAGGAGTGGTACAATAATTGTAAAACGGCACTTTCGGAGACCAATTTTAAAATTCCCATCAACAATAAGTATACCTTAGCTAAAATGTCACTCGACATGACATTGTAATATCGGCCCTTAGTCATAGAAACTGAAATAATGAAATCGTTCAGGACAAGGTCGTCTATAGCAACTCTACTACTATTTCCCATTTTATTTCACTAAAGTACAATGTAATTCGTAATTGATAGCTGCTTTTCATTTGCATCTAAAATCTGGTCAATTGGACACAGATTGTCCCAGATTACTAAAATTTGACATTTAGGATGTTTTATTCACAAACTGATCTGATTTGTAAGTGATCCGGTCACTTTCCCCTTTGCCCCTGACTCTGAAGTTAACTGGGTAGAAGTAAAAGGTGTTTTTCCAAAAATTTTTTTGGCTAAAATCTATGACGATGACACTGATATGATCCAAAACAAATGCCAGAATAACAAAGCAGTTTAATCTGATGGTTTGTGGATGAGATTACTTCAGGTCAGTTCATTTAAAAGTGAACTGATCCAGTATGCAAATAAAAAGCAACTAATATCGACTGCATGTTCCCATCGAAACTGAAAAAGAGACCAAGTGAATTGGATAACGAGATTGGACTAGAAATTGAATATCGATGACATTTGTAGGGCTTCAATGGGTTGTGTCGCTTTCCACTTGGAAGGACACATAATAGAAGGAAAGAAACAAGAAAATAGGCTTGGCGCCGAAACCACGTTTGATACCGAGCCTTCACGTCAAGACAAATTCTGATGCTTAATCTGAACGTAGTAACGTAGGTGTATCTGGAGTTTAGATAGAAAGACATTTTCTAATGAATATTTTTAATTGTTTGTGAATTATGGGTCACAGATCACAGATAAGATTTATACAGGGTGGTGGGTAATGAATGCTCCAAAAAGCAATTCTAGTTTCAACTCCTGAAAAGAACAATGCTGAGCCAAATATACCTCATGTGAAAGTTCACCCAATAAATAGAAGTGGGATCACTCGCGCGCATCATCAAACACCCATTCCCTTATCCCGCCTTGCCATTTCACTGAAACCTTTTTTTTTGTTCAGGAGTTCTGGCCCCAAGGAGAGGAATCTGAAACCAGACACTCCGCACTAGTGCTTACGAAAAAGAAAAGAGAATAAAATAAAAAGGGGTAAAAATCTGGTGCCACTACCAGAGGTGAGTACACGGTTGCGACGTGTTTGTCCTAACTCCGCTCTCGCTGCGGTGAACTCTAGACCGTTGTCTAGTTGTTTTGTGCAGCCTGAAAGGCTTGCACTCTTTTCTCGACTTCTGCGTCGACGCGAGACTCAAACGCAGCTTGGGCTCTCTTTGACCAAAAAACGTATGCTTTTGTCTTCTCTTCCCCTCTTTCGAGGTTCGTTCTGTCCATGTACGATGGGCAGCCACGCCAGCTTGCGGGGTGGCCTTTTCCCCCGCAAACCACGTAGCTCGCGTTGCGTTCATCGCTAGCGAGTCTCTCGAACGTGCAGTCTCTGCTGCTGTGTGCACCGGCACACTTGACGCAGCGATGTGCATGGTGACACCTGCTTTGGGTGTGACCCCTTCGCTGGCACCGGAAACACTGCCGTGGTTCCGGTGACTTCTTTTTGAGTTCCACCTTGACATCGACGCCGAGCAGCTCCTTGATCTCGAAGATCCAACTAGCGTCAGTTTTCACCAACACTAGGGGCATGAATTGCCGGGTTTTCCGGCTAGTCATGCGAAGTGGCACAGCATCGATGCCAAAGCGGGTGGCGAGCTCTGACCTGACTGTCTCTAGGTCTGCGTTGGCGGGTAGTCCGCGAATGACTACCTGCAACGAACGCTCCTCTGGTCGAGAGAAGGTGTGATAGTCAGCTGCCATCTCATCCAGATGGTCTAAATGTCTTTGTGATCATCCAGTAAAGCTGGAATGATCCTCATGTCGTCTCTCACAACGGAAGCCTTTGCATACGATATGCTGGCTGCTTGAAGCTTTACACGCAGCTCACTCCAAAATCGGGTTCCCTCTAAAAAGATAGCGGGAGCCCTCTTGGAAGCTACTGCAGAGTCCGTCGGGGTCGCGGGTGGGGGTACGAGTGGGACGTGTTCCGAACGTTCGTCGTCGAGGGTCAGTACCTTGAGCACCGGTGCCTCCTCTGCTGAGGGAGGACGTGGCGACATTTCTCCGGACATGCTTGCCCTTAGGCGAGCCGTTCGGAGACATGCCTTCACTGCCCCCAGCTTCTCGTTTAACTCCAGCATGGGGATCAACCTCCATATCATGATTCAGACATGATTCTTTGACCCCGAAACTTTCGTTTTCGTCTTCTTTGCTGGCAAGGGGGGAAACGCGTCCTTCTCTCTTCACGAGGCCGACGTTTGGACGTCTCCCACTTTACGGTGTTCCTGGCGCTTCACGATCACCTGTACTCCTTCATTTGAAGAAGGTGAAGGGACAGGTGAGTCTCTCTTTGTCTGTTCCGTCCGCTTCTTTGAAGTAGGCTTCTCCTCCACCTTCGAAGAAGGCGAGGGAGCAGCCTTCTGTCCCCCCTTCTTTGAAGAAGAGGAGGTGACTCAGCTCAAAAGGAGGCCTCCCTCTGAACCTCCAGCTTTGAGAAAGGAGGAGGATCAGAGGAAGCCCTCCTTTTTAGCTGAGATTTGAGACTTTTGATCTCAATATCCAGCGAACTGATAGTCTCCCAAAACTACCCCTCCTTTGAAGAAGGAGGAGGACCAGGGGGAGCCTTCTTTTGTTGCTGGTCTCTGAGACGCGCAATCTCAGCCTTCAGCTCAGTAACCTCCCTCTGCACCGCCACCTTTTTGAAGAAGGACGCGGAGCAGAGGGAGCCCTTTTCTGTAGCTGGACACTGAGATGCGCAATCTCATTTCGTAGCTCGTCGGTTGTGGAACTATAGCCTTTGAGCATGCTACCTTTCCTTTCGCGTTCCTCTTCGTACTCGTCGCGTCTTTGTAAGAAGAGGGCGTCTAAGTTCTCATAGCTCCGACGGAGCTGTTCATGAGATTTTGTCTCTGAAACCAGTGAAACGACGCCAATCGACCGAAACAGTGTGTTTCGTGTAGTGGAGCGTGGTTGACTTATCTTATTTATATTTTTTAATTTGAAAGATACTGAAGTTTTTTAGACTTGGGTAACGTTGTTTGTTCAGGGGACGGTTTCGAAAGTTGTATTAAAGGTGGCCAATCATTTTTTAGATGCCCAAAAGATCTAAGCTATAATAATATTTTGTGCTGTATTACCCTTGCTTCCTTTGCTGTTTTTTTTTGCGACGCCGACAGGCCTTTGATCTGGGGTTTTCAAAGAGCCGACAACGAGTGACCCAATATCTATTATATTGAGTAAACTTTGATTATATCCCAAGATACGGTATCAGAAATATTCGTTTCCCTAAACACGAATAGGTGTTTCTAGCAAAAAATAAAAAAAATCGTTTATGCCCATTTCAGAGTCTTTGAGACCAGAGGACTATAGAATGGGTATAATTTTTTTTTTTGGCCAGATACGCCCATTCGTGTTTAGGGGGACATTATATACCCTCATCTGTCATTTAATTTGGATAAAGACTAAAAATGTTATATAATTTGTTCAAAAATAGATTGCGAATGGATTGTCTGGCAAAATCCGGGGCTATACTTGTATACAGGGTGTAACAAATCTCAATGGTCACCATCATATCTTGGAAACAGTAGAATATACCGAAAAGTTCATGCCACGAAGCAGTTGCGCATTTTGGTACTCAATAAAATGCCGTTGGGAAATCCGAAAAATTCCGAATACTTTCGAAGATATCCGCGAAAAACCAAAATTTTTTGAAATGGTTTTCATGTTTTCCTAGGTTTATTAGAAGAACAAAATGCAGCGAGCTTTTGAGAAATTCCGGGACTGGTGACCACGTCATCATAGCGCTTAGTGAAACCTGGCTCAACGAACAAATTGGGAGCTCGGAACTCCTTTCCGATGAATGTATGATCTACCGCAAGGACAGAAGCTATGATCAGTTGAACTGCACGAGAGGCGGAGATGTTCTGCTTGCGGTGCGTCGCTTTCTTAAGTCTTTCACCGTCTCCTGTAGGTCTATACCAGAATACGACGCCGTCTGGACAAACATTGGTTTTGATGCGCTCAAATTGATAACCTGATGTATGTACTTTCCACCACGATCCAAGGCTGACACTTACCAACACATCTGTGATGTCTGTGCAGAACTGAGGAACACATATAACCAAGCAACATTCCTGATTTACGGCGACTTCAACTTACCATCAATAGACTGGACTCAGGAAGATGAAACTCTGGAACCTCTGCAGAAAACGCTGTTTACGAGCCTCTTTTAGCATCAATGTACTACCTGAACCTCAATCAGGTGAATGACGTTCGAAACCGAACCGATGGTGTCCTGGATCTATTGTTTGCTGATGATGACTTGTGCCGCTTCAAAATATGCGATCCTATAGTGTATGTCGACTCTTACCATCCTCCACTGACGATTACCTTCAGAAAACTCAATCGGCCTGAGGTCGCTGTTGTAGTGTATAACTTTAACAATACGAAGTACGCAGATTTGAGTGCTTTCTTCGAGGAGGCGGACTGGAATTTCGAGACAGGCATCACCATGGAAAAGACAGTGGAACTATTTTATGAACGTCTGTTTGAAGGAATAGACGAACTTGTGCCCAGGAAAACCATTAAGAGCAAGAAGTACCCTTCATGGTGCGACCGTCCTCTCAGAAAGCTGATCGGTGACAAGAACAAGCTGTACAGAAAATTCAGAAAATCTGGTCTCAGCTCGGACTACGACGCGTATTTTCGATTCGCAAAGAGGTGAAATACCGGGTGGACTTGTGCTTTCTATTATTTGCGACAAGAGCGGAGCATCTTATACCCACGAATATTTGGTCTCACATCAACAACCTTCGCAAAGATAATAAATTTCCTTCCGCCATGATCCATGATGGTGTAACGCTTACCACCTCTGAAGAGATTGCTGACGCTTTTGCTGTCCACTTTCAATCGTGTTACTCAAACCAACTCGATGTTAGCATTGGACAAATGAATTCTGTTCCTTCAGCGAATTACCTGGCCTCACACCACTTCACCGAAGAAGAAATCTCCACCAGCTGTTGTCTCTGGACCCTTCAAAGCGAGCTGGCCCTGATGGAATTCCGCTGATACTTTTAAAGAACTGCCTATCTCTGGCATCTCCTCTACGCCATTTGTTCCAGCGATCCATCGATAATGGCAATTATGGACTTCCGCCTTGATTCCGGTTTTCAATTCGGGGGATTGGAGCCATATCAGCAATTATCGAGGCATCTCCATCGTTTCTGCCATTCCAAAGCTCTTTGAGTCCATCATCACAGATGAGCTGTTTTCTGTTTACAAGAGGTGTATCATGGACCAACAGCATGGCTTCTTTCGGGGGCGCTCGACTGCCATAAACCTTGGAGTCTACCATATCTTCCTTGTCACTTCAATGGAAGAGGGAAGTCAGCTGGACCACGATACACTCAAACACGGTATGTCAGTATTGACTACCAAATTTCGTCCCTCACGCGCATGTACGTTCACCTTTGATAATAAATGACAGTTGTTGTCATCAATCAGGTAACTTCAGCGCTGCAGCGCTTTCTCCAAACATTTTCACTGAAATGACATAAATCATGTTTTCTGCAACTTCATTACAAAAGCGGAAGAAATATTATTCTACTGCTGGACTACGGCGCTGCAGCAGAGCTGAATCATGCCATTCCAGGAGATTGCTTGGATAAAGCGCTGTAGCGCTGGATTTCCCGGAACGCGACTTTCTCGTGCGTGACGTCACTTCCGGGAGATGTCATGTCAATGTCTTGCGCAACAGCATACCGTGTGTAAGTGTATCGTGAGCTGGACGTCATTCACACTGATATTTCAAAGGCCTTTGACAGTGTCTGCCATGGCCTCCTCCTCAAAAAGCTGGACGAGATTGGCGTGGGTGGTAGCTACCTTGAATGGATCCGATCCTATCTCACCGGACGGAGGCAACGAGTCGAGGTTTGTGATTTTCTCTACACGGGTGTGCCCCAGAGTTCCCATATTGGACCGGTTCTGTTTCTTCTGTTCATCAACGATGTATCAGCTTGCTTTAGTACCTCGGAGTATCTGCTATATGCCAACGACCTGGAATTTCACGCTACCGTTAATACTCATCGCTCACTTCAATCTGACTTGGACAGTTTGTAGTCTGATCAAATGGTGTTCTGAAGTGACTGTTTCGTAACATGAGTCCGGTAGAAGGTTTCTCAACGGAATTATATGATTCTTGGAGTGCTGAATACGTATCTGAAGTTTGCTGCCTCCTAGCAGTACAGGCTCAGGTCGAAAAACGTCAAAAACCTTGACATTTTCGGACTATTTCCGGTTTTCTGGTCATATCTTCCAAACGACGCATCATACGGAAAATTTTACCGTATCCAAAGTTGAAGAGCATAAAATTCCTACATATTGTAGGAGAAACCATGGGAAGACCATATTATATTCAGCTCCTCGGTCAGCTCAAAAAAAAAAAAGTAAGTAAGTTGTCGCTTCGTGCCCATCAAGGTCGGTTATTTCGTCCACGTTGGTGCAGGTATCGGTACAGTTGATGCAGACTCGGCTGCAGAACAGATCTGCGCGCCTGCAACCACAACGGCTACCACAGTCAGTGCGGCACTTGCATGATATTTTCTGCATTAGTTTGTCAGGAGCCGGGGTTTCAGGGTGGTAACTGGGATCTTTGGTTCGTTTCAAACCACACAGTTTTGGATCCAAAATGTTGCACTTGCAAATATACACGCAGCCTATGCTGGTACGCTGCCGCATCGGTGGGAGGAATGGATGCAATGTTACTGGAAATCTTAAAGGTGGATGTCACGTACTGCTTGTATCGTAGCGCTTTCAAGCTAGTTGTTAGGTGGTTAGCCCCGTACAGGGCAACCACGACTTTTTCTCCAGCAGCTGCAATATCCACTTGCTGGGCTGAAGGATCCAAAAATCTCCCAACGGTCTCTTCAAGCTCTGGATGCTTAGAGGGAGTCTTCAAGAATTTAGTCTTGCCTTGATTATAAACCGATGAAGGGGTGTCGCATCAACTCATCGGATGCAGAAACATCATGTGCTTGGCAAGATTTAGTTTTACTGCAGACTGCGGTCGATACAGTAACTGAGGCGTTTTCTCTTCTCCTGGCCACAGCAGATACACGTTTGGAGAAGTGTTAAGATCCATCATAATCACCAGCGGATCTATTAATATTTATTAAAATTGGCTTGATTCGGCTTGATGGCAAGCTTATAAATGCAACAGTAACAGGGTAAAGAAGATCATTCGATGCAGTATATTATGGTCTTCAACTTTGAATATCATGACATTTTCCATACGATGCGTCGTTTGCAAGATATCACCAGAAAGCAGGAAAAAGTCCTAAAATTTCGAGGTTTTTGGCGTTTCTTGACCTGAGCCGGTAATGCTAGGAGGCAGCAAACTTCAGATTCGTATTCAGCACCACAAAAAACATATTATTCCGTTGAGAAACCTTCTACCGCTTCCATGTTATCAAAAAGTTACCATTTTATTAGACTATTGGGGGAATGGTGCCAGAATAACTTTTTGAACCTTAATATGTCCAAGTGCAAGGTGATGAGAATTTGTAGGAATAAGAATCCGATCATCCATGCTTATGTATTGGACGGTTGGGAGTTGGAGAGTGTACTACGTGAACGATCTTGGTGTGACTTTCGACAGCACATTGCCCTGAAACATTCACATCGACAATATTACATTGAAGGCTTTTAGAATGCTAAAGAAGCACAAGGCACTTTCACGACACAAAGGGTATACTGACAATGCCCTTGTCAGATCGACACTGGAATATTGCTCAATCATTTGGTCACCTTTTTACAGCAGCCATTCGTCAAGACTTGAGCGTGTACAGCGCAAATTCACCAAGTTTCTGCTGTACAAGCACAACTTTCCCCAGAAGGATTTGACATACGAGTCCAGATTGCAGCAGTGTGGGCTAAGGAGTCTCGAGGACAGAAGAGAGGATTCCATGCTTATGTTTCTGTACAAGTTGCTGACTGGATTCACGGTTTGTATCGGGCTACTCGAGACAATATTTGAATGTCTGTGACGGGAGCACTCCCGGGAATGTTCCCAGAAATCATCTTTTTTATTTCCATCCACTCTTTAGTGTCTTCCACATCTTCTAGATCATAATATGATTGAATTCATCTACATCCATCATATAAATAGCACACGAAATCGACTTTATCAAGAAAATTTAATAATCAGATTGTGAGGTCACGCCCACTTCCCGCAATATTTCTCCTCCCAGATATTCCAGACGGAACGTCCTGATCTCCGAGCTCCCTCACAGAACAAATTATGAACTCACCCATTTCTCAGATAGGCTGCGAAGCTCCTACAATAAAAAAATTTCGGACTGTGATATTTTTTACGACAGCTTATCGTGTGTGAAATCGTATTTGAGATACCATTGTTGATGTGTGTTCAATAGTCTGTTCGTCTTCGTTTCTGCGTCAAACTGTTCCCGTCTCGTTGCATTTTTGCATTTTTAATGGTGATGATTTGTTCCACGTTCCTTATTTCACTTTATTATATTATTCTATTTTTTTATCATTTACCAATTTCATTCAGAATGTACCATTTGGAATTATTTTATTCTGTAGTATACTGGCGATAAATAAATTAAAAAAAAAGAAATGTTTCAAAATAAATGTCACAACTTCCTAGCCACTTTTTCTCCTCTACAAAATGATCAAATTTATGATCCGACGTTTTGTCTTCGAGCAACCATCATCAAGTTTGTTTGTAGCCTTCTTGAGTGGACGAAAAATTTTGTTCTACGCTTGATAGATTCCCATTTTGATTCTTACTACATATCACACTTAACATTAATTCAACGTTTAGAGCTACTAAAGCCAACATCAATGTGAATTAATGATGGTTCCAAAAAGCATATGAATAGGGTAATATAATAATATAAAAAATAGCCAATAAACTTATCTTATAGAGAAGAAAAATACACTGTAAATGCAAAATCAATCAGAAAAAGGAAGAAATTAGAAAAATAGTTATTTGAAAACCAACAGTTTTCAAATTTGAATTATTGAAATTTTTTGTTTCTGACGTAACCAAGAGAGATGGATAGAAAAAGACTTGACATTAAAATTGTATTTTTTCTCCTCTGAAATATGACGTAGTCAGACTTTTGATCCGACGTTTCGTTCTTTTCCAAACATCATCAATTCATATTGATGATGGGGTTATTACATCGAACCGTCGAATAAATGTCAAGTGTGATATTATGTCGTTGCAATTAGAATTGAAATAAGATTTTATTACAAAAAAAGTTGATGATGGTTGCTCGGAGACGAAAAAAAATATGACTATGTAGATGTAAGATTTGTTTTGAGAAATTTCTTTTTATAAACCCAGGAAAACACAAAAACCGTCTTATAAATTTCGGATTTTTTTGGATTTCCCAACGGATTCTGTTGAGTACCAAAATACTCAACTTTGCCATCATTTGAACTTTGCTGTATATCCTACCGTTTCCAAGAGACCGATGGTGAATAATTCAATTTGTAACACCCTGTATAAAAGTATAGCCCCGGATTTTGCTAGGCAAGCCATTTGCAATCTCTTTTGAACAAATTATCTAACATTTATTTAAACTATATTTGCATCAAATAACAGATGAGCGTAGATATTTCTAATACCGTATTTCGTACTATTAACAGAATGTCATTTGTAATCCGAAGCATATACCCGCTCCTTACCGCGCCCATGAACGGTTTGTTTAATCGGAATAGATGTAGTATAGATACCTTTTTTCCTCAAAAATCATCACTCCATCACATAATATTATGTACTTTGATGAAACATAATGAAACAGTTATAGTAAGAAAGTTATGGTATGAAACAGCGTGTGAATATGATGCAACTAGCGACCTCTACACTGTCAAAAAATAGAATAAAATGGAATTCCTCATCTCCAAAAACCCTTTATCCTCAGTTTTCAAAAACCAATTGTGCTTTAAAGAAATTACTATTTCGAAAATTAAACTTTAATATCCTGTACCTCATTAATAAGCGACATTTTAAGGCATATTTGGCTGAACATCATCATTTTCACGAGTTCAAACCAGGTTTGCTTCGCATTCATTACCCAACACCCTGTATACAGACTTTGTATATACGGTTTTGTAGTATGAGAGATCTGTTATTCTTTTTTCGTGTGTTTTTGCATGGGTTCATTTAGATAAAATTTTACTCACACATTGAAGGAGGGGATAAAGATAAAACTACCGTATCTACAAACAAAATATTTTCGTGATAACTATACTTACAGGATGTTTCGTTATATTCTAGCCAATGGATATTGTTCTTATTATTGGTCCAAACAGATGTTCAAATAATCAAAGTTGAAGTAGATTTCATTGGGATTCAGGAACATCTTGACAAATGTTCATGACTTTTCAATAAGATACTCAGTATATATTTTTTTCAGTTCAATGGAGAATTTCCTCCAAATACGAAATATATACAGGGTGATTCACGGTCGATGGTACTTAAGACGTTTACGAGCAACCAGTCATGGGGTCGTTCTGAATATTTGACCACAAACATAAGACGTGATGCTCTATCGATATTAAATGTTTTGAGCGATGCGACGTTGCCGCTTTTTTAAAAAAGTAGCAACATCTTTGCTATTACTAAGAACAGGGTGTCCGTTTAAAGTGATACTACTATTGCCATCTTTGAAACAGCGAGTGCTTCGAGGTCGGTTAAATGAGAAGAAAGTTGCAGTCGTTGGTGCTCATTGAAGATCCATTCACCATGTCGCAAAATTATTTTCAGTTTGTGTGATACAGGGTAAATAGTGAAAATGGGCAAAATTAATCTCATTAAATATTTCAGAAACTATTACTTTTCGAGACACAGTTCAAATGTGATTTTACAATTGTTTCCATACTACAATACGATGACGATGTCTTTAAAAGTGTACACGACGTTTCTTATTCTATTAACCACCATCAAAACTTCATTTTGTAAAATATGGACTTAAAAGGCTTATAAATGTGTTATCCAATTATAATTTATGTTCAAAACATGAATGGAAATGAATCGAAGCACCAAAGCTTTGATTAGTCTTGTATTAGAGCAAACAACATTAACTTGAATCTTTTAAATTCGGAGCTGGATTTTTGTAACTGTGTGTGATTTTTCTGAACAATCTTATATCCCATAAAACGAATCGGTAACAACGGCCCTTTAAAATGACCACCACGATCACATATTACACCAATGGATTTTTACATAATGGGGTTTTATTAAAGAAATAAGATAAGGTGTATTATTTATCGAAGTACACCGCAGAATCTAGATGATAAATCAGAAGACTATACATATAACAAAAACTCCTGGAATGTTGGAAAAAGATCATGAAGAGATTATCAATTTGCAAAAAGTACAAAGACATTTTCTTCAAATTTCTTGATAATGGATATTTTTGATAAAAACGTAGGAAACTATACTCAAAAAACATAAAAAAAGATGCAGTGAAACGGTCCTAAACCCTTTTAAATTTTGGAATATGATAAAATCAGAGCCGTAGGTACTGGTGATAATTCCTGGCTCAGCATCGTTGTTTTTTTTGTTTAGTGCATTCATTATCCATGCACCACCCTGTATATCCTTGCAGGCCCCATTGTAATATGTTTTGTAAAAATCTCATCTGTGACGCATAATTCAAGAACAATTGAAGATCTTTTTATCTGAAATCCTACGTCAAGCATCAGTATGAATAATATTTCTTTTGACGGTATCTGAGTAAATAGGCATCGGTATCAAACGTGGTTTCGGCTTCAAGCCTATTCTCGTGTTTTATTTTACATGGCCGGGTTGCGTATTGGCATTCCTTACTACGCTACAGAGCATACATGAGCTGTATCGCAGTAAAGTATGGCTGGACTGGGCGCACAATTTGTTCGGCCATTGTTTACTACGGTACAGACCAAATGCGCTGCATGTAAGAAATAGGTACATATATGGTGGGAATTAATGGATTTGTTCACTCAATTCATAATTATTATCGTTCACTAAGTACGATATATAAAGAAAATTGATTACATACATATGCATATAAAAATTATCTAGGTATTATAATGGTGAATCTAGAAAAATCCTACCATATCCTATTCATGAGACGATGTGTGCGTCTGACTGGACAAAGTTTCAACAACAATAATCTGCGTCTTCACAGGGTGTTACTCAATGAGAGGCCGTAATTCCAAAGACGCAGAACCAAATTCAAGTAGAAAAGCAGAAAAGGTCTCATAGGTCAACATTGGTTAACATATTGTCATTATGTCATTGTGTCTTGAATATAAATATTCTGGTTTTCGAGATACAGGTTAAGAAAAAAATCGGATTTATTATTAGTAAATCGAGTCAACTTTGCCCGTTGTTATATTTGTTGTTATCAACATAATGTTTTTGACTCTCCTTGACACCCTATGATTTTTCATGTGGTCAAAAAGTAGACTTCCAACACATTGTATCTTGAAAACCAGACTATTTAGGAAACATGTTTATCTTGAAATTGGTTCAGGAACGCGTCTTTGTAACTTTGGCACATCATTGAATAAAACCCTGTATAGGCTTATTAGAATAGCGTCGAATTAAAATACCTACTTACATTATCGTTATGCGTAAAAATAAAACCATCCTATACTAACCATCACCAAAGAATATTCTACTACGACAGTCGAATATTCTTTTCCAGTACAATTAATTTTCACGGCATACAGGGATAGTTTGAATTGGTCTTATAAAGTTGACTCTATCCTCATTCGTAAAATTTTCATGTGACGGCAAAGTAACGTGGTAAAGCTGTAAATTTTGGTAAACAATAATAATCCAATAAGATTTTAACGTGAAAAAAAAACGGGAAAGCTGTTTTTTTTTCAGAATTTGTCAGCAACTGCCTACTGAGTGTAAAATTAGCCAAATCGAAAATTTTCCCGTTGCGGTTTTTGAGCAAAACGGTTGGTCTTTTGAAAAGTTCCAGAACAAAATAATAATAATTAGACGTGGATTGTAGAAGTTGTTCACGTATATTTTGGCCAATAGCAATCTTCGTTAATATTAACCGTAGGGAGTGGTTCAAATTAGCAAAATGTAGTACTTTTTTTAAATTATCAGAAAAAGCAATAATTGAGCAACAGAAGTCGAAAAAAAAATCAAGCTTCTTCATTTTTTTTTAATGGGACACTCTGTATTTCATCCCTTAGTTCGATAGAGATAGAGGATTTTTTCTTGATTTCAAATGAATAAGTGTTGGGGGTGTTATCTCTAAGGGTTATAAAGATATTAACGTTTTTCCATACAAGGAATAATGATAATAAATTGGACAGAAGGTGTTGATTGGTAGAGACCAGCCAACTATTCCATGTATAGAAAACAACTAACTATTTGAAATCGGGAAAGAATTCTCTATCGGACTAGGGGATAAAATGCAGGCCGCTAAATCCGGAAATAATTAAATTCAAAACAAAATGATAAGGTGAAGTCAGTCAAGAGTTTTCTCATGTACAATTTGAGAATAATTATTATGCTGTAGCACAATTCAAAAGGACCACCCCTATTGCACAAAAACCGCAGAAGGAAAATTTCGGATTTTGCTAATTTTACGATTTATTTCTAAACCTGTATCTCAAAAACAAGAATATTTATATTCAAGACACAATGACAATATGTTAACCTTTAAGACCTTTTCTACTTGAATCCTTGGTTCAGGAATGCGTCTTTGGAATTACGGCCTATCATTGAGTAGCACCCTGTGTACTCAAATTAAAAAAGTTGAAACTTTGTTCAGTTCAAATTTGCGAAATTAAAAATGGCTCCGTGAAACCATTTCACACATCGGCACATTAAAATAATAGTAAAATATTTCTAGATTCACCTTTATAAAAGAAAATATTTATATATGTATGTAATTAATTTCCATTTTATTATTATATCGTAGTGAACGATTATAATTAATGGATTGAGTGAACAACTCCATCCCTACCAAACTATTTTTCCATACAGCGCATTCGGTCTGTATCGTAGTAAACAATGGCTGAACAAATTGTGCGCCCAGCCCAGCCACACTTTACTGCGATACAGCTCATCTGTGCTCTGTAGCGTAGTAAGGAATGCCAATACGCGGCCGGGTTCAGTACGTCGTTGGAAAGGGTATGATGAAAAGTCCTAAAAATTATGATAAAATATTCAGTTCCGTATAGAAATGAAGTTGATGATGGTTACTCGAATACGAAACGTCTTATACGCAATTCAAAGACATCATATTGTAGAAAAGAAAAAATTATTGATCTTCCAAATTAAAATGGTTTCTCGAAAATGAATAGTTTCTGAAATATTCAACGAAATTGATTTGGGCCACTTTTACAATTCACCTTTTATACAAACTAAAAGTAATTTTGCGATACAGTGAATGGATCCCCAATGAGTATAAAAAACGGTAACTTTTCTTCCATTTAACCGACCTCGTAGCACTTACGGATCCGGAGATAGCAATAGTGGTATCACTTAAAACGAACACCCTGCATATTATTGTATTCTCATTCTATTGTTTTTTGATTATCATTCCATGATAAAGGTACCTATCTGATTTTTTTCATTAAAAAAATACCTCTCAAAACCCACTTAATTTCATTTGCATATCTCCAGCGGTTTCAGATTTCAGAGCAATCAATAAATCTTCAGTGTTTAAGAAAAACACCCCGTATCTCAGAGAACGAAGCATTTGCGGGCATATTATTATGTTCATAATAATATAGCAAACTGTCATTATTTTTCAATATTTTTCATGCAGAATTACCTCCTGAAGGTTGTCGCACTTATTTACTAAATCCCTGTAATTGTCTATATAGAGAGTCCAAACATTCAATAATATACTGGGTGTTGTATTTTAAATGAGAAAGTTGGTATTAGCCACTGTCACCCTGTATAAAAGATTCTTGCTGAAAAAAATCACAACCAAAAATATCAATCGACATGTCCGAGTGTTCTCTCGAGAACGTCCCAATTCATTAATTATCGAATTTATTTCAGTTGGCTGCTACACACTGTATCTGTCAATTCACACAGACTAGAAACATCGACTAAGATATCTCAAGTCAGCCAAAACGAATCAGAAAATGTAAATTACAGACCCTCCCATGTCAGCTGGACATGACGTGTTCTCGTATTTCGCACAGACATACCATCAGGAAAAGCCAACGTGAAACGTAAATTACAGTGCAGCGTTTTAACCGCAAATCCATAGTTGTTTGTCTTAGAATAGATGATTATTATATTGATTATAAGCTTCGTGCGGAAATATATTGTAATTACTCTTCGTTTCTAATTAATTTTTAGTGAGGCGTGCTCGCAGGGGCCAACCCCAACCTCACGAAATTATTATTTCATGGTAGGTGCTCTTACACCAAAATGTAATTATAGTAAATTATGGTGCCAAGTTTTTAACTTGTGATAGTATGAAATTGTCTTTTTAATTACTAACTTGGTGAAAATGAATCATTGCAAAGTGCATCAGTAATAATGAATGGCTTAGTGGGTAAAACGACCGACGGAACATTTTTAATGATGTGTACTTCCATTTCAATCTCTGCAAGCATATACAAATAAATTCCAAAGAACACCGCCCATATTCTTCAAGTTTGAGTTACACTCAAGTATCTTACAACACACAACATGTTAACTAAACTTTGTATCAGAACGAGTCGCATTCACAGTTGGCCATTGTGCCCGACGAAAGAACACAATACTCCGCAGTTCTCCAGCACAATGCAGCCTGGCGATATTAATATATTTCAAAATAAAAGCCTTCATTGTTCCCTTTCATAACTTAAATGTGAAAATATCACTCTTAAGCCCCAAAAAGCAGGGGCTTCAAATGCACAATGGAATTCTGACTGGCACCGCAACGAGGCTAAGTCCAAGTTAAAAATTAATACAAACATGATATTAATATCTCAGTCACCCTTCTCAGTATTTTGAATGCTCTTTATAAGTCTTCCTGATGATGTAGAACATACATATTTATAAACTGTCAATAAACACTTAGCAATAAGGAAATATCACATATAGCCTGTCATTTCGGACCCCGGTCTTTGAGAACGTTTATCTCTATAAGAAATAAAGCAAAACATATTTTTCTTTGCGAATTTGAATCGTTTACCCAGATGGCGATGAAAGGAAATCTTTGTTATCCGTTTTCTCCGCTTTGGTCATATGAAACCGGCACCTGTCTGGCGTTAGAAGGGCTGTTTCAGGTTTTAGAATTTCAAAACACCGGGTGGATGTGGCTAGATTTCACGCTCGATAGGGTATGAAAAAGATTAGCTTTTCAGTAAACCATCCAAGAAGTGTCCGATGGTATGTAAGAAATGCTTTTAAGAACCTTCTTTTGTTTAAATAAAATAAGACAACAAAAGTGGTGCTGTAGTGATGCCACATGTTATCTATTTGTGTGCACAGTTCCATTTCGTGATGAATGTTGAAAAACTAGCCTCTATTTTGATAAAAGCTAAGTAGCTAGTTCTCCTGTTCGAATTATGAGTGAGTCACTCATGTCATTGTAAACATGAGAGGAGAAGGAAATATCGAATGTCTTGTTTGCCATCTTCTTCAAAGTCTTTCTCAACATTTTCCGTCTCCAATTTTTAATAATAACAATTTAAACGTTGCTAACATTGAATAAATATATTTCTATACAATATTCAAGAAAATCTAGTTTTTTTTTTCATTGTTATTACTCGCTTTAACTTACCACTTGTTGTTCAATGTTTAAACGATTTTCCTTTTACTTTTGCACTAAGAAGTGGATGAAAGATTTTTTTATTACAGTCCGGCAACGTTGGAACTATCGACGTTGACAGATTCAAATTCAAATTGTCTTTAATGTTAAATACATTTAAACATGTTTAAATTCGTCAGATAAAAATTATTGTGATAAAAACCAAAATTTAAAACTAAAAGCTTGAAAAAAACCTAAAATGTTTTTTTCTTAAGTTAAATATACATCAAACGAGTAAAATGTATTTTCAATTAAAAAAATGTAAATTGTTTATATTCAAGAATGATGACAGATGCGTACAGCTGCCTTTTCCAGATGATAATTTTATGTTATCGTGCAGTATTGAGATTTGTGTTGTTAATATGCAAAAAAAGTGCTGTGCTTGTGGGGTTTTCTCATCTACGGATGAATTCTATAGACCTTATCGGAAAATATGCATGGTTCCATGTGTAATTTTTAAGACTTCAACCACAATTTTGTGACATTCATTTGTTCAAAAGTGGGAGATAGATGTATCGTTACCATCAAAAATAAAGAAGGCCTGGCGACACGTGAATTCATGATGTCATCAAAAGGAGGTGACGTAAGTAACTCATTATAGATTGCGATCTAAATAATTCTGAATGTACTGAAATCTGTATGAATAGTTCAAATCGTGAGATTCAAAAAATGAACTTCAAATCGTTAAACTCCTCACACAAAAACATTGTAATCGACCCGAACTTGTCTTTTCCGAAGATTGATGTTAACAGAGATACAGGGTGTCAAAGTTGAATTTTAATTTTTGATTTTTTCAAATGACTTTTGAAATAATCATGTTATTTCGAAGAAATTTGGTATACTGGGGTTGTTTCACATGCAAAATTCACATCTGACCTTGATATGGCTCTTACATGTGTGGGAGCCACCTACACATCTTTCCACTCATTTAAATAGTCATAACCTCGGTCATGTCATAACTTTATTGTACGCATTCAAGGTAATTCTGTCAGGGTAATTTTGACAAGTGTTTTGATGTTCAGTGGTTCTTATATAAAGAGTTAAGAACAAAATTTAAAAAAAAAAAAATACCTAGACATATTTTTTTTTGTAAAGGAATATATTTTTTTTTAAATTAAGAAACATTGGGCATTGAAGGTAATATCAAAATTACCATGATAACGCTGTTTTCAAAGTCTTTGATGTTTATTTTCAGAATTTTCGATTTAAAATCACTTTGCATGGATTACTCAAGCTCAAATATCTTGATAAAGGTCACTCCTAGCCACTTCTACAAGAAAAATCTTTTTCATGTCAAAATGATGGAAAAATCAATTTTGCAATTTAAAAAACTATATACGAGTGTGTACAAAAAGTAATGACTATTTGAATTAGTGCAAAGATGTGTAAGTGGCGCTCCCTACAAGTAAGAGCAATCCCGTGCTCAGATTTGAATTTTTCATTTCAGAATCCCCTCATATGCCAAATTTCATCAATATAACTTGATTATTTCGAAAGTTATTCAAATAAATCAAAAATTAAAACTCAAATTGGAAACCCTGTATGTCTCTCAATATCAACTTTCGGAATAGACAAGTCGTCGCAATCGTTGTGGGTCGATCGCAATATATTTGTGCGAGGAATCTGCTTTTACCGTATCTCCCATTATTTTTGGTCCACCCTGTATATGTAACACCCCAAAATATCCATCTATATTATAATTATAGTTCACTCTGTAAGAGTATCCGACTCTACTATACCGTTTCCATATTATTTTATCGCAGTAATTCACATCAAAATTTATGATTATTTTGACATTCACATTGCGGCAATTTTTTTATTTCATAATAATATGGATTCTACATCATATTCTTAGTATAACGAGATGGTAACCTCACCTCAAGTCTTCAACAGTTATCGAGACATTCACGATTTATTTATTTCAAAATATCTGTGATCCTGTGAAATGACATTGAAAAATTGAACTACAAATCGGAATAAATGGTTTGGCTGGGAATATTTCGACAACCTTTTGTTCATAATAAATGACAAAGAGAAATCAATAGCATGAAGCAAAATTACCACGGATAATACCCGACTGCATGAACAGCTGTTTCCTGAATCGATAGTACACTTGGTACCGCTAATAATTTGTTTTTTTTTCATAATCAATAACAGGCTAGAGGATAATGATGTTAAATTTGTAGACCAGTACACAATAGTATTAGCTTGTATCAAATGATGATTACAATCATTATAAATTACAAAAAAATGAAACAGCCTACATAATTATTATTCATCTGGACGCTCCCCGCAAACCGTTCTGAAGATTAGAAGATGATCTGTTGGTTGTTTCGGACCAATGATAAAGTACGGTCGCAAATGGCAATTGGTTTAGAAACTGGTGCCAATAAATGACTGTTGTCAAAAAGAGACTGAATTAGATAGTTTCAATATATCCATGGCAGCAAAAGCAAGAAACATCAGAAAAACTTAACAATAGGGGAAAGACTCTTACTATCTTGTAAGTCCCAACCAGCATGCAGGCCTTCCGCACTATTACAATAAACACATCTTTGAAATTGTTCTACACAACAGACATTCTTGAAAATGACGCGAAGACAGAACCGTATTTTGGGCATGCGTTTAAAACCTCATTCACGAAAAGCGAGATCTCAACCAAGTGATTTCTTCATATTCATATTTTCAACATTATCATTTCCAACTTTACTTCTATTATCTTAAGTAGCCCTCAACAAATTCAAGAAAGACCAATCTTATGTCCATAAAAACCTTTCTATGTCATCAAAATAGTGGTCCGGAACCACCATTATATTTTCGAGGTCAGTTTAAGTCCACCCTGAGGTAGTGGAGATAGTTTTGCTCTGATTTGAAACACTTTTTTTATATTTTATCATATCAATATTATTATGGGGAGTTCTTATAATGAACATTTTTATTCCCAGTGACTTTGATTTATGTTGAAAACCCAAACGTTTTTTGTATTGTCAGTTCGTAATAATTCACATCTTGACATTCCCATGCCAGAAATTTGTCACAGAATACCTATTCTGGCATCGGTATTGAACAATTTGGAATGAGACAATAAATCATCAAGCACTAATATCTTACGTCATATATTACCGATAACATGAGAATTCTAGGGTGAATAACTGTGCCTGTGAACCGTCTCTCCCTCGTCCACTCTCTCTCCTTCTGTATTGTACTTCATTGGTGAATTCCAATATCAGCCTACATTTGACAAGTAACCTCGTGAAACTAAGTTCAATGAAAAAATCTTCACTACCTCAATTTTTTATCTTTTTCATCATAGAGATATCAAAGAACTCATATCCGCATAAATAGAATCTCATTATAGCTGCAAGGAGCCTCATCGCGTCGCAATGTCAAATCCCTACAGGCAGTTCTATATTAAACGACAGGGGAAAGCACCCCTCACGTAGTATCTCTAATTTGCGCCGGAATTCATAACGAAGTGTATTGAATTTTATTTTAGCTTTATTCAGTCCCAGTTAGTTATGAAGCAATTTCATTTAATTTAGTCAATTTGTGTAAGATAGGAGACATAATCAAGTCAGTTTGTTTTCCAAGATGCTTCCAAGAGTTATCATCTAGCTCATTAGACTTACTAAGGCTTGACGGTATATTAGTAGATACATTATGACATATAATACTAACAATAGTTACCCCTCCTTTCGTTCCCGTTAAATTAACTGAAAATAAACGATAGATTAGTAGAAAGGCTGACTCAATTGTATAGTTCAGAAAATAATTCTGCCTAACGTAAACGAACAAGCTTATTATTGTATATTCCATTATCCAGCTGACTTTGATAGATGCACCGCCCATCCATTTTCTGCTCAATCAATATCATACACTGAAAGCTGTTTTTCACCGTTAAAATAAAAAGTTGAATCAGAAGCACTTCTGTACTGTTTTGGGAAAAATAAAGTATTTTTGCATAAAACTAATTGTCACACGATGAAGCTCCACATTAAACAATAGTTATGTTGGATTTATCAGATACATCTCGTGTATTTATTATTATCTTTCTACAGATTATATTTTATCATATTATCAAACATTTTGTAATTCTCTGTAGCCAAGTGCTTAATAAACGTACATTATATCTCCTCCACACTCTCTGATCAAACAGAAACAGACAAGCTACAAAACACTGTAAGTATATTTTAAAAAATCAGTAAGATTCACTGTCAACCTGAGTCCATCCCTGTCCACTCCATTGCTGTTATACAGATAACATGCTACCATTTTAGTTTTATGTCTTTTCTATGGAAATGGTTATGTTGTTTTTGCTTGGCAGACAATAGGGGGAATTCTTTATCTGAAGAGTGGGTTATTGTTATTTACGTAACATGGAACTTCGAACATGCCAGTTTTTTATTTTCTTGAAATCGCCGTATGGGTTATCTGAATCTACAGATGGCTTAGGTGAATTTTGATCGTGCATTTGATAAAAGATCCTCGTCAGTTCTTTTTAATTAAACTCACCTTTCTACGGTGTTCATGATAAAGCTATCATAAGATAGTGATTTATCATAATGGATAAACCCATTAGAGTTGATTTCACTTTCATTTTCATTATGCCGCTAGGCTATTATTCTTTATCGAAGTATTTTGTGAGTTTAAGCAAGCAAGGATGATACCTAGTACTGATAGATCAACATTTTCGTGGGACGGAATAAATTGAGGTGATAACTCTTAGATGCTCACCGACCTAAAATTGCATCCATTAATGCTTTGGAATAATTTAAAGTGCGACAGCTCCATTATGTTCTGTTGTTTTGCGAACAAAAAAAGCATTATACTTCAGAGGAAAAGGTAACCTTTGTTCTGTAATGACATTCGAATTCTGAATAGCGAGCTTCACAAAATAAGTCTTACCAAAGAGACTGCTGAATTAACAAAAATTGTCAAATGTTTGTTATCTTCAATCAAATGCTGGCAAGTAATCAATTCATTGATACTACTTCCCGCTTTACTAAAGTGACTACCAAGTTTACAAGGGTTTGCCTTGCTCTGCGAATTCTGCTTTGCATTGCTTTCTCTCGGAAGCCAAAATGCCCATTGTGTTTCCTTTTTTTGAGAGGTGGTACCTCGGTCACTTGACATTTCATTTATTTGTTCTGAACCACCCCATGATTTTTACAAAGTTCAGATTTGCACGTTGTCTGTTAAGTCTTCAAGGTAGTTTTGTCAGATATTTTTGAGGGGTCTTTCCTCTAGAGTTCCTTGATGCACACCTTGCAGAAATCATCGATCCCTAGTATTCCCCAGAGCCCCTTTCGAAGCATGGTTCCGATCGCACAGTGTCCTGTGACTTCTCCTACTGGGATGCAATTGTAGATTTTCTTTCCCGTCCAAGTTGGGCCACAGAGCTCTCGATGTGTTGGAGTGTGGTTTCTCCACTTGTCGCTATGCCCGTGTATCATGGGGTAAACCCAAACCCAGGTTTCAAAAAACGTATGTCTTTTCTAACTTCGCAAACATCATCACATAACAACCACCAAATCCACTTTCTAACCTAACTTTTGTATTTTTGTCGACTTTTTGAAAAGTTTTGTGTTTTTGAGATTTACTGAAAATATTTTGCGCAAATAGACATGAGAATTAGCAACACTTCCTTCAAACATAACATGCGATACGAATTCACATGGCAAAATACAAGAGGACAACAGTCGGTATAAGACTATATCATCACAAACAGTCCGTACCCCAAACGATATTGGACGTAAAAACTCTAAATGACGCCAACTCTGGAGGCGATCATGAGATGATACTTTGCAAAATGAGACTGAAGATACCCCAATCCACAAAACCTTAATCGCAAATAATCAGCAAATTCAATATCGAAGCGTTAGAAGATGTCAGTACAAAGCATCTGTATGAAGATCGATTAAACCAGAAAATACTGCAAAGACCAGTGAATACGGAAGAGAGCATAGACCACCATTAGAAAACCATAAATCATAACATACTTACTAGATACGGCCATGGAAAAATAAGGAAAGGGACAGGTATATATTAATACAATCAACAGCACGCCATGGTCCACACTGGAAGTGAAAGAACTGAAAGAAAAATGCAAACATGAAATATACGCGAAATCGAACACCTCAAAACTGGAACAACTATCGAAGAGAACGGAACGAGGCAAATGCAAAAATAAGGGAACTGAAAGAAAACTATTGGGAAAGGTTCACAAAAGAGATAATAGTCAAGGAAAAATATGGGGAATGCTAAGAAGAAATAATAAGCTAGAAGTGAAAGATTCCATATGAACCAATAAAATCACGACAGGACAGTGGGAAACGCACTTTAGGAATCTATACAAGGAAGAGGAAGAGGAAGATAAGGAACAGACAAAAATCGATTATGAAGAAAACAACGACATAGATGTAATAAATGGCACGATTGAAAACACCTTAAAATCCCTCAAATATAGAAAAAGCACCGGACCAGACAAGATCACTGACGAAATGCTCAAATTCGAACCTTATTCAAAAATATCATAGAAGAAACAGAAAATTAAAGTCCAATTTGTTTTAAAATGGCCGACGTTTCGCAATATATAATTGCATCATCAGGGCGCTGAAAGTATATATTTATTTTATTTCAATGGAATTCACATTGGGGTACATTTCACACGTTACAGATAATAAAAACAGAAACTATTTTTTTTTTTAATATATGTAAATACAAATGGGTGGAGCTTAACTCTATCAAAACAGCCAAGAAAGAAAGAAATCAGACTACAAACAAACTCATACAATACTCACATTTTAACACTCTGGACTCAAGTCGCAAGAATACATATCTCATTGATTTTGAGAGTACGTCGATTCTGGACAAACAGACTAATTACAAAAAAAAGAATAGTCTCAGAAATGATACATATAATGAGACATAACACCGTAAACAAAAGGACTGATATAGAAAACCTCAATTCAGCCTATTTCAATATACTCAATCAATTAAATTAAATAATAATATGTCGATGCTAAAACTCTTATCAAATTCACCAGATATACCGAGGGAAAAAAAAACGACCAAAATAAACACAGGCAATCTCGATAAGCAAAACTATTATCAAGCTTCAATACTGCACGACCTTTGATGGAGATAAGTTGTCTGTATTTCCGCATTTTGACCCATGTACCTAAAAGTTTTCCTGTTTGTGTGTCGTGTAAATATGTATTCTTGCGACTTAAGTCCAGAGTGTTAAAATGTGAGCATTGTATAAGTTTGTTTGTAGTCTGATTTCTTTCTTTCTTGGCTGTTTTGATAGAGTTAGGCTTCACCCATTTGTATTTACATATATTAAAAAAAAAATAGTTTCTGTTTTTATTATCTGTAACGTGTGAAATGTACCCCAATGTGAATTCCATTGAAATAAAATAAATATATACTTTCAGCGCCCTGATGATGCAATTATATATTGCGAAACGTCGGCCATTTTAAAACAAATTGGACTTTAATTTCACTGATCCTCAAACCCAACAAATTAACCACACTCGTCTACAAATTTGCTGGATCGTTAAATAAACAAAAGAAACAGAAAATACCATACGAATGGAAGAACAGTATAGCAATACCCGTTTTTAAAAGGTGCAGAAAACACTCCCAGAAAACTCTCGTGGAATAGCCCAACTTGATAGCGCTGTTTAAGCATTTACAAAGACGATACAGGGGGAAATCACCAAAACCATAAGGATAAGAGAAGAACAACAAGGCTTCCGAAAAGACATATCCACAATTGATACAATATTCATAGTCAAACAGATATCTGAAAAGTCCCTAGAATTCAATAAAACCGCATACATGTACTTCGTCGATATGACTAAAGCTTTTAACAGAGTGCGCTTAAAACATGACCTGAAAATAATGAGAACAAAAGGGCATAACCATAGACTACTTAATGTAATACACGACATAAACACCCAATGCGGAACAAAAATCAGAGAAGAACACATCACAACAGAAGATATACACGTGAACACAGCAATTAGACAGGGAGACTCACTCAGCCCCTTCATATTTGATATGATAGATGAAATAATAGAAAAATAGGAAATACTTTCTTTGATGCTGTATGCTACGCTACTACGCTGACGATGCATTTCTTATTGCAGATTCCGAAGATAATCTCCAAAGACTACTCCATTCTTTTAAGACCAATGCAAAAGAACTAAACATGCTCATCAACACCAAGCTAATGTTTTGTGATATCAAAGGAGAAGATGTAAGCTGGAAATATACTCCAAAATCGTCGAACAAGAAAACCATTTCGAATAATCGAATATTTGGGAGCAGATATAACGACCCATGGAAATCTTCCTCTCGAAGTAAGAGAGCAAAAAATGAAAGCGGTTCGAATTTCGGGATGTTTGAGAATAATTGTCTGGTAGAACAAATACTTAAATACAGAAAGCAAAATCTAGATTTTAAATAAAACGGCAGTAAGACCTATCATAACATACGCAGCGGAAACAGGACCAGATACAAAAAAAGACTTTATGGATGATGAGAACAGCTGAAATGAAGAGCCTTAAAAGTATACAAGAGTACGAAATGATGATATCAGAATACAATGCGGGATACAGGACATAGGAAGATGGGTGAAACAGAGAAGACGATTCTGGAACAAGCACATAGGAAGAATGGAGGACAACAGACTCATCAAAAGCGCAAAAATGAATAATCCAGTATAGGAAAGAGACGACAGAGACGACCACCAAAGCGCTGGACAGAATGCTGGACCTCATCCTCCGGGGAGGACATGTTGGCAGGGGCCTACTAGCCTACTAAAATGTATCCATATTAGAAAGAATAAGAAGAAGAAGAAGAAGAAGAGTTGCTTTGCCTTTCTATAAATCAAATGTAGTTATTTTTAGAACTTAAACAGTGTTGTCGCTGTATGTTTGCTCACTTAACAGTCCTGAAATGCTTCTAAATGTGTCCAATTCTGTAAGAAAAAGGGTTAAAAATGTATTGAAGAAGGGGGTATGTTCAACATCTTTTGTAATAGAATCTATCAATTTGCCTAACATTTTATTAATTTTGAGTTTAAAACAGGCATGGGGAGAGGTAAATGGAAAGCCACATTCGAAAAACCGTTTAAAAATTCACAGGCTCCACCGAGATGACGCTTGTAGAGTAAGTCCTTGTTTGTGCTAATTGTGTGCCGGCGCAAAAGCCCGATTTTCAATGTTTCTGTTAAACCAAGGACTAGATTGAATTCACGAAAAATAACGTAGACAAATAATAACAATAAATGACATTCAGTGGTTATTGTGACAGTTGCCATCAAACCTTACGAACTCGGCCACGACATACGTTCATGATAAAAAAGAAAACCACAGCAACTTTTTTATCGAAAACCAGAACAATCTCCACTTTCTGAAATTATAATTCTGCTGTCCAGCATTTGATGATGATTGGTTCTTTTGCCATCCTCTCCATTTGTTCTTCAATGGATTCAACAGACAAAGTGTCTCAAAATTAGAAGTTTCCCCATAGCTCTTTTACACAAATTTCAAGTCAACTACAAAATCGAGAAATATGTCGATCTCAGACAGACGATAAGCGAGTTCTTGGTTCCGCTATGCGTTGATGTTATTGTCTCGGTGTCGAGTTACAAGATGAGTTTTTTCCGTAAACATACTGTTCAAATGAAAACCTCAAGATATCGTTTTATGAGTAATCGCTATTAATTTCACTCCAAAGTGATATCTCCAACTTCAATTGACGTTTATTTCTGCCCGCAAACTAGTCAGATTAGAAACTTGTACACAATAATATGATAATGTGACTCCTACAAGATCTTCATTTTTCATCTTTCTCTAAATAACATGGTACAACAATAGCGTCAAATTCTAATCTAACAAGCTCAAAATGCATCTACACTCATTCAAAGATGATAGATAAGTACATATTAATCACCACTGTTATGATATACCCCTTTATTCTTCATTGTTCAATTGTTATTCCTTTTTTTTATTTATTTCCATCCTTGTACCAAGGGTACTATTAGGTGCCTACCTACCTGTAGAAAATTACATAACGAACAAGACAAGAGAGCTTTCGAAACAATTATTGCAGCGAGTGTAGGTACAATTGTATTTTGAAGAATGAAAATTATTTCTAGCCACGTGGTCACTGAAACACAGGTTGACTGGTTTTAAAGAAGGAAATTTATGTTATGAACTTCGTTGAAGTAAACTGGGAAGTTCAAGTGACAATAATTATAACATTTCACATTTAAATTTTCTCTTTTTCAATAGTAAAGGTCACTTTCCACTCAAGTGATTTGAGAAAACTACCTTGGTATACTTTTTTCCTTCTCTCCTATAAATCTCTTTATCACTTTATTTTGTAAATGTAAAATGTATCCCTTGCCTACTTGTTTAATTTCCGTGCGGATTTCTACACTGGAACAGCAGAATATTATTTAAAGCATGTTCATCGGTTTATCGTAACGTAATAGTTATCACGCATAAAGTGTGAAGAGATACGCGAATTGACTCGATTCTGTTAGAAGCTGCGAAATGAATATATACTCATTTTGGCGATAAGACATTCTGTGCAGCAAAGTGCTCTCACTAACGGAAGATAGATAGACGTAACTCGAGTCGACATATAGGTGGATAAACTTACTCAGACATTCCATAGATATTCTTTCTAAAGCGAAACTTGTAAGTTTCAATGTGACAATAGAAATGTATTGTTTATTTATTCAAATTGATAAAATATAATATGTGGGAAATATTGGGCTTGATTCCTCATCTTCTACAGAACTGTTTGTATTTTGCATTCACATCTTGAATTAAAATTTCATTATTTCTCAACATCAAAAAATTAAAAAATCTTCTTTCATTTAAAAATGCAATTTTCTACGTCAATATCCAATACTCCAACCACATGTGCTCTCTATAAAACTAAATGGAAGATTGAAAATTTTATTCCATCATTGCGGAGATACCGATCAAATAGTCACGCTTCGGTCGAGAATCGAATTTGATCAAAATAAGAATCGACTGCCTTACAAGGAAACCTAGTGGAAATAACATACCGCTAGCTAGAACCCGATTGAATTTTATAATTCAATGAACAGAATTGATATGATAAGATATCTTGGGAGAGTTTGCAAATGTTTAGCCATTCTCAAATGAATAATTTTTTAAATGGAGCAGAGCTCGGCAGTAATTGAGCTTCTGAATAATAGACAAAAATATGAAATTGCTAAAATCAATAGTCAAGCCAATTATAATTTGCATGAATAATGTGTACAGAATGTAATAAATATACAATAGAAGTGCTAGTTCTCGTCACAGTCTCATTACCAATCCATGTTTGTATTTTGTCAATGATGGTTTTGTAGTTATCTTGGAAGAGTTCGCAAATGTTTAGCCATTCTCAAATGAATAATTCTTTAAATTGAGCAGAGCTCGGCAGTAATTGAGCTTCTGAATAATAGACAAAAATATGAAATTGCTAAAATCAATAGTCAAGCCAAATATAATTTGCATGAATAATTTGTACAGAATGTAATAAATATACAATAGAAGTGCGAGTTCTCGTCACAGTCTCAATTACTAATCCATATTTGTATTTTGTCAATGATGGTTCTGTAGTTATTTTCGTTTTAGAGAAGAACAAGAAAAATCATGTCCGGTTCTATGGGCAGTGGAGTACATTCATACCGTAAAATATGTTGACCAAAGAACCAACCTGTGGATGATAACAATAATCTGTTGAGAATCTGTTGAAGCCTGTCATACTTGTTTATTGCTGTTGAATCTGAAGCAGATTTTCGGACCTCAAAGGTCCATCTTTGATCTCGTCTTCAGATGGGAACTGAGTTCTTATCCTAAGGCTACTCACATGCTCATATACTTAAGTAATTATTTAATTAACAACCAACCATGAAGAGCACAATAGTGTGGAGAGAATCCGTGGTCATCCCAGCTTTCAGCAAGTACAGGTTTCCAAATTTACTATTGGAGATGGTGCTAGTACTGAAATTGTCCTCATTTTATACTATGAAGTCAGCTTCTGAGATTATCCGTCTTCTCAGTGTTGCTCTCTGTGAAGGACTCGTGCGTCCGACCACTTATTTCGATGTTGATGCGACTACCGATCTTGTGGTGTCCTCTCTGAATTCTAGTGTGTGTTGTGATATTGAAATCGCTACCTTACCGTACCTTTGACATATTATGACTGTGCCTTATCTTCAGGTACATTTCAAAACCAATCATCGGGGAAAGAGTTTATAGGACCTTGAACAAGTACCTCAGGTATTTTCCGGGCACTTTACACTTCATCAGGATAACCAGTCATAATATGCTTTATTCCAAGTGAAAATTTATTGCGCAGCTTTATTCTTTCTGCTTTCATAAATTGATAATGGTTGTTTCACCATTGTGTTGTTGGAGTTGGAGTTGGTGGTGGTATATGGACCTACCGCGTATCAACTCCTAAGCGACACAAACAGAAAAGCAAGGATAGGTATATTCGGAGATCTTTTCAAATCCATCCTGAATCAAAAATGTAAACTGTAATAGCAAAGATCTCGATGAAGACCTGACTGATGTGTTCTAGATGATCATATTGTGCAACACTACCGAGACAGTTCCTGTAGAATACAAAACTTCCTAGAGGAGAATGAACAAATAGATCACCACCCGAGGAATTCAGAGAACATGAGCCTCAGGCTTTTTTCACACTTTGCAGCATTCAGTCTAGCAAACGATGCCCGATTATTTTTGACATTCCATGGATTTAGCTTTTTCTGTGTTCTGTGGAACTCTTTTCACATTACAGGGATTTTACTGTGTGAGAAACCGTTTTTACATTCTAGGGTTTCTTCCAAAATTTGTTTCTGGTTTCTACATTAAAAAGTTTTTTCTTTTCTATGTAATTTCTTTTACAATCCAACGACTTGGCTCTTTCTGATGGGGAACCCTTTTGACATTTCAGGGGTTGTCCTTCTTTTGAGGAACCGTTCCTATATTCTGGTGTTTTTTCATTCCGTTCCAGAGTTTTCCTTTTTTTCTGGGGACCATTCTTCATAAACCTGATTGTTTGCTTTTTCTAGGGAACCCTTTTGAATTAAATGGATTCTCATATTTTTAGAAATCCTTTTCCACATTGTTTCCAAATTCTGTTTCATCTTCTTTCATTTTCATTCAAAAGTATTTCCTTGTCTAGAGATCTGGTTTTTCCTGTTTCTGGGAAACCTATTTTACATTCCAATGATTTTGACCATTTCGGGAAAACTTTCGTGCATAAGTTCAAAAGTTTTTTCCAAATTCTATTTCAGGTTTTTTACATGCTAAAGTTGTTTCTGCTCTGTAGGGACCTTTTCTTACATAGGCGCTTTCTTAGTTTTTTTATATTTCTTCCCTTTTTTTCTCTCACGTTTTCAATATTCCAGGGATTTTCTTTCTTCCAAGGGAGTCTTCAATAGTTTTCTACGTTCCAAAATATTTGTCATGTTTTTTTTTCACGGTTGATGCAGATTATTTATACGTATATTTATGTGAGGAATCGTCTCAATATCCTAGGATTTTTCTTCTTTACATCATCGGGAATCACATGAATATGATGTAATAGTAATTTATGTTACCAAGCCGGAAAATGATTTTTCAAATCACGAGTCAAGATGTTTATAGTCGAGGCGACAAAGAAGCCGAGTCCGGAATTTCTAGACGAGTAGTTTGATGACATTTAACGGCTGAGTATCTTACAATGTTTTGTTTTAAACTGTGACAATTTTTTTCAATCGATTCAAAAGAGAAAGTGCTCTCTTGTCAAACCACACATTTAGGGTGGCAGTCCGCCTCACTTTCTTACCATGAGATAATATAGTTCATGTTAGCAACATTTAATGTTGCTAGTTATTAATACTTACCATGAGATGGCGCCTGCCAAACCATAACGCCTGTAATCAAAGTCTACATTCTCTAATGATGAAAAATTACAGGCCTGATTTTGGGTCCAGTAAATGATACTTTACAGTACAGTAGGGACGGAAAATCTCCCTCGTACCAGAAGCACCTGATTGCTGCATACTTTGGTTAAATCTGGTTAGGATAACCAAGAATGAGAAATAATACTCAAAATTTTAAAATGTCACTTATAATAAAACACAGGTACATAAATTCAGCTGAACAGAATGAGAGTTAAAATTTTCATTTATCATTATAGAGAGAACGAACAAAACTCTGGACATGATTTATATGAAATATAATAATAATGATCCTAACATATGGATTGTCGTAACTAGAACGAGTAAAATCACTTGATGGTTTTTTCTTTTCTATGGACACCTGAACAATAATGAATACAACTCTATCGATTTCATGGCACTCATTCTAAAAGCTCCCCTCCGTGTTTTAAATCACCTGTTTGAAAATCAGGTATCCACAGACCACTCAATAAGTAATCTCAAACGATAGCTTGGCCAGATGGCTGTGCATTAATCGAATCAGGGTTGAGATACCGACATGGACAGGACAGGTGCTGTCGATTAACCGTGATTTTGAATGTTTTTCCTAGATCGCTTTGACTACTATTCATTCCAAAATAGATGCACCCCACCTCATCTCAGTTTCATAGACAACATTGTTTATTGTCTCAAAAGAATAGATACGTTGAATTGAAGTCTCTGAAATCGCTGGATCTCATGCAGCGATCTATTTTTAGTAGGTAATTAAAACGTCTACAAAAGAGACTATTACACTGAATAAATGACTTTTTAATAGTCTGTGAGTTGTGCTGTATGATAAGCCTTACAAGTGGTTATGAAGTAATTCTGATTTTTTTTTAAATAAACGTTTTCAATATCATTGATAATATAATAATTTTTTTGTACCATAACTCACAAACTTGAAAAAACTCAAACACTTGAAGCAGTCACTATTAATTATTCTAAATACATTTCCGCCAATGTTTGGTATTTTCTAGAATAAGAGCCAATTCTAGAACTGCACAACATCCACATATCTCATCCAATGATGTGATTTATAATCCAGAAAAAGTTGGGCAAATGGGATCTGCGAAAACTCCACACTTCAACAGGAAGCATCACGAACATGTTCCATACAGATAGGTCAGACGCGGAATCTGTCACTTGGAGTGACGTGCTCGCTGAAAATAAGTTACATTGAAAGCAAGATTAAAAAGTGTGAAGCGAGCTTAATTTGTGACAAGAGCGAAATTAAAACCGAAAAAGGGAAGTTGAATGCTATGGATGAAAGACATATAGGGGTCCAGAATTACATGCTTGTCAGATATTCTATTAAACTATGGGGAATGGAACGACCGTTTTCAATTAGCCACTAATTGTTTTTTTGGCGTCACCGCGTGTATTCTTCTGAAATAATTTGTGGCTAAGTAGCAAGTCCTCGTATCTTCTTCCCCAAGTCGTTTTCAAATGTACGTGACGCAGCATGTTCTACTGTCTAAATTTTCCCGAGAGCATTCTAATCCTCCAAATCAAATTAAAAAGGGGAACTCTGAATATATCGTTCGATGAAATTATTAATATTTTATGGCGATCATGATATAAGAACGAGAATAGGAAATGACAAGTAATCTCGGAACTTATTACGGTTACTAGTTTCGTAAGAGTACCAATTTTCAATTCTAATATATCCTTCGCCGAGAATTATGACTTTCATTCTGGATTGAGACGTTTATTTCGGGCAATCTGTGTTTTATTCTTGGGATTAAATATAAATGATGAGACATGATTCCCTATAACTATCATAGAACACTAAGTCGTCTCACGTTGATCTCGTATTCTCGCAAGGGTTTGAGTTTTCTTGTTGGTATTGTACAATTAAATTCCTTGATCGTCAAAAACCAGCAAGAGTTCTTATGTTCTTCATCAAAACTATTCCACATTGCACAAACAACCACAAGAGTTGCTATCGCCTTGTTTATTATGAAAAAGGTTAATCCAACAATTCTTTTGATCTAAAAACTAAAAAAAAAATCCATGTCAGTTAGTAGATTTCATCAAGGGCGGCTTCTCCATAGGGTCAATGAACTTCAAAACATATTTTAGAAAATAAATAGTAGTTAATTATTCAATAATCATTACCCCACAATTATTATCAATTTCATTTCGAAATACACCTCATATTACTGTACCTCGTAAAACTTGACGAAGAATACACAGCTGACGAGTGTAGCCGAACGTCTAAACCTAAGCGAATTGGATAATTGAACCGTGTCTAGGGGCATCAGCCACTGCTAAAATCTGGTACATATAGCCAGCAACAATCCTTTCGACAAAACGGATACGCGAAGTATCGGATACGCTTTCTCAACCACATCATTAATATTTACGTTATCTTCTTGTGGGGTAAGTTTGGAATAGTTTGCACATAATAGAATTACTATTTTTGTTTTTTTTTTCAAGTGATTTTGACTTATGAACTGTGTAAGTCAGTCGAGTTTATATCTTATAGATAATAAAATGTCGGTAGTGCATAAAATTAAAAGTGCTGGCGAGCTTGACTTTGCAAAAATAACTGAATTCAAAAGAACCGTGGTCGCCCTGTGCCTGAACTCATTATACGACAAATAGTAAAGACAAAAGTAAAGAAGTTCATAGAAACTTTTGCAATGGTATATAAGATTTAGCCGAGTGGACAAGTGGTTTTGAAGGGTAATTTTCTTTTATTTTTTTTTGTACTTTGTACGCCTCCTTATTTTCCACTGAGTGCATGCACGCTCCATCATAACTATTCTCAAACAATTTTTCCGAAGTATTATTGATGCCTACTTTTCTGATTCAAGAATGAAATATGTACATGTTCAAAATAATAAAAAACAAAAAAAAAACATATTTTTAACAAAACCAAAATTTTCATCAGGTCCTACTGAAAAATGAGATATGGCTTATTTTCCCACAGAGTTTTAATCGATTTAAACCGTTTTTGATCAGTGCCCTGGACAAAATTGAAAAAATGTGTTCTTTTGTCAACCAGAGTTGCCAGGCCCTATTCCAACGGACAGTCCCGTATTTTAAAAAAGTGTTTCGTGTATTCGAAGCATAACTCGTTTTTTAAAATATGAATCTCCGGCGAGTTGCTGGCGATAGAAACTTGACACATGAGCGGCGAATAGAATGAAACTTCCCCTACTGCAAATGAGAGGGAATCCCCAAAAAAAGCCTCTTTTCCTGTCCCTTGTGGCCAACCCTGATTTTTGACCTCCTAAGATAATTGACCACGAGATGCCAATGGATTTCATAAAAGAATCTAATTAAAGCTGATACAGAACACAATCCGGTGCCACCTTTGACCGATTGTAATAAGTATAAATAGTTAGGAAACATTTTTTTATGCAGATTTAAAGTGGAATTACATTTACAAGTAGCCCATTTGAGTACCTACTAAATCATTATTATAGGTGTACGACTTTTATTTACATTTACCATTAGTTTTTTACTGTAATAAATATTGTATTTTTTCCAGGTCACGTGAATTTACTGCATTCAACGTGGTGTAAATAGTATCTATCACGAATAGCACTTATACTCGGTGTTGCAATATTCGTCGTTAGTTTTATTTGCGCTTTCGAGTCGAATTCAAGACTTTATTGTTTTTGACCTATGGAATAGGTGGAAACGCTCAAGATTAGAGTAGCAGCATCTCTAACCTCGCTGGAAATATATTTTCCGTTAATTTATAACACACCTCAGTAGCGTGTTTACCATGGAAGATTTGAAATCAGAGCTTTCCTGATGTATTATCAATACGTGGTTATATGATGATGAAAATAATTATTACTGTTAACCCCGAAACAATATTGATGTAATCTATTTTGTGCCAATGCACTGTATGTTTCAGATAACAGAAACGTGAAAAAAAGAGCACCAGAAATCAGAGCCTTGACAATACAGAACCCTGAACACAAAAAAAAATACCAATTACCAAATGCCTGTTTTTCTTATGCTGATTTGTATTTGTGAAACGCGCATATGTTCACTCCAAACAATACCGCGATACAGATGGACGTTATTCTGTAATATAGTAGGATAAGGATTATGAAGTCACAATTAATCGATTATTGAACAGCAAACTATACCGAGATACAGATGAACCGTATTCTTCAACATAGACAATACGCGATTATTCTACTCCAAACTATACCGCGGTAGAAAATAGACACAATCAAATGAATGAATTTATATTTACTCTTTGGTACATAACAATATTTTGAAAATAAAACTTGAACGTGATAATATGGAAGTTAATGAGATTTAAAAATGTTTACAAAACTTTCCTCTTTGTCCAGAAGACTTTTTTGAAGTGATTGTGATTACACTTGAACTCTTTCTTGTACTCAAATCTCTTTAGTGAAATGTAACTTACAATCCAGTTGTAGTGGTGCCAATGATAAAATTAGGAAACCAGTCGTCACACCATTCACTCTTTTTCTTCATAATCATTCCTGCTTCTTATAATAACACTGTAGCCGTTGCAACTAACAAAATTATAGTTTTCAGTTACATCCTCTTTATCGATTTTTTTTACGTGTATAGTAGAAGCGACATATTTCTGCATTACATTGTATACTGTTGCAGAAACTCTGTATCGCGGTATAGTTTGGAGTAAAATAATCGACGAAATCTGACTGCATATACTTACAGAATAACGTCCATCTGTATCGTGTTATGATTTGGAGTAGACATATTGCGTTCCACAAATACAAACAGTACCGAGTTATAGAATGGAGCTCATCTGTATAATGATATAGAACGTAAATAAGCGTCCGGGCTCAGAAAGAAATCACCTCACCTTAATTTTTTGACGAAAAAAGTTTTGTCGCTTCTCATTGATATTTTGTTCTCTACCTGGACTACATGACCCAGGTTTAGGTGCAGAATCTAGTTTTCGAGCAAGTGTAAGTTAATCACTAGGCCAAACTAAACCAAGCTAATTTGATTTCAAATTTGGTTCTGTTAAGGTTCTGCTATTTCAGTGTTACTTTTTTTCCTTGTTTGGTTTTAAAAGTGGTTCGCTTTTTTCACTGATCTGATCTGTTTTCTCATCTTTATTCATGTTCCGGTTTTTATGCTGTTTTCTTTCATGTTCCGTTTTATCCGGAAGTCGAAAAACAATATTTTTATCCAAATAAGCTGCGATTCGACAGATTACGGCGTATTTCGCATCGAACGATCCACATCGGGATCAGTTTTTGTTCCTCTTGGTTCATGTAACTGTATTGTATTTATTTTAATGAATCGAGGATTCCAATATAACAGTGTTATAGAAAAAAAAAGGCAGACTATTTCAAGAGGTCGGTCATCTCCAGTACAAAATAACGAATTTTGGGTAAAACCTGAGCGTGGAACTCCAGACATTTAAATCCACCGGCACTTTCTTGCCTGCTGAACACGCCACTGATAAACCACTTTATTTCTGTGTGGACAAAAAAAGCATCTTAACCCTCACTACGTCTACTACGAGCACGTGAAAAATGAAATATTAATTTTTGTCCGTCTTTGCACAATCCAGACAAATTTCCAAGCCCGAAGCTCTCGCTATCCATTTTAATTAAATCCTTTCGTAACTTCCCTATTCAAATGATAAAAATTTCCGCTGCAAGCCCCGCGATATCGCCTTCATAAAAATGAATATTTCATGAACGAATTGCATTTAACGTACTCCATTACGAAGACCGCTTTGTACGATATAATTTATAGCCCGCTGTGCTAAAACTGAGCCATCTATAATGCGTAATATACGGGGGAGATATGGACAATAACTTCAAATTATGGTACATAATGGCGCAGCGGTTGGCAACGAGGAATTAGCGGAAAATATAATAATTATTATTAATACCATATTTTGCGATAGCACACACTGTATTGGCAATATCTTTCAATTCGATACGCGTTTTTGTTTTCGTGTTCTATACAGCATGTTTGCGGTGATATTTTTCAATGAAAACCTTGACTGATGGGCGTTGTGAATTTTCAAATAGCTTGTTTTTGCATTGTCATGTGCATGCCATCAATTTTGTAGCATATTGTCATAGAGAATCAAATGTGTCATAAATCATTGGGACTCATATCCGGATAACTAGGTTGTGAAAACATGTTCAATATGTAAATTTCAAAATTAGTTTGTTCACGATAGTGATCAATGATTTAATGGTAAGCATAAACCAATAGCAATCACTTGATCGGAATAATTTTCTCTACATAATAATGATCCGGATTCAAGTGCATTGAACACTTAGAGGTAAAGTATCTGACTCCATCCACCATCAGAGTAGAGTACCCCACCATTACTCCGATGATATTGTTAATCATTGAGACCAGTTTTAGATGGACTTATACCCGCTACAAGACATGACCAGAGGACTTCCAATAAGGTTAGAGGCCCTCTAGACTCTAGACTCTGCCCTAGACAACGAACAAACACAATGAAGTCGCAGTTACGATCTTTTGTTAAATCATGGAATCAACAACTGTAATCTAGAGATGAAGACGACCTTTTGAAGTCAAGAGTGAAAAAAGTTAGGATCAGCAGGCATCGAGCAATGGTCTCCCAATATCAACAGGGATACTAATATTTCTTAGAAAGAAATCTTTGGTGACGTCGGGAAGTTCTTGCGCCTTCACCCTAGTATAAAAGAGGAAATTATTAAGGTTTATAATATCGTGAGTATCATCTTTATGAAAAAAAAAACATTAATAATCAACCAACATTATTTTTACTTTCAAGTCTCTATATTTGCTTCCTATAAGAGGTTTTCCGTTTTTTTTTTGTTATTATATTCATATCACAAAAAATAAGTTCAGTTTCTGTAAAAATTCTAATCAAAAATAAATAATTGGTGCTTTCAACTTATCCATTTCCCAAAAACCATCACTGAACACTTTTTCCAGGATATCTATGAAAAATCGCTATATTTATGACGATTACAAATTATAGGAATCATTTCTTTTTTCCGCTACATTCTAACAAAATATTGCAGACTTGTCAAGATAATCAAATCCCACATTGTCTGCAATGATAATATTTGCGTCAAACTCGTTACAGTGACTCATTACTCTGCTCAAACTATAGTTTCCGCACATAACAACAATAAACGACATTATGCACGTAAAATATAAATTACCCCACATAACATTGTCTCTAGGGGACCCACAATATAGTCGGAGGGCATCTGGAAAGTGTCTCAGATATAATCGCCAAGGATTTATCGTCCCTGACTGCACGAACACGGAATTAAGAATTGAAGAAGTTTGTTTTTCGAAATAAATCAAATTATGCTAAAAGACAATGCCGACTTTCAACATGCCTTTCATAAGGATGCGTATAAATCGTTTAATCGGGGTTTAGATTACCAAAAATTACTTTTGATCAGTGTAAAAACATATTTTCCTGACAAAGGAAGTTCTCAGTATCAAATAATGTTGTGCTCAAATTAAGTCTAAGAAAAAACGTGATGAAAGCAGAAGGTAGTGAAATATTCAGCACGCCATATCTAAAAAAGGGGATCAGCTCTTTTTCCTGCAACATCGTGTATTTCCTGCGGCATCGCTAAATAATAGAGGCGATTCCGAGATAATGCAGAGGAGTGTTCAACGTATTTCGCAGAAAGCATGGCGGGTCTATATTATGCTGTCAAATTACGTGCCGACGAGAACTCACGTTTTGGAGACGGGGCATAGCGAGGATTCTCTCTTGCTGGCTTGCTCCTCTGCTTTTTACACTGTGGAATTTTCGGTCATTGGAGCATTTGCAGAGCGAAATGTTATAGTGCTAGGCATTTACATATTAATTTTTGGGCTCGAATATTTCTAGAACAGGAGACAAGCCAAGTATGAAATATTAATACATCGTGAAAGCTTCAGCTAATATCGGAGTCGGAAATAATATTTAAAGTGATCAAAATGGCATTTCTCCAAATCTGTATTTTTGAGACACCGTTTCAGTGAAAAGTGCGTTAGTTTTTCAAAAACGACGAATAAAAGATAGATGAAGACCAGCACAACCTCAGTAGTAGCCCCAAAGAAGCAGGATAGAGAAAAGCGATTAATAGTGGCACTTCTCTTACCCCCTTCTTTTACTTTGAGTTTGAATCTCATAAAGGATCGACTAATCAAACCGAGTATTCAACAAATCATAAATATAACTCAAAAACCTTGTCCGTCACATAACCTTGATAATAGTAAACAGACCCAGATATGATAGTTTCATAGTTATCAAGAATGGGATGTACAAATTAAGATTAACCTAAGGATTGTTGAAAAATCAAATTCAATTTTTAAAGAACTTGATTGATATGTTTTCTTTTTTTCAAATTGTTAAACGTGATTTTGAATAGTTACAAAACTTTTGGTGTATTTATAGGTAAGGAATAGTATACTTGGAGATAAAATAATAAAGTGGTGATTATAGAGATTGTATCAATAGAAGTGGCGGTCAAATGATTTTGTCTTATTTCAAATAGTTATGACATACTTAATGAATTTGTGCAGAGCAGTCTATGTTGTAATACAACCCATGAAGTAACAATTATTGCAACGTCGCGTCGCATCTAACGTCAACGGTGGTCGAGATTTTGCATTGATTGAAGGGTTTTCTTTGAAAATTATACGTAAAATGTTCAATGAAACAGTAATTTCATAGAATAATTTATATATTATCGCAACAGGTATGATATTTATCAAATTATAACATAAGAATTAACATAACATGAAACATATCCTATCCTAACAAGAGTTTTATCATTTTTTGGGAAAAAATATTGATTCTAAACAATGAAACATTAAAACCGCCAGATAGGTAGATTGCTACAGATTTGGAATGTGATTTCATGAGTTCCTGGAGGATAGGAGTTGATAGTAATTATTAAAACCTATAAACCAAAATGCACCATCTCCGTCACGCACCATAGTATTGTTTTTCCAAAGTAAACGAAACAATAACACTCGTTTACTCTGATTTTTCCACATGGCATATAGAAGCTGGTGCTTATATGTATGTTTGAGGAATGCTTATATTATTATGTATAAGGAATCCAGACTGAGGCATTCATTCATCAGTTTTTCCTATTTAAATATGTATTTTTCTCATCCAATATTCCGCGAAAATCATAATAATATACACTGTGGGCCAAATTAAATTAGAACCTAGTTTCATCCTTAATAACTCTTTTGTTTCTTTATGGATTTGAATGAATTTTGGATATGATATTGGTCAATATGTTTTGGATGTTCCTCCAAAATTGAGTCCTCGAATTTTGGACAGGACCGGACTTACGACGTTTTTATAAAATTGATGCATTTTAAGCTCGTTGCAAAGACGAACTGCGCAACGAACAGACCAACTGATATATTTTTTGAGAAGGACATTAGTGGGAAAAGGTATCCTGATAATATCAATATTTTAGAACCATAACCTAAAAAACTATGTTTTTTTCTATATGATGGTGCTTGTCGGCATAAAAACTATTTCACTTCATTTTGATCAAAGTTTCTTAATTTTTCATGACGTGGATTGTTTGTTAGAGATTTGTCGATTTTTTCACATTTTAGATTTTTTAATTTGGAAAAAAAATAATATCCAATTATTTTTTTTTTTGTTTTTAAACTTTGTTAAATTTTACTCGATAATTTGAAAGGGGCCGGACCGCGACATTTCCGTGCATCCTTATTCTTTTATAATAATCGTTTAATCAAGATTTTATCTTTCATAGATAGAACCATGTCTACGTATTCAAAATCAAACAGGCAAACTCTGGAAAACAATCCACGTTGCAATGGAATTTCAAGAAATTTTGATCAAAACGAAGTGAAATAGTTTTAATGCCGACAAGCACCATCATATAGAAAAAATCATAGTTTCTTAGGTTATGGTTCTAAAATATTAATATTATCAGGTTACCTCTTCCCAGAAATGTCCTTCTCAAAAAATATATCAGCTGGTCTGTACGTAGCGCACTTCGTTTTTGCAACGAGCTTAAATGCACCTATTTTATAAAAACGTCGTAAGTCCGGTCCTGTCCAAAATTCGAAAACTCAATTTTGGAGGAACATCCAGAACATATTGACCAAATATCCAAAATTCATCTAAATCCATAAACAAACAAAAAAGTTATCAAGGATCAAACTAGGTTCTAATTTAATTTGGCCCACAGTGTAGACATCCCAAAATATGAAACTATCTACCAGCCTATGAAGGAAAAATTGACTGTTAGATTATGATTTCTTTAGTATCCATCCACTCACCTTATTACTTTTGTTTTGATAAATCTCCAAACAAGAGTAGTATACCTTTTCTATGTGGAAAGGTTAGGAGAACAAAAATATTGACTCAAATATTTGCGTATACGTATCAAATTTGCCCAGATACGAGATTTCGTCAAAATATTATGAGCGTGGCAAAAGGCAAAAATCTGGAAATAAAATTTAATTTTAACACTGTGTAATATGCGTAATCAATTTTTGATAAAATGTTATGGGAAAAGGTGGCATTTATTTTCGGTCTAGAATGTTTCCGTGAATTTTTTGCTCATTTCCGGACACCCTGTATATTTTTGAAATCAGGAAAATAGGGTCTTTCATAATATATGATGATATACAGGGTATTCCATTGATAAAAATGCAACTTGTGGAAAAATATAGACTCTTCGATAATCTGGTTCTCTTTAATAAGATTTTAAAGAAGTTCCGATGAAATATAAAACTTTCATTAGTACAAAATGTTCTCAATAGATAACGCCGCTAGCATATCCCATTCAAGTTCCGGTAAGGAGCCATGAAGATGACATTGTAAACGTTCTGGCATACATGGAAGCTCACTACGCGATTGAGATAAAAGATAAATGTCCTTACATCTAGGATCAAGTCATACTTCAGTGTTCCGCTTTTAAAAGCCTTGAAACTTCATCCATATCAAAGTTTACTACTACTAAACAGTTGGACCACTCTCAAAAAGCGCGCGAAATCGACTCCACCCGTTCATCTTGGTTCTCTGGGACAGTCTGAGACCCATTGGTTTGGAACGTCTGTCGGTCGCTTTGCAATTTTCTCTGACGCGCGGCCGCTTGTGATACGGGATTTTCAAAAGAGCCGACGACAAGTGACTTAACTTATTGCGTATTAGTAAATTTTGTCCATATCATGTATCCTTACGACCGGCTTTATCAGGAAATTATTTTCACAGACGACTCGTCCATAGTTCTTGGATTAGAGAAATGTGCAACGAAAATCCATAATTCCTCTCTCAAATCTTATGGACTAATGAAGCCAGTTTTTCTCGTTGTGCTAATACTAGTTGTCATATCATGCACTATTGGTCGCGGGAAAACCCTCACTGGACGAGGGAAGTGGATCACCAAAACAGGTGGAGTGTAAATGACTGGTGCGGAGTGTTGGAAAACAGAATTATTGGACCATTGGCGGTCATACTCTGATCTAATTTGAACTTTTCACAAAATGTGTTGCCTATACTTTTAGAAGATATATAGAGATATTTCTATTGGCTTGAGGATATCCATGTGGTACCAACATGACGGTTGCCAGGTTCAATATTAACAAATTCCGTGATTTTTTGAATGTCAGTTACCCATATCGCTGGATTGGAAGGAGTTTGTTCCCATGGCCACCTAGATACCCCAATAAAACCGTGCTGGAGGATCAATTTCTGTCAGTGAAGTTTCGATCGGTACTTGAGACAAAGAACTCGTAACACTTGCTGTCAAGGGGCACTCTATACTTTCGATATTTATAAAGCACACACTAATTTTCGTTGGAAAAATGATTTATTGCAGACCCTCTCACCATTCTGCCTACAGGAAATTATATCGATTGACATACATTCTCATTCATTGACAGTTGAACATGCGATGTTGCCAACTTCTCGTGATAGACGTATTGCATTGGCATTGCAAGATGTAACATAACCCGCGACCCTTGAAAACTAAAGTCTTTCGAGCACTAACTAATTTAACTGTCCAATGGTAACACACAGATTCTCTGGATGGCACGGCTAACCTCACCATTAGCAGTCTTTATTGTAACAACCAGAAGTAGCTGATCCCTTCCTGGATGAGTTTGAACCACTCTACCCATACGCCAATAAAGAGGTGGGAGGTTGTCATCCATTATTAACACCAAGGATCCAATCTTGATTGATGTGGAGGATGAAGTTCTCCATTTGCTTCGCTGCTGTAGATTAAGTAAATAATCTCTCGACCACTTCTTCCAGAAATCTTGGAACATTTGTTGCACTAGCTGATACTGTGTCAGGCGGTTTTCTGGTAAGTCTGTGAGGTCTTAATCAGGAATAGATAATAAAGGAGTCCCGATCAAAAAGTAACCAGGGGTCAGACAGGAATAGTCATTGGGATCCTCCGAAATTGGAGTTATAGGAGCGGAATTTATTGCAGCTTCTACCTGGGCAAATAGAGTGGAAAGTTCCTCAAAGGTCAAATGCCTTTTTCCGATTACACGCATTGTGTGGTATTTACCACGCTTAACGGCAGCTTTCCACATTCCTCCATGATGGGGCGAGCGTGGAGGAATGAAGCTCCAAGTAATTCCATTCTCAAGTAAAAAGGTGTTCACGTTAGGTTCCTTGACAAATTCAGAGATTGTTTTAATTATAGATCTTAACTCGTTGTTTGCACCGGCAAAGTTAGTACCATTGTCACTATAAATGGTTTTGCAAAGGCCACGTCGAGATACAAATCTTTTAAGAGCGTTTAGGAATGATTCTTTTCCAAGATCTTCAACTGCCTCTAGATGGACAGCTTTGGTGGTAAAACATATGAAGATGCATAGATATGCCTTTATGATTGCTCGATTTCGGAGTTTACCATCCTTAATGAGGAATGGCCCTGCACAGTCGACACCGGTGATGTAAAAGGGTCTATGTTGAGTCACTCGATCAGTAGGTAAGTCACCCATTTGCTGGATCATCCTTTTTGGGTTTATTCGAAAACAAGTAATACACTGCCTTTACACACTACGAATAGCTCGGCGTCCGTGTACAATCCAATAATTTTCACGTAATGAATTGAGTATTGACACTATTCCAGCATGTAGATTTTTGTAATGCTCGTTCCGTATGACAAGTTTGGTTAAATGGTGATTTGGAGATAGAATGACTGGATGCTTTGTATTGTATGAAAGGCCAGATTGATTTAAACGTCCACCAACACGAAGCAGTCCATCACTTCCCATTATAGGATTCAAGGACAGAATTTTTGATTTCTTGCTCAAGGGAATAGATCTCTGAAATGATTTAATTACCTCAGGAAACATTTCTAGTTGAGCCAATCTCAAGACAACATTCCTAGCCTTCTGAATTTCTTCAACACTGGGAGTTCCAAATTCTTTGTTTTCTTTGTTAGTACAGTTTTCACAAAATCTTCTACAATAAGCCACAATCCGAAAGAGACGCTGTAAATTTGAAAAACGTTGAAGAATAGAAAATTCAGTCTTATCGGCGACAGTTAGGTAAGTTTGCTTCGTTTTGATTTCAGGGATATTTTCAACAAAAACCGTAGGTTTGTTGGGCGAAAGATCTTTGTCAATGTTTTGGAGCCATTCAGGGCCTGTCCACCACAAATTAGAATTTTCCAAAATATGCAGGTCAACACCACGGGAAATCAGGTCTGCTGGATTCTGAGTGGATGGTACATGATTCCACTGTGATACCTCGGTGCTATTCTGTATCTCGGACACACGATTAGCGACAAATATTTTAAGATTCGATGGGGACAGCGATAGCCAACTCAAAACTATCATGCTATCAGTCCAAAAAAATACACGATCCACATCCAAATTCAAAGAAGTTAACATCTTTTGACATAATTTCACCGTGATGAAAAAACGTGATGAAAGCAGAAGGTAGTGAAATATTCAGCACGCCATATCTAAAAAAGGGGATCAGCTCTTTTTCCTGCAACATCGTGTATTTCCTGCGGCATCGCTAAATAATAGAGGCGATTCCGAGATAATGCAGAGGAGTGTTCAACGTATTTCGCAGAAAGCATGGCGGGTCTATATTATGCTGTCAAATTACGTGCCGACGAGAACTCACGTTTTGGAGACGGGGCATAGCGAGGATTCTCTCTTGCTGGCTTGCTCCTCTGCTTTTTACACTGTGGAATTTTCGGTCATTGGAGCATTTGCAGAGCGAAATGTTATAGTGCTAGGCATTTACATATTAATTTTTGGGCTCGAATATTTCTAGAACAGGAGACAAGCCAAGTATGAAATATTAATACATCGTGAAAGCTTCAGCTAATATCGGAGTCGGAAATAATATTTAAAGTGATCAAAATGGCATTTCTCCAAATCTGTATTTTTGAGACACCGTTTCAGTGAAAAGTGCGTTAGTTTTTCAAAAACGACGAATAAAAGATAGATGAAGACCAGCACAACCTCAGTAGTAGCCCCAAAGAAGCAGGATAGAGAAAAGCGATTAATAGTGGCACTTCTCTTACCCCCTTCTTTTACTTTGAGTTTGAATCTCATAAAGGATCGACTAATCAAACCGAGTATTCAACAAATCATAAATATAACTCAAAAACCTTGTCCGTCACATAACCTTGATAATAGTAAACAGACCCAGATATGATAGTTTCATAGTTATCAAGAATGGGATGTACAAATTAAGATTAACCTAAGGATTGTTGAAAAATCAAATTCAATTTTTAAAGAACTTGATTGATATGTTTTCTTTTTTTCAAATTGTTAAACGTGATTTTGAATAGTTACAAAACTTTTGGTGTATTTATAGGTAAGGAATAGTATACTTGGAGATAAAATAATAAAGTGGTGATTATAGAGATTGTATCAATAGAAGTGGCGGTCAAATGATTTTGTCTTATTTCAAATAGTTATGACATACTTAATGAATTTGTGCAGAGCAGTCTATGTTGTAATACAACCCATGAAGTAACAATTATTGCAACGTCGCGTCGCATCTAACGTCAACGGTGGTCGAGATTTTGCATTGATTGAAGGGTTTTCTTTGAAAATTATACGTAAAATGTTCAATGAAACAGTAATTTCATAGAATAATTTATATATTATCGCAACAGGTATGATATTTATCAAATTATAACATAAGAATTAACATAACATGAAACATATCCTATCCTAACAAGAGTTTTATCATTTTTTGGGAAAAAATATTGATTCTAAACAATGAAACATTAAAACCGCCAGATAGGTAGATTGCTACAGATTTGGAATGTGATTTCATGAGTTCCTGGAGGATAGGAGTTGATAGTAATTATTAAAACCTATAAACCAAAATGCACCATCTCCGTCACGCACCATAGTATTGTTTTTCCAAAGTAAACGAAACAATAACACTCGTTTACTCTGATTTTTCCACATGGCATATAGAAGCTGGTGCTTATATGTATGTTTGAGGAATGCTTATATTATTATGTATAAGGAATCCAGACTGAGGCATTCATTCATCAGTTTTTCCTATTTAAATATGTATTTTTCTCATCCAATATTCCGCGAAAATCATAATAATATACACTGTGGGCCAAATTAAATTAGAACCTAGTTTCATCCTTAATAACTCTTTTGTTTCTTTATGGATTTGAATGAATTTTGGATATGATATTGGTCAATATGTTTTGGATGTTCCTCCAAAATTGAGTCCTCGAATTTTGGACAGGACCGGACTTACGACGTTTTTATAAAATTGATGCATTTTAAGCTCGTTGCAAAGACGAACTGCGCAACGTACAGACCAACTGATATATTTTTTGAGAAGGACATTAGTGGGAAAAGGTATCCTGATAATATCAATATTTTAGAACCATAACCTAAAAAACTATGTTTTTTTCTATATGATGGTGCTTGTCGGCATAAAAACTATTTCACTTCATTTTGATCAAAGTTTCTTAATTTTTCATGACGTGGATTGTTTGTTAGAGATTTGTCGATTTTTTCACATTTTAGATTTTTTAATTTGGAAAAAAAATAATATCCAATTATTTTTTTTTTTGTTTTTAAACTTTGTTAAATTTTACTCGATAATTTGAAAGGGGCCGGACCGCGACATTTCCGTGCATCCTTATTCTTTTCCAATAATCGTTTAATCAAGATTTTATCTTTCATAGATAGAACCATGTCTACGTATTCAAAATCAAACAGGCAAACTCTGGAAAACAATCCACGTTGCAATGGAATTTCAAGAAATTTTGATCAAAACGAAGTGAAATAGTTTTAATGCCGACAAGCACCATCATATAGAAAAAATCATAGTTTCTTAGGTTATGGTTCTAAAATATTAATATTATCAGGTTACCTCTTCCCAGAAATGTCCTTCTCAAAAAATATATCAGCTGGTCTGTACGTAGCGCACTTCGTTTTTGCAACGAGCTTAAATGCACCTATTTTATAAAAACGTCGTAAGTCCGGTCCTGTCCAAAATTCGAAAACTCAATTTTGGAGGAACATCCAGAACATATTGACCAAATATCCAAAATTCATCTAAATCCATAAACAAACAAAAAAGTTATCAAGGATCAAACTAGGTTCTAATTTAATTTGGCCCACAGTGTAGACATCCCAAAATATGAAACTATCTACCAGCCTATGAAGGAAAAATTGACTGTTAGATTATGATTTCTTTAGTATCCATCCACTCACCTTATTACTTTTGTTTTGATAAATCTCCAAACAAGAGTAGTATACCTTTTCTATGTGGAAAGGTTAGGAGAACAAAAATATTGACTCAAATATTTGCGTATACGTATCAAATTTGCCCAGATACGAGATTTCGTCAAAATATTATGAGCGTGGCAAAAGGCAAAAATCTGGAAATAAAATTTAATTTTAACACTGTGTAATATGCGTAATCAATTTTTGATAAAATGTTATGGGAAAAGGTGGCATTTATTTTCGGTCTAGAATGTTTCCGTGAATTTTTTGCTCATTTCCGGACACCCTGTATATTTTTGAAATCAGGAAAATAGGGTCTTTCATAATATATGATGATATACAGGGTATTCCATTGATAAAAATGCAACTTGTGGAAAAATATAGACTCTTCGATAATCTGGTTCTCTTTAATAAGATTTTAAAGAAGTTCCGATGAAATATAAAACTTTCATTAGTACAAAATGTTCTCAATAGATAACGCCGCTAGCATATCCCATTCAAGTTCCGGTAAGGAGCCATGAAGATGACATTGTAAACGTTCTGGCATACATGGAAGCTCACTACGCGATTGAGATAAAAGATAAATGTCCTTACATCTAGGATCAAGTCATACTTCAGTGTTCCGCTTTTAAAAGCCTTGAAACTTCATCCATATCAAAGTTTACTACTACTAAACAGTTGGACCACTCTCAAAAAGCGCGCGAAATCGACTCCACCCGTTCATCTTGGTTCTCTGGGACAGTCTGAGACCCATTGGTTTGGAACGTCTGTCGGTCGCTTTGCAATTTTCTCTGACGCGCGGCCGCTTGTGATACGGGATTTTCAAAAGAGCCGACGACAAGTGACTTAACTTATTGCGTATTAGTAAATTTTGTCCATATCATGTATCCTTACGACCGGCTTTATCAGGAAATTATTTTCACAGACGACTCGTCCATAGTTCTTGGATTAGAGAAATGTGCAACGAAAATCCATAATTCCTCTCTCAAATCTTATGGACTAATGAAGCCAGTTTTTCTCGTTGTGCTAATACTAGTTGTCATATCATGCACTATTGGTCGCGGGAAAACCCTCACTGGACGAGGGAAGTGGATCACCAAAACAGGTGGAGTGTAAATGACTGGTGCGGAGTGTTGGAAAACAGAATTATTGGACCATTGGCGGTCATACTCTGATCTAATTTGAACTTTTCACAAAATGTGTTGCCTATACTTTTAGAAGATATATAGAGATATTTCTATTGGCTTGAGGATATCCATGTGGTACCAACATGACGGTTGCCAGGTTCAATATTAACAAATTCCGTGATTTTTTGAATGTCAGTTACCCATATCGCTGGATTGGAAGGAGTTTGTTCCCATGGCCACCTAGATACCCCAATAAAACCGTGCTGGAGGATCAATTTCTGTCAGTGAAGTTTCGATCGGTACTTGAGACAAAGAACTCGTAACACTTGCTGTCAAGGGGCACTCTATACTTTCGATATTTATAAAGCACACACTAATTTTCGTTGGAAAAATGATTTATTGCAGACCCTCTCACCATTCTGCCTACAGGAAATTATATCGATTGACATACATTCTCATTCATTGACAGTTGAACATACGATGTTGCCAACTTCTCGTAATAGACGTATTGCATTGGCATTGCAAGATGTAACATAACCGGCGACCCTTGAAAACTAAAGTCTTTCGAGCACTAACTAATTTAACTGTCCAATGGTAACACACAGATTCTCTGGATGGCACGGCTAACCTCACCATTAGCAGTCTTTATTGTAACAACCAGAAGTAGCTGATCCCTTCCTGGATGAGTTTGAACCACTCTACCCATACGCCAATAAAGAGGTGGGAGGTTGTCATCCATTATTAACACCAAGGATCCAATCTTGATTGATGTGGAGGATGAAGTTCTCCATTTGCTTCGCTGCTGTAGATTAAGTAAATAATCTCTCGACCACTTCTTCCAGAAATCTTGGAACATTTGTTGCACTAGCTGATACTGTGTCAGGCGGTTTTCTGGTAAGTCTGTGAGGTCTAAATCAGGAATAGATAATAAAGGAGTCCCGATCAAAAAGTGACCAGGGGTCAGACAGGAATAGTCATTGGGATCCTCCGAAATTGGAGTTATAGGAGCGGAATTTATTGCAGCTTCTACCTGGGCAAATAGAGTGGAAAGTTCCTCAAAGGTCAAATGCCTTTTTCCGATTACACGCATTGTGTGGTATTTACCACGCTTAACGGCAGCTTTCCACAGTCCTCCATGATGGGGCGAGCGTGGAGGAATGAAGCTCCAAGTAATTCCATTCTCAAGTAAAAAGGTGTTCACGTTAGGTTCCTTGACAAATTCAGAGATTGTTTTAATTATAGATCTTAACTCGTTGTTTGCACCGGCAAAGTTAGTACCATTGTCACTATAAATGGTTTTGCAAAGGCCACGTCGAGATACAAATCTTTTAAGAGCGTTTAGGAATGATTCTTTTCCAAGATCTTCAACTGCCTCTAGATGGACAGCTTTGGTGGTAAAACATATGAAGATGCATAGATATGCCTTTATGATTGCTCGATTTCGGAGTTTACCATCCTTAATGAGGAATGGCCCTGCACAGTCGACACCGGTGATGTAAAAGGGTCTATGTTGAGTCACTCGATCAGTAGGTAAGTCACCCATTTGCTGGATCATCCTTTTTGGGTTTATTCGAAAACAAGTAATACACTGCCTCTACACACTACGAATAGCTCGGCGTCCGTGTACAATCCAATAATTTTCACGTAATGAATTGAGTATTGACACTATTCCAGCATGTAGATTTTTGTAATGCTCGTTCCGTATGACAAGTTTGGTTAAATGGTGATTTGGAGATAGAATGACTGGATGCTTTGTATTGTATGAAAGGCCAGATTGATTTAAACGTCCACCAACACGAAGCAGTCCATCACTTCCCATTATAGGATTCAAGGACAGAATTTTTGATTTCTTGCTCAAGGGAATAGATCTCTGAAATGATTTAATTACCTCAGGAAACATTTCTAGTTGAGCCAATCTCAAGACAACATTCCTAGCCTTCTGAATTTCTTCAACACTGGGAGTTCCAAATTCTTTGTTTTCTTTGTTAGTACAGTTTTCACAAAATCTTCTACAATAAGCCACAATCCGAAAGAGACGCTGTAAATTTGAAAAACGTTGAAGAATAGAAAATTCAGTCTTATCGGCGACAGTTAGGTAAGTTTGCTTCGTTTTGATTTCAGGGATATTTTCAACAAAAACCGTAGGTTTGTTGGGCGAAAGATCTTTGTCAATGTTTTGGAGCCATTCAGAGCCTGTCCACCACAAATTAGAATTTTCCAAAATATGCAGGTCAACACCACGGGAAATCAGGTCTGCTGGATTCTGAGTGGATGGTACATGATTCCACTGTGATACCTCGGTGCTATTCTGTATCTCGGACACACGATTAGCGACAAATATTTTAAGATTCGATGGGGACAGCGATAGCCAACTCAAAACTATCATGCTATCAGTCCAAAAAAATACACGATCCACATCCAAATTCAAAGAAGTTAACATCTTTTGACATAATTTCACCGACAAAACAGCACCGCATAATTCCAACCTAGGAATTGAGAGAGTTTTGAGGGGTGCTACACGTGATTTGGCACACAACCGTGTGAAGCAATCATTTTGGGAGTCGATTGATCTTAGGTAGATGCAAGCACCGTATGCCGATTGCGATGCGTCACAAAAAGAGTGTAATTCGATGTACTTGGCATTGGGAATCAATACGTGGCGTATTATTTCCAAATTGTTTATCATTGGAAATTCCCTGATTAGCTTTAACCAATTATTTTCGATAGTTCTTGGTAAGGGATTATCCCACCCTTCTTTTAATTGCCAAATATGTTGGATTAGAATTTTTGCTCGAATTGTTATTGGTGCAATTAGACCTAATGGATCAAAAATGCTTGAAATTAAAGATAAAATTGATCGCTTTGTGATTTTTATATTTTTGAGATCTATTGTTTTTACTGAATAGGTTAACGTATCCTTCTTGGCATTCCATACAAGTCCTAGGGTCTTTTTTAATTCTCCATCATCTATGTAGTATTTTTCAATTTGGTTTTTGTTGTCTTTACAAAGAAGCTCGGGACAATTAGAATTCCATTTTCTGAGATGAAACCCATATTGCTCTAGAATTCTGTTTATATCCTCTTTCAAGCCCAATGCCTTCGAGACGTCATTTTCTCCTGTTATTAAATCATCGATGTAAAAATCGTTTAGAATGGCATGACATGATTTTGGAAATTGGTCTTTATTTTCCAAACCCATCTGTTTTAAAGCGCTAGTTGCTAGAAAACTGGCTGGCGCTGTACCGTAAGTAACAGTATTTAGCTGATAGTGAGATATTTCATCGTCCTGATTTTTTCTCCACACGATACGTTGGAGATTTCTTTGACTTTCCTCGACCTTGACTTGTCTGTACATTTTTTCAACATCAGCAGTTATCACAACTGCATGCTGTCTGAAGCGCACCAATATGGAAATGTGTTCGTCCTGGATTGTCGGACCCACCATGAGTATGTCGTTCAGTGAAACTCCGGAGTTAGTGACACATGATCCGTCAAAATCGACTCTCAAGGAGGTAGTTGTACTTGATTCGTTTATTACTCCGTGACGAGGTAAATAAAATAAATTATTTCCTTGATTTTCAAGTTCTAAATTCCTTGAATTGAGTTTGATCATGTGGCCTAGATTCTCATACTCCACCATAAAGTCAATGTATTTCCTTTGAAATTCAGGATGCTTTTTGAATTTTCTTTCGACTGATTTTAACCGCTTAATTGCTGATTCCAAAGAGTCTTCTAGTAATGCATGATTTTCTTTAATGGACAAAGTAACAACAAAATGACCTTTAGAATCTCGCTTCACTGTTTCGGTAAATATTTTCTCACAAGCCTGCTCTTCTTTGCTTTGAAAATTTTGAATTTGGTACTCCTCAACCTTCCAAAACTTTTCGATTTGATTTTCCAAATTATTTATGTCTAGGTTGCACCTTTTGATAGTTTGATTAACTGGTACTGGACCTGATAATACCCAACCAAAACTGGTAAGTTGTAAAATGGGCAATGTTTCACCTAATTCCCTTTCTGATTCAATAGGACTTGATAAAAGATTGTAGCTCCTAATAACATATCAATTCTACTAGATATGTTGAACTGTTTATCTGCTAATTTGATATTTTCTGGAAATTTCAAAGCCGTTTGCTTAAATGATTGAGATGGTAAGTTTTCAGTGATGTTATCCAGTACAAGAAAGTGTACCTTAGCCTCAAAACTGGAATACAATGATTTAATTTCGGTTGAAACTGTGTATGATATTTTCTTTGATGAATTACCGATTCCTACAACAGGAATGTTGGTTTTGGTAAAGTGAAGTTTCAATTTGTTTGCTAGGTCTTGGGTCACGAAATTAGATTGGGAACCACTGTCAAGTAACGCCCTACAATGATGAAGTTTTCCGTTTTGATCTTTAACCAAAACCGTTGCTGTTGAAAGTAGAATTTCTGCTTCATTTCTCAACGAATGATTTACTGATGAACCTGCTTGCTGATTTGCTTCCTTCGATGATATGGTAGGATTTGAGTTTTCTTCGTTCGGCTCTACATTTTCATGCAACAATGTGTTGTGTCGTTTTGAGCAAATCCTGCATCCTTTTGCTAGGCAATCACTATAAGTATGATTTCCGCGCAGACAATTAAGACATAATTTCAATTTTTTTATTTCCCAAATTCGCGAAGCCACTGGAAGATTCAATAATTTTTCGCAGCGATAAATGTGATGTTTTTGCTTACAGAAGTGACATTCCATGTTGAGCGATTTTCCCTGATTGTTTAGATACGCCTGTTTATGTTTATCAGACCTTTGATTTTGAAATGATGGTTCACGATCTTGCTTTTTGTCACTTGTTTTGAACTGACCACTTGTTTCTAAAAGTTTGCATCGATCAGACAAAAAATCCACTAAATCGTTAAGTTTTGGGTTATTGATTTTTTGATTAATCACATACTCTTCCCACTGGTTATTTGTTCTAAAATCTAATTTGATAGTTAACAAATGGATGAGAAGCGTTGACCAGTCCTCAACCGGCTCAACAAAAAGTTTTAAGGCTCTAAAACGTTTTTGGAAATCATCAAGCAAATTTCTCAGAGTGTACTTATCTTTGATGACCGTAGGAAGGTTATTAATGCCTTTACGTGATTTTTGATCGTCAGTAATTTATTCTCGTATCCTTCGTTCAAGAGATTCCAAGCCAAATTGTAGTTTTGTTCTGTTACTTCAATTGATTCCAGTACCTTTGCAGCATCACCTTTCAATGAGCCCAAAAGATAATAGAATTTGCGAATATTATTGATTGAATTGTCATCATGAATTAATGTCTTGAATAAGTCACGAAATTGAGTCCATTTATCAAAATCTCCATAAAATTTTACTAATTCTATTGTTGGAAATCCCTTCGTTGAATTATTATGAATCAAGGTTTCATTCAATTTTGCTCTCTGATTTGATACTTCAGGTTGATTTAATGAATTCACAGGAATTGGCCTGCTGTTATAAAATTCCCGGATTACCTTGACCGCTTTACCGGTGCAATCAAAGTGAAGATCCTCGAACTCAGAATGTTCTCCCGAATTGATTTCATTCAAATCCAACTCCTCCAAGTGGCTTTGAATTTTGTTATAATCATTTAGTAAGGAAGCTTCGATATTTCGCAACCTCACCTCAAGGTTTTCGATATTATCTTCAGTGAATTTGTCAAGAAATTCGCCAAAACGCTTCAAAGAATGTTGTAATTGCGTACGCTTCAACCGCAATCGTTTGATTTCGATGGTTGAATGGTTACCGGTAGCCTTGCTTCCGCTGTCATTTTCGCCGTCGCTAAGCATGTTTTTCCGATCCGCTCTACTCCCTTATTACTCTATGACTGATCTCTATGACGTGATAAGTGACAAGTGACTGTTATGACACAAAGGACAGCCACGAGGGACAAAAGGCGCCAAAAAATGCGATTTTCCGATAAATTTCCACAAAATTTGCCAGGCGAAGCAACAAAACAAAATAATTGATTGGGAAAATGGAATAATGGAACAGACTTACGTTTTTTTCTGCCTCTATGACTGATGATCGATGCTTTTTCTATGATGATGAAAGCACCACGTGTTGATTTCAACTTCGATTTGATGATTGATGATTTGTTTTTACTTTAACTTCAATTCTCCGATGTGAGAGATGTGATGGTTGATGCTACGATGATGCAGTCTCCACGTTGACTTCAGCTTCGATGTGATTGATGCTACGATGATGCAATCACCACGTTTTCACTTCAGCTTCGATTTTTCAGTAATGAACTGTTATTCGGACGAAGGACCAATGTCAAGGGGCACTCTATACTTTCGATATTTATAAAGCACACACTAATTTTCGTTGGAAAAATGATTTATTGCAGACCCTCTCACCATTCTGCCTTCATGAAATTATATCGATTGACATACATTCTCATTCATTGACAGTTGAAAATACGCTGTTGCCAACTTCTCGTAATAGACGTATTGCATTGGCATTGCAAGATGTAACACTTGGTCAATGAAGAACAGTGGAACGAAGAAGAATACGATATATTTTGGAATTGTGAGGCCGACTGGGGATACCACGATAAAAAAAAACTCGTCGCTCACTGTTTTTCAAAGGGGTGAAAATATGGTTTTTGGCCAAAACGCATGTATAAAATCGCAAATTTTCAAAACTCCCGGCAAGCTCAACATTATTCCAGCTCTTTCCAGATTTAAACACCAAACAAGCACTAACTGTTGTGAATAATTTATAATAAGTATTCATTTAGGTCTGCTGTTACACAAGTTGAAGTTGCACACTGTATATGATGTAACGTTCTCACCTCTCCGGTTTTTGACACGTGATTAAAAGATTGTCAATCAATGTTCTGTTGGAATATTCTGTATTTTTGCTTTTGAATCATACCTATCAGTTATAAAACCATAGTTAAAATACGTTAAAATTTTGATTTCAAGGCTAACTGCTCATTCACATCAATATCTAGCTCGTCTATAATTGAGTTTGGACCATGACTTTTGAGACACCCTGTATATCTTCAAAGTTGAAAAAGACGAGGTCAGAAAGATTTTTTTCCAAAAAACGAACCATTTTGGAATCCAGTGTTAAATTGCAAAATATTAAATATATACGCTGTTTCAAATAAGAGTTTTTCCATTTTCTAAACTGATCATAAAGCGCTTCTCAATCCAAACGCCCATATACATACTTTAATCAACTTCCAATTTTCTAATGCACTAAAATCAAATCGATATATCCAACCGTACTCGACATTCTGAGGCAAACAAAGTTTCAAGTTTCCGCGTCGTTGTCATCCACTTTTAACTTCGCTATCGCGCGCTTATTAGTTTCACAAGTAGATTCTCGCTTCGGAAACTTCGTCTAGCTGCTTTCGACAACTTCCAGCCAGCTGTAACTGTGAAAAAGAAACTCTGCCAATAATGGAGGTGGTTGTTATACGATTTATGTATACAGATGTGACATCTGTGCATGTATGCTTCTACATACATTTTACTTAACTCATTTTTGTGAACACTAAAATCTTTTACAAGATTTTTTGGGTATTTCGCCACACCCTATCAAATATCAATCAAACTAGTGTTTATACACCCGATCTTCTATATTACCTGAAAAAAGTCTATTAGTAAATGATAAAACCTATCAATATCAAACGTTTCGGGAACGAATCTGCTCTCGTCGTCAGTGAAAACCTAAAAATGGAACAATTAACTCAAATTCTAAAAATATAGTTCGTTTTTTGTATTGAAATTGACTTTTTCGTGTTTTTGGCACAAAATGTCACTTTTACTGACATTGAAGTGTGTGGTGTTGATTGTTTAACTTTACATATGTTCAGTATTTATAATTTACTTTTTTGGGCTATGTTCAATTTTTTAATAAAGGTAACCATGTATTACTTAAATTCACAGATCAAGTTGCTAAACATTCATTAGAATTAAACATAATATATGCACTTTCTTTAAGTTTACGTTTTTTAGAACATGACTCCTTTGCTAAGATTTTTGAATTATCCCAATTTATTCTATGATTTTTATCAAATGCATGTTGACAAATTCCCGATTTATGAAATTCCCTTTTTTTCATGTATGATTTATGTTCCTTAATTCTCTTTTTTTAAGGTCGTGAGGTCTCTCCAATATAGAATTTATTACATTCACGAGGAATTTTATAAATTACATTTTTAGTGGACTCATTAATATTATTAGGTCGAGTATTTGTTAAATTAGAGCGAAGTGTGTTATTAGTTTTGAAAATGGTTCGTATATTATATGTCTGACCTAAACTTTTGAGTTTATGAGAAATTCCAGGTATGTATGGAATAATTAAATTAGTTATGGGTATATTCTGTTCTTGTTGTCTGGTTTGTTCAAAACTATCAAAACACTTTTCAATAAAATTCATTGGATAATTATTTTTTGATAAAACGTCTCTTATGAAATCTTTTTCGGATTCAAAATTATCATTAAATTATTTTTGCTCTATCATATAGACTTTTTACCAAACCTTTTTTAATGTTCAATGGATGATTGGAATTGAAATTAAGATATCTATTTGTGTGGGTTGGTTTTCTATAAATTTTTGTTTTGAAATTTTTAAAATCTTTCTTTATTAGTATATCTAAAAGGGGAATTTCATTATTTTGTTCTTTTTCAATTGTAAATTTGATCGTGGGTTCTTTATCATTTATGTGAATTAAAAAATCATTAAGTTTTGGTTCATCATATTCTTCATATAGAAAAAATATCATCTACATATCTCCACCAAATCATTGGTTTGTATCTATATGTTTCTACATAAATTGTTTCAAAATGTTCCATGAAAATATTACTTAAAAGTGGAGATAAAGGAGAACACATTGCCATGCCAAAATCTTGTCGATAAAATTCATCATTATATTGAAAATATGTTGTTTTAACACAAATTGTTAAAAGTTCCAGAATAGCATCGATATCCAAGTCTGTTCTTTCTTTTAAATGTGTATCATTTTCAAGTTTATCTCTTATGATCATCAATGTTTTATCAACAGGTACATTAGTGAAAAGACTTACTACTTTTACTTACTTTTCAGGTAATATAGAAGATCGGGTGTATAAACACTAGTTTGATTGATATTTGATAGGGTGTGGCGAAATACCCAAAAAATCTTGTAAATTATGGATGCGCCACAAAACTACAGAGCATATCTACTAAAATCTTATATGATCATTGCAATTCGATATTTTTGTTATTGTAATATAATTTTCATTTGTTTGAAAAACATATCATATTTTTTTTACTGAGACCGCTTCAGTGTAAATGCACATTTGAATAAATAGAAAGTCTTTACCTGAGTGCGTCCATTTAATAGTATAGTTCTCGGACTCGCATATTTTATCCAAGTAGATTCTTGTATCGTTCTGTGTAATGTAAATAAATTCTCAATTAGACTACCGCTAACGACACAATTGAAATGCATGTAACGATTCTAACACACATGAAATAATGTTTTGAATGTTTCGTTTATCCTGCTTATCTTACTTGGCATTTTTGGACATGCACGCATTTCTACTTACATACTACTTATCTTGTCCCTGTTCTAAAAAACATACCAGAGCTAGCTTAAGTGGGATAGTTGAGATATAGTCGAGGGGATTGTGTTGAGAAAACATTTTTTCCTGGGATATCTAGATCGGGGTAGATGTAACATTTGTATCAAAAATGTTACCATCATAACGTCATCAGTTGTGAAAAGTTGCAACGATTGCATTAACACCTAATAACGATGGAAATGTCGAGAATATTTTGTAGAAACTAAATAAATAACTATTGTATAACCATACCAACATCGCTTCATTTAATTTATCAATCTTTTTTCATAGGTAGCCTCGTTAAATTGAAACGTGAATAAACAAAAAAACGACCATAAAACTTTATTTTATATGGTTTCCATTTAAAAGAACATAAGTTCGTGTCATACGTCAAAAATGATTTATGAGGAGAATTCCTTGAAACTTTAATACATTTTCTCCTATAATTGATATTTGCGAAGCTAGGGGCGTTTTAAAATATCGCCAAAAATTAGTTTTTTTTATATTTTTTTGACAAACTCATAATGGTTTTGAGTAGAGCTCACAAAACAACAAATCTTTGCCCATTTGAACATTCTCTTTCCCCCATTTAAACATAAAAAAACTCATCCTGTATATTTTCAATTCCATTCTCTTATGAGAACATAATTCTATAAAAGAAAAGAATATAATAATAATTGTTTCATATCAAAATTGATATATGGATTTCTCAGCAGTTATACAACTCTCTTCATTGTAAGTTTGGCTTTAATACCTCCAATACTTTGTATTAGCTTTCGGTCATTAACAAAGACAGGATCATAAATCTTCCTAAGACTGGAGTTTAAGCTCCCAAGTAAAATGAATTTTCTGCCATTCATGTCAACTAGTCTGGGAGGAAGATTTTTACGAGAGAGAGCCCAAGAAAATCTTTTAATCTTCAAATGAAGGATGAGACAGTTATAAATTAATTCAGATTTTATCAACCGTCGCTGTTTCGAAACCGTTCGAATGTGTCTGAAAATAAATGTCACGAATGTGATAAGCCTGGCAAAAAGGACCTATTCTTTTCAAATATATATACACATATATTTTTTGAAGGTCGGATGATGCTAGAAACAAAATAAGCATTTAATCTAATCCCCAAGACGTAGCATTACATTTCTCAATTTAATGATGAATTAGGAGGAAAGTTCAAGATTAGGACTCATCTTCCGCTAGACTAATGGCAAGTTTTTCAATTCCGGCTAACTACGACGACAAAGTAGAAGCTGCATAAAATTTCGTGCCCACATGAAAAGCCTCTTAGAAGGAAAAGGAGACGTGCTGATAAAAGAGAGACTCGGCATGTAAAAATAGATTTATGTTTTCGAAGTGTATACGGGCTGAATATGTAAGCACTGAAAGCAATTTGTGGATGGGCGAGGGCAAATGTATTCACTAGAGATAGAGAACGGGATGCAATGGCTCAAATTACAGGACAATACTGGGTCTGGCAGACATGACGCCTATCGGACAACTTTAATCCGACTTTGAAAAATAGATCGAATGATAAAAGAGCTGTTTCTGTAAAGATTAAAATATCGCTTGATTTAGTAAACAAACAAACGTTTAGTCACAGTTTATAGAATATGAAGTTGGTTCACTCCCGTGTCTCCAAAGCGATTTGCCGAAATTTCTAGAATAATAAACAAAGTTCGGCCGAAAACCGACCCAGGTTTCACGAGGGAAAAAAGTTGGAAAAAGGCTATCGATTTCCAAGTGGTGTACGAAACTCCAACGACGTATTTCAGACGGAATTTACGATCTGCGACACCTGACGTTGGGATCAGAGCGGGACTGAGAATGCGGCAAGCAAGACAAGTGAACCTTCTTGTCTTTAGTTAATATTCGGTGGTTAAGCTTTCCTTTCTGGATCGCATTCATTTTTCAAAATTTAGTTTCTTTTTGATAAATTGTAAATATATGGAACATTAACAAAGTAGAAACTAGTTTGTCATATGACAAAAATGACGGGTGTGACTAAAAATGTTTTAATGTCATTTTATTTAGATAGAATTTCCTAATACTTCAACATTTTCTCCTACACTCAATATTCGCGCAGCTAGGGGCGTTTCAAAAAATCGCTAAAAATCAGTTTTATTTTAAATATATTTTGACAGCTGTCAAATTTTTCAATATTCAAAATGGTAGATCTTACAAAACTGCAAATCTTTGCCCATTTAAACTTTCTCGTATCTGCATAGTTTCAGAGATCCCTGTGCTAGACATAAAAAAACTCACCCTGAATCTTTGTTGAGATTTATGCGGGTAGGCCTGTGCGGTATACCGGTATTCCGGTATATAATCGGTATCTTTTTCAGACCGTCCTGACGGTATGAGATGATTAAAATACCGGTAAACCGATTTCCGGTATATTGCGAACTGCGATCTATATGGTTTTGAAGAAAATCGGTATTATCACTTATGCCGATATACCGGTACCGGTATTATTTTGGATACCGGTGGTCCCACCGATAGTATAACTACTGGTATTTTTATAGATACCGGTATCGCAACTTAGATCGGTTTCAACGCTAGTTCCGGTATAGCGGTATAAAGATCGATGCGGTAAAATCATATACCGGTATTTGTACGCGTTTTTTTGAGGCCTGGGCGGTATACCGAAATACCAGAGTATATATTCCGTATATTTTTCATACCGTCGCGTCGCCCTGGAATGGAGTGTTTTTATCGGTATACCGATTTCCGGTATTGGAAAGTTCTCGAGCTGTCTAAATTTGCCGTAATTTGACAAGTATAATATGACAGTTTTCACCGTATCAGCATAGTATAAATTTAAACCATGATATTCAAGGTAAGCGGAGCCCGTTATCTAATGACCGTCAGCGGCGGGATCATTACCGTAACCTTATTTGACGTCAAAAAATGGTCAACATGTTTCTGTTATTTCTGTATTTCGTTAAAGTTTTTTTTTCGATTTTGTGTATTGTCCATGATTAAGGAGTATGCATAGGAGCATAGGTAATGAGAAAAAAAGCCAGAGAGAATTGGGTTTTCTCAGGACGATGAAACTTTACCTCTGCAAGCAGTTGTGGCAATTAATAAATATATCTCATCAACTTCATAGTAATTATCGATATGTATAAAAGACCATAGTATTCTGATTCTGCCTCAATTAAAGAATCATCATAACAGTAATTTCAATTAATTCTTCTATTTTTAATAATTTGAAAAAACAAAGTTCAACAAAGAAATTGGATCGGGAAAAAGTCAGGTCATATAGCATTCAACAGTGAACAAAATAGCGGATTGGGTGATTTGGCCAGGAGAACACAGAAATAACATTTAAAATTCAGTGTACACAACGTTGCCGTTTTATCGTAGCGTACATGAAACTATCGGTATAGAAAATTCCGGTATACTGATTACAGACGGTATAACTACCGGCACATTCCAGTATAAAAAGCATACCGCGCTATATTTTTTTTCGGTATGAATAACGGAACACCACAATACCGGTATCATACCGATATTTTTCATTACCAGCTACCGGTTTAAAACTCTTCTTGCCGCATACTGATATGAGACCGTAGTGTTTTTCACAATCGGTATAGCGAATTCCGGTACACTGATTACAGACGGTATAATTACCGGCACATTCCGGTATAACCGGTATACCGCTATACCTTTTTTCGGTATGGATACCGTTATACCGGTATGATACCGATATTTTCCAATACCGAAACACAATTCCTCATACCGCACAGGTCTACATGCGGGTACGGAGGGTTACCTATTCCTTTGATCTAGGCCAGAACTCCGTTAAGAATATAATTTTATCATGCCATTCGAAACTCAACATTGCACAGACTTATGTTATCGTAACTGTTTTCCATATTTTTATATTTCGTCGATATCAAATCAGTCAATCGAAAAATACTTTATTGTCCAATACGACAAAGCGTATCTAACTTATCTCTAAAAAAATAGAAAGTCATACAGTGCAGTATCACAATAAAAAATAAATAAAAATGGAATAGAACACTGTCCAGTGCATGCAAAAACGTGTTAAAATTAAGAAGTAAATAAGATCCAAACTCGCTAGGAACAGGAACCATAATATTCTGACAGAATGTGATATGCTCCTTCCAAAACCATATCCTTTAATAGCTCTCTGGAAATGTTCGTTGATTTAAGTTAGCTCGGGTTACTGAATGGGGATGCTGTCGAATTCTTAAAATATTTCCTTTTTTCAATCCCTTGATGGTATTGGCAAGCAAATCGTGTGTTGCATATTTTAATTTGTTTGACCTCTGAGAATAATTCCTATGAACAATCTAAAACTAGTATGAAAAATTACATCGATTTTTCTTTATGGAAAACTGTAGAAGATCTAAAAAAAAAATCGATACGTATCTTATTTCGTTCGAATATGATTTTTTCTAAAGTTGAGCAAGTATTGAGTTCTGATAGATACAATACTGAGTATGGTGTGACGACAAGTTTAGAAAAAGAAAAAACATGTGTCTTTTTATCTTTCATGGACTTTCGAATCCAGCCATAGAAAAATTTGATGCAAGTTTCCCATTGTGGTAATCTTCATAATAAATAAAGAGGTAAGTATCAGAATTGTTACTTTGACAAAAAAAAAATGGTCTGCGGGAGACATCATAGTTGATGCCCATATCCTATATTATCTCACAGCGCTCCTTTGCAAGTCAGAACCCTGATAGTAGTGCACTAGCAACCCCAAAAAGCAACTCCATATCAAAGATGTGATACAAAAAGAAAAAAGTACACCATGTGAGCAATATCAGCTTTCACACCTCTTCTCGTCACCTTCATTGCAAAGCAAACTGATAAGAGTTTTCTACTCAAGGAACATGTATTGTGATCATCAAGCAGCAGCAATGCAAGCAGCAAGCAATAAGAGCACTAGTGCGCGCACACTGCTGCGAAAATAAGCATCTTCTCCCAGTCAGCCTGTCCCAGCTAATGTCAAATGCATTTTTGCTATGAAAATGGGTCACAACAATTCGAGAAATCGCCCGATATAAGGGCGCCACATGTACAATAATGTACAATAACATGTACAATAATTTTGCTGATTGTACTGCCATTTTGGTTCAAAACTGAAAGACGTAGTACATTTCAGTCATTGATTTTCCAGTACAATTGTTACCTGCATTGTCAGTTGTCACTTTTGACATTCAGTCAGTCCGTTCCATCCACGATACGCATAAGCCTAAATAGTTTATACCGACAACTTGGTCCGCGGACCAAGTACTAAATTCGAACTATATCAGAACCAAATATTTCGTTCGAATGGTGTAAACAGTTGCGGACTAAGCTGGTCCACTCTTGGTTCGGTATTCGCCAGCAGGTGTACCGAACTAAGTTTGGTCCGGATTTGGTGCGATCTGAATCAAAAATATGAGGTTATGATGTCTGTTGATGTGCTGTGATTTTGTTGGTTCTATTTCTAAGGCAATCTGAGCATAGTTACGTATGTTTTTTTTTTGGTTTCGAATTGTGTTGATAAATAGTTTCGACTTGTTTTTGACATTTGACGAATTGCGCGCGTACTGATTTAGTTCACGCGTTGCAAGACTGTGTAAACGGGTGAGAAGCAAGCATTGGTCCTACCGTTCTATCCCCACCCACTTGGTCCTATCGGATCGAACTAAACGAGTTATCGGTGAAAACTAGGCTATAGACGCCGATACGCATTCTTATATGACGTCACGATGGAGAAAATGATTACTCCAAAATCAACCAAAATTTATTCTAAAATATCATATAAACACAAAAATCCCATGAAAATTAAGATATCAAATACGTACAACTCTAGTCTTAAGCAAAAAGGAATAATTCCGCCTTTCTTCTGGATAACGGCATGCGCGAAATGTATAATTAAAATTTGAGACGACAAATTGGCATACCGGTTTATGTGCATTGTGGTTCCATCGTTGTCGTGATTTGACTCATTTGTAAGCAGAAACAACTAATTTTTATTGTTTTTTCGGTTCTCGACATCTCTGTCTTCATAGGTAAAATCAATTTTTGCAGTCACACTACGACGAATCCTTTTGTAGTTTTTAGTCAAGGGGTTTAATAGTAAATTCGCTTCCAGTTTCAATTCATTTCTTGATTAAATAAATAAGTCACTTATCAGTTTTGTTATGGGTATCAGCTGATTGCTGGACCTTGATCTTGAAACCCAATGATGGTTCATGGTTGACGGACATACTCCGACCTACGTCGTATATTCTGTCCCTTTTTCACACATCAATCTATATGGGACGGACGTAGGTCCACTGATTGATGAATATACTTATTTAGTAGTGATTTGGTTTGTATGGTTTGCTTGATTGATTGCTGGTTTTTATCGAAAAGTTACATCGAAATGATCTTGTGATTAGCTGATTTCAGGTCTTCAACCTTCAACATTGTTTTAGCGTTACTGGATTTTCAAAACCAAGTCTTTAACTAGTTTTCACATAGAATTTTTTTGGGGGAATTTGTTGTTGCCAACTTAAATTTTGGTTACTATACTTTTAAATCCAAATCTTTTACACTTTTTGTGCGAATTCTCAACTTGATAAAAACTTACAACCGGGAGCAAGTCGAATAGACATCTCAGATTGTTCTTTTCCAAATCTGCTTTCATCGGGGTATATCTAGTGCATCTTGAAAAGAAGTTGAGATATTAACAAAAATCACTCATCTTTCTCAATAAAATTTAGAATATTGTGCTAGACGCCAGCAAAATAATCAGTGAATTCGTTACACGATTATGCCGGAATGCGGGAATTAAACCGGTGAATGCATTGGGAACTTTTGGGGTAAGTTAGTTATCACGTTTCATAGAGGGTTTCTATCAGGGTCATTTCGATAAATAGAGGCGACTAACAGCAAGAGCTCCGTGATCATCAAACTCGCAAACGCAAATCCAAGATCATACCATACCATACCAGAAATTTCATCCGCTTATTTGGAGGCATCAGATCAGTACTTGCCGTTTGATTCAATACGTGGGACAAACGAGGGATAAGACATTTCGTTAAGGACCGTTCAAATTAGAAACGGCAAGCAATCACTAATTAGTCAATACCCACCTTAGGACAAAACGTATCATTAGGTTCACGTACTTGGCTTTAAGATTGCCAAATTATCGGGGACATCATATTCAACGCTTCCCTAACTCCATCGGATTTCTCTGCTACCCGTCCGCATAAATAATATTTCTGCAGATAAGTGAAAAAGTCACTTTCTAAGCCTGCACTCACGAGAAGAGGCCATAGACATCGATAAAGTGGATAAAACTACGGTGGAAGAAGTGAGCAAAGCCCCAGGTCCAGACAACCTACCCAATGAATTGCTGAAATAAGGAGTAAAAACTTGCAGAACAGCTCACCAAACTATTTAATAAGATGATGGAGAATGCAACAACACCTGATCAATGGAAAACCAGCATCATGATACCTCTATTCAAGAATGGGAAATCATCGGATTCGACAAACTACCGGGGAATCTCCCTTCTGAGCACCTCGATGAAACTGTTCACTCAGATACTGGGTCAGCACATCTTGCGTCATACCACAATAAGCGAAGAACATCAGGGTTTTCGGAAAAATGGTTCTACAGTAGATTAAGTGTTTATCGTTAGGCAGGTTATATAGAATAAGGCTATTGAGTTTCATAAACCCGCTTACTTATGCTTCATAAATTCAACTAAGGCTTTTGATAGAGTAAATCCAAACATTATAGAGGCGATCAAACAACTGAACACAGGCAATATCACCACAATCAAGACGGGAACGACTACAACCGACGAAATGGAAATCGACACGGGAATAAGACAATGAGAGATAGTCTTAGCCCTTTGCTTTTCAATTTGTTGATGGAGTAAATCATAGACTGCGTAAGGAAGGTGACTCGAGGGTTCAGAATGAGACATAAAATCGTGAAGATCTTGTGCTACGTAGATGATGCAGTGCGAGTAGTAAAAGTGGTCTTCAATGGTTGCTTCAGACTTTTAACAAAGAGGCCCGAAAGCTAAGCATGGAAATATCAACCTCCAAAACAAAAAGTATGGTGATTGCCAGAGAACCGATGTCAGCTAGAGCTTATAACAGCAAAATAATCGAACAAGTCTCTGAATTCAACAGACGCCAGATGAAGTAAAATCATTGGTTACGGGTGTAAACAGGTTGAAAATATATCACGTAAATATCAGGAGTATAAGAAAGAATTTTGATGAATTGACATTGCTCATTGAGTCGATTGAACCAGACAACATTGATGTTTTGGTTTTGTCGGAGACTTTTAACTTGGACGAACATGAGGTAAGTCTTTTTAATCTACCAGGGTTTAAACTAATTTATAACAATTCCAAGTTTAATAAAAATGATGGCGTAGTTGTGTACATAAAAAACAATGTAACACATATAGCAAACATAATAAGCTTTTCGGAAATAAAATGTATTCAAATTCACTTGGGAACGGAAAATATCTGCATAACGTGTTGCTATAGACCTCCATCAACAAATTTGGATCTGTTTCTAAACGATTTGGAACAATATCTGATGAATTTGGGTAACCATCATCTAGATATATTTATCGGCGATATAAACATTAACACTTTGAACTCCACGTCTCTGAAAACAAATGAATATTTGAACTTGATGAATGGAATGGGTCTATATTCGTGTGTGGACAAAGCTACCAGGGTTTTTGCAGGTTCATCCAGCTGCATAGACCATGTATTTGTACGATATAACAAAGAATTTACAACCAAACCAGCACCTTTTATCTATGAAACCAACATTACCGATCATTTCCTGATAGGCTTATGTACAGAAATTAAATCACGGGAAAAAACCGAAAAGACGGAGCATCACTATAATAAAATAAACTATAAAAAACTAAATTCGATCTTGTCACATGAGTCGTGGTCAGGTTGCATAGCCTCAGATGACGCTCAATTGGCTTATCAGCAGTTTATGCTCACACTGGAAAATCATATAGAAATGTCCACGAACAAACTACTCATTAAACAAAAACGTAAAAAACTTAAACCTTGGATAACTCAGGGATTAATTAATTCAATTAAACATAGGGATAGATTAAAACGACAACTGGTCAAAAACCCTACGGCCGAAAGAGAACAACAGTATAAAAAATTCAGAAACTGCTTACAAAAGTTAATCCTCAAAACTAAATTTCAATACTATAGATCGCAAATTCAAGATGCAGGTACAAAATACAAAAAAATATGGGAAGTCATTAACCAAGCAGTGAATAAAAAAGAAAAAAAAGACGAGATTATAATTAAAGATGAAACTGATAACATAGTAGAAAACAAAGGGCGCACATGTGATCTTTTCAACAGTTTTTTTGCAAAAATTGGAGAAAAAATGGCGAGCAAAATTGTTTCAAAAAATGAACAGTATAAACCAAAACCTAATTTGAACAAAACCCTCTTTTTGAAGCCAATAAATGAAGAAGAACTCATTTTACATATCAAGTCCTTAAAGACAGGCTCCTCCCCTGGTGAAGATGGCATAACTGTCAGATTGATTAAAACGATTCACATGCATATTCTGAAACCTCTGGTTCATATAATTAATTTAACTTTTGAAAACTCAAAAATTCCTGAAGAATGGAAAACCGCTATAGTTGTTCCTGTTTTTAAAGGTGGAGACCCATACCAAATGACAAACTACCGACCAATTTCCCTTTTAAGTAACTTCTCAAAATTATGGGAAAAATGTTTGAAAAAGCGCCTGGTTGATTTTTTTGATTCCCAAGATGTTATTTTTAATGAGCAATTTGGTTTTAGACCAAACAGGAGCACAGAAGATGCGATTTTTTTTTGGTTCCACAAAACTATTTCAGAAATGCAACAAAATAAAAAATGCCTCACTGTATATATGGACTTTGCTAAAGCCTTTGACACGGTATCCCATTCTCTGCTGTTAGGGAAATTGGAATGCGTTGGAGTAAGAGGTCGTGCGCTCGAACTTTTTCGGTTTTACCTAGAAAACCGATTACAAAAGGTAAGATGTAATGATACCCTGAGTAATGGAATGAGTGTGAGTTCTGGAGTTCCTCAAGGAACGGTCCTAGGACCCATTCTATTCCTGATATATATTAATGAATTAGGAACACTAGTGGAAAATGGCACAGTTATATGCTACGCTGATGATACTGCAGTTACTTTTACAGACGACACTTGGGACGGTGTGTTCTTGAAGGCAGAAGAAGGTCTAGGCGTGATTTATGATTGGATAAGCGATAATAAAATTAGTCTGAATATATCAAAGACCCAATTTATAACATTCTCTTTGACAGCTGCCGACCAACCAAAAAGAAACGTTATTAAAATGCATGTCCCATCGTGTAAACTATTGAAAAATGATATCTGCACCTGTCCATGCATATGGAAAACTAATAAAATTAAATATCTAGGCATATACATCGATCAACATCTACGCTGGAATGAACATGCCATCGAAACGTCAAAAAAACTGAGAAAGCTGTACTATAAATTTTACCAACTGAGGAACATTTTGGATGAAAAAACAATTAAAATAGTATACAACTCACTAGTTGAGTCAATTTTAAGGTATTGCATAGTAATTTGGGGAGGTATTAGAAACAATGCTTTACAAATTTTGAAAGTTTGCCATAACAAAGTTTTAAAAATTATACTTCGCAAAAACAATCAGTATCCTACAGCCGATCTATTTTCGGAATTTGAAGTTTTGAACTTTAGAGGATTGTTTCTATGTGCAAGCCTTCTTTTTTATAAAAAAATTAAACATATCTTTGTAGAACTAGACCATCAATATAACACTCGGTCTAAAAAAAACAAAGATGTACAGTCACATTTTTTCAATAGGTCACATTTACAAAGAAACATATTATTTTCTCTTCCAAAGACCCTTACATTGCTTCCCTTAAATCTGAAAATAAAAATTGAACAACATAGGTGCACCAATAAGTTAAACTGCGAAATAAAAAAATTCATCATTCATAACTATGACCACTTGAGGGTATTAATTAATTCGTAAAATTATACAATACCTACATATCACGCACGCTCGTCGCCCCTCTCTCGCTCCCTTTATTAAATTTTATTAAATTTTGTAGACATTTATATTTTGCTTTATTTTAGTGGGTGTAGAATCTCAAATACAGACCAATTAATGGCCTAGCGAGACTATACACCCCATAGTAGACTAGTAGAACTATCATTGTTATATTTTAGAACTATGATTGTTATTTTAAATGTCTAAATATGGTAATATATTGATTGATTGATTGATTGATTGAACAATCTGGGCACGATGATCTCACAAGCGGCCAGACTAGCAGGCGCAATAAGAAGCACAATTCGGAAGAATAACCATAAGACAAACACGAGAATTCACAAGGCATGTGTAAGACCTGTGATGACATACACGGTGGAAACACGAGCTGACATGGCCAAAACAAAAAGAATGGCACGCACGAACAAGATGAGAATATTCAGGACAATAATTACCGGAAATACGCTAAGAGATCAGAGGATGAGCAGTGAGATCAGAGAAGAATGCCAAACCGAGGATGTAGTGAGGTGGATGCGAGCTTGAAGAAGATTCTGGAACGAGCACGTATCAAGAATGGGAGATAATTAACAGGCTGGCTAAGGTGGTAAGAAATGAAAAACCCGCATCAAAGCGACCGCCAGAAAGACCGCTTAAAAGATGGAAAGACAGTTGGAACTCAATATCGCAGGAACGAGATGAGGGGGGTGAGATTGCGTGTAACAAGCTCTTAGCTTTCGCAAAGAAGAAGAAGAAGATGAAGAAGAAGAAGAAGTAACTTTATAAAACCTCTCTGCTTCTTCTGAAGAATGCTCCGTGATTATCAGTTATTATTAAATTAGTATCAATAATAACGTCGCTCACTATATCTTTCTAATATATAAAAATGAGTACAGATTTCTTCTGGAAGATCCATAACTTGAGAACGGCTGAGGCAATTTGAGTCATTTTTTTTAATTGTTCCTTGAAGTCTTGGTATTGTTTTTATGCCGAGAAAAGCTGGAAAATTCCCCGAAAAAAACCTGAAAACAAAACTTTTTATTCACATGTCACATTTCCGTGACCAAACAAACTAATGTCAATGTCAATGAGTAAATTCAATAGGCGCGTTCGAGTTTCCGCTCTAAACACTCGAAGCACGAAGAGCGTAAACCCGAATCATAGACCTTAGATATGAATTAAAGAGATTCTACCCTCAACAGCATAGCAGTGGCGGCCATTTTCAATATCAGGACAAAAATTAAATTATGAGAGAAGAGTATTTCTATTTGTTTCCATAAGGGGATGTTGTGTGCGTCTGTTAGAATATCTACCCATTAATGCGAGTTACAGACAAAGTCCAGATTCATTTCTACGTCCATACTCCATACAAAAATTAAAACTTAAACAAAATCATAGGTTAGGACTGATAAAGCAACGTTGCCATAATGTTAAAATAGGTGCATTCAGTGAACGTAAACATGAAACTAAAACAGTGCTGATGCTGATTCTATCCAGGCTTTTATCTTATCTAATATATAAATTTGAATCCCTTTTTTCTTGGTCACTCCATCACTTGAGAACGGCTGAAGCAATTTAGGTGATTTTTTTGAAATGTTCTTTGAAATATGAGGAGTGATGTTATGAAGCGAAAAATTGGAGAATTTCCCGGAAAAACCCGAAAACACAACTTCCCTTTCTTTGACATAGTGAGGTTATGTTTGCACAGTTTTATCATTTGTCAATGGATTTTGTTTAAATAATTATGTAGGTTCTAATTTGGTGTTTGATCAAAAAATTTAACAAAAAATTACCAAGTGCGGTTATGTTTGCTTAATTTTGTTATTTTTCAAAAGATTTTGTTCAAATTATATAAAAATATCGTAGGTTCTAGGTTCTATTTGGGATTTGATCAAGACATTAAAAAAAATGACATAGTGAGGTTATGTTTGAATATAGTTTTGTTATTTTCCAAACAATTTTGTTCAAATTAGATATGAAGGTTCTATTTGGAACTTGATCAAAAAATTTTTTGAAACATTAGATACATAGTGAGGTTATGTTTGCATAGTTTTGTAATTTTCCAAAAGATTTTGTCCAAATAATCATGTAGGCTCTAATTTGGGGTTTGATCAAGAAATTTAGCAAAATTAGACCAAGTGAGGTTATGTTTGCCTAATTTTGTTATTTTTCAAAGGATTTTGTTCAAATTAGATAATATATCGTAGGTTCTATTTGAGATTTGATCAAAACATATTTTAAAAATTACATAGTGAGGTAATGTTTGAGAAGTTTTGTTATTTTCCTAAGGATTTTGTTCAAATAAGGTATGAAGGATTTAATTTGAGGTTTGATCAAGAAATTTACCAAAAATTGTCTAAGTGAGGTTATGTTCGCTTAATTTTGTTATTTTTCGAAGGATTTTGTTCAAATTTGATATGTAGGTTCTATTTGGAATTTGAAGTGTTGTAACAATAGATACGTTTTCAAGAAAAGTACGTCAGAAATTTTGATAGATATTCAAGATATTATCTCAACTGAAGAATCGCTCGAAGGATTTTTATCATTTTTTATATGTTTGTTATGTCTGCGCCCCGAATAACAGAATAATTATTGAAACATCGGAAAAACTAAAAAAAAAAGAAAATTTCCAAATAAATTTATTCAGCACAATATTAATTATTGATTATGAGGCAGTATGGAATTTGTCGGGTCAGCTAGTCAACAATATTTTTCAAGATTGTTTTTAAAACGCGGCGCATTTTTTGCTGCACGTAATGTAGAGTTTAGGCCTGAAACTACAGTGCGAGTTTTGCATTTTTGGTGAAGCTGTAAACTGTAAGAGATGATCATACGTCATATTGGTATTCCATCTTTCTCATCCAAAAACAATAGCGATGATTTCTTTCCCCAATTGGTACTTATTGAAATATTCTTCTTGTAGAACAACGACATCGAATCCATATCTCTATGATTATAAGAACGAACACGTTGTTATTAGTGGTTTTATTTTTGTTGTTCTCTGTCTCGAAGTCATTGATATTTCACAGTTTTATGTATTTCTAGGGGATGGTAAGATATCTTCAATTGTACTTTCATCCATTTTCATAAACCTAATATTTTGAATAAAAAGGTTCCAACACTTCTTTTAAAGAAAATTTTGTCTGTTCATAATGCCTTGAACCAGATTATTTTGTGTGAAAGATTTTTTTTAACTTTAATTACGCACGAAATATGCAATCACACTGGTTAGGCCGTTGCTTACATAGCCTGAAAAAGAAAGGAAAATAGAATGAAAGAATGAGAACTAAATCGATACTTTAGACTCTTTATTAAAGTCGGGAATCACTAAAATGAACCATCGATCATCGATCACATTGATGTGGAATTATGAATTCAAAATTACATCATCTAACTGGGACTACGTGTTTCTATTTATGCATACAATTTTTCCCATGTAACACAATGGAGATTACGGTCAAAAATTGACAAAATAAACTTTTCTAAAACGGTTTCGGAGCAAATTTTCCCAAATGTGTATGTTCATCATAATTTGTTATCATACTTAGTAACGTAGGATTTGTTCTCGAATGAATATCATTGCCCATGCACAGACTGATAAATATAAAAACACGAAATGAGTTTCAAAGGTAGACAGACATCTCATTAATTGGTTTAATCCGCATATTTTCCTAAATCTAATCATCATAAATCACGTTAATCATGCAATGGCAAGCTGGCGATGATTTATTAATCAACAAACTCTAAACCGTGTGTTTGTTATTTTCTATGTTCATGGAAAAAATCAAAAGTAATTACAGTAACTCATCGTTTGTTTGAACTGATCGAAATCGCATAAAGCGTTTATGCTATAGGCGTACGGCTTTTTTGATCGTTCCAACAGAATTTTCGAGCGTTACTAATAACGATAATGCGGAACGCCGTTTGGGCATGAAAAGCAAAATTAAAAAATGCTCAGGCTATTCAAACAATGCCAGGTGGGGCTTGGCTTAATGTTGTTTTCCAGTCCGTGCAAATATCATTGTGAAGCTAAAATGCATGGTAATAGGTATTGAAGTTTAATACATTATCTTTATGATGGAGGAATTTTTCACGCTTACCAAAGAGCACAATAGCTCAATAATATCTTTTTGACTTAAAATTCTTAATTAAAACAACCGTTCAGGTTTCGACCATCTTGTCAACAGGTATTCAGTCATTTCAGCGAACAAAAAACAAAAACTTCTTCGAAAACAAAGAGCCGTAATAAAGAAACCGAAAAAGCTATGTCTAAGGCAACAAAAGATCTACAATGTAAGAATAAATTGGCTGGCGGAGCTCGTATTTTCTCAGGGGTTTTTCAGACAAATTGAGCTTCGAAAATCCTGAATTGAAGCAAAAGGTTGTGATATGTTCCACGAAGAATTTATGGTTCAGTTCATGCATTTCATTTATCAGTATCTCATTTCAAATAAATGATAAAGAAAAATATCTCGCCAGTATTATTTTGAATTAAATTTAAACATTTAAACATTATTTTTGTCTACTCAATAATTGAAAATTGCTTGTTGCAAACCAAATAATATCTTCATTGTCCAGTAGTTTCAATAATCAGCCTAAGAATACCAACTGAAGAAATATCCTGCTTTTGAAAAAGGTTTCTGATTACATTGCATGATAGGTATGGGCACAGGTGTTTCTATTGTCTGAATTAACAAGGGTGAAAAAAGGGGGTAGTATGCTCACCCTAATTTGTATATATGACGCAAAAATCCTGGAATTGTACTGAAAGAGAATGTACAGACATTTTTTTACCAAGTCGGATTGCACACCTCTTTGGTTATTTTCAATATTAGCTAAGTCTAGCATACGTCCGGTCGGTGAATTTACGTTATATACCAATAAACAGATGGGTACCTGTCTGTAACGTAGTATGATTGGATTTGTGAAACGCGCATAATGTTTACTCCAAACCATATCGCGATACTGATGAACGTTATTCTATATGTATGTATAATAGGATATAAAGTTATACAATTCGTCGATTATTGTGCTCAAAACTAAACTGCGACACAGATCAACGTTATTCTATACGCATAAGGTATAAAGAGGAAGTGGTTGACATCTGGCCTCAGAACCTCAGCTGCAAACCTTCGCTGTCCTTGAAATATTCGCAAATTCACTAGCGATATAGGGTTCATGAAATATTTCACGAAATATCGTCGCATTTACAGACACCAGATTTTGAGCCAGAAATAAGCAGAAAGAAAGTTGGACGATCGTTAATGAATTACGAAATAAACCCAAACATTGTCACGTTGACATTATTATAGAGGCAGATAAACTCAACAAGTTTTATTGTAGCACAGCTGAGAGGTTGACTGCGAACTAGCCTTCTCATAGAGATGCACTGGACTAAAGCGACGCCGACGTCTCCGTTCCACATTTCTTCTATTTCACTCCCATTGATATGGCAAGATCTTCGAGGTTCTGCATGATATAAAGAACAAAAAAATCAAGTGATGACATATCGGTGGAGATCCTACTCTCTTTACCGGATGCTGCCTTTTCTGTTCTGGCAAAGGCTATTAATCATTCATGTTCAACTGGCACCTTGCCGTCGTATCTAAAGATGGCTTTGGTGGTCCCTCTGTATAAGGGTGGTGATGCGGCTGATCCATACAACTATAGCGACATATCTCTCTATTGTCGACGCTATCGAAGGTCTTCGAGAAGATTTTCAAGAAAAGAGTATGTTCTTGTCTTACATACCTCAAACTTCTGATCACCGAACATGGCTTCCAGGAATCAAAAGGGACATCAGACGCAATTTAACGAAGGATAGTTTGCGGCAGCTGTATTTTGTGATCTAACCAAGGCCTTCGACTGCGTCAGCCTTCATGACTGTCTAAGCTGTGAAAGTATGGATTTAGGGGATGTTCATTGGATTGGTTTTGGTCCTCCTCTCAGACAGGACGCAATGTGTGGGGACACCGAACCAACGCTCCTCCATTGAACGAATAAACTCAGGAATTCCCTAAGGGTAGGGTTTTACTTTTTTTTATTGTACGTGAATGACATTGTACATACCAACATTTGTGGGACATTCACCATCTTTGACGACGATACGTCCATAGTGTGCCAACCGGGAGCGGGGAACAGCTGCGCATCTTGATCTTGGAGGATCTTCGTAAGGTCAAGGATTGGTGTGTTGCCTACCGTCTTGTTTTCAACTTTGAAAAACCAGTGTTCTGGGATTCAAGTGCAGCATGAGCGATATTCATATGAACGAGCGAGTCCCGGAAAAAAGTTTAGCAGGGTTCCTGGGACTCCAAATTTCCAATGACTCGAGCTTTGAGAACCATATTATCATAGGGCTGAGCAAGAGGCTGTCCGCGGGATGCTTTGCAGTCGCATTAGCATTTGCGATACGGTTCTGTGAAGAAAGTGGTCAAAATCTCCTAAAGATATCTTCATTTTACAAAAAAGTGCACTGGGATTTTTATCCAATGCCAAAGCTGGAGAGTCTCACAGACCACTGTTTAAATCAGAAAAGATTCTCACAATAACCTCCTTGTTCATTCTGGAAACTGATGCTGTTCTGGTGTTCGAGCAACGTGATAAAGCTTACTTACCATCCCGAACAACTCGTCAAGCTCAGTCTGAACCTACCGTTGGCCATTCCCTCCAGCACTTTAACAAAAAAATCATTCATTTATGAGAGTGAAAAGATCCACAATCATCTGCCGGCGTCCCTGACAACTATAACCGACATCAACTCCCTCAGGAGATCCCTCAAGAGTTTGCTTGTTGGCCGACCATACTATGAATTGGGGGAATTCTATGCAGACTCGCTGCTCTGAGTGTTCGTTTTGACAGTCACTGAATGTTTTTTGCTTTTGTGTACAGTCATTTAGGTTATAGTTCTTTTTACTTTTTTTTGTTCTTTTTAGCACGTTTATTGCTGTTTTTTTTATCTTTAATGTTGTTCATCTCTCTTTTATTTCTCAATTCAGATGTGGAGCCTCTCTCTTACTTTCCATCTGCTTTTATATTAATATAGAGGGTCCCGGAACGGTCTCGTATTTCACAAACGGCTCGAAAAAAAAAAAGAAAAATTAGTACTTGGTGGTCTTAGGGCATGCCTGATCCGATGGTAATATCGGCAATGTTGCCACGTTTACATCTTTTGAGATAAAGTAAACAACAATATTTGTCAAATACAGCAACCTTGCACTTTCGTTCAAAAGTCCTGGAACGGTCTCGTATTCCACAAACTGCTCGAAAAAAAAAGTAAAAAATTAGTACTTGGTGGTCCTAGGACATGCCTGATCCGATGGTAATATCGGCAATGTTGCCACGTCTACATTTTTTGGGACCGTTTCGGGATTTTTGAAAGACACTGTATATATATTTTCAAAAATGAACGCTCACGCTTAGCTTAGGATGCTGTGTCGACAGATTTTTGATCTTGACAATAAAGTATATTTTGATTGATTGATGGATTATAACAGTAGGTTATTAAGAAACAATACGTGTATACGTGTTATATAAAACTTGAACGTTATAATATGGAAGTTGATGAGATTTTTGGTTAATTTGGTTAAATGCTAATATTGAATTGAATTTTCAATATTTTCTTCCAAATCAACTAGGTATAGTGAAATCTTTATTTTTTTCTAGACTAAAAGAACGTTTCTTTACAAAACAAAGCTTAAACGTTATCTAGACAGTGCGGCTCTAAAAAGTCCCCCTCTTCTTAATTTTGAACCGTTTGATAAATTCGTACAAAATTCAGACACAACATGTGTGAAGACGTTCGGCATTTAGTAGTGACAGGTGAATATGTCAAAATGACATCTGGGCTCCTTTTTGAATGAAAAAATCAAATGGAGTGATACCTCATTTTGAAGGTCTTTGCATCCTTATTACACTGAATGTTTGAAGTCGCTGTCACGTTCTAATTTTTCAATTTCAAGTTTTTTTTTCAAAAATGTTGCCCAATTGCGGTTTTACATTCTCAGCAGTCACTACTGTGTTGAGAAATGTTGTGAGAGCTCATTTATTGGTGATCCCAACTTCATTCTTGCACATAAAGCGGTTTGAAAGTTATGGGGGACCTTTTTGAGCAGCACTGTATAAAAGCTAATGCGATTTTCGATTAGCTTGATTCAATCCAATATTTGCTCCCAGATTTCTCAAATACCTTTTTTTTATCAACCTCAGATCAGATTATAGTCTACAGAGAGCTAGATTATCCGGATGCCGACAAGTTTCGAAATCACATGCATCATTTTAATGATTTTGTGTTGTGCTCAAAGTTGAAACTAAACTGTGTTAAGGTGTGTTCACGTTCATAGAAAATGAATTAGAAGCAGTATTTTTCTGCATTCCATTGTATACTAATGCAAAAACTCTGTATCCCGGTACACTTTGAGTACAAAAATCGACGTATTGTAACTTTATATCCTACCATATTACTGAATAAGGTCCATCTATATCGCGGTATGGTTTGGAGTGAATATATCGCGTTTCATAAATATACAAACCATACTACGTTCTAGAATGGAGTTATTCTGTATAATGGTAAAGCGTTCGCTCGCTAAATTTCAATTTTTTGAACTCAACACTGACATAATTTTCAGTGGTTAAAAACCTAGAAAAAGAAAATCAGTCAGCAAAATCTTTCATTATCTGACGGTCCATGGTCTGTATGCACTTGAGTTTTTAAACATGACTGAAAAGGGATTATCCAAAAAAATCGATCTCGAGTGTCCATTTGGCAATGATCACTGGTTTCAGATTTAAATTATTGAATCGAATTTGTTTTGGGTTTGAGTTAGAATGAGTCAGTTTTCGTTAAGTGGTGTTCATATGGAATAAAATAGTAAGAAAATACAGTGTTTTTCATAGGTTTTGATTCATTTGAACAGTAGTTGTCAGTAGGACTAATTGGAAACATGTAAAGATTAGCATGTGGACCTAATATCAAATAAAAGCAAAACCTTCTGGGTAGATCTCAAACCCTAATTCAATATTTGAAAACATGATATAAAACACAGAAACAGAGAAGAATATTCCAGAAAACTGAAGCCGACAGTTTCATACTCGTCCACAGGTGAACAGAACTGTATCGAAACTTTATTATTGCATTTTCCAAATAAAATGTCAGCAGTGCATGCATGTAACATATTGTGTGAATATTGATAGGTCTGGTAACTTTTGTGATTCAAAGTAGAATGTCAAATTTTGATTAATGCATGAAGTCAAAACTACACGCATTGATGTGAAAATACCTTTTCTTGTATAAGACAGAGAAAGTTAATATCCGTGAACTCGAGTGATTTATCAGCAAAAAAAAACAATTAAATAGATATGTGCAATTGCCACTATCAGCATAGCGGTTTCCATCAGGCATTGAAACCAGTCTAACCCCAACCTTTAGATCGTTTCGGTATTTCAAAGGACCGTCCCTCGACTCTTCACTGGAAAATCCGACTGACTGCGCCCCATGTTTGTAGAGGGATTAATATATTAGAATCGGAGCATAATTCCCAAATTAGTGTCAGGCGCCTCAACGCACACCCCGTCGTGTAGGTGCATACAATAAACGGTTCGAAGGGGATCAAAAAATACTGAACGTACGTCAGTTTAGATTTTTCAGCAGGATGACACGGCGCTTTAATGAGGAATGGCTCAGTGGGAAAATGAAGTTTATTTAACGATGTGTTGTTTGATACAGAACAATGGACGCTTAAAGGTCGACTGTAAATAGAATCAATTTATATTGAGTGGTATTCAGGCAGTTCATCTGTTTGAGTAGTCGAGTAGTGATTTGCAAATTTTCCAAATCATCATATTGTTCAATTGCACACGCGACAAGTTGCCCAGCCATTAGCAGGCTGTATGAGACATGAAAATGACAAACAGGATACTGCAATGAAAAGTAAGATACTTATGGAACATGTTGAAACTAATAAAAATTCAAATCCTGACAGGGAACGCCCTTGGTTCAGCCATCGATTTTTGTTTTATCTTCATGGAACCAACAACACGACCCTTTATACAATGTTTGCCATGTATCACAGAAATTTGCATAGAGTCGTATACGTATCGATAACCGGAGGAATAAAGATCTCAGTCAAAAATCTACGATCCTTACACACGATCCGAAAATTTGCTGTGAACAATACTTTTTACTTGGAGTACTCCTCTGATTATCGGCGTATTCATAGAAAAATCATAAAGAAAGCCAAAAATGTGTTCTACAGCACACGCCTCTCAGAGTCAAAAAATCCTCAGAGAGGGAGAGTTGGAGAATAATAAATAAGCTTAGAGGAAAAAATCAGGCTCCAGATGAAACAAAAATTTCAGCCAATGCATTCTCTTACTATTATCGTGAACTAACATCCACCCTCAAAGATGACATCACTGCAAATATCTCATCCAATGCATCCTACTGCGTGTCAAGGCTCAGGGTCACAACTTCCTTCTTCTTTAAGCTAACCGACTCATAGATACCTTCAAGTAGATCAAAAGCTGAAACCCCCCTCAAACTATAGACCCATCTCGCTGCTACCCACCTTGTCGAAAATTGTTGAAAAAATACTAAAAAAAAGATTCCCAACAATCCTAACATTCTTGAGAAAAAATCACATAATCATCAGTGATCGGTTGGACTTTCAATAAAACATCGACACCAAAGACGCAATTTTCTCTTTCCTCGAATGACTCTATATGATAGGCTGAATGATGGTGAACTGGGAGCAGCAATCTTCTGTGATCTGGCCAAGGCCTTTGATTGTGGCTGCAAAGTGACTCAGGTCATACTTAACTGAAATAAGTCAGTTTATATTTCAGGACAGGTATCAAGCTGGAAGAAGGTTAACACTTACGTTCCTCGGGGCTTTGCTCTGGGACCTTCACTGTTCTTGATTTATATCAATGACATCACAAATGTTCAATGTGCAGGAAGATTCACGATATATGCAGATGAATCTTCTGGAGCAGTGGAAATGATGAAGAGCTTCGATCAAAAGTATCTAGGGCTTTGATCAAGAATTGTTGGGACGTGAATCGCCTCACCCTCAACTATGGAATAGCAAAGATTCTGAACTTCAAGTGCATTTCTGATGATACCCTGTTGGTCGAGAATAACATTCTTCACTTCATCTTGATAACAATATGACATTGCAGGCACATATTAGTGTTTTGTGTAGCAAATTATCAGCAAACCGCTTTGCCCTCAGGGTAATTTCCAAGAAATTGAATCACTCATCAAAACTGAAGGCGTATGCACTTGAGTATGCACTGTTTGAATCGCACCTATGTTATGAGATTCTTTTCTTTGGAAATGCATCCTAATACCTATTGGACGAACTATTTGTTATTCAGAGGGGGGCCCTCAAAACGGCCATTATGATATTTTGTCTGCATACATTGAAAAAATTCTTCTCCAGGTTTTGTAGGTCTTGATTTTTCAATGCTTGAACTCTTTGTAGATGATATGGATAAAGAAGTTGTTCATGCAAAATCTCCAAAACACTGCTTTAAGGAATATTTTCTTGTAAAGATATTCTTCTGTTACTGATAATATGAGGATTCACATCAATCGCTTGAAGCACCCTTCCATGTCCACAGTGCGTATTGTCCGGTTTTTTCCACAAGCAACCTTATTTGGCGGGAGAGTACGTTTCTCTTAACCTTCGATGTATTGTTCTCAACAGTTTATCACAAGGAAGTCGAAGATTTGGAAAGGCTTCGTGATATAATCTATTCGCTTCCTTCGTGATATTATTATAATCTATTCGCTTCTAGAGCACAACCATTAGCTCTATCATACCATAAAATGTATGTCGGTCATTTCTTCAAATGAAAATTGAGGAATCTTTAAAGGTTGACATCCTGTATCTTGAAAACTATGCATTTCCGGACCATTGTTTATATGACAAAAAAAACATGTAGAGTCACCCCTCAAATTATTCGAATGTTATTTCCTGACACCCTGTACATCTTGACGTAGATCTCAAGCCAGGACTGGCAAAGACATAGTTGAACCTACTCTGGCTAGGAATATACAAATGATGCGCAATTTTGAAATGACTATTCAGAAAGATTTATGATAGAAAAGGAAGCGAATACGTGTGAAAACCAGTGGGATACAAGGCGTGACGAGATGTAGTATTAAAACCAGAAGGGGAATCATATCACCGGAAAAATTGAGAACAGGACCGCCTTCCGAACGATTGGGCGATTGTACGATGTGGTACATGCATCGTCAAGTGTGGTCTTGATGGAATAATGGGCGCAGTCTGCCACTTGGAAAACCAGTGGAACTAAAATACTCGGTAGTTTTTGACCAAGAGAGGACTGACTTGGAGTTTTCTTGAATTTGAAATTCCTGATATCAAGATCATAGAAAAACGGCAACAAATAAGTGAAGTACTGACCAGAAGATATTTTTCTTCCTAACATTTTGTGGTGTATGGGATAAAATTATTATTTTTGTGCTGCATAATGTACTCAAGAAATTGAACTGAGAATATAATGTGAATATAATGTTTCTGTATATGAATATCGATCAAAGCCGAATGTGGGGTGACCTTTAACAAATTGTAAAAAGTGGACTTATCAAAATTACTTCCGTATAACAAAGATGAGAAACTATGTCATGATGACATAGTTATTGCATTGCATTGCCAACGCATGAATGTATAAAGAGTAATGTAACATCCAAAGTATAGATCAATCCAAACGATTACATAATTTGTTAACAGTGCCAAAGATACGACCATCACACCCTTCAAAGAGATGAAAGTCCGGAAATCTGTTTCAAGATCCACAACCACAACGTCCACCACCTTCAAAAAAATGGTCCTGTCTATGGTGAATCATGTAGTTTCTCAGAGTTGAATTATGCAAAAGCCAGCTATTGATTCCAAATGAATATATAAGTTATGTAAATGGAAAGCAGTTAAGTATTACAAATTTTGGCATACCTATGACAAAAATTCTATATCAATAATAACGCTTAGCCTCAGAGGGTAAGCTACAATGTAGTGAAATGATATCAATTATCATTGTTGATTCCACTACTTGTCAACCTTTTCAAGAATAAAAATACTTTAGTCTAATATACAGAGTGTCCAAGATAAGAATGTCTATGTATCATGGGCATGGGGATCTTGGATCTTGGAAACCATAAGAGATACGAAGGTGCAATGAAGGCGCTGAGTATGTTGTAGTAAGCTATTGGTTCCCATGTTTCGAAATATCAAATTCAAATTACGTCATTGACGATTTGAAAACTTTATTCATACACGTGGGTTAGGTAGGCCACGTCACATTTTAATTAATTGCACAAACTAGTTAAGAATTACTTACTAGAAACCCAAAAAACTAATTCAGATTATAGAGAATGTTCAAACAAATTAAAAAGCACGTGCCACTTTGTAACAGAAAAAAAACTGTAGCAACAAGACGCAGGAGCAAAGCTTGAAAACACTATGTGTCAATAATATTACAATACAACTATTTCAGCGCCACCATTTCACCGCATACTACACCAAAACAGAGCTACAGGGTGTGGGAATTTATATTCATTTTTATTTTTCCAAAATAATATTTGAACTTGTTTCCTATCATGCGAAATTCGAATTTTTGATGTTAGTATGGCTTTAACTTGTAGAGGGCTAAGATCGACATTGGTTCAAATATTATGCAGGAAAAAAACAAGGTGGAAATGAAATTTCAACACTTTGTGGCTCTGTAAAGAAGCTTTTCGTCTTGTTCTTATTTTGAAGAGGGAAAACTCATCTCGAATTTTTCCGCAATATTAATGAAACACCCTGTTTGTTGGTATTTGGTTCAGTCGTTTTTGCGCTATTCAAGTTCAAAGTCTCATGAAAATTACATTACCTGGATTCTACCGTATTAGTCCAGGAGGCAGTGACATTTTTTTATTGAATTTATTATATTTGGATGTTCCACAATGTATACATATCATATAAGTATACAGGGTGACTCCTGTGAGAAGGTCCTGCTTTCGGGGAATGATGGGGACGTCGAAATATTAATTTTGATATAGCACAGTATGGGTCGGAAATGCCTCTTACGCAAGATACAGGGTATTGAAGTTTTTGAGAAGTTAAAGATATTCCTTAATAGTTTTTTAACGGTTTAAGGTATCGTTACGAAAATGTTTTATAGGCGTCTACCTAGCAGAGACACTTCAAATGTGAAAAAAAGAGGTTTTAGTTACCACCAGTGGGGTTGATGTGAATGATGTGATACGCATCAGGTTGAAACATTTGCTGTTTTATCATATATTTGAATAAAGGGTAACCGTCACAAGGTAATTTTACCTTTTTTTTTTTTCATTTCCGACCCATAGTGCTTTCTATGTATGTATTTCAAAATTAATATTTCGACGTCTCTCATCATTCCCCGTAAGGATGATCCACTCACAGGAATCACCATGTATATACAGTTTTCAATAGTTCTATAGTTCGACCATCCAATTTTAGAATGATTCTAATTTGGAGAATAATGTTTTGTGACCACATATTCAATTTCCCCAATATAATTGCAAATAATTCTATTCTAAGCACTTCAATCAAAATCATGTTGCCGTGCGAAATGAAATGATGTCCACAATTGCAACATCATCACAAATGAATCCAATCTCATTTGTTCCAGATATCTTTTTTTTATGAAAGTGAATACCCTAATCATGAGAAAGTCACGTTTCATATTATTGACAAATTACATTCGAAATTACGACAAAGTTAACTCCAAGTTTGATACACGTCGCATGGGGCTACGAAAAATTGGAACTTCTGGATAAATAACTTTCATACAAATGAAGGGAAATCTTGCAAAAAGTTATTCAATTACCTTTCAGGTCTGCATAACTTTTATACCTTTCCCTTTATTTTGCTTATAGAAGGTGTATTGTAAGTTGAGGATTTCCTTTTAACACTGTAAAGAATGCAAGAATATGGGAAAATTTTTCAAATAAGATCACATCCGAAAATGCTTCGTTTCCAAGATACTGTGAGTTTTATGAAAAAAATGCCATTCTTGTCATCTCTCTTACCACTCCAGATATTTTCACAAAATTTCGTCCACTTCTTTTGACCATCAAGCTACATTTTTTTATGTAAAAGTTTTTGAAACATTTCTACCAGTGTTTGAACATGATATGTATTGAATTTGGAAAAAAAGTACGCCACTGCTTTTTCTCGAAAACATTATTTTTTTAAAAATATTCAATTACTTTGGAGGAAATTTGGTCTCCTGATATTTTTTCGTACGACGAACGGTTTTCGTTTGAAGAAATAGAAGCTTTTGATTCATGGCAAGATGTGATAAGGTAAATAATTTATTTTTTATTTTTTATTTTTGAGTTTTCGAGAAAATGTTACCACACCCTGTATAACCTTTATCCTGTGTGTGAAGCGAACGTGGATTCTTTGTGCTCTCGTACAAAAATGTTGCAAGTATTTTTTTGAATTAGATACGTTAATTAAAGTGTCTGTCTACTGCTATGCCGCCGGGCAGTCCAGGCACCGGCTGCATATCCGTATCGAACGTAGCGTAACGTATACAGCTGGAAACTGCCGAACCATATACTTTGTTTCAGAGAAGTCTCAAGTGATAAAACGTCATTCATGCAATTTGTGCATGCAAATTTGAGGAAATAAAACTGATGTGAACGATTTTGACTACATGCTCATAGAACTCACCAACCTCAAATACCTGGCAGAACAGATTTAATTCAAGATCGATTTGCGCTAAGTTCATGTACCTATTTTCCTATTTATTTATACAAAATTGCATGAGCTTTTAAACAGTCTTAAAGAGGGACTCTCTGACTCATATAATTTGTGCAAATCGTTTTGTGCACACCAAGGTGTATGCAAATGAATCTTCAAATGTATAAAGCGGGATCTAGACTCTAGACTCTCATGTAATTTGTGCAAACTGGCATATATGCGAATCTATAAAGTTATGTTCACTCATTCTTTGCGCAATCTAACGATTTCGATTCATATTTGAAGACTTATTTGCACAGGCTGGTTTGATTTGTACAACATAAATAATCATAAAGGGTGTTCAATAAAAATACGGTAGTAAGTGCCAGTCGTTTTCTTTTTCTACAATCAACGTAGGTCGTGGCTAAGTTCGTATGGTTTGATGGCAACTTTCACAATTATTGTCACTAAATGTCATCTGTTCTCATTACTTGTAGACAATATTTTTCGTGAATTGATTTAGTTCTTGATAAAAATGAGATGAAATAACAACTAGCATAAACAAGAATTTACTCTACAAGCTTCAACTCGGTGGAACCTGTGAGTTTTTTGAGCGTTTTTTCGAATGTGGCTTGCCCTTTACCTCTCGCCGTAGTCCCCGTGCCTATTTTAAACTCAAAATTATGAAAAAGGTTTGTGTATCTATGAATTGTATCACAAAAGATGTTGAATATGCCCACCCCCTTCTTCAATACATGTTAAACCCCTTTTTCTTACGGAATTGGGCACATTTCGAAGCATTTGAGGATTGTTAAGTGAGCAAAAATACAGCGACAACACTTGTTAAGTTCTGAAAAGGACTAATTTTGATTTATAAAAAGGCACAAAAACTCAAAAACTTCTCCAAAAGTCGACAACAATAGAATAGTTAGGTTAGAAATTGGATTTGGTGGTTGTCATGTAATAATGTTTGCGATGTTAGCCAAGACATAAGTTTTTTGAAACAATTGGTATCCATAGGTGAGCTGATCGTATTTTTTATTGAACACTCGTTATTAACAGCACAGAATGAATAACTTGAGTAACGGAAACAAAAACCTGTATTTATTTTTATGTTGTACTTATAAGACGCACATTCGATAGGGAATCAAGTTCGGCATTATTCTGTGACCTTCGACAGACAATACGCTTCGGAACCTCCGATGTGCAATACGGATGTGCCCTCGGCTATCGGTTTACATCCTTGCAGACAATTCTGGATATCGACCCCCTATAAAGGACGGTTAACGAGTCCTAGTGATTGAATATACAGAAAAATTCTCGAATATTCAAGATAATACGCTAACGAGGCATCTTCGTACTCATATATTTCCCCTTTCCTATTGAACAGCAGACAAAACGAATCTACATAGTAACTCCTCATCTAAATCACTAATGTATCCGTAAATCACAAAATAATAAACTATTAACAATAATGACTATGTCGTGGCCATGGCGGATAACGTTCTCCAATATCCGCGGTAGCATTTTATAATAATTATAAAATGGTGGTAGGTACGAAATCAATTACTTATATTAAAACATTCTGCAATATTACTTATTATAATTTGAATAAGTGCCACCTGCATAATTATTTTTATGTGTTTTTATCAATACATAAAAATATTTGAGGAGAATTTGAAAAACATATTCAATTTATAACTCAGGTATTATTCAGGACAAAATAAGGTAAGGAATGTTTTATCAAAGAGTAAAATTAATTTGGTTTGACATTATGTTAGCCAAATATTACATCAAATCGATCATTGAAAAAACCTGTTTTTAATCAACGTTAAAATTAAGTTGCCAAGATATTCTGTATTTGTACTTAGAGTCTTTTTGATACATGTGTGTCATAGTTTTTGTGTGTCCACAAAATTAAATAAATAATCTGCTGAATTGGTTAGTATGGTGCCACTGATCAATTAAGCTCACTAGAAAAATGTTCATTGCTAAGGTGAAAAACGATTTCGAATTGCCATTCAAAACAGCCATTCTTCTAAGTGTCAGTTGAAAAGAAATTTAACAGATGAAAGAGTGTTTCCCGTACACCATCAAAGTACTTAATATGAAATAAATTACTCAATAATTCCTCGTAACGCTACAACTTCAAAACGTAAATGCACTCCATTTAAAACCCATTTTAAAGCCCTGATCGACTTGAATTCATGACGGACGTAACAGTTAGGATAAAAACCAACCGGAAATGTGGTTCCCGTATGGGCTCGAGTGGTGTCATTATGTTCCCCATATAACAATTTAGAATAGAGGTTGTCATTATCTATTCTCTAAGGCATGTCCCCCTAGATAGCAGCGCTTGAAAATACATTATTCCGGATTATAATGAGTCAATATTATTATGGAGAAGCCATGAAGAAATGATGGTGGTTGAAATGTTTTGTTGCAGTTAGATTATAACCCAAGAGATATTATGCTTATCTTTTAGTCAGTACTGTTACTTGTTACCGAAACGATCAAGGATATTTCTGATATCCCATCGACACAGGCACACATTTATTGTACCTATATTCATGATCATGTACCTATTACCGTTTTTTTTTGTTAATTTTCATGTTGTACCTATCAACATTTACATCAGGAAGACGTTCCAGTGCGCAAAAACGACTTGTAATGGTCTATGCAATTAAAGCTGTCAATCAATCCAGAATGGTTTATTTTATTTTAAATAAATATACGAGGGTTAAATATGTCCAAAACCGCAAAGTTATGAAACAAATTCTCTGGATATTTAATACCTACATGTTGGTATTGATTGAATTGAATTGAAATAGGTAACAAATAAAGAAAATGAGGTAAATTAGCACCAGTTAAATTAACTTTTAATGTGAATTGTTAATAATTGATTTTTCATTTTTGCAATTGCATTCCACAATTTGCGTCAAGCTACATACCTTTAGCGAGAATGTTTGGCAAGGTATGGGGAAAACTCCAAAAAATTAGGTCAATGATTAAATATGAGTGCGTTCGAAAGATTCGTTAGAAAAACTTATTTTAAGAACTTTTCAATATAAACATTCACGACATTTATCATCAATTAGATATTTTTTTGATTCGACCAAATATATCATCAAGTTTATTTTTTTTACTCACAGTTTTTGTTTGAATAATGCATCTAAGTGCACTCACACTCCAAAGTAAATACTTTTTCAATATCTATAGTTGAAAATCTACAACATTTTTTCCGAGAGAAGCACTCACCATATTATGATGAGAACGTAACCTTTGTAAACAATAATAGAAAAATGGTTTGAGTACCTACTTAGAAATCATTATTGTCACATCATCAGAAACACATTAGTCCCATATTATCGGAAAACGGAAAGTGTATATCCAAAACCAAGATAACTATTTTATAAATAATAAACTAGTCTTTCATCAAATGCCAGGAAACGAGCCTATACTAAAAAAAATATCAAGTACTTAAACGTTCAGGGACTCAATTCTCCAACAATTTATCCCTACACGAAAAGTGCAGAAAATCGAATGCATTTACTGCATATTCCTGAGTGGATTAATACAAGAATTGGGTGCCAGGTAAAATATCGTAGAGAAAAAGGCACAAACAATAAGGTCAAAAAATCACTCACACAGCACTCATATTGGTTCTTAGCGCCGCACATTTATAGACAACTTCCAACCAACATCAAAAAATGAAAAATAAAAAAAAATCAGTTTACAAAACTTCTCAAAAATTGGATTCACAACTTGCGAAGGTCAATGTTTCATGAGATATTGGACTTGAGCTTGAGACTGTAGGGTTATCTTTGCTGATGATCTATTCTTCTCTGATTGCTTGTTGTGAACTTTTATGACCATTGATTTAAACAAATATTGTTACTCTCTCGGATCCTAATTTTTGTTTTATTTTTTACTGTTATCAAATTGTGCTCTTTCTACTCATCATTGTCTCTAACGTAATAAATGTATATATATGTCACAGTAAAACCTGGAAATCAGTAAAAGTTAACAGTTACTAGGAAAAGTGAGCTTTTCCTGATTTGGAAACATTCAGCTAGTAAAAGTTGAATTCGATCGACTTCATCATACTTTTACTAGTAATTGTTAGCATTCAAGTAACTGTTCTAGTGGACGCTGCTACACTGAAAACTATCATCGGATTCACTGGACTTAATTATAAAAATCCTTATTGGTCCGAGTTGTATTTTCGGAATTCGCAGTCAGATTAGACGCTCGGGAAAATACGAGAGTTACGAATCGCAAGTGTACAATGTCAACATTGTACAGATACCGTACAGTAGGGGTTAGTCTGGGTTAGTTTTGGGTTAGTTTGGGTTAGGCAAAAACTTTGATGTCGCCTTGCGACATCATTGAGTGCACCGTGCACCTTGGGTTAGTTAAAAGGCGAAAATAAGTTGTAAAAAGAACTTTTCCCAACTGCTTTCAGTAAAAGTTGATTTGATAAAGTTTATCCAACATTCACTGGTAAAAGTATACCATCTTCTTCAAAATTTAACATTTCCTAACGGATCAAGTGATTGCTAGCATTTACTGAATTTCCAACTTTTACTGTTACATACACACATAAATTAAGAATGGAAATGACCCTCGCACCGGGTCCAACAACTTGAGTGATATGTGATATCATTATAAATCCACGTAAATGGAGAAGTCAATGAGTAAAAGTGCATGATTATAGAATTTTTCAAAGCAAAGTGTCGCTTCCTTGGCTTCAACGACATTATTTTCCCTCGAATAAAGCCATCCAATCAATTTTTATTGAGAATAAAATTTTAAATATTTACTTGATCAGATTCCTACATCTATGAATCTCAAATATAGGTTATTCAGATTTTATGATTTTCCAATATTTCCTTCATCTATGTATTCGTTTATAAATATTAAAAACGAACTGATAGTTCAATAATAAAAATTGACATAAAACAAACATTAAATCTCGTGATATTTGAAGGGTTACTACTGAATATTTCAAACAAAACTTCCATACCCCAATAATTAAAATAACTGCTCCTATTTCATTCTGTAATAATAAGTTCAGATCATAAAATTAATCACAGACGAATAAATCGGCAAGTAATTTCAGCGTTAAGAGCAGAAATTAAGAAATTATTAAACTTTAAAAATTCATCATTCATTAAAGATGACCTTTTCAAAGTTAAAGTCATTATATTCCAGGACAAAAGCCGTCATAAAGATTACCCTTCCATGCCAAAGATGTGCATTTGATTAATTTTGAGGGTCCTGATTCTTACTTCCAATACTGTCAGTGAAGCAGTATATTTTTGATTAGATGTGGTGATAATATGGTGTTCTTTCTAGTTCTTATTCTAGTTAATTATACAGGGCGTTTCCTAATTGCGTACATTGAATCGAAGGGCGTATAGTCCTGAGCTAATTACATGAAAAAAAGTTCATATTAACAAGGGTCCGGAAGTGTATTGTTCCTAAGATTCAGGGTATTAAACTTGTTTAAGAAAATTGAAATGTAGCCACCAACTTTATTGTAATTTTTATTTTTCTATTGAATGAAGCAACCAATAAATAGACAACTTTTTTGCCTCCTAGACTTTTTTCATATCTGGCCTCGTTTTTCTTGTTATAAAATACTTGACCGTTAAAAAATTTAATAAAAATATGTTGCGTAATATAAAAGATTTTTTTTTTTTGAAAACTAGGCCAGATACGAAAATATAAACAACAGACAAACAAGTTGTATTTTTGGTTGCTTCATTTAAGAAAAGAATAAAAATCAGGACAGAGTCAGTGGTGTTCATTCTCTTAACAAAAAAATCAGTAAGATGCCCATCGGGACGACACTGGTCTTTATGATCTCCACTTGGCAAGGGCTAAAGTTGCCTTCGATCACACAAAATAAATCTGGCAAATTTAAAAAAAAAATCGGTTGAAGGATATATTTGTAACATTCGTGAAAAACCGATCATCTTTAAAAACTTCAACACACGGTATCTTGAAAACAATGCTTTTCCAGACCCACGTTTACATGGACTTTTTTTCACGAAATTAGCTCAGGAAAACTCCCTCAAATTTAATGTACGGAATTAGGAAACACCGTGTATGTCTTAAAAAAATGCATTCAGGATTCAATTACAGGGGTAATCTTTGGAAATCTCTTGATGGTTGGGATAAGAGAAAATGTGAAATTGTCATTATCGCGCGCATATCCCAATATTCCCACTATTCTTCAATGGCGGGTCCTCCATAGGTTCATTTTTTCAATGACCTCCTAAACATATCTTAGAAAATTGTTTTAACTACTTCAATTATGCCACAATTAGGATCAATCTAATTTCAAAATACACCTTATACTATTTTGACTGTCCCTCGTAGTGGTGGTGATTAAATGCGGCACAGTCAAAATTCAGGAATACGGCTAGAGCCCGTCCAGTATATGATATTTATGTATGACTTGTGCTGGTTGTCGGAGTTGCCCTTGTGGCGATAAAGCTTGTCGAAAAATACACAGCTAGCGAGCGTAGCCGATCGTCTAAGCGAATTGGAAAATCAAACAGTGTCTGGGGTCAGAAGCCAGACTAAAATTTGGTACATGTCGCCGCCAACAATCCTTTCGACAAAACTGATACGTGAATTAAGGAATACGCTTATTATTTTCAGATAATTCAAATGGAAATCCGAAACAATTAGTCACATAAATTGATCATTCCGGCAACACACTCAAATTGATGAAAACCTTCTATGCATATATCTACATAGAAGTTAAACCCTTTCCTTAAATGTGAAAATTGAAAAAAACAAGGTAATTATCTGTCAAGAAAAAGCTATTCCGATGCACGAAATCTATTTAGGTTTAAATTTAATGAGTCACTGAAGAGATCTTATTCTGGCTTAGAACCGTGAAATAAACTACTTTATTAAATAAGAAACTTCGACGGCTAAACATCTAGCATGAAAATAAGTGATTATTCCAGCCCCCTGCCTCTGCGCTTTCCAACAAAACTGTTTTCTCCTGATTGAAAAACTTTGTAGTATTTAGACTTAACTAAGAAATCGGCATGTTTTGTTTTTCAATAAAAAATACAGACCTGATCTGAATCATTGTTCATAATAATAAGTGAATACTTGGTTGGAACAGAAAAAATACTGAACTCGAGAAAGGAACTAGGCAAGGAAAGGATCTCATCGGAGTATCTAACATATTGTAGACTAAGCAATCAAAAGAAAACAAACAACGAATTCAAATTCCATCAATTGATAAACGCCTGCATCAACATACATGGCTGATACCACAGACTAGACCGTAGTTGAATCAGCTTTCTGAAAACAGAGCCGACTAGGAAATAAACTGTGATAGGAGGATTCGAAATTCATAATTATCACAAAATCCAAGCCAACCATTTAAAGAAAATGTTTCCTATCACTTATTGAACGTTTTCTGAAAGATGTCGACTGTGAAAGAGACAGTCTCTAAAAATATTGCTAATTCGAAATAAATAATAATTTGTTCCTATTTATCTCAATCATCCCGTTGCACGCTCGAAATAACTTCCAATTACACATTCAAAAGAAAGACCTTCATGAAAACATTCATTAAATCGACTACCCATGGCGGGCATCCGATAATAAAACATCTCCCCAACGGGCCCGTCAAATCGCATAATAGACCCAATTTTGATATTCCCGATTAGAGCCAATAAACAAACACAAAAGCCGCTGCCGCCCCAGCTGACGACGACGCCAGTGTGTGCCGCCTCATAGACTCGAAAAGTCATTGGCAGGGACCTATTATGCCGCTGTGTGATATGAATGGTTTTCTGATGACCCTAACAATGCAGGCATCCGCCACATTTCTGACGTCAAACCGTAGTCGTTCGGTCGTCTCCATTGTTCGTTTGTTCCTGTAAGTAAAGTCCGTCCTTAGAATTCCAGCAAAGCCATGCAAAATACCTTCTCGGAAGTTTGTTTTGCCAGGTTGCGTCAAGTAAAATATTCTATAGGAGTACGTTGTTCAGATTGCTTTCAATTTCAATCTTCATGTATGCCGTATACCCTTTACAAGGTTTAAATTATGAGGGGTTTTCATGGGAAAGCTATTGTGTGCTTTATGTTGCTAGGCCATAAATAAACATCATTTTCTTATTGAACGCAGAATCGAAAACTCTTATTTGTGAGGAAAATATGTTCAGTAGAAGATTATTATTATCCATCAAGTAAAAGGAATCATCAGTTATGTCTGTTTGGCGTATCACTACGTAGATTAAGGAATTTGTTGTTGGATTTTAATTTGAATAATAAATTCAAATAGTATATTATGCATATGTATTGATATCGTTGTTCGATATTTAACACCGCAGTATTATTGTTCTACCCATAATTGTTGATTTTGCTGTGTTATTGTTTTACTGACTTGTCATCATAACATAACTGGAAGTGTGCCAATGTTTATTGTTGTCCATGAGCAATTTCCGATTAAATTTAAATTTGACAAAATATTGGGAAAATATATTTGTACTAGTTTTGTTCTATTGTTCACGTAATTATTGTTCACGTAATGTATACTATTATCATGTTTTGTATTGTTTTTACTCTAGCATTTTGCATTTGTATTTGCTTTGTCCATAAAATTTATTTAAATCATTTTGTGGCAATAAAGCATATTTGATTTGATTTGATTTGATTTGATTTGTTGCTATCATGGTACTTACCACACACAAAATGGTGCGGTATACATTAATAACTATGATAAGCCGTATACCGTCTGGCTAACCTATCTATAATAGGAAGAAAAATACGGCAACCATATACTCAAATGATCGTGTAAGAGGAAGAATAGCATCAAATTCGTATTCCTCATACTCAAAAATCTCGGAAACAAGGTGTCACACGTCTGGACACCTGCCGAATCTCTCGTCCTCCCAGACGAGATAGAAAGAGGAGCAAATGGAGTTGTAGAGAACCATCAAGAGAGACATATCGCTTTCGGGGTGTTTTGGGTTAAGGAATCCGATTATGACGTTATTTTTGTTGTATGTACAAGAACAATAAAAAGACGGCAACTTTTCATTCAAATGAGCGTATAAGAGGAAAAGTGACAACAAATTCGAGTTCCATTTACCCAAAAATCTCGAAAAGTGTTTCACGTCTTGATTACTTTCGAACCTCCTCGTCCTTCTAGAGGAGGCAGAAGAAGAAGGAAATAGGGTTGCAAAAAACCATTTCTTGTGACCTATCGTTTTCTAGATTTCTTAGGTCAAGGAATCCAATCATGACGTTATTTTTGTTATATCTATAAGAACAATGAAAATACGGCAACTACACTTAAGTGCACAAAAATCGACCCACTCTCACTTTGAACTTTTGGCCTCAACTCTCAACTATGTCTTTTTCACAATCTTTTTGTCAGATCAAGAAAAAATATAATAATATACTCTCTGGAAGACAATTTAATATGCTTTGATGTGAGTTTGAGATAAATTTTATCCCGGCTTCTCAAGATTGAAATTATGAAATTAAAAAGAAAAAGAGACACAGTTACAGCCGATGGGCCGATTTCTATGCACTTGAATATATTTACTCTAATGAACGTTTAAGAGGAAAAATAACATACAAATCGAATTCTTCATACCCAAAAATATAACCTATACTTCTCTTACAATTTGGCAACATTGGCGGATGATATATGTTACCATTTATTTGATGACGTGAATGTTATTCTATTTTGCATCAGTTACTTAAGTGGGTTTGTATTGCATTCTCGAAAAAACCTCAAATACAGATTTGCCTTTTAATATTCATGTGTGGTCGGCTAGAGCAAACAAAAGCGATCCCGAGTACATGCACCAGAAAGAGCAGATTCTCCGAGCTTAAAATCGGTTAAGGAGTTTCGAAGTAATAGGTAGTCAATTTAGTAACATCAAAAGTTTCACGGCCTACTGCTGTCTTATTTGACAACTTAGATAGAAGTTACGGGGGGAGGCAATTTTTAAGAGAATATCTTTCAAAAGCTCTGTGGCCAAACTTGGATATGCAAAGAACAGGGAAATTACTAAAGCACAGCAAATATTCTGTGAGCACCCTTGTGGGTGTAATCACAGGACACTGTGAAATGGGACCCATGCTCCAAAAATAGGGCCTAGAGACTGATGATCTCTGATCTCTGCAAGGACTGCATCAAGTAGGATGAAACGATAGAACATCTACTGTGCCACTGCCCAACTCTGAAAGAAGGACGCCTCAGGAATATGGTACAATACTACCTTGAAGACTTGGAGGAAGCGGCAAATGTAGACATCGTGCTAATTTTGAACTTCGTAAAAACTGGATGGTTTAGAACGATGAAGAGAAAGGCTGCAGGTTAAGACCGAGGGGACACCTGTTCAAACAAGGGAATACAACGGGCCATTTGGCCTCCGAGTGAAAGCAATACGAAGCAGGAAACTGCGGAGCAGGGCATACCCTTCGCAACCTAACCTAACCTAACCTATCGTCGAAAATCTGTTTCCATATTCTTTTTTGGTAGTTCAATGGAAAAAAAGTCAAAAATATGTCGATATTCTGTTTTCACAGTACCGTTACGCCCCCTTGTGGCGATCTTTGAAGCTTGGAATATATTTCCAGCATTTTCTCTTGGGCACATTACTATACAGATCTTTTTTCCTGGGTCTCTATGATGAATAGTTTACGAGGTCTGGCATCCTTTCGCTGAAAATGAATCACCTTGTACAATAATAAAAATATTATGTTTGCTCTTGTTCAATATTTTCAACATAATTGGAGCCGACCTTAGATTAATACATATTTCGACGAAACATGTCCAGCGGAACAAACATTCAAGGTAGCCGACGTTCAAACCATCACGTCTCGCTGAAAAATCTCTGCTCTTGTCCCTTTTATCACAAGTTCGAACCACTGTACATATACAGATAGAGAGGAGGTAAAAAAAAAAAAAAAAAAAAACCTCCTTTTACCTCCTCTCTATCTGTATTCATGGATCTTCACCCTGGAAACTTGATTGATGACACTGTACATATCGTGGAAGTTTCTAGTTTATTTGGTTGCCTGTCTCGAAAGATCTGCCTTGTTTGCCACTGGGTTCGCCATCTATCGAGGTATGTGCGTGGCGGGCTTATACAGAGTGCCCCAGAAAGAATTGGACATACTTGATATAAACAGAGATACAGAGTGTCAAAAATGAATTTTAATTTTTGATTTTTTCAAATAACTTTTTGAATAATGAAGTAGTTTTGAAGTTTGGTATATGGGGCGCCACTTACACATCTTACACACGAACATTTTTTTTAATTGAAAAATTGACTTTTTCGTCATTTTCACGTGACAAAGGTATACCTTGTGCAAGTGGATAGGGGTAACCTTTTTCAAGATATTTGCACTCGAATTAATCCATGCGATGGAAATTTTCAAAAATAAACTTTGGGGGCTCCGAGAACGCCGTTGGCAAGGTAATTTTGAGAAGTGTATTGATGTTCAATGTTTCTTATCGAAAAAATTGAAAAAAAAACATTTTTTTTGTAAAAAAATATAAAATTTGATGATTTTTTTTTTCAATCAAAAAACATTGAACATTCAAGCTAATGTCAAAATTACCATGATACGCCGCTTTCAAAGCCCGCTATGTTTATTTCCAAAATTTTCCCTTTAAAACGACATAGCATAGATTTCTTCAAGTTCAAATAACTTGAAAAAGGTTATTCCTAGCCAATTCTACAAGGTATACCTTTTTCATGTAAATATGATGGAGAAATCCACTTCATAATTTTAAAAAAATGAACAGGTGCGTACGAAAATGTTGACTATTTGAATGAGTGAAAAGGTTTGTAAGTGGCGCCCCTTACAAGTAAGAGAAATTCCGTTTAAATTTTGCATGTCAAACAATCCCCATATACCGAATTTCATCAATATAACTTGATTATTTCGAAAGTTATTCAAATAAATCAAAAATTGAAATTCAACTTTGACTGTCAACTTTCGGGATAGACAAGTTCGGGGCGATCAAATTTTTTTTGTGTTAGGAATCTGCAGTTAACGTATTTATTCTGGGACACCTTGTATAAAGGCTCTGCCATTTCAAGAACAGTTTAGTTTTTTATTGATCGTGAAAATAAATTGTGAATGGAAAGTTAAAACATAAATAAGTTGTGTAATAGTGGGTTTTTATAAATAGTGACTTGAAAATAAATCAGTTAAAACTGGACAAGTGGTTTCGACTATACCTCTACTATAACTGAAAAACGCTATTAATTTAACTTGTTTATGATATTTCCGTGTTATAACAGATTTGCCCATTGATGACAACTATTCTACTTAAATAATTTATAGCAGCTATTCACTGATTTCCAGATCTTCCCCTTGTCTTTTAAAAGGAATAAATTTATTTTTATTTTATTTTTGATATTTAAATATTTCAACTGGCTTAATTTAACTGCAACATTTTGCTGGCTTGTTTATTATGCATATATACAAAATTATGGGCTTTGTTTTCATTATTTATTGATTTCAATGGCTCCGATATCATTGTTGAATTTGATTCTGACTAATTCTTAAAACTCACCCTTTATTAAATTCTGTAAGCTGATTTTGAATCATTCAAAAGAGGGGTACGGTTGTTTTCTCTAATTGTAGGTATGTACACTTAAATATTTTCCGTTCGAATTGGCCAAGTGTCTCATTAATATAATTTTTATTTTTCTGATGATAGCATGATAATGGACTTTTTCATTTAAAATTTATAATAGATCTATCGATCACATCATTACCCTTTTTGTTCACCTTTGGAACATACGAAATTGGATGGGAGCTTTGATGCAATATTTCTACTCTTTTTCAATCATGCGTATCTCCATAGAACAGAATAGAACAGCACGAAGTTATTTCCAATATAGTCTGACATAAATCTACCGCATATGCATCTGCTATGACACATAAATTAAACTGTTTGTATTATCAATAGACAAACTTACGAAATCTTTTTGAAGCCATATGCTCGAAACATTAACAATAATGTCAGTTATTGGGTAGGGGCCGTAAAGATCTCTCGCACCCATCATCTACACTTCCCACCAATACTTTATCTGTGATGTTTAATGCCGCAAACATAAAAGCTGTTTTAATGAACCTCGTGCATATGACACGACTTTTGTTGGTCTTCCCTTATCAAACATTCAAACAGCGATGCGTTTTCCCCTTCACATTCGTTCGTGTTTGCTCATACGTGGGACGTACGGCTTTTTTACTCACGATAAAGCATTTGGCATGGAACAAGCGGATTTGGATCCTTTCAATTAAATAGCAAATTGCGCAATCCAATATATCGCCATCTCTGATAATTCATAATAATATGTAATATAATGACAATAAAATTAATTCACAATAGTAATATCATCGGTAATTATTCGAATTTTTGTAGTATTCTCCCTCATCTATCTTATTGGCTGCCTATTGTTTATGCTCCACCGTACAAATTTTATTTGAAACCAGCTAACTTTTCTATCTATGTACCTAATTTCATGGAAAGTGAGCAGATGTTGGCTTAGGATGATAAAAATTTCAAAACCAATTACTTTGTCCGACCGACTGTGGAAAAATGCTGCATTATAAAACGATACACTCGCTTTTAATTATTTTCAATTTGTCAGCAAAACCAATCAGTTCATATTGTCTGTTTGATACCAGAAGTTAATAGAACGAGCAAAATAAATGTTGAGGAATTGAAAATTTGATAGCACATAGTTGAAATCTAACAAGAAAATGTGGAAGCCTTCCTGTACATCTTATTAAATTTATTTCCAAGGATGAATAGGAAAGGGTAATTTTTTGAACTTCCCAGGTTACTCGAAATAAGAATTTACTTTCTATTATAATCAAGCTCTTCTTTGATTTACAAAAATTGAAAAATGTTCGAATGGGCTATCAATGTTGAAAGCATTATTTACGAATTTAGAATCGTCAAGAGCAGTAGACATTGAAGCGATCCATCGTATTTCAAAACAAGATCTTTGTTTAACTCAACTAGAATTAGATTATGACGAAACACTTGAAAATGAACTTAAGAAAACTTTGACGTCGAGTTGAAGAGAGTCATAAAATATATTTTGTTTTAATTTGTATCGAACTTTGTTCTAAACTTTAGTTCGTTAACCTCAATGAGTTATCGGCTTAGGTTTGTTGGTATATCTGTATCTCTTTATCATCATTTTCGTTTTATTGCTCATCGATTAAAATATGTTCATTTGATTTCCTACTTTTTTCTCTCATTTGGTTGCAAAAAGTAGGTAACAGAGTAAATGGCAAAATTAAACCAACAAAGTATGGAAAAGTAAGACAAACATTGATAAACAAGACGCTTAGAGAATATAATTATAGAAAAACCCAAAATACATTCAAATAAAAAATAGCGGAGAAAGTTTCCTATAGTGACATGATTAATCAAACGAGAATTAGTGGCAAAAATTATAAACAAAACGCTGAGAAAATCTAACAAAATTATGAAAAACCCTCAAGAAATACTAATAAACCTTGGAAAAAGTAGCTTAAAAAGCTAAGAAAATTAAATTTAATTCTGTGTGAGTTTGAATCATTTCAAAATGGAAAAAAATAGTCATTATTTTTTAAAAAACAGATTGAGATGAACTCTGAACAAAAAAACAGTAATAAAAGTTTCATAAATAAATAAACAATTGATATTCCAAGAACGTCTTATGATTATGGAAAGTGAATGGATTAATATAAATAATAAATACAAAAAACTGTACGGTATTGAAAAAATGAAATCATTGACAAACATGTGAGTTTATTTTTATCAAGCCCTTGACACAAAAAAATTAGTGAGAAACAAGACTCAAAAAATGGAAAAAAAATTACACAAAATTAAAAAGTAATGGTTTATTATTAAACAAGTGGATATGGTGACTGTTACTCACGCGGATGAAGTTTGCGCTTCGAGTCGCAGACAGGTAGCGTAATCATCTGAGTGAGTAATGGCCATCACCCTCGAGTAGAATACTATACTTTTTCTATGATTATTTAATAATTAAAGCGGACTATGCAATATTTGATTTCATTTGTAGGACACTTTGACAATTGTACTGTGATAAAGTGAGGTTGGGTTAACACAATGACTATAAAACAGGTGAAGACGGTCAAACGAGCTGTTTCAAAATGATGGATTTGAAGGTTGACGTATGTTGCCAACTTGTCGAATATTTTGATTGACTGTAAAACAGTGAAGTAATGACATCACATATTTTTCATTGGTTAAAAACAATAATTGAGTAATGAAAAAAAAAATCACTGGTATGAGTAACCAGTCACATTAACCAATAGAAAGTGGATTTATAATATATTTTTCATCATGCATTGTATGAATAGACATAGAAAAAGTTTTCTAAAAATGAGAGAAAATATATATTAATCTGTTGAATCAGAAAACTTAAAAATATTTACATAGGAATATTTATGTGATGAGAATAATAATAATAATAATGATGAATAGAAAAAAAAGAGACCCTTGATAAACTTGAACTACTCATAAAAAGCAAACAAAGTGATAAATGATCAAAAAACGGGTCCAAAAATCTCACAGATTCCAAATAAATTCTTTTTATTTACTCTTCAGGTTCGTAGATACATAGGGCTGTGGAAGACAACTTACATCAAGATGGGGGGGGGGGGTGTAAGATGTTGACCCCAAAACATGTCGTTTGAGTAAATAGAAAGAATTTATTTGGAATCTGTGAGATTTTTGGACCCGTTTTTTGATCATTTATTATGATGAACTCACATCAGTTATCAACTCATTCAAAGTGAATTAAAGTCAAATTAGCCTGTGAAAAAATCCAAATAACCAACATCCAAACTCATGAAAGAAACGGACATAGACTCAAACTAGTCTAATAAAGCATTAAACCATAAGAATTTAACTCAAATTGAAGAAAAAGAAAATATTAAAACCCAATCTAGGGCAAGTTTATCAAAGAAAGATTGAAATAGCCTAAATAAGTCAAAACTACTCAAAAGAAAATTGGAGTCAAATTAACCCAGAAATCAACCGGAAACTGAATTTCATGTTATATTCTATTATTACATGAGATGATGAGGTATCAAAACTATGTATGTTTTATATTCACCTGACGACCTGAAAAAATATGAATTTTTCACATATTTTGAATCATCAATTTGTTTGCGTCCATTAAGTTTTGAATAATTCAATCAATACTTAAAGTTCATGACTAAATGTTTTACATTTCAGGTGACACATTTGGCGCTGTTTATCAGCTTGACATCATAAACTACATTGTATATTCGACATTCCATCCACATTTAAAGAACCAAGCATTCTTACATTACCATTTATTGTTTTTACCTACGCATGCAGGTGGTGTTCGTGTTTCGTGACACCACAATAAACAGAAGACAGACATAAGCCATGGGCTTGGTGTATTTTCGACGGAACCACAAACATAAAAATGTACAATGTTATTTTACATGGGTGGTCCGAGTCGTCGAGTGAAATTTCATATTGGAGGAGTAAACATGCCACCCCTTTGTATTTGATCTGCGAGCATTGACTGTTTGAAGAACGACTGGTAGAGCTAGATAAGCTTCTTTGTTTTATTAAGGAATACGTATGATAGAAGTGTCAGTTAGGTTTTCAATAAGACATTTCGAGGAAGGCTCAATGAAATCAATATTATCTTTACTTAGACACCCCGCACGAGAGAAAGACACCGACCTGTGCAAGTAAAATCACTTCCACTGGCACAGCTTCAAGCTTAGATGTAACGATCGAACCTGGAACTAGGAACAGAAGGTAGAACAAAATCAGGCAACAATAAGATTGCGTTATCAAACCGCAGTGCAAGTCTTCGATCAACCTTGGGGGGGGAAATTTTAGTGGGTTGGCAAGATGGGAGTTTAACGTATTTAGATTTCTCCCCCAAAAAAAGAAAAAACTAATTTTTGTTCTTGCTTTTTTCATGGACCTACTATTCAATATAGGATCGAGAACAGGTCCATACAAAAGCTCGAATTATAAGTGAATTTCGTTCTAGCTAGCATGAAATAATAGATATAAGGAGTGTCCCAAGAATAACTCACGTTTCAATTGAGAAATAAAAGTCATTAATTTAAAGTTAATATACTGCAATTGGACGTGGAAAATAAATAATATCTGGCAAATGGCCCCCCAAAATCTTATTTTTTTCGAGAAATGTTCAATCACATTTTCACATTATTCTGGACCAATTTCGCATTTATTCTTATGATTTGTTTTTTCACAGGCTGGGAATAATGTAATAATGCCGCGCAATTTGAAGCGTGCGTTCCTATATAAAAACAAACTCCTCGTTTCTGGTTCCTATTTTTTCAAATGAGCTATATTTTAATGATGATTTAAAAGCTTGATGACTCGTTAATGAATCTCTACACCCTTCAAGAATCGTTCCAAACAATTTTTACTCGATCAACTCTCCTTTATTTCTCAAATCTATAGATACATACACAACACATACCAATTATTTTCTCCCTTTCCTATCCCGTATTCCGTGCAAAAAGAATAATATTTTCTTTCAGATAAGCTCTATGAAAGGCCCTGACCGAACAATCCACCGCATATATCCCTGTTTACTTAGTTGATTAGCAGTCAGAAAAACGTGGTCTGTGTCTATATGCATCTAGTCGATTGGAAATTGTTTGAACAGCATCGGAGTGTTCCATTGAAAACCTTTTAGTGGGGAATTTTTAAAAAGCTTTGAAAATTCTAGACTTGTCTGGGCACTTCGAAAATTGGTATGAGACTTCATCAATACTAATACTATTTCTTTCAAGTAGATAAAGATGATTTTCGTTGCGAGACTGCAAATTCATTAAGTGATAGAATGAATAAAGAACTGGATAGAGTGATTTGGATTAGTACAACTTGAGACTTTTTCCCTATCCGTTTATTGCATTGAACTTTGAAGATAAAGCCTCTCAATAAGTATGATGACCCAAGTAGCACCAGACGGTTTTATTTAGTCTTTCAAGGATGTGGATGTTCTATGGCAAAAGAATAAAACTGCAATTTAAACCAGGAAGTTTAAAGGTTGTTATAAACTCACTTTCTGCATGAGAGGGACTCCCACTAAAAGCGGCAAATAAAACCAAAAATAAATACCTTCTTGGGATCGTATGATCTTGAGTAACGAATTTTAAAGCTACTGTGAAGATCCTTTTCAAATACATCAATAAGTATGCGTGGTCTTGAAGTTAACTTGAAGTGGTTAGCTAAGCTAAACGTACATTTTTAATAATAATACATTTTCATCAATAGGTATAAACTTTCAGTCAAAATAGTTTTCAAAACTTATACAGGGTTATTCACGTTATTCGACACGAAACATTATGGCTGACTGAAGTATCTGATTTTGAAGAAGTCTTTTTTTTTTATGGATAAGGACCCCTTAAGGCTACATTTTAAAAATATTTTCATGTTATACAGGGTGTCCCCAAAACACGAAACTTATCAAAGTTGTATTTTTTCAAATGGAATACCTTGTATATTATTTTATTTTTGGTTTGTATGATCAAAATTAAGGTAAGTTTGATTGAGGTTTAATACACCTAAACCTTATGGTTTTTGAAATATCTTTAGTTTTGCGAAAATGTAGTATTCATTTTAATGCTTAATTTCTCAGCTGTTGTTTTCTTTTTTTTAACAAAATTGATAATCAAGTCTAACATTTGATCAAGTTTGAAGTCACACTTATGAAACTTTTAATAACTTATACAGAGTGTCTGAAAATGATGGTTAAATAATCAATATCTTTAAACGGTAATAACTTGTTTCATTTAAATAGCACGCCTTGTTTTTTATGTCAACAACAGATGTAGAATTTAATTATCTATCAATTATTATTTTACGTTCCTATAGCTAACTTCTCACGTTTTCAAGTAAAGCGAAGAAAAAGAAAAAAAAATAGGTTTCTCATTAACACCAATAGATGGAGATGCCGTCTCCAAACCCTCGTGAGGAACATTATTTCACCTATGGTATTATGACAACTTCTATTATTATTTCCTTGAAGTTGTCAGTTATTGATTAATATTTTCAATTACTAATCGATATTTTGCGCAATTTGGTTTTGACTTATATGGGGATTTTCGATAACGGAGGTGATCACCGCAAATTGAGTATCTTCATTTCCAGTCACAGGTTTTCTTTTGATGGGTTTTTCATACTGAACACTTCCAGTTTCTCTAAATTGTGTTAACAGTCTCTCAAATACTGCCTTATTTGGAGGGTTTCTGTTTGGAAATCTTTCAGAGTAAACTCTTGATGCTAAGAGGTAGTTTTGATGGCATTCTTCCAGTATAAAATTCATGTCGAGCCGTTTTTCTTTTGGATAAATTAGCATTTTTTCTACAAAGATCACAAGCTATTGCTAGCACTAATAGAACTATTAGTAATTGAAAATATTAATTAATAACTGACAACTTTAAGAAAATAATATAATAGAAGTTGTCAAAATACCATAGGTGAAATAATGTTCCTAACGAGGGTTTGGAGACGGCATCTCCATCTATTGGTGTTGATGAGAAACCTATATTTTTTTTCTTTTTCTTCGCTTTACTTGAAAACGTGAGAAGTTAGCTATAGGAACGTATGATAATAATTGATAGATAATTAAATTCTACATCTGTTGTTGACATAAAATACAGGGTATTCCATTTAAATTAAACAAGCTATTAGCGTTTAAAGATAGATATTGATTATTTAACCATAATTTTTAGACACCCTGTATAAGTTATTAAAAGTTTCATAAGTGAGACTTGATTATGAATTTGGTTAAAAAAAAGAAAACAACAGCTGAGAAATCAAGCATTAAAATGAATACTACATTTTCGCAAAATTGAAGATATTTCAAAAACAATAAGGTTTAGGTGTATTAAACCTCGATCAAACTCACCTTAATTTTGATCATGCAAACCAAAAATTAAATAATATATAAGGTATTCCATTTAAAAAAATACAACTTTGATACGTTTCGTGTTTTAGGGACACCCTGTATTACATGAAAATATTTTTAAAATGTAGCCCTAAGAAATCCTATCCATTCAGAAAAAAAATTCTTTGAAATCAGATACTTTACCCATAATGTTTCGTGTCGAATAACGTGAATAAGCAACTTAAAATAAACACTGATGGATGACCGCTTTGCATAACATGTCAAAGTATTTTTATATGTATATTAGTATTGTACAGAATTGGAATATGTAGTTGGTAAGTGGAAATACTGGAAATTCCGAGATGCCAAGGTGGAAAAATACTTGCGCATCTAATTTTATCGATAAATGTTAATAAACGAGTCCCAAAAAACTCGTTTGCCTTAAAAATTGTAAAGTTTTGTATCAAAAACTAATCAGCACAAAAAAAATAAGATTAAAAAAACATGAAGTTTTTTAATAAAAATAATGATAACTCTTTTTAAAAATCAATATCTATCGTTCAAGTGGTTAATTTGTCGTTTTTTGTAATCTAGGAAGCTTGATAATTATCCGTCTTATTGCATCCAGCCGTTTCGACAAAGGTAAAAATGGCGGCCGGAAATTGAATAAAACCGTTTAGTCAATCAACAAAGAAACTTTCAGATCAAATGGTTTTATCCAGTATAATAATATGTAAGCATTTCATACTGGTTCAGGAGCGCATATTCTAGACAAAAGCAATGCGCACCAGTTTATAGTTTTAAAGCGGGTTTTTAGAATGCTAGTCTGCACCGAGTTTGGTTTTTCTCGGGTCTGCGCATGCATTGCTTTTTTCACAATAAATTCCAATAATCATAGGTTTAATAAATGAAACTTCTAAAATATTGCAGTAATAAGTGCCCGTGGATCTTCCAAAAATATTATATTATTATGAATCTCGTCTGATGAAAAATATATCATTATTATGTTCGTCTTCTAACTCAAGCAACCAATGATTATCATTAATTTCTTCATCTCTGATGATGAATTTGAACAAAATGGCGAATTCATTTGTGGCATGAGAGAAGTGGAGATGAATTTGATTTTATCGTTCCTAACAATAAGTAGAAATTAGCCTTCATGATAACCAGATTGAATAAGTTTAGAGCGTCCAGTTTCAATAAAGCTTCCTGATTACATTTAAGAAGGCAGCTTTTGAACAAACTGATAAAACAGTTTTTAAGTGTATTTTTCAGTGAGAAAATAGAACTGAAATAAAGCGGATTTAAAAACAAATTTTATAAATTACATCTGGAGAATTTTCAAAACTATAAAGTCATAATGAAGAACGTAACAAATCCAAGCAAATCATAAAAGCTTCATAAAACTAAGTATCTGTGAGGCTCATTGGAACCAAGACACTTCAGAACCACAATAAAGCTTATTAACGTTCAAGGTTAATTGATCTCATTAGCTAATCTTTTTAGATTATTTAATGCCCAGTTTCTGAGCATCAATATGACAGCAGTGTCAACTTATGGATCCGATAACTTGACATAATATGATTGAGGTGGTTGTTTATCCAATCAATAAACTTATCGAATAGATATCTTGTTCAAAAACAGGAGGTACAACCAGATTTGAATGCTGAACAGTTTTTTAGAGCTGACCGTATACATATTTACAAGGCCACTTTAAAACTATTATCTCCCTAATTGCCACAATAAAACCGTTTTGAACCTTCAACAAATTCAAATTGTTTTTATCGTGCTACTTGGTGGATTTAGAGGTGCCATTTGAAAAACTGTCTGCCAAAGTTCCTACGAAATTGTAAGTTATTATATATGTATAATATATACAGGGTGAGGCATTCAACTTGACACAGTGAATTATCTGAAAAACATATGTACCTACTTTAGAAAAAATAATCAAGCAAGTTGTTATTTCTTATTTTAAGGTCAACATGATTTTTTTTAATGGAAAGGTATATTTACAGTACAGTACAGAATCTTATTCTTCATAAAAAAAAGAAGTTACTTTTAATTGAAACTTTTTTTCATCCTTCTCCAAAATATTGTACTAAGTTTTATTTAAACTCTTGGAAAAAATATTAAAATAATAATGTTGATAATGATCATGTTTTTATCATTTCACATCATTTCAGTAGATGTTCAAAATGATGACCTTGGACTTCGATATATTTATCAATTCTCTTAATAAATGACTTATTACATCGCATCAAAGCTTCTGCGTCGATATTTCTGCAAGCATCTCGTATGCGTTCCATTTTAGATCGGTGGTTCCATCATATCTTCTGGAGTGGTTAGAGCTGTCTGTCTCGCTCTTTGAGTGAACCCCATAAAAAAAAATCGATAGATGTGTTAAATCTGGCGATCTCGCAGGTCATGCGATGGAACCACGTCTGCCGATCCATCGAAATTATTCTATTCACTTATAATTTTCATAGTGATTGAATTATTGACATACCGGCGTATTGTTTGTGTTGCCAAAGAAGCAAATGGCTTAATTTTTTTTCAACCGTTCAAATGAAATTTAGTTCAATATTTTAAATAAAGATGAAAAAAAGTTAAAAATAAAAGTTACTTTTTTTTTAAGAAGAATAAGATTCTGCACTGAAAAATATATCATTTGAAAAAATTATCCTGACCTTGAAATAACCTTGAAATCAAGTTCAAAGTTAAAAATCTAAACTACTTTTTTTTCTGAAGTATGTACATAGTTTTAGAGATAATTATTCACAGTCTCAAGTTGAATGCCTCACCCTGTATAATAGATTTTCATAATAATAATAATCGATGTACGGCAATAAGATGTATCCTGAACTGAGCGGATTCAAATTGTCGACAAAAAATAAAAATTGACAAAATTCGTCAAGTTTAATCCAAAAGATGCTTTTTTGACATTTATTCTTAACCCAAACTTTATGTCAAGAATATTTCCAGCATCCTTTGAATTGAATTTGACGATTTTCTTTTAAAAGTGTATGTATCAATGTAGTAATTAAATGTACCGCCATTTTGTACTACTTAAAGATATCGACTCATTATTCAAAGGTTATAAAGTACTCATCAGGATCTTCAAAATGAGGTTTCCATTCAGAAAAATGTTTCAAAATGGCGCCCAGCCACCATCTTGAATACTAAAAGTACGTCAGTAACATCAAAAAGTAGTATTTCGAGATTTTGACAGCAATTAAAGTATGCCAAGTTTCAAAATTTTTGGTGCACACATTTAAAAAAAAGGGGGGGGGCCTTTTAGAGCCGCACTGTATTATTTTACTGAACTTGTTATCATAGTTCAGTCCGTTTCACGAGGGTTCATACTCCGAAGCTGATTCTTTTGGGGTTGATCGCGGAAGGTCCATTGATTGTGAAACCGAATAGATCCCAATCGCCACAATTGTGGGTTATTGCAAAGGGTTGTTTTCCATTTATAATAGTTCACAAAATGGTATTCTCTAAGTATACTAATAAGCAATCGTTACTATATAGACACACGTTTTGATAAAAAAACTAAGAAAGCACCCCTTTCGCAAAAAAAATATAATTGTGATCTCTCCGGTTTTATTCTCATCAGTGGACGACCTTCAGCCCACGAGAAATCAGCTAGTCAGCATTTTTTTTATGTAACTATTATTGGGTAAACGCGAAATTTGATACACCACTTTGGTACACGTAGATTGACGGTCTAAAATGTGATAAAACTTTGATCCTGCAACAGTAATCAAAGATGTAATGGTGCATTGAAGAAATTAAATCCATTTGTCAGTTCACTGAATCAGCGATTTTTTTCAATTTCCATTGGGTTTACAAATTAACTTTTTCGGATGGTGCTAGCCAATTTTGCCAAAACTTACACAATTTTTTTTTTTCAACGTGAAAAGAGGGTCCTGGAGGGTCCTGCACAATATTTTGAATAAAATCGCCATGACCCATCAACTGACAGATTGATTGAACCATTTTAATGCACCAATAATTCTTTGATAACTGATGCAGGATGCTTATGTAAAGCTTATAAGCTTTTAGAACGATTATATTATCATATAACATTATATTATATTATCAAAGTTTTATCAAATTTTAGGCATGTGGTGTTTATCCGACCGTGAGTGTATATTTTGATACTATACAGTGTACCTATGTATTTTTCCAAGTTTTATGATGGTGTCAAAAATAACAAAACATCAAACTATTGTGTTTTTTGAGAATGCGATGTACAGGATTTTCCTTGTAATTTGCCAACCACCTTAATAGCCGTTATTTTAAGTTATAACAAAATAATAAATTATTAATTATTTTTGTTATAACTCATTAAATAACGGCCATTTTAGGGTAGTGACAAATTATAAGGAACCATTTTTTAGATCAGTTATCAACTGCAAAACATCACCTCCTGTCCAATCATAAGGTGATAAATAAGTCACATACCTTAACTATGGGAGAAGAAAATAATGAACGTAATTTTATTACAAAAGAGTACCAGCGGAACATAGATGAGGAAACTAAAATGAAGAACACGAACTAAATATAAAATAAAAAAATGTCAAATTCTGCCTGCTCAAAATATTCATTCGATAACAATACTAGCCCTTTCTTTCTTCTCTCAGCAACGTATGACCTCTCCAATAATCCATCTATCTTCCTGATCTCTGGACTGCAGTTGACGTGGATGCCTTGAAGTCCTCATCAATTCTGATTTCATGAGAAGATAACTGATCTTTTCAAGTGTTGTAATTCCAATTCCCAGGGCATCAGACTATCAGAGACTCTCTACAAAAGTTCAGGAGATGGAATAGGAAATGAATAGGTACAAATAACTATATAGTCTTATGAAACAACTTACCTCCAAAACAGCCTCAAGTGATAACGGAGGTTTTCCAGCATCTCCATCCTTCGTAAAGTAGACCACAAGCTTTTTTATCGTATTTTGTTCACATTCTGAATACCGACGAGGCATTTTATACAACAGAACTGTGACATTGGAGAAGTTATACCTAACTGACTTGTGTTTTGACAACAACATTGTTTTGATCAATAATTATTATTACTTGATTACATAACCAAATTTTAGGTTATTATTGTGGCGACACTGTTGAATTGGCACTTTCCACATTTAAGCGTGTGGCGACACTGCTGGCTTTTGACAAATGGAGAATGCAAGTGGCAACACTGAGGAGAAACTTCAACACTGTCGTTCCAATTTTCACGACTTATCATCACCTTTTTTTCGGTTGTTAACGTTCATCTTCAATTTATGTTCAATAAAGTGGTATTAAATAAAAGTATAGTGATTAGTATACCCACAATTGGTGACCCCGTACTGGAAACAGCAAATTCCCAAACTATATACAAGTTTACCCGCTTGAATTGTACCTAACTACGAGCCACGTTTTCCAACATGACTGAGGAAGCTGCAACTGGAGCTAACGCTGGAGCAAATCTGCACGCTGAACAAGCCTTACATGTGGATCGAGTCACTATCAAACCACCACCCTTCTGGAAGGCTGACCCTATATTATGGTTCGTACAATTAGAAGCCCAATTTGCTTTGGCAAATATAACAGCCGATTTGACTAGATATAACCATGTAGTTAGCGTGGTTGACACCAGTATTTTAAGTCAAATATCTGAACTACTCCTGAATCCACCTCCCAATAACAAGTATGCCGCCATTAAAAACAAGCTGATCTCAATCTATTCAGATTCTCGAGAAAAAAAGTTAAAAACGCTTCTGTCAGACATGAGCTTAGGCGACAAGAAACCTTCTCAACTGTTAAATGAGATGTCTCGCCTAGGGGGCACTTCTGTTTCAAAGGAGCTACTCAAAAGTCTCTGGATGCAACATCTGTCTCCACAAATACAGTCTATTTTGGCTACCAGCAACGACAATCTGGAGAATCTGGCAAAAATGGCCGATAAAATGGCAGAGATCGAACAGCCTCGTAGTTTTGCTGTTCAAAACAACGACCCCAGCTTCACTGATGCCATTCAAAAGCTTCATAACGAAATTCAGGACCTTAAAGCAAAGCACTATCATCGTGACCAGTCCCCTAACACCATGCAACGCAAGGGTCGGTCATCAAGAACGTCTCCCCTTCGCCAACCTCAAGAGGAAGATGGAGAAATATGTTGGTACCATCTCCACTTCAAAGAGCGTGCCAGGACCTGCAAGGCACCCTGTCGGATGGGTCCCATCCAGGAAAACACGAGTTCACGACGTTGATGGCGACGGATGTCGTGAGTCCGGTCAGTCGCCCCCCGGCCACAGTCAACTCCACCTTTTTGAAGAACCAACGACTAATTATCAAGGACCCCAAGACAGGTATTTCATTTCTAATTGACTCAGGTTCCGATGTTTCAATTTTACCCAAAGTATCAGGCGATTATCGTCAGCTTAATAAAACTCAGTTATATGCTGCTAATAACACCCCTATTCCTACTTATGTGTGAAGAGTGTTACTGTCAGCTTGGGATTAAAACGAAATTTCACTTGGCCTTTTGTAATAGCCCAAACCGGAACTGCAATTTTAGGAGCTGATTTCCTGGGTCATTTTCGAATATTAATAGACCTCCACGGTAAAAAAATAATTGATACTTTCACCAATGTTTCTTACCCCGGTAAACTCAAACTTTCCACAACCAACTCTGTTTCGACTATTGACAAAAGTTGTAAATATTACACTTTACTGAAAGAATATTCTGATTAATGAAACTACCTAAAGCAGACTGTCATTCCCCACATCAAACCAGTCATATAATCATTACCGAAGGACCGCCGGTCGTGTCTAAAGCTCGTCGTCTCCCTACAGATAAGCTTGCTATCGCCAAACAGGAATTTCAAATTCTTTTAGATCAGGGGATTTGCCGTCCATCTAACAGCAGCTGGGCTAGTCCATTGCATCTAGTTAAGAAAAAGTCTGGTTCCTGGCGTCCTGTTGGTGATTATCGCCGTTTAAACTCAGTTACACGACCAGATAACTACCCTGTGCCTAATCTTCAAGATTTCAACCATATTTTACATGGTAAAAGCATCTTCAGCACCTTAGATCTGGTTCGAGCTTACCATCAAATACCAGTCGATCCTGAATCTATCCCCAAAACAGCCATCATCACACCTTTCGGTTTGTTTGAATTCACCAAAATGCAGTTTGGGCTCCGCAATGCAGCGCAATCGTTCCAACGCTTCATTCACGAGGTCCTCCGTAACTTTGACTTTTGCTTCTCTTATATAGATGACATTCTCATTGCTTCTTCCGACCCAGAAGAACATGAGAATCACCTTCGACAAGTCTTCGAACGTCTGCAACAGTATGGACTCACTATCAACCTTGAAAAGTGTGTCTTCGGCGAGAATTCCCTGCAGTTTTTAGGATACGAAATATCCTCTGATGGTACTAAACCACTCCCTGATCGAGTAGTAGCTATTCTCAGGTACCCCCTGCCAATATTAGCTGGCGAATTACGACGTTTCCTTGGAATGCTTAATTTTTACCGCCGTTTTATTCCTCACGCTGCCGATCATCAATCCATCCTCCACGAGATGCATAAGAACTGTAAAAAGTCTGATTCAACACCATTATCGTGGAGCACTGAAGCTTTATCTGCGTTCGATAAGTCGAAAAATGACTTAGCTAACGCATCCTTGCTTGTTCATCCTCTTCCTTCTTCACCGCTGTCTCTTACAGTAGACGCATCTAACACAGCTATGGGTGCTGTCGTTGAACAATACGAAGATGGAATTTGGAAACCACTCAGTTTTTTTTCAAAAAAATTCACTCCCTGTGAAACTAAATATAGCACATACGATAGAGAACTTCTTGGAATATATTCTGCAGTGAAGTATTTCAAATATTTGTTGGAAGGACGCAGTTTTCTTATATTTACAGACCACAAACCGCTCACATTTGCCTTTCAACAAAAATCCGACAAAGCCTCACCCAGACAAACACGTCATCTCGACTTCATTTCACAATTTTCCACCGATCTAGTTCACATCAGTGGAAAAAACAATGTCGTTGCTGACGCCCTTTCCCGTATCAATACCATAAACTCACCAGCTGTAATCGATTATGAAGAATTCCAGAAACATCAGAAAGAGGACCCAGAACTTCAACGAATTCTCCTAAATCCCGAATCAACTTCTTTATCACTTAGACAGTGCAATCTTACAGACACTTCTACAACACTTTTTTGTGACTGCAGCCAAGCGCGTAAGAGACCCTTTGTACCTCTTAACTTCAGACAACATATTTTCAAAAAATTTCACAATCTTTCTCACCCAGGCATACGAGCTACTACTAAACTCATATCTTCACGTTTTGTTTGGCCGTCGATGAATAAGGACATTAAAGTATGGACTCGAGCATGCATTAGTTGTCAACAGGCCAAAGTACACAAACATACACGTACCCCATTCCAAAAGTTTCAAGTACCTGAAGAACGATTCCAAACTGTAAATATCGATATTATTGGTCCATTACCATCATCTCATGGTTATTCCTATTGCCTTACCTGCATTGATCGGTATTCCTGTTGGACCGAAGCATTTCCTTTGAGCGATATTACAGCAGAAACTGTCGCATCCACATTTTATTCTGGATGGATATGCCGTTTTGGAACCCCACTACAAATTGTCACCGACCAAGGACGTCAATTCGAGAGTTCTCTCTTTCAAAGTCTTAGCAATATAATGGGCTGTAAAAGAGTTCGATCTTCACCCTATCACCCCATGACGAATGGTAAGATCGAGCGGTGGCATTGTACATTAAAGGCTGCAATCATGGCGCATTCATCACCTAACTGGACCGAAGTTTTACCCACAGTACTATTAGGTTTACGTTCCACCCTTCGCCCTGACATAGAAGTTTCTCCCGCCGAGCTAGTTTATGGCTCTACGATACGTTTGCCAGGCGAATTCTTTGAAAATGCCAAGACTCATACCGATCCCTCTACATTTGTCAATCTGTTAAGAAACAAGATGGAAACGTTGCGACCTATACCTGATAGTAACCACTCTAATGCAAAACCTTTTGTATCTCCTGAACTTGATAAATGTACTCATATATTCTTACGGAGGGATGCTGTTAAGAAACCTCTACAGCCTCCTTATGACGGGCCCTATCATGTAATATCGCGACATGAGAAATATTTCACGATTTCAGTCAACGGTAAAAATGTTAATGTTTCCAAAGACCGTCTTAAACCCGCTTTTTTGCTTAGACCTGATGATATTTCTCATGATCACAACTATAGTAAAGATCCATCCCCTATAGTGACAACTACCAAAGCACTTCCTTTCAAACAAGTTCGCTTTTCCGTTTAAAACATTTTGTTTTATAGTAACTTAGTTATTAAACTTAGTTTTAGCTTCAAACATTATGTACTCTACAATGTATGTTGAAAAGTTGTCCTTGTTAAAGATTTAAGTTTTTGTAATATGTATTTTTCTTAGTTTAAGTTCATTTTCTCCCAACTCCGTTTTTTGGGGCGGAGTATTGTGGCGACACTGTTGAATTGGCACTTTCCACATTTAAGAGTGTGGCGACACTGCTGGCTTTTGACAAATGGAGAATGCAAGTGGCAACACTGAGGAGAAACTTCAACACTGTCGTTCCAATTTTCACGACTTATCATCACCTTTTTTTCGGTTGTTAACGTTCATCTTCAATTTATGTTCAATAAAGTGGTATTAAATAAAAGTATAGTGATTAGTATACCCACATTATTATTCTGAGATGATAGAAATCAGCTGTTGCTCGGCGGCCATTTAGGATTCTAGTAACGACCGATGTTTATGACGTCATTAATTCTGTTTCAGTCTGTTTATAAACCTCTACATGAGTTAGAAAAGGAGAGACAATCAATGCCGTGAGTATAAGCCCTCGTGAAACGGACCTTATAACTATTAGTGTGCTTATGTTTATCATTGTAGCCTATGAACCCTTTCCACTCCTATTTAACAAAAAATATTGAAAATATTTGTACTTGTCTTAGGTCATACTTGTGTCTTGTGTTTATGATGAACACAACATAAGCTCATTCATAAAGCAGCTTTTATAGCTTCTATGAATTTTCTTTGATGTTGATAACTTGGAACGGACTGTAGGGTGAATCGCCCAGTTGTCGGCCACTTAACTGAATTTTCATGTTAACCTGGCGTCTAAAAAGAACTGGTTGCTCAAATTACAATTTGGATTATTTTATCTGATAGTCTGTGGTATTCTAAATTAAAATATATCATTCAAAAATGTCAAATGTGTTCAGTTTTTATTTTGTTTAATAAAATATAAAAAATATGCATTTTTCCAATTCTCGGCCACTTGATTATTTTATTGGCCATCAATACCTATGCCAGTTCTCGGCATGGTGGCCGAAAATAACCATTTTTCGGCCGTGCTATGGAAAAACTAAAAAGTAAAATGCAAAATAATTAAAATTTGCCAAAATTGAACAATTTTATTTTCCATACAGTGAAAATATGGTGAAAAATATTGAAGTGAAGACAACATTCCTTAAACTAAACAAAAAAGGTATTCTAAAAACAGGTATGTCCCAACAGTTCTTGAACAAAAGTTTTTTCAAAATTTATACCTACAATAGATATAGATACCTACCTATCCAACTTACATAATAATTATGTCCTAATAATATGTTAAAAATAAGTAACAAAAAATCAAAATACAAAACTATGATAAGGTTCCTAGGTACCTGGGCAGGTATGTATACATATTTTAAACATGATACACATACTTACAACAAAAACTTTAAAATTAAAAAGAAAAAAATGTGTATTTCTCCATTCTTTCATCCTTTTTTTTTCTGCTGGGCTTCCAGTTTGTTTCAGTGCGCTTCAGAATGGCAGAGAGAGCGGACGTGTTTACGAGCGACTCGCGATGTTATACCTGTAAAAAGGAATTCGACGAGCCAAAATCGGTCATTCAGTGTGTAAAATTCAAATATTACTATCACGGAAAGTGTGAGAATATTAATGATCTCAGAGGATTCCACAGAAAATCAAATTGGAAGTGTAGATTGTGTGAGTCTGAATTTGAAGCCAGTACCTCAAAGGAGCGGGAGAGAAAAAGAAGCCGCCATGAAGACCTTTTAATTGATGAAAACATCGTGGTTTTCATACAAACATCGCTAAAAAAGCTTAATGAAACCACTGATGATCTGCGAGAAAAAATTAATCAACTAATAACTGAGAACCAGGAATTGAAAAAAGAAATAGCTAGTTTAAAAGGCAACACAGCATCTACATCGGTTCAAATTCCACAGTCCGTTTTTATCAATGAAGAACCGATAAAACCACAAAAAACGTATGCAACTGTGACAAATTCTAATATTTTGGTTGTTAAAGCTAAAAATGCGGAATGTAATGCTGATACGATCAAAAATGAGCTGAAAACTAAGGTGAATCCATCTGCAATAGGCATCGGGGTGGAGATTGGTCGCTCATTGAATAAAGGAGGGTTGATCTTAAAATGTGGAAAAGAAAAGGAAATTGCATTTGGCCAGTCAGAAGTACAGAAACAATTAGGAGATAATTTTGAGGTCAACACACCAAAAGTTAATGAGGGAAGACTAAAAGTAGTTGGAATTTGCGAATTGGAGAATGAAGAAACTGATGATAATATAATTGCCAAAATCAAAAATCAAAATAACATAGTTGGCCAGACTAATCTTAAGATCTTAAGGAGAACTAGAATTATTAAGAATAAATTCAACTTAATTCTAGAACTCGACAGTGTAAATCATCAGAAAATTTTAGAGTATCAGAAAATCAATATTGGATGGAGCCGTTGCAATGTATATCCTGAATATGGTGTTGTTCGCTGCTATAAATGCTGTAAATATGGTCATGTGCAAAAACATTGTGTCGAAAAAGTGATAATATGTCCTATTTGTGCCGGAAACCATGGGAGAGATGAATGTAGTTCTACTATTAACAAGTGTCATAACTGCGTTGCTGCGAATTTAAATCTGGGGATGAATTTCAAGAGTGATCATGGAGTATGGGATCCCAACTGTCCAGTTTTCAAAAGGTATGAAGATATTCAAAAAAGAAAATATATAATCTAGCAATTAGAGAATCAGTTGGATTATGAACCTAGTAAAGGACAGATTTTATATACAAACTGTCAAGGTTTGTTAAATAACTTTGAGGAAGTTAAGCTTTTAATTCAAAGACTTCAGCCAACAATCTTGTGTTTGTCTGAGACATATATCACTTCCGAAATATTGAAAGGTGAAACTGATGTTGTTGGATATAAACACATACATTGTGTGAGTAATAATAAAAGAACTGGAGGTGTTACATTTTATTTGAAGAACAATCTGAAGTATATTTTCAAAATGAATAGAGGTGTTGATAATGTTTTATGGATCTTGAGCATAGCTTGTAAAGTTAATAATAAGGATATTGTCTTAACTGGTATCTACAGATCTCCGTCTGGGTCTGATAGAGTTTTTATCCAGGAATTTGATCAGCTAATTGAAGAACTTACTAATCTAGATGGTATCCAGTTGATATTGGGAGACTTTAATTACGATTACAATAAAGAGAGCTATTATTCGAATATGTGTAAAAGGTTGATTGAAATTAATGGTCTTCGGCAAATTGTAACCAACTACACTAGAACAACTAACACAAGTAATACACTAATAGATTACGCAATTACCAACGACCCATCTTTGAAATGTGATGTTCTTCTGAGCCCCCGTGTAGGTGATCATAATATGTTACGGATCAAATTAAATATATCTATATCGGAACCAAGAACAATTGGATATCGACGTCTAAGGTACAATAAAATGGATATGGAGGAGCAATTGAGAAACGAAGACTGGAACAACTCCATTACCGATGTTGACATTTTGGCGAATTCATTTGTTGATTCTATCACTCGAAGTTTGGAAGGAATGACTACATACCAAGAAAGAAAAAGCAACCCCAAGTATGAAGGCAACAATTGGATCACTCCGCATATTTTGGACAAAATGAAAACTAGAGATACTTTCTATCGTAGAGCTGTGTTGAGTGGAGATGAGAATAGTTGGAATTCTTATAAAACTCTGAGGAATGAAGTGATAGCATTGATAAGAACTCCGAAGAATGATTATGTTTACTCGGTCTTGGACACTAACAGAAGTAATTCTAAACAGTTGTGGAAGAATTTGAAGATGCTGCTTCCCAATAAGCGATGTACTGTCGACCAAATAATATCAAATGGAATTGTGATAAAGAAGAATTGTGATATTGCCAATAGTTTCAATCAGTATTTTTTGGACAGCATTTTAGAGGTTGTGTCGTCCATTGTAGGGACACATGACATGAACTATGTGATAAGTTTTATAGATACCAAAGAAGTTTTATGTGATTTCAAGACTATTGATATGTGCCATTTTAATAAAATTATGAAACGTCTGAAGAAATCTGGTGGATGTGGCAATCAAATATCTGCACAGATATTGAAGGATGTATGTGAAATTGCTGAGAATAGGTTAATGGACATCATCAACACATCACTAACATATGGTATTTTTTCTGAGAAGTGGAAACTATCCTTAATTACTCCTGTGCGAAAAATTGTGGGTAGTGAAAAGATTGAAGACTTCCGTCCAATAAACACGGTCCTTCCATACGAGAAACTTATAGAACTAGTAGTGAAGGATCAAATTAGTGAATTCTGTGATAGAAACTCTGTCATCCACACTTCTCAATCTGGATTTAGAAACGACCACTCATGTGAAACTCTTATTCTCCAGATCACGAATGAATGGTTGAAAAGTGTTGATGGAGGAATGACTGTCATATCTGTGTTTTTATACTTTAAAAGAGCGTTTGAAACAATCAACAGACAATTGTTATTGAAAAAACTGTTTAAAATGGGTCTGAGAGGGAGGGTCTATGATTGGTTGAAATCATACTTGATGGACAGGAAGCAACAGGTTAAATTCAATGGCAGCATCTCTGAAGAAGCAAATGTTGATTTTGGAGTACCACAAGGTACAATATTAGGACCACTCCTGTTCATCATGTATGTAAATGACATTTTTAAAACTGTTAAACACTGTCAAATGAAGTTATTTGCCGATGACACCATGTTATATATTTGTGGTGCAGATATTCATAATATGATTGACAAACTGAATAATGATTTGTCCAATTTATGTACTTGATTAAGTTCTATGGCAGTCAATGTGAACAAGTGTAAATATGTTGTTTTTGGTACACCAGGTTTAATTCGTAAATTTGATGAATTCAATGTCAATATTCTGCTGCATGGACAGAAATTGAATAGGGTAAGAGTTTTTAAATATTTAGGAGTGTTATTAGATGAAAATCTTAATTTTAATCAGCATTGCGATCACATTTCATCAAAAATGTCCAGAAAAGTGTATTTTCTGCAAAGAATAGGTAAACATTTGTCACCCTACAGTAGAACTCTTTTATATAAATCTTTGATAGCCCCTCATATACAATATTGTTCTACAATATTATATAATCTAAACCAAGAAAAATTAAAGCAACTTCAGAAAATACAGAATCGTGCCCTAAGAACTATTTTACGATGTAACAGATATACTCCAGTTAGATTAATGTTGGAAACAGTAGGGATCATGAGTGTTCAACAAACTATCTTGTATAGAACCTATGTTATGATATACAAAATAAGAAATCACATAGTACCTGATTATTTGTCAAGCGAGTTGTTATTTGTGAGTGATGTACATAGCTATAACACCAGAAATACTTCAAATTTTTATGTGCAAACAACTCGTTTGACAAAAACCCAATGCAGTTTGTTTTTCAAAGGACTGACACAGTTTAATGCTCTTCCATTACACATCAGAAATATTGAAGAGATTGGAACTTTCCAAAATTCACTAAGGGATTTTATCTTTGATATGTAATTGTTCTTTTTAATGATGTTTTTCCTTTTTATATTAGTATGTTATATTTTATTGTCCTATGTTTTTTATACACTAATGTATTCCCATGTACCTAGGTATTGTATTTTTTTGTAAAGCTATGCTTAATAAAGGTTCATTCATTCTTTTTTCTTGTTCTTGCTTTTCAATATGTTTCCTCCAAGCTTGGGATGATATGGCACTTGGCATTTTTTTTTCGTTTTATTTTCCGATTTTTTTTTATAGGTATACAGGTTCTGGAAATCTGAGGTGACGAGAGAATGGATCACTGGATATCTACAGCTTTACAATTTCACTAAAGGTTGTTTCTTTAGGCCATTTCGGTGTTAATTCTTTGATTCAGCTTATTCAATGGCGATTTTTATTTGTTTTTGATTTTTTTTGCCAATTCCATTTTATTACTTCCTTCCGAGCTTTCCTCTCTCTCATCTTTTTCTAAAATGGGTCCCTTCATTTTTACTGTCTGTTTCTTCTTTTTCTGTTGCTTGCTCCAAAGTATCACTTATTATTTCAACTTTTATCGTAATAGCTGGATCAATGTTTTCTTGTTCTTTAGATTTCTCTTCAGTTTTGTTTATGTTTTCCTCGACAGTATTGAACATTGCTTTATTAATTTTTTGCTCTGCACTTGTTTCTTCATCTTTTTCGTCTAAACCTTCGTTGTCACTATCTTGTCCCTCTTTTTCTGTCATGCACTTATTCCAAATTATGACTTATTGTATCAATTTTCTCAATTCTTCATTTTTTTTATGGTGGCCATCTGAAAAAAAAATCTATGTTAATCAATTAAACATATTTCCATGTTCTGGAGTAAACATTTTCTCTTTTTTAGAAAGACTGGAGAGTTCTACCGAAAAACAGTTATTTGATATCATGCAAGATTGCCGGATAAAAAGTTGGATAAGAAAATATTATTTCTGGAGAAAAAAGTGTTAGAGATAACCAATTGTCCTGATGGTGAAGTTGACAATATAAAACAAAGTTCAAGTCATTTTAAGTCCGATTTCGAAAAAAAATTGATAGCATCAAACTTTAAATATGATCGTTTTTTTGAAAAATGATGGTCAAAGGCTTGAATACACTCTATGATTTGCAACTTGTTCTACGGACACTACGGAGAAACCAGGTCGACTCTCCAAAGAATTTGGGAAATCGAGTGAAAGGACCGAGAGGAGGAAAAGAAAGGATTGAAGATTACAAAAGATATTAATTCACTGTACACAGCAATGATTCATGACTTTATGCTGCCGATTGGGCAGTTATCTCAAGAAAATATCGAGGTCCGCAAGAAAGTTTTGCTTGTAGAGTCTGAAATACTTATTTTTTACTCGCGAAAATTTGTCAGAGTTGAATGCAATAGGGACATAATAACTGGCTGTTGCCAACGTCTGACCTCTTCTGGAACTTTAAATCCTTTGCTCCCTCAAATGGACCTTGAACAGACAGAACGCGGCAGTGACGGTGATAAAGATAACAAAAATGCCGATGAAGAATGGGAATCAGACTAAAGACGAAATACGATCCTGTTGTTAGCACATTTCCTATTGTTTTTTGAATAAACATTATTTTAAAAGTTACTCTGCTCACTCATTTATACATATTCACATGATACCGTTTAGAAAATAATTTTGGCCAGGTTTTTAGTGCATAAACCCTATATGTGCGACGTTTCTTGTCCTTACCAGAGCTTGCAAAATGACGGTTAGTGCAGAGTGGTGAAGATAAGAAGTCTGAGATAATATATAGATTCAAAAATTTCGGGAGCCGTCAAAATCTTCTTATCTATTCACTATAATATCTAAAAGTGGCCGAGAATTGGTGGTGGCCGGCTAACTGGGCGATTCACCCTATATTAAAACCCAACTTGAGTTTACAAATATATCTATATTGTTGAAGTACAACTGGAATCAACTAATGATAGATACTTTAACGTATCAATTCTAAGGGTTATTTTAGCAACATAGCTATGCAAAGTATGAGCTTCGTGCTAGTTTTTTTTTCAAATAACGATTTTTTTGAGTTTGTCTTGATTCTTATATTATAGAATATTATATTGTATGGAGTGAAGAGCGACCTTCTCTGGCTAGAATCAAACTCGATTATTGAATACTTCAACAATTACTATTTTTCTCGTACAGAATTTCATTTGAAACATTACCAGATCATATCTCTAGGAGCAGTTCCATAGTATTATCTTGTCCGTTTTAGTCCCGGTTTTAGCACTGTTTATTACTCTGAAAACTATGTTTCTAGACAGAGATAGTTCTTGCGTCCAATACAAACCAATAAGGTTTTTCTTGAGATGCTCAAATTGTTTTCTACTTTCCAAATCACCTGACGGGCTGCAATTAGTTATGATCATCCACCATTTTTCAAAGACCATCAATTTTGAATCTTGGACGACTTTTACAACCCTCAAACGATGAAAGAGGTGATTCTGCATAAGAAAACTTGATTTTTTTCAGAAGAACATAGGTCCTTTCCAGAAGAAGGTACCATTCCGCCCTTTATCCCCATAGCTAATTGGGATACGGCAAACAAGGTCGTTATATCGACGAATTTATTGAGTGAACCACAAGAGGCAGGACCTGATGGGATTTTCCCAGCGATGATGCAGAGAGCCAAGACTCTGCTCATACCTAGACTCAGATGAATAGGACTATAAACGAAAGAGGTCACTTTGACAAAATTATTTTGAAACTTGGAAGCTGGAGCGCTAATTGATTGCAGCTTATATGATGCAATAGATTCAACAGAAAAATCCACATCTTGTTCCCTACTGATGCCTAAACCTTTTCGCTCAACTTTAACGATTGCTTTATGTGACCAGCTGCACGTGTATCAAATTTCGTCATTTCTTCTAATTCAGGAACTTTTAAACTATAAATAGTGCAAGCAATCAAGCGAGAAAACGACACATTCTCGATGGAACCTATAACTAGTATATTATTATGTATGTCCATTATAATGCCCGTAGATATGTAGGTAGGAACATAATATAACATTGTTTCCTGAGTTCAATTTAATTTGATACTCAATTACGAATTAGGTGTTGAGTAGAAAATCAATCAGTGTATGCAACACGGATATTATCGCATGATAACTGCCACCATGATCAACATTATGTCCTTGAAATTACCCAAATCTGCAAGATTGGTATAGTTGTTAATTCTACATGATTTGGTGAGTACACGTTCATGAATGCAATATTCCATTACTTTATAAAAATTTTACGATATAATATAAATTAAAAGGCGATCGGAAAAGTTTATTCCCTTGCTAATCTCTAGTAAGACACATGAAATGTGTAATCAGAAGTTAAAGTCTTCTCGATTATAACATAAAATCATCGGGGCAGCTGTTTGAAACACCACTCCATCGATTTTTTTACTACATACAATTTTATAAGATATCAGTCTTCACCAATTTTATTACTGGTTACACAATACATGTCCGAAATAATAATATACAAATGATATAATATCTAGAAATGATAAGATTATTGTTGTGGACATTCTTGACAGCGTGATGCACATCCATCAGTTGACTCACTATAATGGACAATTAATCATTATTCATTTTTTTAATTAATAACTTACTACATACAATTAATTTCTTCATTGAAATTATTTTAGTCGCGTTATTTTCTAAAAAGTTCCTTCTGTTTAACAAAATAGTACCGATATGAACGTAATTGGCAGCAGATACCTTTGTGAGAAAAATATCTTCCAAAGACATTTCAAATAATGTATCGCTAAGTTTTCATCAACTGAGGAGTTTAAAAAAATAAATAAATAATTCAAGTGTCAAAAGAATTGTGCCAAGTTCATACATTCGTGCATTCAAGGCATGTATACGCACACAATCATTATAATAAGACCTAAATAATTATTAATGACCGTGTGAGACTGTTATTTATAATGCCCTGGCCTTTCGCTTGCTACGTAGGTATATCCATATCCAAAGCATTATAAATCAATAATTATACTCACGTCAAAAATAAGTTTTTGATGCGGTCCTTGCTTTCACCAAGTTTTTTGTTTTCTACAAAAGTGATTTTGCATCCTTCAATGTAGAAATGTGCAAATGTTTGTTTCGCGTTTCCATATGATTGAGTGAAAAGGTAGATGAAACGGCAATATGTATAAAACATATATTTTTCAATCCTCTCAACTATCCTTACATATAGAAAAAGATTTATAATCAACTCCAAATCACTTTTCGTTATGAGATTGGCGTTTTCTCGCTTGAATGCTCACACTATTATTTATAGCCGTGTATAGGTCCCGAATAAAAAGAGAAGAGAAAATTTCGATTGGAAATTTAATACACGTGCAGCTGGTCACAAAAAGCAATCGTTAATTTTTGGCGTAAAATTTGAAAAAACGATTTCAGAAGGGAATGAGATTTGGATTTTCTGGTACATATACACACATACTTCTCACTTTGTATGTACAGGGTCTTCCCATATATTTTTGCACCACCCTAGAGAGTTTATTTGGAAATATTAAAATAAGGTGAATATAAAAGATTCATGTTTTTTATGAACTTCAAGAATTTGTAGGCTAAAATGTAAAAAAAATATTGGTAATTGTCAAATATTGACAGGTTGATGACTTTTTCAAATGGAATACCCTATATATCATTACATTTTTGGATTCTACGTGAAATTCTAGACAGATTTGATACATCATGTCCTATACCTAAAAGTATAAGCGTTTTTGAAATATTTGAGCTTTTTTGACAAAAATGACGCTTGTAGTAGAAACCTACAAAGTATAAGTAAATTTTTCGTCTAAGAAAGCCTTTATTGTGTAACGATTTGTATTGGATTTCTGGTTGAAAAAAAAACAACTTTCAAAGATTTTTCATAATATTTTGATAACTATCATTACAGGGTGGCCCATAAATAAGATCGAAAATTGAAGTAAGAAAACTGTCAAAAATCAATTTTTTTCAAATGGAAACCCCCCATTTTTATAATTTTACATCATTGATCATTGAAAGTGAAATTGTGTTTGTATAAAATTGTCAATTCCAAAAATTCTTTTTTTTTAATCTTTGGAATAGACAATCTTATACAAACTAACCCTTATTCTCAATGCTCAATAACATAAAATTATAAAAATTGGGCGTTTTCATTTGAAAAAAAAATTATTTTTGGCAGTTTTCTTAATTAAGTTTCTGATGATTTTTGTTTATATTTTTGGTTTGGTTTGGATGTTTGTGTATTTTTCGTTTATCGGTTTTGAAGAGCTTTTGTTATAATTTTTCGATTAGTTGAGATGCGTACTCAGATACGAATACGATGGAAGGCCCGGAACGATACGTGCAACGGAACGAATCGGAACCTCCGCATCTATTCTGAGCATGCGCAGATTGATGCGGACACGGATACGTTTGAAATTTAGGACGTGCTTAAAGTAGACAGTTGAAGTTGAGCCAAGACGTAGACGTTAACGTAATACGTAAACGCATAAAGTTCACGTCTACGTAATGATCCAAAATATAGTTGAGGTGTGGCACTTGAGGTACGTGAAACGTAGCGAGTTGACTTAACCTAATTTGTTGTGTTAACATATAGTTGTTCGACCTGTAGAAGTAGAAAAAAAGTGATGTTTGTGACAATTTGGTTATTGAATTTTGAGGTCAAATAAAAATATGACGTGTATGTCCAAAATCGATTCGTTGGCAGATTATCCAAGTTCGGAGACTCGATCGGCAAACATCGGATTACGTATAAGGGATAACGTGCAATACGTGAAGACACGCAAGGTTACGTATGTCCGTAAACGCAAACGTGAGAAAAAACGAAGTGCGCTTGCCCAGACGTCAAACACCACGTTATAACGTCTACGTGAATGAAAGCACTTCAACTATCTGGTGTCTATTGTCACAAGCTTCACTTATGTATGAAACTGACATGCTATGTTGTCAAACTTACCCAAACTTCTTGAAAACCATGATAATTTCTGTGTTTATTTTTTCAAACTAACCCAAACAAACCAAAACTGACTTGAACTAACCCAAGCTAACAAAAATTAACCCAATAAGCTGATCAAATCCAACCCGAACTAATGGAAACTAAACAAAACTAACCTAATCTAACAAAAACGTACCAAAACTAACCAAAACTAAGCCTTACCGTGGGCCTTTTACCAACTCAATCTCTTGATGATGCCGTACAGGTGGCATGATTTACATCTAAATAGGGAAACTTCTTCAATGGGGTGTACATTGGAAAAGTTCTCCTTCTCTGTTGTGTACAGGGTGATCAGTCATGGGTAGCGAGTGACCATATCCTTGAAACTAATCATCGTAGAGGCTTGCGCCAAAAAAGTTCATCACTAAAACGGCCAAGAGAAAATCCTGGAAAATATTTTCAAGTTTTGAAATGTTCGCTAGTCGCTAGAGGGCGTAACAACCAACACGTGTACTAAGTAGAAAAATAGGATTTTCATAGCATTTTGCCTAATGAGAATATAATAATATCAATGATAATATCACCGATATATTATAGAAATATATAGAAATAAAAATGATATTATCATTTTCATTTTAAACGACTATTTACCTAGACTTTTGGTCAAAAACTTTTTTTTCTATCAAAATAAGTGGTAGGGGAAGTTCAATTGTTTTCTAATCAAAGGGGGACTTCTCCCGTTTTGCTTGACCGATTTCAACGAACTTGCATGGGCTCATATAGAGCATAATCTGCACTAAAAAATGCTTTTACCTACTCGCGTGCGTGAAAGTGTACTTTACAGCACGCATTTGCGTGTGGCAAGTAGCACTTTACAGCACTCCGTGTGGTAAAGTTACTTTTCCGCACGGAGTGTGGTAATAGTTATTTTCCTAACAAGTTCGCAAAGTGATGCTTTCCCGCACGCAAAAGCAGTTAGACGAACGACGCGAAGCGGAGTTCGGATATGCTTTAAGGGCGGGAAAGACACTTTGCGAACTTGTTAGGAACAATATTTTTTCTACGAGCGTCCACAGATTAGACACGAAAAACTTTAGATAATATATTATTTGAACGCACTTAAAAACATAGAACTTGAGAATAATGATTATTTATGCTTAACAATATTTATATTGAAAGAACAGTTTGTGGCGGCAGCTGGAAATTGGATAATATGGGTATAATCAAAATCATAATTGATTTATTTTATATTTGAAATGCAAGGGCATGTCCGATCACTGTTCATAAAATTTCCTCTTTTGTCGCCTTATTCCCTGCTATTGGCAACACTGTTTTGATTTGACAACACACTCTAGACAGCTGTGTCATTAAGATCAGTCAGTCTTCAGTCTTCGTTTAATCGTTTATACTTTTATAAATTTGTTTGTCCCTTTGTTTGTATACATGATCAGGTTTTTTGATGCCAGTATTCAGCTCAAATCTCTCGAAGATTTCCGATAAACACAGTAGTTTGCACCAAAATCAAGCAAGAACAACTCACAAATGCCGATTGAAAGTCGTCATTATCAATGTTTGTTTACGTTACTGGCGAATGCGTTTTTAACGCAAAAAAAGAATTGTGTGTTTCATTTTGATTTTGACTGAAAAGGGAAAAGTAACAAGAACATTATTTTGTGCATTACAAAGTGCATTATCTACAGTTTGGTTGGTATGGAAACGAAGTTTAAAACAACAAATTGGTAGGTAGTTATTTGACATTTGACATTTGAGTGCGGGAAAAATTTTTCCCGCACTAGTGCGGGAAAAGGTTACTTTGCACACGCAAATGAGTGTGCGAAGTGGCTACTTTGCGCACGCTCGTAGAAAATAGTTATTTTCCTAACAAGTTCGCAAAGTGATGCTTTCCCGCACGCAAAAGCAGTTAGACGAACGACGCGAAGCGGAGTTCGGATATGCTTTAAGGGCGGGAAAGACACTTTGCGAACTTGTTAGGAACAATATTTTTTCTAGGAGCGTTCACAGATTAGACACGAAAAACTTTAGATTATATATTGTTTGAACGCACTTAAAAACATAGAACTTGAGAATAATGATTATTTATGCTTAACAATATATTTATATTGAAAGAACAGTTTGTGGCGGCAGCTGGAAATTGGATAATATGGGTATAATAAAAATCATAATTGATTTATTTTATATTTGAAATGCAAGGGCATGTCCGATCACTGTTCATAAAATTTCCTCTTTTGTCGCCTTATTCCCTGCTATTGGCAACACTGTTTTGATTTGACATGACACTCTAGACAGCTGGGTCAGTGTCAGTCAGTCTTCGTTTAATCGTTTATACTTTTATAAATTTGATTGTCCGTTTGTTTGTATACATGATCAGGTTTTTTTATGCCAGTATTCAGCTCAAATCGTTCGAAGATTTCCGATAAACACAGTAGTTTGCTCCAAAATCAAGCAAGAATAACTCACAAATGCCGATTGAAAGTCGTCATTATCAATGTTTGTTTACGTTACTGGCGAATGCGTTTGTAACGCAAAAAAGGAATTGTGTGTTTCATTTTGATTTTGACCGAAAAGGGAAAAGTAACAAGAACATTATTTTGTGCATTAGAAAGTGCATTATCTACAGTTTGGTTGGTATGGAAACGAAGTTTGAAACAACAAATTGGTAGGTAGTTATTTGAGTTGACATTTGAGTGCGGGAAAAATTTTTCTACTACTACTACTTTGCACACGCAAATGAGTGTGCGAAGTGGTTACTTTGCGCACGCTCGTAGAAAAAGTACTTTACAGCACGCAAATTATTGTTTTGCTATAGTAACCACCAATGTCTCTAGGTAACCATCGTGTCATACTGAATATGAATGACATTTCTTTGGTGATTACTATGACAAAATTATGGAGTTGTGACCGAACTCCGCTTCGCGTCGGTCGGTTCACTGCCGTCGCGTGCGGTAAAGTATCACTTTCCACACTTGTTAGGTAAATAACTATTGAATTTGAGTCATTCGCCTTCCTGGCTAGATGGCGTTGTCTGAAAATGTAGAATATTTTTTAATTTTTTTCAGAACATCAAATGTAATGGTATATTAATTTTTATTTATATTGAAAGATACGTCTTTCTATTGAAAAATGAAAAAAAGTATGTTGTTTTTTTTCAATTTTTAATAGAAAAATGTATCACCTTTTAAGATATATGAAAATGAATATACTATATTACATTACATTTTTTTTTGGAAAAATATATGCTACCATTTCTGTTAACGCCATCTAGCGGCAACGGCGAAGGTGACAAACTCGATAGCCAAAAGAGCATTTTGTAGTGCGGATTATACTCTTTCATATGAGTCCAAGTTCGTTAAAATCTGTCAAGCAAAACGGGAGAAATCTCCTTTTGTTAAAAAAAAAACAATAATGGAACTTCCCCCACCTCATTATTTTGAGGTGGAAGAAACGTTTTTGACAAAAATTGTTTGTAAATAGTCAGTAAATATGAAAATGGAATAATCGATATACATATTATTTTCATTGGGCAAAATTATTTAAAAATTCAGTTTCTGGGGTATACTTAACTGATCATCCCGTATATGATGGGAGCGTACGACACCCCCGCGTCGGTAAATTGGCTCCAAAACGGAAATACAATACATAAATTACATTCTCAATAAAAAAAATAAATCCACTAGGCAACACTGCTCGTTGTTTAGTAAATCACTATGAGTCATCTATGACAATCTTGACATTCACATTACTGACAAGTTATCGACAATATTGAATTCGCGATCAGTTGTGAATAAAATTTCGAAAATTTGTTTTTCCCGGCTAAATATCTATCTCAACTTCCTTGGTGGTTACGGTAGCAAGCAAGCGTAGTACATGATAATAACTGAAATTGTGCATTTTAATGAGCCACAACGGGAACAGATCGAAATTTTTGGAAAATGTTCATTTGTAACAATAATGTGCCTAAAATTGTTTTTTTGTGCATTCAGAATTTTACCTTTTTAAAATAATAAAACGGAAGATCATTTTCCAAACTCGCATTCGAAAAGTATAAAATACGTGCATGGATACCTACTTAATGTTTACAAGAAACTCTTTGTAGTTTTTGTCTTTTTATCTCCGATTAATTTATTAATCTGAGAGTATATATTTATATATTTTGGTAACTGTCAAATACTGACGTGATGATAATTTTTCAAATGGAACACCCTATTAGGTATTACATTTTTGAATTCTACGTGAAATTCTAGACATATCTGATATATCATGTCCTATACCTAAGTATAAGCGTTTTTGAAATATTTGAGTTTTCATGACAAAAATGACGCTTATAGGTTCCTATTTAAATATACATTTTTCGTATAACAAAGCCTCTATTGTTTAATTTGTATTGGATTTCTTGTTGCAAGGGACCTTTTTTTCAGAATTTTTTGGATAACTAGGTATTTATTACAGGTTGGCCCATAAATAAGATTATCTAGTTTACAAAACGTGAAATTTGACGTTTCACCAATCCGTTTCGTATACGTATAACCGATCTCTGCTTAAGCGGTTTTTTATATGATAAACGTATGTCGATTCGTTTACGGATCCGGATGCGGAAACGTAAAAAATGTTGGGTTTGCTTAAAGTGTCTAATGTGACAGAACTGACAGAGCTGTCATCCAAGGGAGTTTTTGCACTGAATTCTGATGAAAATTGAAAGTTTGTTTTGGAATTATTTTTTGTGTTGAAAAAGGTTCGTCCAGCATTTTTTTGAGCTCAATTGTGCTTCAAAATTGAAAAAACTCATGTGTGGATCCCCAATCTTTACAAGACACAAACAAAAATATTGATCCACAAAAATAAAGGCTAAATACATGATTCTACAGAGTGTTTCATTATTATTGCTAGAAAGTTAAGGATGAGTTTCCCTGCTCAAAAATGAAAAGAAAATTTCCCATGAACATTTGTCTGGAAATGCTTTGTTACGGAGCTACAAGGAGTGAAATGTTTTATTTTTAATTTTATTTTTTGTTACTAATGTCAATATTTTGATAAAAAAAAAAGGTGTTCCGGAGTTTCTTGTATGACTACAAGGGCAACCTACACCTATTTTCCAGTTACATGTACAGGGTGTCCCATTTTGGGTACTTTTGCGGGGTATCTCCATTATTCTTATAGATAGAAAGTTGCGGTTTTCGCGACAGTTTGCTACTTTTTCGTGAAACTGAAGATGCCGTTAACAAAATTTTCATAGCCCTTTTCGTTTTCAAGATACAGGGCTTAACTGAAAATGTTGCATTTTAAGGTACCCCTCGTATCTAAACTATCAGATAAGTTATGGAAAATGTGAAAACTGTTTCTTATATAACTTTTCCCGTAGAACTCGATTCTGCCTTCGGAATTAGTATACAGGGTCAGGTCAAAAAGTTATCGGACCCGACTTTATTTTTTTTAATGGAACACCCTGTATATTTATAGTCCATAAGATTTGTCTTTTCTTTACCTTTTCAAAAATATATAAGAGTATGCACTTTAAAAAAAAAAAAAAAATTTAGCCTATAACTTTTTGACCAGACCCTGTATACTAATTCCGAAGGCAGAATCGAGTTCTACGGGAAAACTTATATAAGAAACACTTTTCACATTTTCCATAACTTATCTGATAGTTTAGATACGAGGGGTACCTTAAAATGCAACATTCCAGTTTAGCCCTGTATCCTAAAAACTAAAAGGGCTATGAAAATTTTGTTAACGGCATCTTTAGTTTCACGAAAAAGTAGCACACTGTCGCGAAAACCGCAACTTTCTATCTATAAGAATAACGGAGATACCCCGCAAAAGTACCCAAAATGGGACACCCACAAAACTTTTTTGGAAAAAGAACCCAACAATAATTATTATGAGAAAATCCAAAAAAAAATTGTCATTGAATTAAAAACATGTGAATTCAAACTTTATGGCGAAGGTAACCTGGTAGAAGTTATACAATATTTCGTATGATTGCTTCAAATATCCAGTAAACGAGATACAATCAATCAATGAAGCATCGTGTAAAGTATGATTGTGCATTTTTTTACAGGAACTTTCCGAAAATCAAAGAGCAACGAATCCATAGCTTGTAAAACAGTAAAACAACAGCTAAAATAAATAATGTTCCCCAAAACATGCAGACACCTACGTAGAATAAGAATGTAGAAACCTGTAATATGCGCTTTTGAACCGCTCAAACCTAAACCACAAACTTCGCGATTGTCGAAAATTGGATGCCTTATCAATTCAACTCTAGATGTCGCGTCAGCTTTCGTATTCATCGGAGAATACTTTTATCGATCAGTGTAAACATACCCTTAACGCGCAAAATCAGCTGATTCACCTCTGTTGCGAATGCGCACTTCATTTTATTTTCCCTGTTGTCTTTGTCGTTCAATTTGTCAAGGTACAGCTGTCATATCTATTATACGAAGTTGTTTTTTTGTTAAGAAAAATCACATTTTATAAGTTCCGAAGGACAAAAACATGTCGTACGCCTATCTGTTTAAATATATCATAATCGGGGATACAGGTAAGTTGTTACCAACAATATTATCACATGTGAAGTTTTATGTCGATTTTGTGGAAAAAGTGTGAAAATGTGTTAAACAAAGAATGAAAACGTTCAATAAAGTGCGTCATAGAATAACAAAACGGGCGTTATCACTCTTGATGTTATCAATTCTAGTCATATTGAAGATTAGATACGATACACCCTTATGGCAATGTGTTGTGTGGGTGGGAATAGGTAATACCCTTATTTCGCCTTTATAAGCAGAATTAGGATGACTAATTTTGTACTTCAAATAGGTATATCAAATAAGTATTAAATTGTGTTTTGATATGTGGTCATGACATTAAGTAGTTGTACATAATTTTTAATTAGCAAAGGTCATTTTGGTCACTGATTTTTACAGATTTGCTGTTGTTCATTTATGATGATAGTGGCTGTTTGCTGAATAAATCAATGATATTATAGTCATTACTGAACCTTTCAACAATCAAAATACTGAGCTATTTTTTCATAATAATACTTTCTTGTTTAGAATTCAATCTAACCCAAAAAAACTGCTGGTTTTTTAATTTTACTTCTGAATTCACCAAGGAATTAACTTAATACAACTGCCTACAATAATTATTATAGTCGGAGAGATGAGGGACCAACAGTTTCATTAAAGCTCATATTTTGACAAAAGTTTATACCCCTGCCTCCTATGTACAGGGTGTCCCAAATTCGGGCAGCATTATTGGGATATCGAAAACCGTAAAAGATACGTCAACTCATGGCAAAGTTGTGCATTTTGATGGCTTAAAAAATGCTGGTTAGAAAGTTTTAAAATTCCGAGTATTGACGGAGAAATCCAAAAAAAAAACGAAATTTTTCATTTTGAATTTTATTTTTTTCTGACTTCATCTGAAGAGATATTGATAAAAATATTTTATTCAACGAGCGGAAAAATATTTTATTCAACGAGCGGAAAATGGAGGATGAAGTTTGCGTGAGTGATATCCATTTCCCGCGACTAGAATAACTAATATTCTTTTTCTATGATTATTCAATAATTGAAGCGAACTTTGAAATATTCAATTCCATTTGGACGGCACTTTTTGACAACTAGTTTACTCAAAGTGAGGTTAGGTTGTTAACACAATGCATTGAACTCGATACTACGTAACTGGAAGGGCCCCTGTCGTGTCGACAACTGAGGCAATTTTAGTCGTATTTTTTTGGCGCATAGGTATATTTTGGTTGGACTCAAAAGGTGTTGCTATCTTTGTCACACTCACATGCGAAGTCGGAGGTCGGAGGTTTTCAAATAGTTTGAAGATAAATTGAAAAAGCGGTTGATTTGCTTGGAAAAAATGACTACAATTCTGTGCATACTTAGTAGTCTTAATTATCATGATATGATGGATCTATATATTTCAAATAACTATCTGGAAAAATGCAAAATAAGAAACAAATTAGTAAATAATGAAGTATACTTAGATGATCCGTAATTCGATTGAATAGTTGAGAAAATACAGGGTAGGTAGTAGGTGCAGGGTGATTTATATGTTCAACCTGTGTATTGAGTAAAGTAAAGGTATTAAGGTATAAACTTGGAAAACTATAATAGCTTGAAATAAAAATGAAAATACTTTTATTTTTGAGGTCACATTAAAACTAATAAATATGGTGTTTTTTGATAGGGGGCTTGAGGAATGTCCAAATAGAACTTTTGCATCTCTTGGAGTGTTTACCATCGTCAATTCCTAAAGGGCCCTACTCACACGCCTGCAGCAGGGGCAATCTAGAAGGCAGGGCGATTGGGGCAATTTCCTAGATCGCCTTCTAAGCAGGGCGCTATATAAGGGCCCCTACATACCTTCCTAGCATTATTTCAAGCAAGATATGAGAAAACAAACTTTGGAAATGATGTTAGTAGTACCAACGAACTCGAACAGGATGTGAAATTGTCACATTTTCAAAACAAAACGTACTTTACAAGGAAGTTTCTCCTGCGGCAGGCCTAGATTGCCTCTGCTGCAGGAGTGTGAGCAGGGCCCTTTTAACTAGGACAATTTCGTGTAGGTAAACTCAAGGTGCATGCCCTTGTCCTTAATAATTGGAGTTATATCACTTAGCCAAAAAATGAAATCTGATTTTCTGGAGTGTATTTATTACCACATCCAAATGCACTGCAGAAATTAACCATTTTGTTTGGCACCCAAACTATAGAAAGCTACATATTGATTGAACATAATAGTAGCTGCAACACTCAGTGTGGCTTTCTTCGTGAAATGTTTGTCTGGTTTTTAGGATAGAATATCTAATTATAATAGATAACTAAAGATAGAATAACTAAACGTACTAAGATTCTATCCTAAAAAACAGACAAACATATCACAAACAAAGGCACACTGAGTGTTGCAGTGTGAAAAAGTGTGCACTAGTAGTGCATAACAAACACAGCTAATATGTTATGTCAACAGATATGACAAAGATAGACACCCCCTTCTGTCTCTATCTCTTTCTAGTCGAAAATTTGTCTTCAGTCAACTCGATGTAAACAGCACGGATGGGTCCCTTCCAGGTACGGTGGTATCGAGTTCAATGACACAATGGGACAATGTCTATAAAAGAAGTATGTACGGTCAAATGGGCTGTTTCAAAATGATGTAGGTTTGAAGGTTGACATTTTGTCGAATGTTCTGATTGGCTCTAAAACAGTGGAGTAATGAATGAAATTAGATTGGTTAAAAACAATTGAGTAATGAAAAAAATGTCATGTAGGTATGTAGTAACGAGTTACATTAACCAATAGAAAGTGGATGTATAATACATCTATTATTCAATAGTCATAGAAAACAAATACTTTCTCATGACAGTTTTCTCTCCTCTACAAGATGCCGTAATCGCAATTTTAAGCCGACGTTTCGTCATTCGAGGACTATCATCAACTTTGTTTTTTTTAAATATGGCCCTGGATTTTTAATTACGGATTTTAAGAGCCTTTTTTGTTCCTAACTCAACGATGTATCGCACTTATTCAAAAACTTTATATTGATAGATTTTTCCGTAAGAACTCACCTTTTTTTTACAATAACGCCTCACATCGTTGGTTCAGGAACATGAGACGCTCTTAAAATCCGTAATAAAAAATCCAGGTCCATATTTCAAAAATCAAATTTGTTGATATGGTCCTCGAATGTATTGAAATTTCGATGACGGCACCTTGTAGACAGAAAACTGTATCGAGAAAGTAATATCTCTCCAAATGAAGTCAGAGAAAAATTTTGATTTTTTCCGGATTTCTCCGTTAATACTCGGAATTTTAAAACTTTCTAACCGGCATTTTTGTAGGCATCAAAAAATGCACAATCTTTGCCATGATTTGAGCTCCCTCGTATCTCTTACCGTTTCCAATATCCGAATGATGCCTCTCGAATTTGGGACACCCAGTACAGGGTGATTGTTTATAATTTACTCAGTAGATATCTCACTTATTTTTGGTTTTACAAAAAAGTTTAAATAAGAAAATTTGCAGTATTTTTCATAGACATTGAGAATCCTATACTAAGAAATGCGAAAAGTGATTGAAAACCCACAAATTTGACACGATATGGTATTTTTTGAATTGTAACTCTGCATATTTTTGGGTAGATTAATAGTTCTTTTTGTTCTAATTCCAAATATGTATACCATATAGGTAACATGTTGGTATTTGATTCAGCCGTTTTTGCGCTATTCAAGTTCAAAGTCTCATAAGAATTACATTACGTTGATGTGGATTCCACCGTATCTTAGCAATCCAGATCAAGGCAATGTCCCAATAATGAGATTTTTAGAGACTTTGAACTTGAATAGCGCAAAAACGCCTGAACTAAATATCAACATGATACTTATCTATTAAGTAAAATATAAAGAATCATCCTGTACAGGGTGACTCATTTTCAGCGAGGGTGCTAGTTGTCGTAATATAAACTATTCATCATAGAGACCCAGCGAGGAAAGAAACCCTTTAGAGTAATGTGCCCGAGATATAATGTTGGGAATAAATTTCAAGTTTCTAGGATTGCCGCAAGAGGGCGCAACGGTACTGTGAAAAATGAAAATCTAAAACAGAATATGGAAACAGTTTTGTGACGATATTCTCTACAAAATTGCCCCCGAGACCTCTCCAAGTTGTCAAATACGACAGCTACAGGGCGTCGAACTTGATGTGATTAGATTGCCTATAACTTATTCGGAATCCTTTAACCGATGTGACTGTTCTTTGAAAATCTGGTCTTTCTGGTGCATGTCCTTGGGATCAATTTTGTTCGCTAAAGCCGACCACACAACATGAATAATTGTCAAGCTCAAAAGTATTTTTGAGGTTTTTTCGAAATTTTAAAATGCAAACCCACTGAATATATGCATGTAGATACAAAGGCAAATTAGTAACATCAAGTTTGACGGCCTTTACCAGTTTTATTTGACAATATAGAGAGAAGTGCGCGGGGGCAATTTTCTAGAGAATATCGTCATAAATCTGTTTCCATATTCCTTTTTGGAAGTTCAACGGGGAAAATCTCGCAAATATGTTAATTTTCTGTTTTCACAGAACTGCTACGCCCCCTTTCGGCGATCCTAGAAATTTGAAATATATTTCCAGCATTTTCTCTTGGGTACATTACTAAACAGATTTTTTTCCTGGGTCTCCATGATGAATAGTTTACGAGAAGTGGCATTAAAATTAATGTTTCCGTTGAATTATAAAAAAAATGTCTAGATTGGTCCAAGTTGGCAAATATCAAGGTTAATTGATATGTAGAGGTTGCGCCGTAACTAGGGAATCGGAAATCCACGAACGATAAACCGAATCGATCCCGTCACCGAGCTCCATTATTGACATTTCTGTCATCGGTGTGTCATCTAAATGTCATAACATGTCCGTATTTCAGGGTCTCAAAACTTTTTTTACCGAGTGTCGGCCGTTTTTAAACGTGTTTGAGGGTAAGTTATCACACAGCTTTTGGTATACAGTGAAATATCTTCTTATTATCAAGTGTGAACTATATTCTATCTTTTTTTTAGATGTGTATTTGAATTTCAGAACCGAATCGGAGCCGACTGACGTCATTTTTGTCTGAATTCTGATTCGTCCGAGACCCGAACGTATAACGACGCAACCTTATTACTATCAATTAACCTTGGGCAAATATCTTGTTTGATATTTAAGGGGGGCGTTTCGCGGTCACGTGCCAGCCATGCAATTTCGTGATTTTGGTGAAGACGTCAGCTCACAATTCACTCCGTGAGATGAAAATCATCGCACCCAACGCCAGCCCGTAATAATCTACACAATTACTGACCGGCAAAGAAATTCTATGATTAGATATTTTTCAGGTACATATTTTGTGGGGCTTTGTATTCTGGGTATGAATTCTCGTGAATTTTATCCATATTTTATCTGCGGGTGCGGATATAGGATATACTACTTACGTAGTTTTTCTGGTTCCGGAATGAACATAATAATTGATTTTTACGAACATTGGACCATTTTTTGTTGGTGCAAGTTTTTGAAAAAATAGGTTATCTAGCTAGATAGGTACCATAATATAAACTATCATCCGAGCTATCATCAATATACATATTTTATATTTTATTCATTACATATTATGTACAAGATCTTTGATTATATTCACGCAGCTAATGGAGCGTTTATTTTTTAATATGGAAAAAAATGTTTCATATCAAAGTTGTAGGTTTTTTCCTATGTTATCCTCTGCAGTTTTCAAAAAAATTTGACATCGATAATTAAATAGAAAAATCAAGACAACTTCAATTTTTTGAAATGGAACAGTCAGATAATATTTACGGTTATTATTGCACTTCCTCGAGATTCAATTACAATAATTGAACAAAGGAAAGCTATACAATTTTGAACTTGGCAAAAATTACCAAAATTTTATAGCTAGACTATGTTTTGTTCAATTAGATATATAAGAAAATTTTCAGGAAGTGCATTAATTTTGGCCTACTTTCGAATAGTGCTAGAATCAAAAGTTTCACAGAAAAGTTTTTTTTTCAACCTTTTTTTTAACGCGACAAGAAGGCACTTAGCAATGTTTTGGAAAAAATCGCCAGGGCATGTACCTAAACTGACAAACGAGTTGAAGTTTTTAGATGAACCATTTCTTCTTCGATAACTGCTGGAGGAAATAAAGCTTTATCAAATTTTGGGATGTTGCTCTACTTTTCTTAGTACCTACCTATTGTAGTTTGATATTTTTCTGATGAGCCTTTCAGGACATTTTTTAATTTAAGAATATTTGAGTGAGTTTCGAGATGATACTTTTTTCAACACAGACTGTCCCCGGTTAGGCGGGTTTACAAGAGCACAAACGGATACAAAATTTCATTTTTCGGGAAAAACACATTCTTGATAAGAAAAAAATTGCTTGTGGAAAAAAAAACGATTCACGAAGAGAAAATTTTGAATTTTTATACAGGATTCGCAAGAACTCCAAAAACCTGAATTTTGTCCAAGAGCAGTAAACTACCTTTATTTCTATTTTTAAGCAAAATTCAAATTCAATTTGTTGTTGGACAGCATTAGAGGTGGAGATACATACAGCATTGATGACTTTATCGTTAATACAAAGAGTATCAAAAAGTTTCAAAGAATTATTTTTGTGTTATCAAAAATATTTGTTTTCAAAAGAAAGGTTCCGTGTGTACTCCAAAGGGGGTAGAAATGCATTTAGAAATTCAAAATAAGAATCTACAGTTAAAGTGTAGATGTTAACCAAGGATTTGAAAAACCAAAAAGATTCAAGATTTATTTGAAATCTCGGATTTCACTACTTACAAAAATACAAACGTTATTCTAAATAACTTTTCTAAATGACATTCAGCTCAAAAATAAAAATAAAGGCAGTTTACTCTTTATTAAAATAAAGGTGGTTATCCATTTGTGCTCTTGTTAACCTTATCCGTGGACAGTCGTAGTACAAAACTTTCATTTCAACATTTTTTTGGCATCTCCTTGAATAGAGTTTCTGAAGAGGTGACAAATTACAAGGAAAAATCCTGTTCTTACTTGAATATTTGGTATAGGTATCATAATTATTATGGGTATTTGATATTCTTTTACATTCAAAGACAATTAGGAATCACCAGGAGGAATTATTGTTACTTCGTACTTGGTATATACAGGATATACAGGAAGAGACAATGATCTTTTTTCCCTAGTTCAACCTCCCTAACGCTCTAACGGCAGCAAGCGTCACAACATTCTTAAATTGGTCCCGGGTGGTGATTTTTTTCAAAGGAAACCCTGTATTAGTATTTAGATTAGGTACAGGGTGTTTTATTATCTTTGATAACATTTTAATCAGTTGTAACTTTTTTGTTTTTGCAGGTATCGAAACGGAACAAATATCAGATTGTATAGTTATCTAGCAAGTTTTTTACTGTTTAAAAATAATACAAAAGACTATTGATTTTCTGAGATATTAAGCTAACTTATGTTTTTTCTTTCAATGGAATGCCCTAGCTGTATATTATTGGATACTTCGATTCTACTCAAAATTTTTAATATATTTTATGGAGCATCTCATATACCTAGCTTCAACGGTTTGGGAGAAAATTACGTCGAAACATTTTGCGAAAATTGAATGCTTCACATACAGACAATAGTGACAATTATAAAAACGTGTAATGAGCAAACTCTGTGATATGTCAAAGTATTTTTGGGGCGATATTTTAAAATCTAAACAATTTTTATTGTTCATGACACACTTTGCGATCAATAAGAAGACTTCAAAATTTTTGTGTGACAGGTTTCGACGCCATTTCCTCACAAACCGTCGAAGATAAGTATATGTTAGGCTTTATAAAATATACATAGAATATTGGGTGGAATAGAAATGTCCAATATTACAAATAGGTACAAGGGCATTTCATTTAAAAAAATATAAGTTGGGTTATTATCTCGGAAAAAATGTCAGTTTTTTGTTTTATTTTTCAAACAGAAAACAACTTTCGAGATAACTATACAATATGGTATTTGTTCCGTTTCGATACATTCAAAAACAAACAAGTTATAGCTTATTGAATGAAACACCCTGTACCTGTCTATATTATTTTTCTATGGCCGTCTCATAAAACTGCTCACTCAAGTACATTTTCTACTATTATAGGTTATTTCATCACAGCACACAAAAAAAATATCATTTCTCTTGGGCGCCCATTCATCTGTCTCGAGAATCAGGTCCCAAGCAAACCCATGTTTTGTAAATACAAAACGTACAATACTCGGTACAATACAAACATAGGTAATACAGGTATCTATGAATACGAATTTCCGAAACCCCCAAATCGATAATGTTCAAATTACAGTTTTCTCTACATCATCACTCACCGCATCTATGAGTGAAAAGCTGAACTCAGAAAAATGCCAAATCGTGGTTCCTACCTGACCTACCCACAGATGATTCCTTTCCATCTCTGTTATCCTATGCAATATGCCCCATCTTCTTTCTTTGTCTACTGTAAACCTTGGAAAAATCCCAAAATATTTCACAAAAAGTTTCCCCATCCAAGAACGGATTGTTTGTTGATTAAAATCGCAATGTTATATTGATAAGCAAATCCATGTGCCTCGAATAAGTTATTTTGGTGATGAAAAATGAAGAAATAGCCGAGAAAACAGCGATTCATGTGACCGTTTCGATACATCCAAAAATAGGTCATTTTTGATTGCCCAGAAAACTCTTCAAATTGAATCTAGCTAATTCATGTTACTTCATTGGAATAGTACATCATTGTACATCATGTACATAACATGATCGCGTCTCAAAGTTGTGTTGTTCTCCCGAATTAAAACATTTAGTGAGTCCATGTCGGGTATAGGAGAATAACATTGCGATACGCCCACCTTAATAGAGCTACCTTCAAAGAAGAAAATAGTTATTTACCTAAAGTGGTACTTTTCCGCACGCGACGGCAGTTGGACGAACGACGCGGAGCGGAGTTCGGGCAAGCCGTTAAGGGCGGAAAAGACATTTTCCGCAAGACTTAGGTACAATGTTTTTCCTACGAGTGGTTTTGTCCATCTTATTTATAAAAAAAGATGTTTTTGATAGCAAAGATTTTCTAATAACACCTCAAAATGCCACATAAGGTAGAATATAACATAAATCACTTAATTAGTCCTGAACATGTTTATTTTTGTATGGACTCATTTTTAACAAAACAAAAATCGTGCGGAAAAGTAACTTTTCAGCACTAGTGCGGAAAAGTAACTTTATCGCACTAGTGCGGAAAAGTACAACTTTCAAAACGAAAAATCGTGCGGAAAAGTAACTTTTAACTCGTAGGAAAAGGTATATCTAGTATTTGCTAATATTTGATATTTTTAGAAAAAGATGCTTCTATTTCACGCATGCTGCAGCGATATTTATTCGGCATTAATCGAAGTAGGAGATGAGATAGTGATTCGGATTAACATTATTCAGAATTAGGAAGAATATGTTCTTCTATTCTTGGTAGCTCTTTAGATCCGGATTCTTTTTCTTAAACTCATACCACACTGTGATAATGAATTTGAAAAAATATTTCGCTCAATTTTATAAATAAATACTGAGTTTCGCGAGTTTAAAATCATTGATGTCCATTTTTTTTTGAATTTGATTCACTGTGGACGTTTGCCCAACCCTAAATGTATGGACATGATTTCTGAAACACCCAACATGGACAAGGTACAGGGTGATTATTTATATGAAAGAAAGAAATTAATTAAGAAATCCCAAAATGCATCAAGAACCTAAAAATTTTACATAAAATGGTATTTTTCATTTTTAAAGATTTGTTTCAGGATATTCTCTTTGTTATCTTATAAACCTGCAACAAAGAGACCAATTCTAAAAAACCTTTAAAAATGAAAAAAAAATAAAACACGTAGAGGATGAGGGGAGAGTGATGAGTTAGTGGTTAGGAAAAAACTCCATAAAAAATACAGATACGTAATTTTAACTAGACAAATACCATTATTTAAAATTCTCATTAGATGTTACAGCGGGTTAGGGACCGTGAAAATGAAACTCCACTTTTTCACAAAATGCCGACGTTTCGAACTTGAATTGAGTTCTTTTTCAAGGCTATTTATAATCAGTGAAGTATTCTGTCATAAAATTACGCAAACAACTCCTAGACACTGGAAACAACAGGTAACTTTTACACATGAAGACATAATATAATAATTCACAAAACAAAACCATACACTATCAACCGGTAAATGGGACGAAACACGACAAGTACTCTATTCTTTTTCCCAGTCTAGGTGCTCAGATTCTTTTTCTGTTGTAAAGTCATTGTGCGTCTTTGTATTCTTGAAAGAAAAGAAGCCACTCTTGGCGGTTTTTGACGGTATGTGACCAGATTTCTAATATCTGTAGAAATGGGAAAAAACATGGGGGTTCAAGATTTTTGACGTTGTGTACATCTTGTCAAAATCGACAATATCCGCTTCATTGGAAATCTGTCTGGATATCGATCCTATTTTCGTTTCCCATTTACCATAAAAGCTTGCTCGAAAAATAAAGGGGAATTGGCATTATTTTTGGATGAATATATCACAATGTAAAGATCCTGCGACTGTAGTCGATTTTGTTCAGTTTATTCAGCATATTTCTCAGTTTTGCATTGTTGGAAGTTACTGTGATTCTACAATAATTTGTGTCATTTTTTGAATTGGTTATTCACTACCACCGATTTTTGGATGACCCAAATGTGGATATCCATTTACGGGAGTGCATATGGATCTCTTAAACTACCAATAATTTTTCCTTTCATACTTCCTGTCGCGTCATATTTATTTTTACGAAAAAAATAATAATTATAATAATAATCTAGTGAGTACGAGAGTACGAGCCCATTTTTCAAGAAAGTTCCATTATAATGTTTTCAAGGTGTGGGAAAATCATGCTTGCTTCTCCAATTCACCGACAAAAGATTCCAACCTGTTCATGATCTGACAATTGGAGTAGAATTTGGAGCACGGATGATCACAATTGATAGCAAGCAAATCAAATTACAGATATGGGATACTGCTGGTCAAGAAGCTTTCAGGTGAAGAAGATTATATCCCTTTTGTTTCATCGAAATGATCATGTTTAGTTACTTAGCCCTGAACAGTTGAGTTTACAGTTTTTTAATGCAATGGACAGAATGTACTTCACTTTTTCCACAAGTCTCAAGCTCAAGACATTCTGCAAGATTAATAATTCTGAAGACAAATATTTTTGCTCTGAAACATTGTCTGTAAACTGTTCTGCTCTGCTGCAATGCGGACAGATAGACATCTCCTAGAAAAACACGACATTGTTGCAACGTGAAAACATATCTAGTTTAAACAGTCGTAAAATATTTGATAGTATCCAAATTACATAATAATATAAAAGTCCCCGGTTCGTGATTCAGCATTCATATGCTCTTTAATAGCTAGTGGATGTGTTCATCCAAAGTAGATAAATCAATGCAAACGTATTGAATCAATACTCCTTTATGCTCAAGATACATCAATAATCTTATTTCATAAAGTTTCTCAACCAATTCATTAAACACAAATGAAAACAGGCACCACTTGAATATTCCTTTTGTAGATCCATCACAAGATCTTACTACAGAGGTGCTGCTGGTGCGCTGCTAGTATATGACATCACCAGAAGGGAAACCTTCAATCATTTGACTACATGGTTAGATGATGCAAGGCAACATTCAAATTCGAATATGGTCATCATGCTCATTGGAAACAAAAGGTAAAGTAGAGTATTGACCCATACTATGCTAGCGGCGTTATCTATGGAGATATGAGGGTTTTACGTTTTTAATGTTTCAACAAACTTATCAAATAAAACTAAAAGACTATCGAAATGTCCATATGTTTCCACAAATTGCATTTTTTTTTCAATAGAACCCCCTGTATATTATTTTACAGTATGTCCGCGGATGCGATTAACAAGAGGACAAATGGACCAAAAATTCGAAGATACGACAAAAAGTCTGAGCAACGATGAGAAAATTGATTTTTATTATAAAGAGCGTCTCAAAAATACAAACATTAAATCAATAAAGCGCAGTCACTTTTGGTCTCATTGCGTGAAATGATACATAAAAAACTTGCTCCAAATTTAGTCCTAACACTGATTCCGAACTTACTGAAGAGAATTTGAATTTATGAAAATTTTAAAATTATTGGAAATCTTTGGGAGCGTGAAGTTAGGAAACATGAAGTTTGAACGAAGCTAGGGGAAATATTTCACCAGATTTTATAAAGAAGTTATTGGAGTCAATACCTGAGAGACTTCAGGAAGCGATTAGGTATTGAAGCTTTTACACACATTAATAACTCAGAAAAAATATAATGGATGTTTGTAGAAGAAGAAATATTGAATAACTTTCTCCATTTTTGTCCACTCGTTATTATGAATTTATTTTTCTTATTGTCCAATAAGCAATAAACATACAATGTGACCCATTTGTTCTCGGGTCACCCTGAAAAAAATGTATTAATCAACAGATTTGGCTCGAGTTTTTTCAAATTGTAGAAAAAATTACCTCGCTCACAGAAAATCCAAGGCCAAATCTGCAAGTTCCCATGTGACCGCCATTTCTATTGATATAATCTTTAATAATCACAATTTTATTATTTTATCCATGGCAACCGGAACGTAAATTTTAATTTTTGTACATATTTAAGTCCAAATATCCCCTTAACGGCTCATCACAAAGCTATCAAACTATGTATACAAGGTGGCCAGAACTAATGGGACAACCGGTAACAGTAGATTCCTCACACAATAATATCGCGATAGACTTCAACTTGTCTTTCCGAGAGTTGATATTAAGAGAGATACAGGGGGCCAAAGTGGAATTTTAGTTTTTGATTTTTTCAAATAACTTTTGAAATAATCATGTTATTTTGATGAAAACAAAAAAAAAATATATATTTTTTTTTAATTTTTTTCAATAGAAAAATGTATCCTCTTTTGGAATATATAGAAATGAATATACATATTACGCTTGTTTTTTTTTTGAAAAAACTCAAAAATATGCATCCATTTCAATAAACGCCATCTAGCGGCGACGGCGAAGGTAACAAATTCAAAACCAAATAATCATTTTGTAGTGCAGATTATGCCCTTTCATGTAAGCCCAAGTTCGTTAAAATCGGTCGAGCGAAACGGGAAAAATCTAAATCTAAAAAAATAATCGAAGAAATGTTTCAGACAAAAGTTGTAGGCAAAAAGTCAGTAAATATGAAAATAATATCATCGATATATTTTCATTGGGCAAAATTCTATAAAAATCCTATTTTTCCACTTGTTGTTGGTTGTTACGCCCCCTACCGACCATTTCAGAAACTTAGAAATATTCTCCAGGTATTTCCCTTGGCCGTTTTAGTGATTAAATTTTTTGCCGCAAGCCTCTACGATGAATATTTTTCCAGATACAGTAACTGGCATTCTTAGTTGCCCACCCTCTACCGCGAATCCATGCTTTTCCTGCGAATTTTGGGAAATACTGAAAACTTTTTTCTCACTTGTAGAGGGGTTCCTCAATAGCTAAACTCTGAGTTTTCGGAAAAATCGATCACGACATCTTGAAAATAAGAACGTGTTTTCTCCGTTCCCGTTAAGTTCATGATAAAATATCATGGAACCAAAGTTGTTCAGAATTACATTCCCAAAAACTTCTAGTTTAAACTTTTTTCTCTAAACTCGATGATATAAAATCCACAGGGTGATTCATTTATAATGGAATATGAGAAAAAATCGATTAGGACAAAAGTTGTGCAGAATTACATTTCCAGCAACTTTTTTCCATTTATATTGATGGTTGCTGGGAATTTAATTCTGCACAGCTTTCGTCCTGTACCATACCTTTCCACCATGGAATCACTCTGTAGATTTTTTATTACTGATTTTAGAAAAAAAAGTTTTATAGAAAAGTTATTGAGAATGTAGATTCGAACAATTTTGGTTCTAAGGTATTTTATCGTAAGTCTAAGATAGGAACGGAGAAAAGAAGTAGCGCCCTTATTTTCAAGATGGCGTGGTAAGCTCCGATTTTCCCGAAAACTCCCGAAAAGTTAAGCTATTAAGGATCCCCTCCACAAGTTAAAAACAATTATTTCCGTATCTCTCGAAATTCTCAGATGACCCTACTTTAAGCACGGATTTACTGTACTACAAGGTTTTGATCAACTCTGTAGATAAATATGATTTTCTTTTTTATTTTCATGTTTTAATACTTACTCATAAATTGTTTTCGTAAAGTGACTTAGAATCAAGACGGGAGGTCAAAAAAGAAGAAGGGGAAGCATTTGCAAGAGAACACGGTCTAGTCTTTATGGAAACATCTGCTAAAACGGCAGCCAATGTGGAGGAAGCCTTCATCAATACCGCTAAGGAAATTTATGAAAAGATACAAGAAGGTGTATTCGACATAAACAATGAGGTAAAGAAATCTTGTGGTAACTTTATGTATCAGTTGAAACGATTTTAAGGAATGTTTCCATAACATCAATCAATATTAAGCAATTGGAGAAAAAACTCGCATGAGAGTTAATAATAATTTGTCATCAAGGATCATGAATATGGAATACTTCTTGATTCATGTCTCCTTGTCCATGAGTGTAACTGTTTTATTTCAAATCCAGGCGAACGGTATCAAAATCGGTCCACAACATTCCCCCACCAATCCTCCCATGCCAGGAGCCCGGGGAGAAGGACATTCTCAAGGGTCAGGCTGCTGTTAAAAGAATCAATGTAGGGATAAGAGAAATGATAAATGTAATCTTACTTAAAATATAAGGCCCTTATTTCGGCTGTAAGAAGAAGTACACACATTTTTTATTATATTAACTACTTCGGCATTGAAAAATTGAATTTCCCAACTTGAATTTACCAGTTTGAAATGATTGCTGGGTCTTGATTTATGAAGTAAGAAAATTATGTTATTATTGTGATTTTAGATTATGTTACAGAATGTTCATTCACAAACAGATTTGATAATATATATTTTATTTAATTGACTATTCAGGTTCATGTATAGATTTTATTCAAAAATGGTTGGTAACATTTACCTGGACAAATGTACAGAAGAACTAACCTTTATCCTAACGTTTTTTTGGTGTGCTTTTGGAATGTATTAAAATGTAAAAAGTTCCATGTAGAGTTTTTTTTTCAAAAATCCATTCAAGACAATTATTATAAGTAATATTTAAATTTGTTCTAGATTTCTCTCGATTTTAGTTGATATTTCTTGCGGTTCCACAACTAGTCGTATGTAATTGTAATTTTGTATGTATATGCTTATTCATATACCTAAATAAACAATATTTGTGAACATCCACATTTGGACATTGCATATTTGATTGTTGGGGCAACCACGAGGGGACTGAAACGTCTCTACCTACCCTTTTTTACTGAATGAGGACTTCTATAATGATATGGATACGAAAAATGGAAATGAAAACAAATTTCCCAATAAATCATCGGATGTTTATTTCATTATAAAGAGGAAGGTATGCCGTCAATAACGGAAAACAACATCAGCCAAATGACCACGACCACGCCTACTTGGCCATATACTTTTCATGAAATTTTAGATTACCAAATTGCAAATCGGCTGCCCTATGTTCTCGATAGCCTCACGAATTTCATATTTGAGGTATTGAATCGACGCTGGGCGGTTGGCGTAGACCTTATCTTTCACAAGGGCTCAAAGGAAGAAGTCGCAAGGTGTTAAATCACAACATCTCGCTGGCCAATTATTGTGATTACCTCTTTGAGAGGTAAGACGGTCCGGAAACTTTTCCCGTGAAATATCAATTGTTTCGTTACTTTTGTGTGGCACGTAGCCGTCTTGTTAAAAGTAAACGTTGTCCAGATCAATACCATCCAATTCCGGTCATAAAAATCATTTATCATCTCTTCATTCACCATAAGTGTTGCTCCAGCCTCATTTTTATAGTGAACTAGCCTAAACCCGCGGCGCCGTCCGCGTCGGGGTTAGGCTAGTTTATAAATAAGATAATAATAACATAGACTTTTTTATTAATTTTTTCATGTTTTGTTTTTTTTTTGCTCCCGCTGGCCGTATACCCCATAGAACCTACATAACAAACATTTTTTTTTTCAATTTATGTATTCTTTTAATTTTTTTCATTTTTTATTTATTTTTTTTTTCTCCCGCCGATCGTTTACTTCATAAAACGATAGAACCTCAGATTAATAAACAAGAATAACAACAAACAATCGCAATTATTCAAAAAAATTATATTGATGGATTTTTCCATAAGAACTCATGTGTTAGAGAGAGACCAAAAATACACCTCTTTTTCAATAAGTGCGATACATCGTTGGTTTAGGAACATGAGAGACTCTTGAAATCCGTCATAAAAAATCCAGGACCGTATTTAAAAAAACAAAGTTGATGATGGTTTTTCCGAAACGAAACGTCGTACGGAAAATCTCTCAAGGCTGTATTGTAGAGCTTAAAAAGTGACAATGAAAAAGTGTTTTCGGTTTTTTCATATCTTTCAAAATACCTTTTAAAAAAATAAAAACGAAATCGCAATATTTCGGTTTTTATCGGATATTTCCGAAACGGCTTGGAATTTTCAAATTTGTAAAACGGGATCTTGTTAGGTATCAAAATGCGCAATTTTTGTCTAATTTAACCGACACTGTATCTCTTATAGTTTCCGAGATCCCCATGCTGTGCATCCTTATCTTGGACACACGTGAAAGACTGTATGTTTCTTTCCCTAAGGCTTTTGAACCGTGGCAAAGAATTATCTGAAAATTTGCACAGTCCCCAGCCTGTACCCAAAGATGGTTTAGGAAAAAAAAATGAAAAATGAAAAAATTTAAAAAAATAAAAAAGTCTGTGTTGTTAATATGTAGGTTCTAGGTATACGACCAGCGGAAGAAAAAAAAATGAAAAAATTGAAAAAAAAACATAAATTGAAAAAAAAATAAAAACAAAACTGTGTTGTTATTATGTGGGTTGTATGGGGTTCAATATGTATCACAAATTCAATTCAGTAGTAAGTATAGGGGTTCGCAAGTTGGTCTTTGTGTCGATCTCGCCCTCGAGACCGAGATCGAGACCTGCAAATATGAATCGATACCAAAATACCGAGACTGCATTTTGTTTTGCGTTGACTTGTAAGGAAGATTTTCTTTTTTTTTGGAGGTTGAAGGGGTAAGGGGTCATATGAATAAATTCTGACAACAATTAAAATTTGGGGAACCAATATTCAGTGGAGTTTTCTTTGTTGTGCTTTAGATGGGATAATAAAATAATGGTTTTATGTTCGTATAGTTCCATTCGATTCGATTTCGAATGGAAATCACAAACGAAATGTGACTTCACTGAACATTTTATAATTGAATGAATCAACACGCAAAAATAATTTGTGTAGGGTCAATAAGGTAATCGGAAACTGGGGGTGGATCGTAATGGCTTGAACTTTCCATGCAAATATACCGCTTCTTAATCTGAAGTATATCAATATTGGTTATAGTGACATTATCATGAAGTTTCGTATGTGACATGGCATGGCCGTTAACGCTTTTACGTGAAGATAAGTTGAGATGAGTTGATTTAAACTATGTACTACAACAGAAACTGACTCTTATTTTCACCGACACCGACGCAAAAGGAAACTCTTTTTTCCCTAATATACATGTTGATATTGCTAGTCTTGTATTTTGGTAAAAAAATTGGCTGTTTACACGTTGTTTTTCAGGTTTGGTCAATATCGCTTCCATAAAAAATACGAGGTGTTTCCATTCACCTCATTCAAATAACCACATTTGGGTTGGGGTGAATGAAAACACATGTTTGAGGTGAAAGAAAACATGTTTCCTAGTACGAACCTCAGATTATATATAGTATATAGATGATCTAAGGTACGAACCTACGTTAGAACGTTAGGAAGACACCATATTACGGTTATATTCATCAGATCACTTATGTAAAGCGATGGAAGCGATGTAGTAGCCATAATAATTTTTCATATGGGCATGTTTCTGATCTCTATACAGAATACCAAAAAAATGGTTTTGAAATGGACTAAAGTTTCTCACTTATGTTTTATTGAAATTTATTCCTTTAGAAAAATAATTCTTTCTTGTGTTATTATTTGTACTTTTCATAAATAAATTGTTCTCACAGACATTTTTATCATCTCTACTGGAGAATGAAGAATGTTTTCATTTGCACCACACAGAGGGGGCTTAATTCAAATACCCTGTGAATTCCATATGCATGGTTGATTCCATTCACCCCAGTATAATGGGTAAATGGATACATTCATGGGTCAAATGGAAACAAAGTAAACAGTTTCCTACTTTAATCTTGATGAAAATTTACATATTTCTCTATGTGCGTATATTCTGACAGGTCAAACAGAGAAAGGGATGTAATAAAGCAATAGTAGAACTTATACCCTACTTCATGAGAACAACAGAATTTCGATGATCCACAACTGGTAGACGTGGATAAGTTTGAACAATGTTCAACAATGCCTAAAATAGTGTTTTCTCTACAAAAACGTGGTTTGTCCAGCACTTCAGCATAGTTTGAACGAATCATAATTCACCAATTAGTTCAAATTCACCATAAAATCGGCTTCTTCTGGTCTCAGAAATATGTGGTGAGATTTTGTAATAGTACGTAAGCCTAATTTACGTTACTATAAGGCGGTATAATATGATTCTTTAAATTACGAGATGTTTATGGACGAGGCGACGAAGGAGCCGAGTCTGGAACATCTAGACGAGTTAGTAGTCTAATGACATTTGACGGGTGTGTATGTGTATCGTACATTGTTTTGTTTTATACTGTGATCAATTTTTTTAATCGGTTCATAAAGTGCTTTCTTGTCAAAACATACACTTAGAGTTGCAGTCCGCCTCATATCCTTACCATGAGATGGCGCCAGCCAAACCATGTCACCACTTGGGTAATATAGGATAGGTTAATTATATGTCACCAACATTCTTAGTCAAGTTATTAATTAAAATCATGAGATGGCGCCAGCCAAACCATGCTACCAATGAAATTTCACAGTCTTTGATGATGCTAAATGTCATTTTTGGAGTGGTCGAGTAATTTTTCTTACAGTCTGATGATCTTGCTGATGATGTAAAGTCTCATTTAACGGACTGGTTTTGGGTCCGGTAAATGATACTTCACGGTACAGTATGAAATAAAAACTTTTTTACAGACACGTACGACCCTGTCTGTACCATGTAGAATCCTCTACTTGATATGTTCAAGAATAGTGATTTTTGTTGTATTCTATTTTCATATTTTATTCTTATTTCTTTGTAAGGTTTTTGATTGAGTAACCATAAAAGTTTATGATATTTCTAGATACATCTTTTTATCTAAAGCCAAGATTTTTTTTTGTGACAAACTTCTTTTCAACAAATGAAACCTCCCGCCTTCTGCTTTTTATTTTTCTAAATCTGACAGCCCTATCACCATTAAAATTAAATATTACTGCGTGAATACCCATATATAATGTTTACAAGATGCATAAAACCTCGCATAAAACTTTATTTTTATCTCGATTTTTATCCAAGTTTTCACCATAAAAGTAGCGCGTAGCACGCGTGTATATTTTTAAATTATGTTCCTTACCGTCTTGTGTAAATAATAGTTTAACCCCCATATGCACCGTAGAAATCTAATCCGGATGAAGACTTCATCTCGATTATTTTCCATTAGGTGCTATCCCAACAAACACAAGCCTAGTTTACACCGACAACTTGGTCCGCGGACCAAGTACTAAATTCGAACTATATCAGAACCAAATATTTGGTTCGAATGGTGTAAACGGTTGCGGACTAAGCTGGTCCGGTCTTGGTTCGGTACTTGCCAGCAGGTGTACCGAACTAAACTTGGTTCGATCTGGATCGAAATTTTGAGGTTATGTTGATTGTTATTATTGTGAAGTGTGTTGGTTCTGAGTTTCTAAGGCAATCTGAGCGTACTTACTTATGTTTTTTATTGGTTACGAATTGTGTTGATAAATAATTTCGACTTGTTTTTGACATTTGACGAATTGCGTGCGTACTCATTTAGTTCACGCGTTGCCAGACTGTGTAAACGGGCGAGAAGCAAGCATTGGTCCTACCGTACTATCCCCACCCACTTGGTCCTATCGGACCGAACTAAACGAGTTATCGGTGTAAACTAGGCTACAGATTGACTGGTGCGGAAACGGGACATAAGCGATTTGCCGAGCTGCCGGCCTCGGCCCGAAAGCGCTTGCCGGCTCGGCGTGTAGGTAGGGCATGTCCGCCAGGCCGAAAGGCGGCTAAAAGGTGGCTAGCCAACTATTCACTATTCAGCCGCAGCAAAGCCTATGAATAACCGTAAACGGGCCGATAATGGATAGCTGGCTGCCGGCTCGGTTTGTGCACGGCAGGCCAGCGGTGGCTCGCAAGGGGCAATACTCCATTAATCGGCCGGACGAAAGCGCAGGCGCCTCAAAATAATTTTGTTTTTGATTAGTTTATTAAATTAGGTATCGTTCAATTACCATTTAACTTCATAGAAAGTTTGCCTTAAAAAAATCAACCACTCTAAAATTTAAGATTGGTTTATTTTTCAAGACAAAATCTCCGTCAAGTTAAAATTGCATACAATACATTTATGTAGACTATTTATATTTATACCAATCCGGAACAAAATATTTATATTGATACTTCATGGTTGCTGTGAAATATGTATAAAGTAAAAATTGAAATTATAAACTTATTATAATTATTCAAGTGAATTAATTTTGGCAACCCGTAGTAATTTGACAATTTTTGATTAAATAAAAAAGAACTTTGAGAACGCATTAACGAAGTTTAGAAAAAAGCTTCTGCAAAACATCCTACCATGTTATTGAAGAAGTATTGAGAAAAATATATTTTACATTTTTTCTACATCAAAATCTGAAATTTTGTGCAAGTAACTTGGTTATTGAAACAATAATTCATAATGACTACTAGTTCGTAGAAGTATGAAAGAGAAAGCACTTTTCAGCAGACAGTTTATTAGTCACACGTCACACTACATAAAAATGACATATAGGTACCTATTTTCAGAAGAAAAACTTATTTTTTTAAAAACCAACAGATTTTTGAAATGTGTCAATATCCATTGAACAATGTAACAATATTATAAGTAACGGAAAATTATGACTAGAATGCACAGGTAGACTTAAAAACAATACTAATTATTAATGTAAACAACAAACTAAGTATTAGGTATAGAAAAATCGGACGGGAAAAAATACATTGATGTACATTATGCCTATATTCCAGCTCTCATTATTCACATGAAAATATATGTATGGAAAAAAATATAAACTTTGTGTTCAGATCATGTCTGTAATCGAGACTTGAATGTGTCTTTGGGTAAACTCAGTTCAAACACAAACGTAATTTTAGAAAAAAAAATGAGTTTCTAAAACTAAGTCATAAAAAATGGCACAGTTGAACCAAAAACCCTAACAAAAAACCATTTTTCTGACCAATTGCCTTTGGCATCTATTTCGGAATCTGTCCCGTTCGATGATGCCTCGGCCTGGTTTCCTTAGCTCCTGAGAACAATAACACTTTAATGAAAAATACATCAATACATTCACTGGATTTTGCTAAAATCTGTGACCATAGTTAGTATAGTGACAACAGAAGTTACAAATTTTAGATTAGGAACGGACAATTTGAGAATTTGATTGGGAATTATTGATAATAACATCTTGTTCGAATAGAAATACACAATAACCACTTGAAGATCCATTTATAGAAGTAAAATCGATTGACAGATTCCAAGAAAGCTATAGAGTTTGTATGAATGCGTACTCACAGATTATTTTGAAGTGTTATTCATTCGTCTGCGAACCTGCCGGTGGCAAAGCATCCTTGAATTCAGGAAGTCTTCAATAGAAATGTGACTGAAGCAGGTTTAGTACAAAAATGATAATCACTATCACGGCACATAACACACGAATTACAAAAATACTGGTAAAAGTGTCTAACAGATCAAAAAGATTCCCAAAGAAAACCAAAACACAACACACAACAATGGACGCCGCAATGACACTCATGGAAATGAACATGTTTGTTAATTTCACGGTGGCGTGAAAAATGTAAAATGAAGCTGCGCGAAATTTAAATGCGCATTATAAAGGAGACCGCTATCTAACCGTTCGTGGTCCGTGAGATGGTTTACGTAGCCGGCAAATCATCTTGCGGGCCTGTGCCACCCCGAAATACGGCATCCCGGTAGCGAGTTTCCGAGAAGTAGCCACTTTCGGCCCGAAAACCAAAAACCGTTCTCGGTTTGCCATCAAGGTGCCGGCGGAAATCCGTTCTCTTTACAATTATGGAACGGTATTCCCGATATGGGCCGACGGAGGTCCAGATCATGGCTACATCAGCCACCAGAGAACCGCGCGTGCCGAATGGCGGCCGCTTGTTTGCCGATCGCGTTTGGTTTGCTGGGATGGAAGATAATCGCGATAAAGACTTCATCCGGATTAGATTTCTACGGTGCATATGGGGGTTAGGGATTCAATAGATGGCTAAACTGGAGTGACCGGAATATTTTAATCTGGTACTTAAATGCTTTACCTCTTTTACCTACAGATCTAGCGAAAAATGTTCCTCATTCCTCATCTCACTTTTGATTTTTATCAGTTCTTTATAAAGAGGTCGATTACCACTTCACTAATATCATCACTATGAATCAACCAAATTTCAGAAAACCGGTAACTCGAATTGAAAAAAAAAATTACGCCGCATAATCATATCGGGTAAATGGAACTATCAGCTCCGCGCTGTCACATTTTTTAGACGATTGTGATTAGCCCATTCCTATCTTCAGTCATATCGATACAATCTCATGGTGCGTGCGTAGTGGACGCGTTTTGACATTTTGAGCGTATTGACATACCCGTTCTGATTTGTTGTATACTTTTGAATCATGACGGCGGGAATATCACCAACCAATCATATCGAGAAACGCGAAAACGCCGTCCTTGAAATACGCAAATGAGGACCCACCATCAGACTGAGATGGCCGATTGCACCAACCTATTTTGAGGATACTTAACGCTATGGGACACTTAACTTGACAATTTCGCTTGCAAAACTGTCAAGTCAAGGGTTCCTTAGCGTTAAGTATCCTTAAAATTGGTTGGTGCAATCGGCCATGACGTCCTCTATTTTTGACAGATGACAGTCTACGACATACGGACGTGGAGGACAGTGGACAGTTGTGAGTGTTGTGAGTTGACAGTTGTTAAATCAAAGATGGCGGACGAAGCGGTGTGTGTGTCACAACAACAAACAAAACCCATTAAAATTTCAAAATGGAAAGTCCGACAAGGAAATACCGTCCCAATGGGTCGTATTATTCTTCTCTATCACTTTCCCGATACCGAGAAGATCGAACAGAAGAAGCTAAAGGCTCCAAGGGCTGGCATAATCCATAAGATTTTGGCGGTAGAGGGAACAGTTGTGCAACCTGGGTAAGTCAATTGACAGTAGGATAAGGCGGGAAAATACTGATAACAAAATTCGATAATATTTTTTATTCATTGTCTTTTAGATCAATTAAATCATTAGCCAGCTTTATACGAATTCACCAAAATGCCTATTTTAATGTTCATCAATTGATTTTATAAAAATTGATTTATCAAAATTAGCATCAACAGAACCTGTTTAATTTTAAAGATTATTCAAACAAACCCCTCGAATATCAGCCGAACAAGAAATGTCTACTTAGTAGTCCTCTCCTCAGAGCTCTGTCAGTTCTATTTGCTTCAACATTATTATTGGGAAACTTTGGTAATAAAATATGGCTATACAGGGTGTTCCTTGATATCATGTACAGGGTGATTGTTTATATTTTACTCATGATAGAGAGAAACAAGTAGTCTAAGAGCCAGCGACACTGGACCTTTCGTCATAAGGGATGTGAAAAAAAAAAGTTTTAGCGAGTTTCAGGGAGTAGGGAGGGGAAATATAAAACCACCATGTCGGCCAGGCATATTCTATGCTTTATTAATTAAAACAATTAATGAAATATTAAAAAAAAAGAAAAGTTTCGTCATCGGGGATGTAGAAAATAACTAGGTTCCTATATGGCATTGTTAGTAACGAGTGCTTATACCAAGGCTTATACATCAAAAAAATATGTCTGCCAGCCAAAAGTCTGTGCTAAACACATGTCGGCCATGATCAAAAGAACGTTTCTATGAATGAAAGTTTCGTGTAGATGGTTCAAATAAAGCTTCAAGTTTCCTGAACAAAAAAATATGTCTGCCGGGCCTCTTCGATTTTTGTCCGTGTATCAAGGTTTTTCCGCTTTATCAGAAAAATCGTTCCAACTTAGTACATGATAAACGTTATAATTAAATTTTCTTTTCCAATGAATAGATAAATGATTACCCAATTTTCATTTTTAAGATTATTTTGATTTTTTGAATCCTACCTTTTTAGTTTTTATATATATCGTGAACTAAAATCAGCTGTTTTCACAAACATTATTCCATTTATAGCCAGATTATTCAAGTTTTGAGCAAAGATTTTGGGAAAAAGTAGGTATTCAACTGAAACATCTGATTTGCGAAAAGCCTTTATTTAATTAAAATAATCAATATCTACATAATATACAGGGTTATTCATGTTATCCAACACGAAACATTATGGCCGAAGTATCTGGTTTTGAAGAAGTTTATTTTTCTGGATAGAGGAGGACCCTTCAAGGCTACATTTTAAAAATATTTTCATATTATAGGTACAAGGTGTCCCCAAAACATGAAAAGTATCAAACTTGTATTTTCATTTTTTTTATTGTTCAGGAGGCTTCAAGCTTCATTGAAAAAAAAAACATCCACATCCCCGATGACGAAACTTTCATTCACAAAACAGCCCTTTTGATCCTGGTCGACATGTGTTTGGTACCGACTTTTGGCTGGCAGACATATATTTTTTGGATGTAGGTACTCGTTACTTACAACAATGTCATATACCTAGTTATTTTCAACATCCACTATGACGAAACTTCCCTTTTTTTTTTCATATTTCATTAATTATTTTGATTAATAAAGCACAGGATATGCCTGGCAGACATGGTTCTTTCATATTCTCCCCCCCTACAAACTACTTCCTGAAACTTTTTTTTCACATCCCTTATGACGTGAGGTTCAGTATCGTTGGCTATCATTTCAAAGGTATGTCAGCCCCGAGATCAGTATATAACAGGTTGTCTCACTTCTACAGTCATGTCGTAGAACAGAAACCCATGGGCGAAATCAGTAGATCTCCTGTTAAAACAGTACTTCTGGCAACCTTGCGAATGACAAATGACACGATACGATGCAGATCGATGCAATCGAATGACAGGATTCAGTCTACTGCAGACGCTCGACACCGATGACGTCATATTTTTCCCCCTCCGTCTCTTACCTCAGGTGAGGCAACCTCTTGTATACTGATCTTGTGTCAGCCCCACGAGAAAAAATTGGCTTTAATTGCGCAGCTACGTCATCTTCGGCAATTTTGTTTATAGTTACCATGGCTACATAGGAACGTGGCTTTTTATGACTAATAGCATAACAGATAAGTTGTTTCATTTGATGTAGAAGTAATGTTAGAACCGCTTCGCGATTTTTCTTGAAATTTTGACGTTAATTATTTTTTCTAAAAGTAGCCCATTTGCGATAAATCGCCAATATGGCAACACTGCATTCTTGCCGCGATTGACGTCACAATGAGATGCGCGTTGGCAAACCTTGTTTCTTTCTATCATGATTTTAGTGGTAGAAATCCGAGTAGATATCTCAGTTCTTTTTGATTTTACAAAAAAGTTTAAATGAGCAAATTTGCCGTGTTTTTCATGGACATTCAAAATCCGATACCAAGAAATGCCAAAATGCATCGACGAAATCCTAAAAATTTTACACATGGTATTCTTTGAATGGAAAACCCTGTATATGTTTGGCTAGATTAATAGATCTTTTTCTTCTGATTCCAAATATTATAAATTAAAATTATTAAAATTATACAAAGTGACCCATTTGAAAGCGTGCCACCCCACAAAACATTTTTAGTTATGGAGCGATTTTTACGAGAAAAAGAAAGAACCGCGCTATTGAACGAGAAAAAAAAATCTTCTGAATGTATGATAACCAACTTGACCGCAATAGTCGTTAATGTTGAATATTTTTTCATGAAATTTGGTGCAGATCCATTTTAGGGGATCACGAATCCAGTGGTGTAGGCAGATTTTTTCCAAAAAAAAACGTTAATTTGGATTTTGGATCTTTCAGTCTCTAAATGTAATCTAGTATGCCTTGGTTTAAGAGACAACTGGCACATAAAACACCAACAATATAAAGGAAAGTCAAATAGCAACTTGTGCCAATTTTTTTAGCCAGCAACCAGTAATACATGGAAAGGTATTTCGCCAAACATTCACCGCGGCGCTAGAATCTGTTTGCTGCCTTGTCCCTGATTGGTCGATCGGTTGATAAGCGTTGTCATCATAGAACTAGTTGTCATTGTCAAAAGTTTTTATTATTAGTTATTTAATTTCATCTTTGTTGAAGTAAACTTTTTGAAAATGGAGTGTCATCAGAAGCGTCGTTATAACAGCTTTTGTGTGATTCCTAATTGTCATGATTTAGCAAGTAAGAGACATAGATTCCCTAAGGATAATGCGGAACTTTTCGCAAAGTGGATTTGTGAAGTGCGGAATCCATCACTGTAGAATAAGACTTACGAACAAATATAAAGATCTTATTTGGTGTGATGTCCAGGATCCTGCTCCTGGTTTTAAAATATGGTAATTTTTAACCCAATTATTACGAAAAAAATACTTACCAAGGTGTGATTCTTATTAAACCGATGTTGGAATGCCGCTCCGCCCGCTAATTCGTTTGAAGGTAGATGAAAAAAACAAAAATATTATAATTTTTGTGAAACCTAGTTGTCTTGGAAAAAAATAACTCAAGAAAATAAAAAACACGTATATTTTAAATAAAACACTTGGCATCGTACAGAAAATAGGTAGCGAAAATATAGTTGGGCATTCCAATTGATCTCAAAATGTTTGTTTTATTATTCGAAAACGAATGAAATAGTCGGTACCAATAGCTGCTAGAGTAAACGCCAAACAACTTGGGATCTACATCATCGTTGCCACCAAGCTCGTTGTTATGAAGATTGCTGGTGGCCAAATTTGGTCACCAGCAAATCACTTAATAACTCGCTTGGTGGCAATTATGACGTGAATCGAAAGTCTTGGCATTTGCTGTAGGTACACTATTCTAACATTGGATGAATAAGAATAACCATAGTGGATACATTTTAAAATGAATATTCCAGATACTTCCACTCTTGTGGGTATCATCACCATGTAATAGTCAAGCAAAGTAAAAACGCCAGTATATTAAATCTAGTGAAAATGTTATAATATTTAAAAAGCTGCTGATTGTACATTTGAAAAATAGTCCTTCTAAGATAGTGTAGTGGTTCATACTTGGATAGCTACATAATTATTCCTAGTTAGTGTATTTCATCCTAATCATTTTATATTAGTACGTTTTTTAAGTTAAATGCTGTTAGAATCGTCTCCAGCCAACTTGGTGTGGTACTGGGCACCTCAACCTACTTTGCCCTTGTTGAAAGCCGTATGAGGTATGGGGGTATGGGGTTTTTGCAGTCGTGCCCTGTTCCAGTCAGTTTTTGTTCTACAGAAGAGAGCTGTAAGGTTTCTATTCAGGGTCAAAAATAGAGAGTCTTGCAAACCTCTTTTTAAAATGGATGGAATCCTGACCTTATCATGTCTCTTTATTTTAGAGACAGTTTCTCTGATTCACAAAAAGTACAGAAATCTTGACAGACAGACTAGTTATAACTTTAGGAGAAGGAATGATATTCCATTAGGTATTCCCAAAAGCACATTGTCTAAACATTCCATAATGTATGAAAGCATCAAAATGTACAACCATCTTCCAAGTGCTGTTAAATTGTCCACTAACATTTTTCTATTCCGCAAATCAGTCACCAAATTGTTGAAGGATGAAGCGTACTATGACATCAACGAGTTTTTTGATGACAAGTTTCCTTAAGTATGTATTCATTTTTGTTTATACTCTTGTTGGTTTCATGATGTTTTGTACTACTGTTCATATTTTTGAAACTTTCATTTTCAGTACGTAACCACTACTTTTAAATTATTATTAGTTACACTTATTAGTTAGGACTGCTTTGTCACAAATACCTCCATATTTTCGATAATAAAGCAGTTTTGATTTTGATTTTTGATTTTTAAATAAATGTATTCATTACCTTGCAATTTATCGGATAGATATAATTTATTTTGCTGATATCGTTGTTTATAATATGTACATAATATAAATTCGATATATCATGTAACTACTCCATTATAATATTATTATATTATATTATATCATAGTATGAAAGTGAAAGTGAGATTGTTAATATTATCTTTTTTGATAAATGAAGCTCTATTATTATTATAAAAACAACTTTCTCCAAACCATTCATCATTAAAATAGTGTAAAAAAGATTTGATTGAAAACGTATCTATTTCGTGATTTGGGTTGAATAAACATACATATTTTAAAACCAGGAACAAAAGCTCAAAAAAATCATAAGCATTTGAAATTGCCGCAGAAATATAACTGCGACAGAAACCTGCAGATGGCGCTGTTTTACCATATCCTGTCATGTGGTTTATGTGGTCATCCAAACAACCATTGTAGGGTTACACTTAATAACGTCAAAACACTCCAACAACCTTTATCATTGCAGTTTCCATTATATTGTAGGTGTTAAACTTCTTTGTAGAACCAAAATCAACTGAGATATCTATTGAGTGAAATATAAACAATCACCCTGTACAAACCAAAGTGGGTAACCTTTTGAGTATTTTCTTCATAGCTCCTGCTAATCCTGCTATTTCTCATGTAGTTAGCACTAATTTAAAATCAACAGTTGTTTCCACGGATTGAGTTTTCGAGAATACATGAAAGTCTCTTCTGATCAGAATCATTTGAAATCCCAAAATTGTGGAAGAGAAGAACCTCCTCTTCAAAAAGAGATAAACATCGCGTCAATCGGTAGGGTTGTTTCAAAGTTATGAGCATTCTTGCGTTGTAAGGTTTGACAGCTGATACCTGTCTTATTTGACATGCTAGAAAAAAAAAACGAAAAACAAATTTGAAGGAAATCTCTCAATGAGTCCATAGCGGTACTCATTTATATTTGTTTAATTTAAAAAATAAACTGCAATGTTGACGCAACTCACCATTTGCAATGCCAATGCTAAGTGTCAGGATTAATAAAACAACCGATTTTGGAAATAGAGCTATTGCTTACTAGACCATTCCTTCGACCATATACGCTTTGGTCGAAGGACCATTCCGAAAAGAAAAAATCTAGTTCTTTCTAGATAACGGTCCAAAATAAAAAATAAAAAAATAGAGGGAAAAAAGGGTCTGAAGATACATAGTCGGGGAGCTGGCGGCAAAAATGTTGAAGAACTTTCTCAAGGATGATTTTTTTAAAGTAGACCACTTTCTAGAGGTTTTTTTGCTGGCTTTCTACTCACGGAGCTGTAGAGTCAGTACTTCCGGCACTGGGAAGTTTTTTCTGGATATCTTCGGAAAAATTTGGAGGTGAACACCGAATTTCTTACACCCTGTACAAATTAGATTTTTGTATTCTAATCCATGACAAAGCTGCGCATTTTGTTCCTCAAAAAAATCTCCCAGGCCAGGTGTCCCGGAGCCGGAAAAAAGTTAGAACTTTCCATTGCTAAAAAGTAACCAACTCTCAGTACTCCCACACATAATATGTGTTCTTGCACATTTGTACCAACAGCTCTTGGGCTAACATGAGCATAGGTCTGTTGAGATCTACAGGGAGTTCAACTTTGAAAAATGCTTTTTTTCACCGGAAACCCCTCGTCGGAAGAAAAAAAATCAAGAAATAAAATTTGTCCTGAAATAAATAGGGATTTTTAACAATAATTTTTATTAAAAAAATAAACAGTGGCGAACATAATATTTTTCCAAGATACCTAGTCCGCAAGCTGTACGGACTCACTTGCTACAAAATTTAAAAAATCAACATCAATATAATGACTATTCTTTCTTAAAGGGCTTGTGCCAAATTTTGATGAAAATATCTTGAGACTAATTGAAGTTAAGATGAAAAACTATGTTTTTCAACTTCAAACGTCAAGAAGTTCAGGACATAGGTTTTTTCAAGGTTTGTACATTGGAACTTTTTTAATTCAAATCACCTTAGGATTCACATCCTCAAGGATCAGCATCTTATTATGAAATACCGTGTATTTAAAGATACTTGCCTTATTACCCAATTGATTTTTCAGTTAACGTGTCAGTCAGATATCACAAATTTGATCTACTTTCCGAGTCAACTAAAATAATCATACTTTTCCATTGAAGGTATTGGAGCATAATTGAAAAAACGGTCAACTTTCTAAAACATGCCCCTAGCGAAGACAGCAAGAACCAGAATGACACGAATGTATTTTTAATTGATTTAGCAAACCTCCCTTTGTTCACAACATTCCGTGAAGTCAAACTCAACTTTTTGACACTTATGGCCGATTGCACCAACCTATTTTGAGGATACTTAACGCTAAGGGACCCTTAACTTGACAATTTTGCATGCAAAACTCTCAAGCTAAGGGTTCCTTAGCGTTAAGTATCCTCAAAATTGGTTGGTGCAATCGGCCACTACAGTCCAAAAAGCCCTCTGTTTTACTTTTAGAAATGTGTACTATTTTCGAGATCCAGAGGGCGTTGAAATCGATTAAAAAATCGTTTTTTGCGAATATCTTCGAAACCGTTTATAGTACAAAAAACAGCTTTTGTAAGCATCTTTTACTCTTGATACGCTATGTTTTGTGTGGAATATATATTTGTTCAAAGTCATAATAATATAATTGGTGAAGGTTTTGAAGGGGTAGTGTTTGTTTTTCACCATAACTTCTACGCTACTGGAAAAAGTACTGTTTTAAGACGAATATTTGAATCGCTACGTTTTCTACACAAAAAATGCACTCTTGGTCATAAGCTCTAAATCAACTTTTATGTTGAAAAACATGGTAAATTTATTGAAATATTTTTTTTTCTTACTACTTAATTGAACACAATTATTTATTTAAACGTCAGAACAAGTAACAAAACCAAACGTTAACTCCATACATGATTGCAGAATAAAAAAAAAACAATAACAAATCAAAAACAATTAAATCTTGGAAATGTCCGTCTTTTTCATATTTTTGGGCTGAAGTCCTGCGCATATATCATGAAACACCTTGTATAATGTGATTGGAATGGCTTTCCGGAAAAACAATAATCTGACTAAGGAGACTCTGTACCCCTTTAGTAATAATAATATCCTTTCACCAGAGAACCTTTATATCAGATAGAGGCATGTCGGCATCCAACTATAATGAACGACATGTGTGCCGAATGTGGCGAAGACTTACGAAAAGATGATAATTTAAAATCGACAGCATCTGTTCCTATGATTCATGCTATTCCCGAACTGAAAGTCAGTGAGGAGGTATTTAGTGGACAGTTTTTTCAGTTTAGCTCAAGCTAATTGTTTTGTAGCAAGCACAAGCACTAGGACAAGCTGACAGTGATAGACTGATCAAGGACAGAAAACTTGTTCTGTTAGTAGATTTAGATCAAACTTTGATACACACAACCAACGATAATATTCCTCCGAATATTAGAGATGTTCATCATTTTCAATTGTATGGACCGAGATCTCCTTGGTATCACACCAGGTAGTCCTCATTCGATGATGAAGAATTGCATCTATATCTATCAATATTTTAGATTGCGACCAGGAACTCATGAGTTTTTGAGTTCAATTTGTGGTCTTTATGAACTTCACATTTGCACATTTGGTGCTAGGAACTATGCCCACATGATAGCTATGTTTTTGGATCGAGATCAGAAGTACTTTTCCAACAGGATTCTGAGTAGGGATGAATGTTTTGATCCAACTAGCAAAAAAGCGAATTTAAAGTAAAATTTTGCATTTTTCTTAGTAAGTTTTTAGATTTTTTTTTATTTTAGAGCATTGTTTCCTTGTGGAGATGACATGGTGTGCATCATAGACGATAGGGAGGATGTCTGGTCACATGCTGCAAATTTGATTCATGTCAAGCCGTATCATTTTTTCCAGCATACAGGCGATATTAATGCACCTCCTGGTTTGGACAAACATGAAGCTGATGATAAAGAGGGGATGGATTTAACCAAAATTGTAAATGATAAGAAAGCCGATGTTAGTGAAAAAGACGATGCAACCAAGAAAACGGTTGAAGATGAAGAACAGGAGACAAAGTTCAATGAAACCGTGACTTGTCCAAATGACGTAGAGTCTAAAACAGATGCAAAAGATGAAACGAAAAAACCGGATAAAAAAGACAATTCTGGAGAAGAAAAAAATGCAAACAGCAGCAGCGACGGTGAAACTGCAAAAAACGTAAATCACGAAAGCAATAATTCGGAAGACAAACCAGATGAAACTGATAAGAAAGAGAGTACAAGTGATCAAGTCGTCGAGGAAAATGATAAACCTAATAATGTCGACTTGAAAAATGATGAAAATAAAGACAATCTAATCGATATTGACGATCCTGATGACTATCTTATATATTTGGAAGACATTTTGAAGAGGCTTCATAAATATTACTACGAATTGTATGATAAGATGGAGTCTGGAAAGATACCCGATTTGAAGAAGGTTATTCCATGTAAGTTTGTTTTTATTACTTATTTTTTGAGCGCATGTTTTTCACCAGAAGCACCATTGGAATACGTAAATAGGTATAGGGGTCATGGAAAAATGGGTACGAGAAGAAACCATAAACATGATTAAAAAATATCATACTGGATAGCGATCTCACGTAATTAGTGGTAGTACGAGTCTAATAAAACTCCTTCCTCGTGGAAAAGTGCCGAAGTTTTGTCTCTTGAAAATCGATTTTTTTCAAATGTATGGAAATTTAACGTATTACTTTGAAAATGGGTACCCGCGGTTTTTTTGGGATGAAAAACTCGAATATGGACACATTTTAACAGTGGTCGTTAGAGGGCGCTATACAATATACAATACACTTCATATGGTTCAAAATTCCTAGGTATAACTTTTTCTTCAGTGTAGTTTTTATTTTTTTCAGTAAGAAGATAATGGGGATTTGCCCGTTTTTCAGAAAATGGTTAAAATGGAAGTTTATATGATCATAAATCATCTAGTAAATTCAAAAAAACTCATAGATATATATTTCAAGCAAAAACTGCCGTTTAAATTCAAATGCCAAGAATCAAGAATCGCCGCCAAAACATGTTCTGACGTCACAACACATGCCACTGTGCAGTCCTTGTCAAATCCATTACACAATCAAATACACAAACGAATATTTGCCAAGCAGAACAACTGGTTAACAATAACTGAAAATATTATGATATAATCACTTTTTTCAAAACGAACACTGAAATCAGTGATATCTAATGATCATCAACTGATGATGTTGACAAACATAAACGACAAACTACTTAAAAGTGGCTTTGGATATTATATCTTTTTTCAACCTATTCTACATTTTGCGAAGGCGGAAAAGTGTATTTCATTCATGTTAGTTTTGGGTTAGAGTTTTTAATATGGGCATATTCGAAACTCAAACTCAGAACTTACATGAAAAAATGAAGTCTTGCACCTCAGCAAAAAATAAAAAAGGTTCTTAAAATATATATTCTTGTTCATCTTGGCAACGTTGCGCGCAGTTGAAGCTGTCGTATCTATTTTATATGAACCGACAAATGAACAGTCGTGTCGGGTTCCGTTTAAACTACACCAAATATGTGACTTTTTTATTGTTTGATTATTTAAAACTGCGCGTATACTATGGCATTTAATTTTTAATATTAATTTAGGGACTAATTCCAATAAATAAATCTGTACTTTGCCTCGTTTGAAGGCAAATAGTTTGAACTTCTCCAAGCAAAAAAGTATTCTTGATAAAATCCGCTAAAACTTGTTAGTCAGTGCCGGATTAAGGGTTGTGGGGGCCCCGGGCCAAAAAAAAATGTGGGGGTCCTTTCAAAATAAGAATAATAATAGGAATATTAAACAACTTGTTGCAAAAAAATGTCTTCAAACTCAGAAAATCAAACACACGTTCTGTCAATAGTATCTAAACACACTTTCACAATTGGGTACAGCACGATGCAAGCAAATAAAATAATTTCAACACTGCCAAAAAATATGTATCAACAATCACGCACCGGCACCAGAGCCGCATTCTTTCGAATCGATTTTTCTGATCATGATTCATGATTCATTAATTGTCACATGCTTCGTTCTTTTGAGCATGTTACGTTGTCACGTGATTATTTGTTCCAAACGCGTTTTGATTCGGGAAATGATCAACAACAGAAAAAGTGAGAAATAAGAATGTGAAGAATAATTATACCTTGTCAATTCATTCGTTCATACTGTTTTCTAGCTATATCAGGTTTTGATAGATTATGGAAATAAACGGTATTATTTATAGATTATAGAATGAAAATATCACTTGTTCGGATGTTTGTATACTTGAAATAATCGCTCATTAATTTCTTAAAAATGAAAAAAATTATCCTTATAAATATGGTTTGTGTGGGGGACCCCAATATGTTAGGGCCCCGGGGCTCTCGCCCCGGTTGCCCCGTCGTTAATCCGGCCCTGTTGTTAGTTAATTTTTAAATTGTTTAAATTATTGTCTTTCAAAATGGCTTAAGGATACAAATTTGCAGAAATTACGGATATGCTGATTGTTTTTTGATTAGCTTCGTTCGCGGGAGAAATCCTGAACCTATTCGGGATTGAAATGCATGTGCATTTGGATTTTGTCGTTCGCGGGATACAAACAATCTTGTAGGAAGAAAAAAATCCGGCGTTCGCAGAACAGGGTGTTCAGAACTAATTTCGAACACGTTGGATAGATGCCAGAGTCTAAGTAAGAGGATATGATTCTGAAAACGGATTTGATTATGTTTTACAGAGATTAACATTTATCAAATTACAGAAACGATTGTTCATGAGTTGAATGCACTTGGTGAAAGTGTTACGTTTATTTAAATGCAAGTATTCAGTGATTTTTATGAATGTCACATTAAATTAAATAATATTTAAAATGAAAAAAATTCACTTGAAATGAGAGTTTTTTAATGTGCATATCATCACTAGTAATGTTTCACCTTGTGAAAAAGGATGTTTGCGATATTTTAAAGTGTGTTTAATATCGTTGCAACAAACATGAAGCTTGTGATTCCCTAAAAAATTTAAAATTTGGGTAAATTTTCTAAATATGCTTAAATTTGAACTAAGTTATGCGAAATTGATTTGTTTTTGAATAATTTATGAAACTGTTTAGAGTGAATATGAAAGAAAATGTTTTTTTGGGAAATAATTAATGTTTAAAAAAAATTATATTTTTTTTTAGGAAACCACGATTTGGTATTTAGGAATAACTTTTAATTCTAAATAACTTTTCTTTATAAAATTTTGCCGAATTCTTGTAAAATAAGGGTACTTTACTCTTGTACAATTTTCATATTTTTTGGCCTACCCTGTACACCTAATATGATTATCGAACATACACCAACTTTCGGCAATATTTGAATTTTGGTTGTGCAGTTGATAAAAAAAAATCCCATATGTTGCACACTTAAGTGACCACACTGTATAATATGTATAATCACAAACATTTACCTGGGTAATCAAATAAGATTATAAAATTGACTGTGGTAATGCTTAACAATAAATGACTTATTTGGTATTGGTTGGTATGGGTGGGGGGGGGGGTCAAAAGTTGATGATGGCGAACATCACCTAGTTATACAGGGTGTCCAAGAAGTCAGGATTAAACGGCTTGGGGTGATAGAGGACGCTATTTGCAATGAGAAAAACCACATATATTGTTATCCAATTGTTGCTCGTTTCCGAGATACAAGAGGAGGGCCAATACAATGGCCAACTTATTCGTCCGACGTGAGCCGACTTGATTTTTTATGAAGTTATTTTGAAGAAGAAGGGTATTCAACAGTCTCTTGATGAGCTGACACTCCTTAAAAAAATAATAACTGTTGGCAAGCAGATCAGGCACACTAAACAAGCCCTACGACGAATTAAACGATTTTTTTTTCGCAGGTGCAGATTGTGCATTTGTGTAGATTGGACTTTTTTGAATATCTCCTTGAATTTGGCCAAAAAATAAAAAAATCGTTTTTTTCATGAAAATTTCAACACCCTGTATCTCGAAAACGATCAACAATTGAATAACAATATATGTGTTTTTTCTTATTGCAAATAGCGTCCTCTATCACCCAAAGCCGTTTGATCCATGACTTCTTGGACACCCTGTATATTTGAACTAGCAGGACCAATTAATTTAGGCTAATTATTTGAACTTTTTGATTGTCAGTAATTGATAATACTGCAGTCTACTCAGTAACGTTAGCCAATGAGAGCACCACTAAATGTCGAACAGAAATAATTTCTGCCCACCTCGGCGATCATCGCGTACTACCTCTCCGGTGACTTTTGTCGAATGGCGCCTTAGACCACTCAGCCACCTAGCCGCATACAATAAATGACTTACTATTTTTGTTGAAATTTTTCTTATCTCTATAGGCAAGGGATTGTATCATTCAGGTGCTAGATAATCAAAGAATCTGAGATTACCACCTTTTTTACTCAGTGGTATCATAAGATGTCTAGCTTTATTTATTCTAGCTTGATGATAATGATCAATTTCCCTTTGCCTACTTTTATTTTTATGTAGATACGAACAGATTGATTGGTTATAAATGCAGTTTATATCATAAAATGTCTTCATTATAAAGCTCTTTTGAAGAAAATAGTTTTTTCTGCATGAATATAACTTTCAAAATATGATTTTGAATGATTTGTAGTGGGTATAAATTTAATATCAAATTCTACACTACTTTCGTCCTATACGATTTTTTCTCACATGTCATATTGAGGAATCACCATGTAGATTTCTTATTATTGATTTTAGAAAAAAAAGTTTCCAATTCCAGTTTTTGGTCATGTAGTTCTCAAGAACTTTGATCCTATGATATTTTATCGTCAGTCGTTCAGGGTTAATTGCCAAAAACTGGAAAAAAGATAAAATTTTTGAGTTTTTTTCAAAATTTGTTGCGTTCGGCGATCGATGTCGAAAACTTGAATTATCTATTGGGCCAACATCATAAACAAGTTAGCAAAAAATCAGAACTATCGGATCTCACGCAAGGTACCCTCGTTTTCAGACGACATGGTTACTGGATTATAAGCGTTTTTGCTCAGAAAGCGTGGTGATCTCAGGGGGGCGCAGGGAGCGCAGTACTAGACTTATTGTTCCTTTCCTCTGTAATAACTTTAATAGTGATTGTATGTAGGTATAAACATCAAAATGTGAACTGATTTTCTTGATTCTCTTTCTCCATTCTTAATAGTCAACTACCGACACAAATTATTTAAACCCAGAACTTAAACTACAAGCCGGCATCATCGCAAGACATTTATATCGCGCGCCAAAAGCAAGAAACATCGATACAGATCTAGAAAACATTATTGATAGATTTGCAAAAAAAAAGAAAGCTTGATTTTATTTTGTAAATACAAAGTGTTGCCATAAGAATATTTTTTTATTTTGCGCCTGGGACCGCGCCTGTACTGCGATGTAGTAGCGTAATTTTCACTACCTTATGCATATAATTATAATCAACGAGAGATTTACAGCAAATTGGTGGATTATTGTGGTAAACCTTTCGATCTTCGTTACGTATCTCAATTTGAAAAGCTAATTAGGTAAGGTAGAATCAATTTTAGAAGGTGTAGATACTTTGTATAATTCACCATCATTTAAAAAAAGGTTACACAATACATACAGAGGGGCCCAACGAAAAGATCACACCCCAATTTGTAACTCTCCTGGTATGTTCTGGCAAAAACGCTCACGTCAATTTTGACTTTTAGGGGGACGTCTTTTCATGTATAGCCGTTTACGGGTGATCCAAAAATAAGATATTGCTTAAAACTTTCAAATGAAAACCCACATTTTTATTTTAGATTTAGATTTTGAAAATCAAGGTCAGTTTATTGAATAATATCTATGACCATCTTTGACCATTCTAGAGATATTTGCATTTTGAGAAAAAAATCGACAGTGAAGAGAGGTACTTTGACGCTTTTTATCTCAGAGACTATTAGACGCAAAAAAATGGAATTTTGTGGGTACCTATAAAAAATAATGGTCATTCAAATAATCTTGATCACTTGTCACTAATCTAGGAGGTCTTGACAAACTATAGAAAACAAAAAATATCAGTTTTTTCAAAGGAACTCGTGTTTTTTTAATGCAATGCCTCTCCTTTTTTGCAGATATCAATTTTAGTCAATTTTTTTTTTCGATTTGTACTACATTCTCCTATAATAGCTAAAATTGATAGTTTTCAAATTATTTATATTTTTTCAATATGCAAAATTACTTGAAAACTATCAATGTAGTGCCAATCGAAAGAGAATTTGGTCTAGAATTAATGTCTGAAATGAAAAGACAGGCGTTCCATTTGAGAAAACTGATATTTTTTGTTGTTCATAATTTGTCAAGACCCTGTAGATTATTGTGAAGAATGATCACGATTATTTGAATGACCAGCATTTTTTATAGGTAGCATAGTATAATAGTTGTTTATTATACTATGTAGGTAGCTCCAAAATGTCATTGCCTTACGTCAAATGGTCTCTGATATACAGAGCGTCAAAGTACCCTCCTTGACTGTCACTTCATCTTAAATGCAAATATCTCAATTTTTGGATCACCCTGTGGTGTGTCACAAATAGGGGTTCGACCTTTTCGTTGGTCCACCCTGTATGATGATTCTTTCTTGTCTTATAGATCCTAAGTTGATAAATCATGAATACATAGAGGGTGGACTAGAAGTAATAGGACATATGGTAAAAGTAGATTTCTCACACAAAAATATTGCGATCGACGTCAACTTCGATGTCGAAAACTTGAATTATCTATTGGGCCAACATCATAAACAAGTTAGCAAAAAATCAGAACTATCGGATCTCACGCAAGGTACCCTCCTTTTCAGACGACATGGTTACTGGATTATAAGCGTTTTTGCTCAGAAAGCGTGGTGATCTCAGGGAGATTTCTCACACCAAAATATTGCGATCGACCTCAACTTGTCTCTTCCGAAAGTTGATATTAAGATACAAGGTGTAAAAGTTGAATTTGAATATTTGATTTTTTCAAATAACTTTTGAAATAATCAAGTTATATCGAGGAAATTTGTTTTTTTTTATGAAGGGGCGCCACTTACACAAATTTTCACTCATTCGAATGGTCATATCTTTATTGTACGCACTCGTATATTCTTCCATCATGTTCACATGAAAAAGGTTTACTTTGTAGAAATGCCTAGGAGGAACCTTTTTCAAGATATTTGCCCTTGAAGTAATCCATGCAATGTGGTTTTGAATGGAGAATTTTGAAAATGAACATAGGAGCCTTTGAAAACGACGTCATCATTGTAGTTTTGACATAAGCTTGAATGCTCACTGTTCCCTGATAAAAATAAATAAAAATCTAATGTGACCTGTTTTTACAAAAAAAAAAAGATTTTTTTTGATTTTTTCTTATAAGAAACATTGAACATCGAGATGTCAAAATTACCGTGACAAAGGCGTTTTCGATGCTCCCTATGTTAATTTTCAAAATTTTCCATTCGAAACTACATTGCATAGATTACTTCAAGGGCAAATATCTTGTAAAAGGTTACCCCTATCCACTTTAACAAAGTATACCTTTTTTACGTAAATATCACGAAGAAATCAATTTTTTAATTCAAAAAAATGTTCGAGTGCGTACAAAAAAGTTTTAACTATTTGAATGAGTGGAATGATGTGTAAGTGGCGCCTTCTACACGTAAGACCCATACCAAGGCTCCCTGTACAATTATCAATGTTCTCATCGTAGCTCCCATTTTTTTGGCAAGCAGATATTTTATCAGGAATGACTTTTTTTCGTATCTTTCAATTTTTGGTCCATTTCACCTCTTGTTAACCGCATCCGCGGACATACTATATAAAAATGACCCTAATTTCTTCAAAAATCGGTCATCCAAAATTTCATAGCTAGCTATCTTTTGTCCAATTATTTTTGTGAAATGTTCAGAGAGTACGAACATTTTTTCCCTCTTTCGAATAAGGCTAGCCATTGATATCAAAAGTTACACAAAAAAGTTTTATTTTCAACTCTTTTTTCAATGTCAATAGGGTACTGAATAATAGTAACTCTGAATTCAGCATTAAGAGTTTTTGCGATTCAGGTACCAAATTTCATGAAAAATATTTTTCAGGGTTCTGAGGTGACCCTTCCTCACATTTTTTTACCCACGTTTAAGAAATACCCAGTATTTTCTATGATTACCGTATTACCGAACAATTTACTTTTTTCAGATGTCAAAAGTAGAGTACTAAATGGCTGCACTCTAGTCTTCAGCGGCCTGGTTCCAACTCACCAGAAACTCGAACAATCCCGAGCTTACGAAGTTGCCAAAAGTCTTGGCGCTGTTGTCAACAATGACTTGGATAACGAAACCACCCATTTAGTGGCAGTGAGACCAGGAACTGCCAAAGTCAATGCGGGAAAACGGAAAAAGAATTTGAAAATCGTGACACCAGACTGGCTTTGGAGCTGCGCAGAGAGATGGGAACATGTGGAAGAATGCATTTTTCCTTTAAACGCCAAAGGCTCAAAAAATCGACATCCTCCTCCTCATTGCAGTAGCCCTCCACACAATCCCAGTTATCCCGAACATGCCGTCCCTAAATTAAGGAAAAGGACTTTAAGTGGAAGATTTATGGATACTATTCATCCTCTCATGACGTTTTCCAGTGACGAAATTGCTGATATGGATAAAGAAGTTGAAGATATTTTAGACGATGATGATGAGTCTGATGAGAGTGAAGAAGAGGTGCCCAATACAGAAGAAGATAATGACGACCCCGCTTTGAAAAGTATATACTTCAAGCATGTTTTGAAAAATGAAATACTTGGATCGTATAATAAGGAGGCGGATGATGAAACAAACCCGAAAGAATCAGAAAGTGAAAATGAGGAAGTCGGAAATAAACGGAAAAGACTGGATGACGATGAAAGTAGCCAAGATGAAGATCTACCGAGTCAAAAATTTCGCAGGGGCGGAGAATTGTACGAGTTGGACATGGACTCCCAGGATAATGACAGTGACAGCTTTGGAGCTCCAGAGGAAGATGATGATGGGGAGTGGAATGAACTGGGTGCGGAATTAGAGAGAGAGTTTCTGTCTTGAACTAAACGCTTTCAGAAATGTGAAAAAGTACAAAAAGGTTTTTATATTCATATACTTTGTTGATGCTTCTAATTTTAAGATCAGATCTCAGGTTTGTGACATGTTTTCACTTCTAATGTTTGTATTTTAAATTGACGTTTTTTTCTCACTTTAATATAATCCAATTATTTCTACAATCACGGTTTGAATGATGCGACTGCTACAAGCAGCCGACTTTTGTGATATTGCATGTAACTTATTGATTTGGATATGTTGAATCGTTTAATAAAAGCTAAAAAGTTAGTACTGCAGTATTTCTGTCTTAAGTGTATAAATAACAGATTAAATTCTCTGGATTTTTTTTTAAGGATCCAAAGATTTAAATTATAGCAGATAGTCTGGTCATTTTAATTTTGTTGGCAATTTCTAAGAAATTAATGAACATCATCAATATTTTTTTGAACGACTACATACATACAGGGTCCAAATTGCGTAGATTCAGTTTTACGAATAATATTGACAATAAATTAAGGGCCACTGACTTTCCACCACCACTGACTATTCAACAACCTAGTACGTTGCAACGAAATGGTTTTAATTTTTATTCCAAAAACGAAGCAAGAAACGAAAAAATATCGAGAGACAAAAAAGTTGTATTTTCAGTCGCTCCATCTGAAAATAATATTTTCAGCAAAAGTCAGTGGCGCACTTTTTTTGTATTGATAAATTCTATTTTTTTTTTTCTGAACTTTCAACACCCTGCATCTCTCTCTAAAATCAGATTATTTGGGACACATGTTCATAGGACCTTTTGCACTTGAATTTGATTCAAGAATGCGTCGTTGGTATTACGTATTTTGAAGTAACAGCCTGTTTACATGGGTCCTGAAGTGCATTGTTTTCAAGATACATTGTGTTGAACTTGAAAAAAAAAATTAAAATGTACAGGGTGTTCACTTATATTTCGGCGAATGAATCTCCGCAATAATAACACTAGAGAGTAGATCAAATTATCAGAGTTGTAGTATTTTTTCTGAATTATCAAAATTTGTATTCAGGTATCAGAAAAAACAATTGAGCATCAGAAGTAAGGAAAATTAAGCCCTACTCATTTTTTTTAATGGGACACCCTGTATTTTATCCCCTAGTTCTATAGAGAATCCTTTCCTGATTTCAAATAAATAAGGGTTGAGGGTGTCAACTTTAAAGATTATCAAGATATTAACGTTTTTCTATACAGACCGTCCGGAAATAACGTTCGAATAATTTAATCTCTACATTAGAAAATGAGACATTCTGTTCATATTTTCAAGATACAGGGTGTCAAAGTTCAATTTCAATTTTTATTTAATTTGCATAAATCCCATATTAATTCTGAAAATTTGACAAAAATCGGTATACAGGTTATTTTTGATAAAAGAAATTTAAATTTGATATTTCTATGACTATCTTGTATGTCTCGTCATACAATTTATTTTACTGTTCCACATATTCGTAACTTTTTCACCCGACCCTTTATCTTTGCTTAGGGTAAAACAAAATGATTATAACATTATTTTCACATAAAAATGATACTCTTGTTGGAAGTTACTAGGAGCTACCATTTTCAAGATATTTGCACTTAAATTGTGGTTTTAAACGACAAATTTTGAAAATAAACATAGGTTGCTTTGAAAACGGCGTTATCATGGTAATTTTGACAGTTGTTTCATTGTTCGATGTTTTTTTTGAAAAAGGGAAAAATAAAAAAATTGAAAAACAAAAAAAATACAAAATCTGAAACTGAATGAATCATTTTTATGAGAAACATTGAAAAAATGGTCAAAATAGAACAGTGAAAAGACTTGCAGATGGCGACACTTACAAGATAGAGTGTTATCAAATTTGACTTTCTTATGTCAAAAATACCCTGTATACCAATCTTTGTTAAACTATCAGAATTAAAACTAAGCATTTCCGGACCATTATCTACAGTATGTCCGCGGATACGGTTAACAAAGAGGTGAAATGGACCCAAAATTGAAAGATATTTCAAAAAGTCATCTTGATAAAAAAAAGTTTGCTCGCAAAAAAAATAGGATAGTTTAGGCGACGAAGATCAAAAAATGCCGGATAGAGGAAAAAATTGGTGTATTTGCAAATTTTGGTGTGGGTGTAGGTTGAGGTGTCCTGAACAACATACTAAAAGTCCTGATCGGTGGGGGGCGAGCTAAAGTGGAGGGAAGTCTCTGTTGGTCATTTTTCTACGTTTCTCTTGAATAACTTGAAAACGAGACCAACCAGCGAAAAAATACTTGAGTACTGAATTATTCCATGTAAAATCTCCTACAAAAAAGGTGTTCTGTATTTTTTCGCTAGAAGGAGAAAATAAACTGGAGAAAATGGATCAATGTTAAAAAATCAGATTTTCATATTATGAAAATATAAATTGATTTTTAACTGCTTCCTCTGACGTGCCACCGATGCACTTTCACTCAGTCATTGGCCCCACTCCTCATTGTGTCAGGTGGTCCACTAAAAGTCTTCGTATCTCCATTTATCGAGGTCTAAGCTATGCACTCAACCCTTCCAGTTTGGTACGCCACTGATTGAAATTTCGAAATTTTGAGCTGAATTTCTGATTCTGCTTTGAAAGTTCATGCGATATATGAAATCTCATGATTTTTGTATAAACGGGTTCGGATATGTTGAGGAAGAAAAGTCTTTGGGGTGCCCTATTAAAAGGGGCGTAGCTACCGTAGATAAACTTTTTCGTCCAATCTTTATGGGAACTTTTTTTCATGAAAATCCTTGATGAAAATACCCCGGGAAAATAAATCGCCCCACGCGTTTTTTTACCAAAGTCTTGGAAACACCCTGTATTATCATATAGTTTTTCCATCATCAATTTCTCCTTACATGTCAATCTTAGCGACAATAAGTACTGAGCCTTTTTTGATGAGAACTTCATGTAGAATAATTGAGTACTCCTATGTTTATTTGCTGAAGGTCCTGGTTCTCCCGCTGTTCATGAAAAACCAAAAAAAAAATCTTCAGACACCCTCCACCACCTAAGCTCGCCCCCCACCGATCAGGACTTTTAGTATGTTGTTCAGGACACCTCACCCTACATTTATACCAAAATCCGCAAATACACCATTTTTTTCCTCTATTTTTCCTTCGTTGCCTGGGCTAAGGAGCTACGATGAGAAAATTGATTTTTATTATACAGGGCGTCTCAAAAATGTGAAAACATAAAGTTAAACAAGAGCAAACAGTCATTTTATGGCCTTATAACGTGAGATGATAAATAAAAAACTTGCTCCAAATAGATACATCTTTGTATACGTGAAAAAAAGCATTTTTCAGTACCTACATAACCATGCTTTCAAACCTTTTGGAACACCTAAATTAAAAAAATCATGTGTAGAATCGTACACGTGGCAGAAGTGAACCAAACTAGAGAGAGAGAGAAAAAGATAATTTCAGAAGATATATAATATAAATTAAGTATTTGAAATAACAAAGGGTAAATCTTTTGCTAATTTTAAGACAAAAAGTTCATATGAACAGAACACGGGTCAATTTTATATCAGAAACCGAGCCGTTGTGGACCCATGTTCATATGAACTTTTTGTTTTAAAACTAGTCAAAGATTCACACTGCAACATTTTTACGAGCCTGTATAACAGTACAAAATTTTTGTAACAAAATATTTGGTCTCTTTCTCATTCTCACTACGTTATATCTATTTTTAATTTGTTGGCCTGGTGTATAGGCTTGAAAATATTATTTTTGATAATATTTCAAAAGTTCAAATACCCTTACATAAGATCGTTTCAAGGATGTCAAATAATCAAAGCACACAGCTTTGACAAGAAAATTGTATTACCTTGGCAACGTTGCACAGGCCACCAACAGTCCCGTCAAAGCCTCAACGTCAACCAGTCTTTCATTCAGTTTAACAAGTCAAAAGTCAGATAACAGGTGTGTTTGTTATGCTCCACTAGTGCACACTTTTCTACACTACAACACTCAGTGGGGCTTTGTTTGTGAAATGTTTGTCTGTTTTTGAGGATAGTATATCTTCACCAAACTACACCTTTTCCACATGTAATTGCGAATATGCCAAGTTATATTGCGAATAAATCAATTGGTTTTGGGAATAATCAAAAATGATATTGCGAATTTATCAAATTAAAGTTAGACTAGTCAATTGATTTTGCGAATTCATGAAACGTTATTGAGAATACACAATTTATATCGCGAATATGTCATATGTAATTGAGAATAGTCAAATGGAATTGGGAATATAGCAAATTAAGTTGCAAATTAGTTGGATGTAGTTAAGATTTAAACAAGTACTTTTTCTATAGATAAAATACTTGTTTTTCAAAATTTTAAAAGATTTTTATTGTTTTTGTATGTGTGTTGGTTTTCACTGAACTATGCAGTTTGTATGTACATTCTCACGTTTTGGCTTGTAGCCGTGAAAAAAGCAATTTTCAACAGCAAATTTGAGATACAAGAAGGTATAGGACAAATGGCAAAATTCACATTTTCTGTATTTTTTCTTAAATAAAAATATCTACATAGTGATGAAAAAAAAAAAACGGTTTATTGTATTGGAATGATGGAAGAAAATCAACGACTTATTATTGGTATATTCTCTTCTGCCACTGCGGTAACCTGCATGGTGGACTGTTGAATGTTGCGACGCACTTACGCATCTACATAATGGAGATATGTTTGAATAATGGAGCTTCCATTGAAAACGTGATAAAAATAACCTGGGAAGCACAATTTGATTGAACAGATTTTCTCGTTTTTGCACCATAAATCCAAGAGCATCAAGTTTGAGACACCCCTCACATAGAAAAGACAATATGGGAATCACATGATGACTACATTACAACTGCTCAATTACAATTGATACCGTCGCAATTACATCTGACTATTCTCAATTTCATATGATTTATTCGCAATTTCATTCAACTTTACCCAATTACATTTGACATATTCCCAATTCATTTTTAATCTTCCCAATTATATTTGATATATTCGCAATGTAAATTCGCAACTCTCAAATACATTTGATTTATTCCCAATGTAATTTTACTTTTCTCAAAATCAAGTGATAAATTCGCAATTACTTGTGGAAAAGGTGTAGTAAAGATATTCTATCCTAAAAAACAGACAAACATTTCAAAAACAAAGCCACACTGAGTATTGTAGTGTAGAAAAGTGTGCACTAGTGGAGCATAACAAACACACCTAATTTGACTAAACCACGATTTTGTTTAATAAAAAAGTATCGATTACTTTTAAGCTTGTTTTCAATTAAAATGATTGTATTTTCATCAGTTTTCGACAAGTGTAGAAAATTTCGAATCAATCTTGACATTTCACTACGTGTTTTATATCTTTTCTCTTTCCGTAACAAAATCTAAAACGTTCCCTTTCTTCCATTTCACCGCTCATTATCGAAAAAATAATCACAGCGCCTCAAAAGAAAACTTGAAAGGGCGACCTTATGGTACATATTGCGCATTTTTAAATTTTTCACAAAGTCGTTATTACGTGATATTTTTTCATCAAACTTGGTAGAGGACCTTTTTGAGGAATGCCGAAGCCAGTGACCTATACAGAAACTAACACAGAAGGACTTGGATTTTGTTATGACAGAGGTCATGTTAACTGAAAAGATGCTGTTTATGAAGCTCTACTCTACAACTTGAAAACTCGAGCCAAATAGAACAATTGATAACATTTTTTCAGGGTGACTCGAAAACAAATGGGTCACACTGTGATCAGAATTATCAAAGTATACTTCCTAAGCATTTTAAACGCTATGGATGTAGAACTATTACCAATAAGTACACCAATTATTACATAAATCTATATTAGGGACTAGAAACACTAACAAAGACACTATAAGACTCCCCTAAACTCCATAAGGCTGCTCTGTGCCATCATCGTGGTACTTGATATACGTCTCCCTATGCGAGTAGTCTTTCTTGTCCTCTTGCCATCCTCTTGGAGGAGCTTTATCATATTTAAATGCTTTGGGTCTTTCACCATAGACTTTATTCACAGCATCGATATGATCTCTGTATTTACTTGCAACAACTTTTTTTCCTGTCAAAGGACAAGTTGTATCACCCATTGGATAAATTACATCTTTAACTTTGTGGGTGATAAGTCTTGTTAGTTTTTGTGGCAATTGCTCGATTAGAACGATATCTCCGGTTTTGCAGTGGTTTTGAGGATCGTGAGCGTAGACGTAGTCGAACTTCGAGAAATACTGGAAAATATTTTCAATCATTAGGTATCATTATTTCAAAGCAAATACTATGAAAAAAAGTGTAAATGAGGAGTGACTTATAAAAACGCATTATGTCACCCAAAACTAGATTTCCATATTCCCAATAATGACCAAAAAATCTTGACGACTAAAAACAAAGTGGTTGAGCTAAATGTATGTGTAGAATCGATGTGTATACATGCGTGGACATGGAAAATAGTCTCATTTAAATCAAAAGTACCTTGAGTTTCCATAAAAAGACTGAAAAGTCCTGAACATTTAGTATAGTAGTATGTTGCAGCAAAACGCATTTTGCGTTTTGTTGCGACATATTGGAGAACATTATTTTTTATGCGTTTTGTGCTTTGAAATTCTCGATATTTTGAAAGATAATGGAAAGTTTCTACGTTTATGCCTACAAATAAGGTGAAATCGAGGGTGAAATATAAGTCACTAGGGTTTCCAAATAAAAAAGTAAAAAAAATAGTGATTATGTATGTTGATATTAATAAAAGTCTGTAAAATTAAAAAAAAATCTCTGAATCATTGATTAATTGATGTTATAAGACTAAAAAGACACCTGTTTTCGGAACTATATCAGCGTCGCTAGGCGTTTTGATGTGACTGGTCGATTTTGTATTTCAATTACTATGGAATCAAACTTGATTTGCTGCATTCTGTGGATTGGTACGTATTTATTACGTCTTTGTGATAGCAAAACCACGTCAAACTCTTTTTTTTCCGATTTTGGACAAAACGCATGTTGATAAGTCACTCCTCAAATATTATAAACAATCATTCTTATACAGTAAAGACGCCTAGATTGGAACGAAATCATTTCAAATTCAGGTGATTGTTTCTGACGCACTCAGACACATCGTTTTTTTTTTTTAAATTGATTGATTTCGACATTCGCCTTTGAAAATAAATAAAATAAAACATAATAATCTTATTATTACTTAGTATGTAAGTGTTGAGAAATGTGTCGAGACGTAGACCATTTTTGTGACCATTTAGCATGGTGTGAAAGTTATTATACAGGGTGATTTTCAAGTTGATACTTTCCTTCAACACTGTATAGAATGCAAGAAAGTGAGAAATTTTTTCAAATAAAATTATGTACGAAAATGCTTTGTTTCCGAGATACAGGGTGTTGAAGTTTTGAGAAAAAAATGCCTGTTTCATCATAACTTTCCTACCACTCCAGATATTTCCACAGAATTAGGTACACTTCTTTTGACCATCAAATTGAATTTTTTTATGTAAAAGTGTTCAAAAAATGTCTACCAGTGGTTAAGAAAAAAATAGTTAGCCACTGCTTTTTCTAAAAATTGGAAGTTAGGTCAATATCTCGGAAAATCGTTGGTTTTTGATTTTATTTTTCAAACATGAAAAAACATGCTAGATAATTATTAGAAAAATTATTTTTTTCGTTCCAATACCTTCAGAAACAAAAAAATTACATCTGATTAAAATGTCCTCAAAGATAATAAAACAATCTGTACATCATTTTTCCCCCTGCTTCTTCGAATGATACTAGCCATTTTTATCAAAAGTTCCACAGAAAAAAGTTTTAGTTTTGACTCTTTTATTAAACGTGAATGGATGGCAATAAAAAAAAAATCTTTAGAACACGTAAACTGAAATACGGATTAGAGTTCTTGAATGCATCATTACTTCAATAACTGATACAGGAGTAAAGCTTTTAGGACGTCTATAAACTTTTGTCTACTACTGTACAGGGTGTTCACGTATATTTTGGCCAATAGCTATCTTTGGTAATATCAACCCTATAGAGTGGTTGAATTTAGCAAAGTTGTAGTACTTCTTCGTTTTTTCCAAAGGTTATAAAGATGTTAACGTTTTTCTATACCATAATAATACTTGTATAATATCTATACCTTCATGATAATGACTCGGATGATGATAATAAATTGGACAGAAGGTGTCGATTAATATAGTATAGGCCAGCCAACTATCCCATGTATAGGAAAAAGCCCGATTTTTTCTGACTTCTGATACTCAATTGTTTTTTCCAATATCAAATTCGGATAAGTCAGAGAAAATAAAAAAGTTTGCTACTTTGAACCACTCTCTAGGGTTTATATTGACGGAGATACATAAGTATTGGCCAAAATATATGTGAACACCCTGTACATTGACACGAACTTTTTTTTCGAGTTTTTTTTCTTAAAAAATATTCCAGATCCTCAGAGTTTAGCATCTTTTCATGATACAACCTATATATTTTAATTTTGATATTATGTGCAAAGTTGCTCACCTCACTTTATTGTTGTAAGATTATAAAAACACGTCCGAGGACACGTCGCAAGCAGATTCAATTGTTGGTACCTGATTTTTTAGTTTACGAGTCAAATTATTCATGCTATAATATACTGAGCACTGAAAAACTGACAAACAATAATCCAAGCATCGATTTTAATTCATATTGGCCTGCATATTGGTTTATCTTACCTTACCGGAATCATTCCCCTATGAAAGCTTCAACAACTGATGAATTTCGACATTCATAAGTGCACAAAAATCATTATTCATCTTTTCTGTATGTTAAGCAAATTATTATTCCAAATAAATAAGATCCAACTTATCAAACACTAATCAATTAAAACGCCAGTTCTACTTACCATGTTCAAATTAACATCCAATTCCATTCTTTTGATTTTAAATTTGGAAGCTCCTTGTTTTAGGCTAGGGACACAAACTCCCAATAGCATGAATGTTTTATTGGCTGCTTGAAGTGCCATTTTCAATTGATATGCCAAAGAAATTTGAATTTTTGATTGAATTAATTTCCTTTTCAAATAGCTAACTAAACAGAAAATATAAAGTGGGGTTAAGTTTACGTAATAATATGTAGTCGTCTTTTTTAGTCAGATCAAGGCGTTAACTTTGACAGTAGGATCGAGCAAAGGGATGTGAACGGTTATCGATTTATCGATACTTCACAAAAAAATGTGAGCAATATAAAATTATAAAACGAAGTTCTCAATTCAATAAATCCTTGCCACATGTTGTTCGATGATTTTTTTGGTGACGTTTATCAATAGCGCAGTTGAAAATAATAATTTTCCTATAAAAATAAGCATAGGTATACAGGGTTGGGAAAAATTACCAGAATGGTCGAATATTTCAAAAAATACACGAGTTAGAGAAAACTGTCTTGGACTCGGTCTTGGATGAAAGTTATGGGGCTTATAAAAAACTACATATCTGCCATAAACTGGAATATAAAATCATGACAGCTCAAAGTTGCATTTTTTTTAATGGATATATAGATGGAAATGCGTAATTGTCCCGACACTGTTTTATCCCGACAGTAAGTTTCCCGACAGTATTGCTTCTCGACAGTTAAATGTCCCGACAATTATTCTTCCCGACAGTGAAGTATCCCGACAGTAATTGATCCCGACAGTTATTTTCCCGACACTAGTTTTTCCCGACAATATATGGAACGCAGCTGAAAATAAAATATTGACAGCCGCGTTGCCGCTTGTGACTCTTTTTTCGTATTCAACGTATAAGAAATTGAAATCGTGATTCTCATTAAAAAAAGAAAATGGGCCAAAAGGCAGACATCAGAATATATTTTGTAATTTGTATATATTTGATATAATTAGTTAAAAAAGGTCGCACAAGGGTGTCGGGACAGTAAAGGAACTTATTCCGAATTAAGGCCGGCAACTCAAAATACACTGGACTTGACTTCCATTTCTATTTTCGTCTAAAGCATCAGAAAAAAGGAGTAAATCGGATCCCGGAAGAATAAGCGCTGTTGCCAGTTCACCAATTCACTCTAATGATGGTTACTTTTGTTGTGTTCTCGGTTTTTGACGAGCGATTTGGAAGGTTGGGTTGGTTATGATTGTGGATCCTTGATTTAAATCGTTTTTATTTTCGTATAAGTTGTGTGTTGTCTGTGATGGACAGCAAAGACCTATCTGTCGAGACATAATGTAAGATGAATAATCGGTTGATTTCATATTTTAAGGGTTATCACGTACGTAAGCAAGCATTGGTCCTACCGTACTATCCCCATCCACTTGGTCTTATCGGACCGAACTAAACGAGTTATCGGTGTAAACTATTGTATAAAAATACAATGGTATTACCTATGATCTAAAATCAATAGAAGGTTCCAGTTTGGAATGGTCGGTTCCAGTGTTTTTGTCGTATTCATCGGCTATTCTGTTCGGTTCTTATAACACAAAACATAGAAGTCATTGGAACGAGATATAGATCAGCAATTCCTTTGCCATCCTGTGCAGTCCGCTACGGACCATGCATACAAGCGCCGATAGTCATTATTCCTATCAATAAATCGCTCTAAAATTAAGCATCCAATAGAAATATGCTTATGAAACTATTGAATACATATCTGATGCAAATATTGGAGTGTTTGACGGCCTCATGCCTCATTGTTGATACAATCGCCAATCGTCTCAAAACATCTCCGCCATTGCCATTGCATGAAGTGTTGGTCATCTGTCATCTTCTTGGACGCATAACTTTGAATATTACAATTGCACTGTTTTCATGAATACGAAAAAGGAAAGATGCAAATAAAACAGCATTCGACGACTGCCATGCAGAAGCGACAAATATCCAAATCCAAAAATCTTTGACATGATTTGATGCCATGTCCCATGTCCTTGAATTCTAGCTTCACAAATCCGACTCGATAATGGACCAAATGTATTTGTGTGCATTAATTACACACATATGTTTTTTTCAGATTGTTTATTGAATTATTTTATAATATTTAATAAGGAATTGTGAAGAGACGCAATGCTTGATGTGACTTTTCTTATTGACACAGTCAAAAACTGACACTTTCGAAACTGACACTTTCTTCCCAGGTGCAAACAGGTTGAATACCTAAACGGTACGGTACGGGTACCTAAACGGTAGAGTTTTTTCCGCACCTTTTAGAGACAACCTGTGTACAATATCTCGAGGTGCGTCCCCACTTATGCAACTATAAACAGCAACAGAACGCTGCGCCGTTGCGAACCGCGTCGCGAACAGGCAACATCATGTCGCCGGCTTCCCACCGGTTGTCACATTGAAAAAATTGGGTGGTATGTTCACTCATTTTTTTTCAAATAACCCATGAACTTCATAAACAGTGGTGAATTTCTGATGCCAAACATTGCAATTACAGATACCTAAAGTAATAGGAAGGCGGGAAATACGAAATATCCGGAGGTGCCTCGTGTCCGAACATGTCCTCTTTTGAAGGGGGCAAAGTTGAATAACATACAGAGTTTGAGATATGGAAGTTGGTATTGGCCACTGTTTCGTGACTCGCCCTAAAGTATAAAAAGTGATCCCGATCATTGATAATTATCTAATTTATTCCATTTGGCTGATACACACTGTATATTGAACGGTTTAAAATTTATAGAAACGCACTGTACACTGTGGGCCAAATTAAATTAGAACCTATAGTTTGATCCTTGATAACTTTTTTGTTTGTTTATGGATTTAGATGAATTTTGGATATGATATTGGTCAATATGTTCTAGATGTTTCTCCAAAATTGAGTTTTCTAATTTTGGACAGGACCGGACTTAAGACGTTTTTTAAAAATTGGTGCATCTAAGCTCGTTGCAGAAACGAACTGCGCTACGTATAGACCAACTGATATATTTTTTGAGAAGGACATTAGTGGGAAAAGGTATCCTGATAATATCAATATTTTAGAACCTTAACCTTAGAAACTATGATTTTTTCTATATGATGGCGCTTGTCGGCATAAAAACTATTTCACTTCGTTTTGATCAAAATTTCTTGAAATTCCATTGCAACGTGGATTGTTTGTTGAAAATTGTTAACATTTTTGAGATTCCAGAGTTTGCCTGTTTGATTTTGAATACGTAGACATGGTTCTATCTATGAAAGATAAAATCTCGATCAAACGATTAATGGAAAAGAACATTTATGCACGGCAATGTTGCGGCCCCTTTCAAATTATCAAGTGAAATTAAACAAAGTTTAAAAACGAAAAAAAAAAATTATAATTGGGTATTATTTTTTTTCCAAATTAAAAAATCTAAAATGTGAAAAAATCGTCAAATCTCTAAAAAACAATCCACGTTGCTATGAAATTTTAATAAACTTTGATCAAAATGAAGTGAAATATTTTTTATGCCGACAAGCACCATCATATAGAAAAAATCATAGTTTCTTATGGTTCTAAAATATTGATATTATCAGGATACCTTTTCCCACCAATGTCTTTCTCAAAAAATATATCAGTTGGTCTGTACGTAGCGCGGTTCGTTTTTGCAACGAGCTTAAATGTACCAATTTTAAAAGAACGTCGTAAGTCCGGTCCTGTCCAAAATTCGAAAACTTAATTTTGGAGGAACATCCAGAACATATTGACCAATATCATATCCAAAATTCATCTAAATCCATAAACAAACAAAAAAGTTATTAAGGATCAAACTAGGTTCTAATTTAATTTGGCCCACAGTGTATAGTTAACTTTAATTGTTTGTATATTTTATGAAGCTTTAGAAATTTCTAGCACCTACACAGCTTCAGTGTTTCCTTTTGGATAGGTTTTCAATATAAGATGTGCATATATCATTTTTAGATATATTGTTCCAAAGAACAATGATGATAATAATTAGACCATTCAGCTTTTCAAATACTTCACGGGTCAACTTATCCTTTGATCGCCTTCTATCGAGCATGGAGCAACTTTGATTATGATCAAAGTTACCGACTTTCCTATTTTTTTCTATCTTGCAGGAATATGGTGCGCAATACCAGAGAACTTTGGGGGTCAAAATGTGTAAATACTACAAAGAGAAAGTTGTCGAAAAAGCTATAAAGATGGTAGAAGACATTTTTTTTTTTAGCCTCTAACAGAAAACATGGTTCCTGTATCTGTAATGGTGATGTGATTTATATTGCTGGTGACCAAATGTGGATACCAGCAAACCTCATAACAACGCGCCCAGTGGCAACGATGACGTAGATTGAAAGTTGTTTGGCGTCTACTATACAGCAAATGCCGACCAACTTTCGATCTACGTCATAATTGCCACCAAGCACGTTGTTATGAAATTTGCTGGTGGTCAAATTTGGTCACCTGCAAATCACATAATAACTTGCTTGGTGGCAGTTATGACGTGAATCGAAAGTTGTTTGGCATTTGCTGTACATATACAGGGTTATATTCACGTTATTCGACACGAAACATTATGGGTAAAGTATCTGATTTCAAAGAATTTTTTTTTCTGAATGGATAGGGATCCTTTCGGGCTACATTTTAAAAATATTTTCATGTAATACAGGGTGTCCCTAAAACACCAAACGTATCAAACTTGTATTTTTTTAAATGGAACACCTTGTATATTATTTCATTTTTGATTTGCATGATTAAAATTAAGGTAAGTTTGATCGAGGTTTAATACACCTAAACCTTATGGTTTTTGAAATATCTTCAATTTTGCGAAAATGTAGTATTCATTTTAATGCTTAATTTCTCAGCTGTTGTTTTCTTTTTTTTTAACCAAATTAATAATCAAGTCTACCAATTGATCAAGTTTGATGTCACACTTATGAAACTTTTAATAACTTATACAGGGTGTCTAAAAATTATGGTTAAATAATCAATATCTTTAAACGGTAATAGCTTGTTCAATTTAAATGGGATACGCTGTATTTTATGTCAACAACAGATGTAGAATCTAATTATCTATCAATTATTATTATACGTTCCTATAGCTAACTTTCTCACGTCTTCAAGAAAAGCGAAGAAAAAGAAAAAAAAAAATAGGTTTCTCATTAACACCAATAGATGGAGATGCCGTCTCCAAACCCTCGTTAGGAACAATATTTTCACCTACGGTATTTTGACAACTTCTATTATTATTTCCCTAAAGTTGTCAGTTATTAATTAATATTTTCAATTCAAACTTACCTTAATTTTGATCATACAAACCAAAAATGAAATAATATACAAGGTCTTCCATTTAAAAAAATACAACTTTGATAAGTTTCGTGTTTTAGGGACACCCTGTATAACAGGAAAATATTTTTAAAATGTAGCCTTGAGGGGTCCCTATCCATCCAGAAAAAAAAACTTCTTCAAAATTAGATACTTCAGCCATGATGTCACGTGTCGAATAACGTGAATAACCCTGTATAGTAAACGCCAAACAACTTTGAATCTACGTCATCGTTGCCACCAAGCGCGTTGTTATGAAGTTTGCTGGTGTCCACATTTTGACTATTTCTGATCAACATTTATTTAAATGAATCTAGCGGCGACAGCGAAGGTAACAAATCCAAAACCAAATAAGCATTTTGTAGTGCAGATTATGCTCTTTCATATGAGCCCAAGTTTGTTAAGATCGATCAAGCGAAACGGGAGAAATCTCCGTTGGTTTAAAGATGTAGCCTACCTTTTGATCGTCCCAGTTGGCTTCAACAAATTTGGCTGCGGCAGCTCTTGTAGTCGTTGGCGATGGGTGGTAGAGTAGGGTTTTGTTTTGATTATGATTAAGTTTGAAAAGAGGGCGCCACTTTATTTTTTATAGGTGAAAACAAAGAAACCTTGTGTAAAAAGATTCACTGTGATGTCTGGAGTGGAAGAAAACACTGCGTGTCCCAAAACACTATAATTAGCATTTATTTACATTATTATACAAGATGTCGAAGAAAATTGAAATATGGGTGGTTCTCACACCAACCCACTCACTGAACTCAAATATAGTTCAAGTGGTTAAGTATTATTACAGTATTTGAAAAAGTTGACCGATAGGTACTGTTATAATTATTAAAAGAAAGAAATTAAGTATTGAAAAAGATTTAAAATCCGCAAAAGTGAAAAGGTGAATTAAGTTTAATTTAAACCGGTACTACAGGGAGTAAAATGTTCATGAACCTTTTGGGGTGTAGTCATACGTGGATATCAATATACGGCGCAAGTACCATTCAGTTACAAAAAAAAATGTTACAAATCAATGAGGAATTAATGACAATGAGTACAACCGTAAAAAGGTTGATACTTTAATAAGAAAATAGTTACTTAAAGGAAATAGTTATGAATTAAATAGTGAAATGTTTACAAACTCGAATATGAAGGGTTTCAAGAAAATCGTTATTAGTATTAAAAGTAATTGTTGATAAAAATATTGAAGGAGTAGTATTTAAATAAAAAAACTGGCCTGTCACTGTTGCTGCCTCAAGACCATTAGCCATAAACGGTTTCTGTTCGCTTCGGCGGTGCGGGCAATCCCAACATCACAAAGTGCCATTCCTGCGACATATTCCCGCAGCATATGAGGACTCATACAGCCAGGTTCACGACAAAGTGATAGTCTTCAAACATCAAACGATTTGGCCAGCAAAGCATCCATATGGTATTTTAGTAATGAAGTTGATTGGAAAGATTCGAAGAAAAAGAAAAAAAAACCCTAAAATTATGGATATTCTCAGTAACCAACCCATGGTGAAGAGTGGGGTTAACTCACCTCGTTAGGTTGAAAAGAATTCAGCAAATATCTATACCATCACTGTATAAATCACACCCATTTCTTCAGGGGAGGTCCATAGACATTATAAATGTAAAATATCGTTAAATCTCAACGATACATTCGAATATTTAAAGAAAAAAATGCCGCTCAGCACATTTTACGTGTGGCTTTCAGCACATCACGGGAACAAGTCCTCGAGCTAGGCCGAAAAGAAAATCAAATACTCCCATCGATCATCAATCAAGAGTGTCAGATGGACATTGACAAATGTCACGTATAAAGCGATCAATCAACTGGACAGAACCAACTGACCCCAGAAGATTACACCTTATTACCATAAAGCAGACCGAAAATGGGAAACATTGCAACATTGCCGGAAACTAACAGCTGTGATGTATGAAGGTTAAGGTAATTTGTTGATAAATATTGGAGAAACCGATTTAGAAGATTAATTAGTGAGTATCATTCAAAAGGAAAATGTGAATGCTACATTTACCCCCTTCCTCAAAAGAAATTGTACCAACAGGACAATTTATGTTCGACATGGACTAAAACTACCCAAAAAAAATACCAAAGAAAAAAGAGTATTGGATTCACCAACATTATACCTAGGACTACAAAATAATGTTAATCAGAATTAACCTAGTCTTAAGAATGAATTCAACTATAACTTCTTTCTATACTATCCATGATAACTACGTGTATCACCCGTCCTGGAAGGAGTCACAATCGGTATGTCAAAATCAGGGTAAAGAGGAAATCCGGTAAGTCAAAATAGAGAAAGTCAAGGTAGGGGATAGGACAGAGAAAAGTTGAAAATACCTACAGCTAAACTTGGAGTAACTAAACCTAAACTAAAAGCTAAAGAGATTCTTGTGTGTCAGCCAATCCAAATGAATGGGAAACACAAGAGCACACGAAGTGTGAAAAGTTATCAATGTGTCATCAAATCCAAATTAATGAAAGACACCTGATAGGGGAAACAGAAACCTATTGAAAGCGTGGAGAGCATGAATAATTCCAAAAACTGACAAAAAAAATCCGAATTAACGAGGTCAAGGAATTACTTATCCGCTCAAAGTCCGCATAAAAGTCGAAATAAATCGAGACAATGCTTTCAAAAGACTGTAGTAAATTGGGGGCAAGTACTATCCAACCGAATAGTTTTCAGTTTTATCCTAAATGGATAAAAAAAATTCAAAATTGAATTAAATAAAAACAATGATAATGGGCATAATTACCAAAGGGGTAAAGAGAAAAGGTAACATGGAAAATGTGCATGAAAAAAGATCAAAAAAAAAACATAGGCTGAATAAACCTTATTCAAAGTCATTCCTCCGCGGAATCTGACTCTTCAGAAGAAAAATCAGCAAAGGGCTTCAGATCCTTTATATGCCACTTACCACAACTAGATCCATTCTCAAGGATTAGATCATACACTACGTTTGATAACTTTTTACGAATGACACAATGTATATACTTAGGTACTAGTTTTGACGCAAACTTATTTGCAGCATTGGATAAGACCTTGTTTCTTCTCCAAACATGATCGCCAACATTAAAAGAAACATCTCTCTTACGGAGATTATAAGCCTTAGAATTTCTTTCATGGGCAGAATGAAGTCTTTTCTTAACATCAACAAAAATGTCTCTTAAACCGACAAGATTCTCAGCGTAAGTATTACGATCACCAGGACAGAGGGCAGTATCACTATGAATGTCTGAATTCAAATCTCTATGAAATTTTCCTGACAATGGAATATGTCTACCAAATACAAGGAACGAAGGGGTAAAACCAGTGACTTCATGTTTGGAGGTATTAATAGCCAATTGAATATGAGAGAGGTGTTGATCCCATTTTTCGTGAGAATCGATGTAACTACGAATCACGGTGCCAATAGTACGATTATTTCTCTCAACAAAATTACATTGGGGTGAGTAATGAGGGTTGTAACGAATATTAAATTCGTAACGTTTAGCGAGTTCTCGAAAAGATTTTGAGGTGAATTGGCTTCCATTATCACAAACTAATAGCGAGGGTAGACCATGAATAGAGAAAACTCTATCCTCTAGAATTTGTTCAAGAAAATGTGTCTTGGAACTTCGTAACGGAAAAATCATAGTGTATTTTGAAAACCAACATGAGACGACAAAAATCCATTTATTACCTTTTTTTGACCTAGGAAAAGGACCTACTAAATCAACAGCTATGACTTGAAATGGATACGTGACATTTTTCTCTTTTCCCATTAAACCCATAGGAGTATTATTCGAAGCTTTTTGCGAACCGCAAACAAGACAACGTTTCACAAATTTCAAGACATCCTGGCGCATTTTTGGCCAATAATAACGTTCCTGGAGACGATTCAAGGTTTTAAAATATCCAAAATGACCACAATTGGGGGGACTATGAAGAGAGTCAATAATTTCCTTTCTTTGAGAGTTAGGGACAAAAAGTTTCCATTCAGGGAGATTAATATTCATGGGTAGACGGTTTGGAATAAATTTATAGACGAACTCATTCTCTACTTTCCATTGGGGAAAAGATTCAGGGTTATTAAGAATTTTTTTTCGAAGATTATCAAAATATGGATCAATGCGATCAACGTCAACTTCACCCACTACAACTTCGTCTGAGATAGAGTCGGAATCGATAATATTATCATCATTAATGACAAGGGAACGGGACAAAGCGTCGGGAACCACATTTTGGGAACCTTTTCGATGAACTAAATCGAAAGTATGCTGACGCATTCGCATAGACCAACGGGCCAATTTACCACTGGGATTTTTAAGAGAACTTAACCATAACAGGCTATAATGATCGGTGATAACTGTAAATTCAACTCCCTCAATATATGGACGAAATTTTTCAATGTTAAATAAGACTCCTAGACATTCACGTTCGACGACGGAATAATTTCTTTCGGCTTTTGAAAGAGAACGACTCGCATAAGCAATAACCTTTTCTTCATTGTCAATAATTTGAGTCAGAACACCACCCAATCCAGTGTCGCTGGCGTCACTTTGAATACAAAAACGTTTTGAAAAATCGGGTTGGGAAAGAATAGGGGATGATACGAGAAGTTGTTTGATTTTAATGAATGAAGACTCAGCCGAATCGGACCACTTGATTGATTGACCTTTCTTTTTACCTTTGAGAAGATCATTGATTGGAGACATAAGAGTAGAAAAATCTTTTATGAAGCGACGATACCAGGAGCAAAGTCCAACAAAACGTTTTATTTCAGTGGTATTTTTAGGACGAGGATAGTTTACCATTGCAGAAACTTTTTCAGGGTCAGTTCTCAAAGAATTCGAACCCACGATATACCCAAGGAATTTCAAGGAAGTTTTGAAAAAATCACATTTTTCCAGATTCACGGTTAGGCCTGCCTCTTTAAGTTTATTTTTTACTTCGTACAAAAGATTTACATGAGAGGAAAAATCAGGGGAAACTATTAAAATATCATCCAGGTAAGTAAAGACGTGTGGTTCATAACGGGGACCAAAAATTGCATCAACGAGACGTTGTTGGGTTTGAGCTGCATTTCGAAGACCAAAAGGCATGGTTACAAATTGAAATAAACCTCGACCAACCACTGCAAAAGCTGTTTTTTCTTTGGAAGACTCATCCAGGGGAATTTGCCAAAAAGCCTTTCTCAAATCTATAGAGGAAATAAATTTAGCATCACGCAAAGAAGTAAGGATCCGTTCAATATTGGGCAAAGGATAACTGTCGGGTTTTGTAACTTCGTTAAGAGGCCGACCATCAAAGCAGAAACGCATTTCTCCATTACATTTTTTAACAAGGAGCACGGGTGAACACCAAGGACTTTTAGAAGGTTCAACTACCCCTAACTTCAACATTTCATCCAGTTCCCTATTTAAAATATTTGACATATAGGGAGACATAACGAATGGTCTTCTCTTGAAAGGAACGGCGTCGCCGGTTTGAATGCTACAGATTATCTTATCAGTTTTTCCCAATTTATCCTTGCCGGAAATTTCACAAAAAGATGAGATTAATTTATCGGCTTGCTGATCAAAAGAGAGGTCATCTAAAGAAAATAAGTCGTAACGGGAAGTCGCAAAATTCGAAGAAAAACCTTCCAAAACATCAATTTGACAATTATCATTATGAATATTCCAACAATTGTCCTTGAAATTTACCACGATATCGAACTCTCTGGCAAAGTCACACCCAAAAATAAAGGCTTGAGATAATGAAGGAACTACTAAAGCACTGATAATCCTACAGGAACCTTTAACGAAAATAGGCAAATCAACTCTACCCTCCACGGTTTGTTTCTTTCCATCAGCAGTACAAATATTATCAACAGGAGATTTATTAATTTGAAGACCCAATCTTTCTAAAACATGCAACCCTTTGGCTCCTACCACTGACGATGTGGCACCAGAGTCCAATAAAACGGTAATTTCAACGTCAAACAATTTGACAACAATATAGGGTCGATTATCGAGGGGTTTATCAATCAAAAGAGGTGAAAGTTGATTAGAGAAATTTGAGGGGGAATTTAAAAATTGAGCAACCTTGACTAGCCAACGACTCCAGTCGTCTTCATCAAAATGGGTTTTAACCGGGGTTTCAACAGAAATCATTGGAATTTTTTTCGAGGCTGAAACTAATGGATCAGTGAAAATGCCTCTTAAAGACACCAATCTAACTCGTTTTTTGAACACCTTTTACAATCCTTGGATTTAACATCGGGCTCACCACACTTGTAGCAGAAAATATTCCTGGAAGCTTTACAATCGAAATAAGTATGGTTGGGTAATTGACAATTCCAGCAGGTTACAACTTTTTTGGATTTATTGGAACTATCAAAAGGAACCTTGGAGCTACTAGGTTGATTGGAAACTTCACCAACTGAATCTTGATTTGAATGCTTACGAAAATTATTATTGGAACGACGAGATGAATAATTATTACCTGATGAATAATTTCTAGAAGAGAAAGAAGGTCGATCTGAAGATGTGTTACGAGGACTGTGCACCTCCGCGACAGTGTCTCTGACTCTATTTTTATTTTTCAAATAATCAGACTCCTCCAATTTTCTACAAAGCTCTGAAAGCTGGGTGACTGAAGTAATCTCTATCAAAGCCAACCTGTCAATAAAATCGGGAAGAAGATTATTACGAATGAATTTAATTCTGGTGAACTCAGCTGGTGTACGAGAAAGTCTATTAAAAAGAGAATCAAGGTGGGCAATAAAAACAATGGTAGATTCGTTCCTTCTCTGCTTACGTTTCTTGATTTGGTCCCAAACCTCATCGTCAATATCATCATGCAAAAAATCCTTCTTCAAGCGAAGAACCAAAGATGGCCAATCATCAATGGAAGATTTGATACTGCGAAACCAAATGCAAGCGTCACCAGTAAAGAATTCGACAGCAGATTGGAATAAATCAGGGTCTGAAACACCACGAGCCTGAGCCAACTCGGTTACTCGTTCTAGAAAAGAATAAAGTTTTTTCGGGTCACCATTAAATTTCACTTGCCATTCACTTAATGGAATATTGCGACTTGCGCAGTGGACTATTGGGGCAGCGACATTTATGACAGGGTTAGTATTGACGGGGAGAGTTTCTACTTCAGAATTTGTAGTGAGTTTATCACTAAGATCAGCATCCAATTTAATACAAGTGGCAGTACTTTCTTGAATATAAGTGTGGATTTCATCACGGTTATCTTCAGGAATGGGAATTCGCCTTGCTCTACCAAAAACATGGGATAATCGGGACTGCATACGCAAATATACTGAATCAGTGGGGGAACCTTCAAAATCTTCAATGATTTTCTCAATGGACTCAAGACTTTTCTTAATTTCTGAACGTTCTTCCAGAAAATGTAGATTAGCTTCACCAACTACTATAGAAGATCCAGGACGAGATTGTTGTTCCTTCCTAAGAACTTTTCCCAAAATTTTTCTTTTATCAGCAACATTCCTAGCAGTAGCAAGTAGACGAATCCTCAGTTCGTAATCAAGTTCATGTTCCAACAAATGATTAGGCAAAAAATTGTAACAATCCATTTTGTATAAAGAAGAAAAAAAATTATTAGAAATAAGAAAACTACTAGAATGTCAGGGTTGTCAAGGTTATCAAGGTAATTAGGGTAATCAAGGTTATCAGGGTAATCAGGGTTATCACGGTAATCAGGGTTATAAAATGAGAAAGCTAAAGAGAAGAAATAATGCTATTAAATCAATAAACAAATGTCAATTTACCTCCAGGTAAATTAAACTATAATATACCTACATACATTGTATCAAATTTCGCAAAGTGTCAAACGCAGCCTTAATGAAAGAAGAACAAAATAATTACGTGCTGAGCGATACGTAATAAGAAATTTTGACGCAAAAAAAAAAAAAAAAATGAAGAGATATTTATCTCTAAAAACAAGGGCAACGCTAACGAGGGTTTTCTTACTGACTAAAAACGTAGAAAAGAATTTTAAATGGTAATGAAAATTAAACAAATGCAAATCAGTGTATTTTCAACCTTCCAGCATCAACAGTGAATTTTCAAGTTTATTTTTGAATTTAGAAAAAAAATCAAAACGAACCAGGCCCCACGTTTTCGGGCGTCATTTCTTTATTGTAGCCTACCTTTTGATCGTCCCAGTTGGCTTCAACAAATTTGGCTGCGGCAGCTCTTGTAGTCGTTGGCGATGGGTGGTAGAGTAGGGTTTTGTTTTGATTATGATTAAGTTTGAAAAGAGGGCGCCACTTTATTTTTTATAGGTGAAAACAAAGAAACCTTGTGTAAAAAGATTCACTGTGATGTCTGGAGTGGAAGAAAACACTGCGTGTCCCAAAACACTATAACTAGCATTTATTTACATTATTATACAAGATGTCGAAGAAAATTGAAATATGGGTGGTTCTCACACCAACCCACTCACTGAACTCAAATATAGTTCAAGTGGTTAAGTATTATTACAGTATTTGAAAAAGTTGACCGATAGGTACTGTTATAATTATTAAAAGAAAGAAATTAAGTATTGAAAAAGATTTAAAATCCGCAAAAGTGAAAAGGTGAATTAAGTTTAATTTAAACCGGTACTACAGGGAGTAAAATGTTCATGAACCTTTTGGGGTGTAGTCATACGTGGATATCAATATACGGCGCAAGTACCATTCAGTTACAAAAAAAAATGTTACAAATCAATGAGGAATTAATGACAATGAGTACAACCGTAAAAAGGTTGATACTTTAATAAGAAAATAGTTACTTAAAGGAAATAGTTATGAATTAAATAGTGAAATGTTTACAAACTCGAATATGAAGGGTTTCAAGAAAATCGTTATTAGTATTAAAAGTAATTGTTGATAAAAATATTGAAGGAGTAGTATTTAAATAAAAAAACTGGCCTGTCACTGTTGCTGCCTCAAGACCATTAGCCATAAACGGTTTCTGTTCGCTTCGGCGGTGCGGGCAATCCCAACATCACAAAGTGCCATTCCTGCGACATATTCCCGCAGCATATGAGGACTCATACAGCCAGGTTCACGACAAAGTGATAGTCTTCAAACATCAAACGATTTGGCCAGCAAAGCATCCATATGGTATTTTAGTAATGAAGTTGATTGGAAAGATTCGAAGAAAAAGAAAAAAAAACCCTAAAATTATGGATATTCTCAGTAACCAACCCATGGTGAAGAGTGGGGTTAACTCACCTCGTTAGGTTGAAAAGAATTCAGCAAATATCTATACCATCACTGTATAAATCACACCCATTTCTTCAGGGGAGGTCCATAGACATTATAAATGTAAAATATCGTTAAATCTCAACGATACATTCGAATATTTAAAGAAAAAAATGCCGCTCAGCACATTTTACGTGTGGCTTTCAGCACATCACGGGAACAAGTCCTCGAGCTAGGCCGAAAAGAAAATCAAATACTCCCATCGATCATCAATCAAGAGTGTCAGATGGACATTGACAAATGTCACGTATAAAGCGATCAATCAACTGGACAGAACCAACTGACCCCAGAAGATTACACCTTATTACCATAAAGCAGACCGAAAATGGGAAACATTGCAACATTGCCGGAAACTAACAGCTGTGATGTATGAAGGTTAAGGTAATTTGTTGATAAATATTGGAGAAACCGATTTAGAAGATTAATTAGTGAGTATCATTCAAAAGGAAAATGTGAATGCTACAAAGAAATAATTGAACTTCCCTCATCGCTTTATTTTGATAGATAGAAAAAAACGTTTTAGACAAAAAGTGTAGGTAGATATAGTGTGTGTGTGGACTATCGTCAGCTGAACGTGACGAAGAAAGACAGCTACCCGCTACCACGGATCGACGACACTCTGGACACCTTGGCCGGATCGAAGATCTTCTCAACCCTGGACCTCAAAAGCGGATATTGGCAGGTAGAAATGGCCCCTGAAGATCGAGAGAAGACTGCTTTCAGCGTTGGAGCTGGGCAGTGGCAGTTCACTGTTATGCCATTTGGGTTATGCAACGCACCTGCTACGTTCGAGCGGCTGATGGAGACTGTGCTCAAAGGACTATCCTGGTCAACATGTCTGGTATACCTGGATGACATAATTGTGGTTGGCAAATCATTTGAAGACCATCTGAAGAACTTGGAGGAGGTATTCCAGAGACTCAGAAGTTCCGGTTTGAAGCTGAGTCCAAAGAAATGCCAACTGTTCCGGAGGGAAGTACAATACCTGAGTCATATCGTGTCGGCTGAGGGTGTAGCCGTTGACCAGCAAAAGGTGGAGGCAGTTAAGGAGTGGCCAGTACCAAAGAACTTCCACGAGCTAAGAAGTTTCCAGGGTCTGTGCACGTACTACCGGCGTTATGTCCAGGGATTTGCGAACATCGCCCGGCCTCTTCACAGGCTCACAGAGGCACAGAGACGCTTCCACTGGGACGAGGATTGTCAGGAGGCCTTTGACACACTTAAAAGGGCACTTGCCAGCGCGCCCAACCTAGGCTACCCCCTACCTGAAGTAAACTACATCCTGAATACAGATGCCAGCAATGTAGGACTTGGTGCAGTGCTGTCCCAGATCCAGCAGGGACATGAAAGGGTGATCGGCTATTTCAGCAAAACCTTGTCGAAGCTGGAACGGAACTACTGCGTCACGAGAAGGGAACTACTGGCAGTAGTCTAAGGGGTAGAGCACTTCTACAAGTACCTTTACGGGAGAAAGTTTCTGCTGAGAACCGACCACGCCGCGCTCAAATGGCTCCTACAGTTCAAAAATCCGGAGGGTCAAGGATCTCGTTGGATTGAGAGACTTCAAGAGTTCAACTTTGACACGGAACATCGAGCTGGATCCAGCCACAACAACGCTGATGCCCTATCCAGGAGACCTTGTCCAGAACAATGTAAGCACTGTCAAAGAGCCGAGGAAAAGGAGGCGAGCACTAGCAGGACGACTGTGGTGGATGATTCCTGGCAGATCTGAAGCTTGTCATCGGATGGAAACTGGCAGGCCAACGAACAATCTGACAAAAAGTCGCGCGATTCTCGGCCACCGTGAAGTCCTACTGGGCTCAAAGGGACTCGATGGTTCTTGATGACGGCATATTGAAGAGGCTGGTGAAGAATCTGGATGGCACGGAAGATCGGAGGCAGTTAGTCTTTCCTGGAAACAGACAGGCAGAGGTGATGAGAAAGGTCCATGATGGCGTCACGGGTGGACATCTGGGTGTAACCAAGACGCTGGGAAAGCTGCGAGAACGGTTTTACTGGGTCAACTGTCAAGCCGATGTGAAGGAATGGTGCAGAAAATGTGCCGTATGTGCGGCAAGTAACGGACCCTCGAAACGGCCAAAAGCTCCTATGCGCCAATACAACGTGGGAAGCCCCTTTGAAAGGATCGCAATAGACGTGGCTGGACCCTTTTCTGAATCGGACAAAGAGAATAAATACATCTTGGTCGCCATGGATTACTTCAGCAAGTGGGCTGAAGCGTATGCCTTGCCAAACCAGGAGGCGGCTACCGTTGCCGATGTCTTGATTAAGGAATGGTTTTGCCGTTTCGGTGTCCCGTTGGAGCTGCATTCGGACCAGGGCAGGAACTTCGAATCGACGCCATTCCAGAATGTCTGCGATGTCTTGAAGATCAAGAAGACAAGGACAACGGCGTTGCACCCAAAATCGGATGGCATGGTGGAGCGAATGAACAAGACCATCAACCGATACTTGGCCAAAGTTGTCTCTGACCACCAAAGAGACTGGGACGAACACCTCCACCTATTACTCTTGGCATACCGATCTGCAGTTCACGGATCGACAGGCGAAACCCCAGCAAGGATCATCATGGGTCGTGAACTCCGGCTGCCCTGCGACCTGAAGTTTGGCTGACCACCTGGTGAAGATGTCGCTGGGGAAGATTACGCAAGCAATCGAAGAAAGATGGACGACATTCATCAACGAGTCCGTTTGAACATCCAGATTGCCAGCGACCGGATGAAGGAGGCCTATGACGTTAACGCCGAGAAGGCGGGTTCCAGGTTGGAGATCTGGTTTGGCTTCACAACCCACAGAGGCGACGTGGCTTCTTCCCAAAACTTCAAAGTTCTTGGGAGGGCCCGTATGAGATTCTGGAGCGAATCAATGACGTCGTCTACCGGATAAAGAAACCACCACGAGGGAAGCCGAGGGTTGTTCATTTCAACCGTTTAGCTCGGTATGCTGGAAACCATGACGATCAGGACGCTGAAGTGAGGCAGATCAGGTCACCCAAGAAAGACATGTCATTGGAAACTTTCATGTCTCTAACACTCCAATTGCCAGAAAGTCCAGAATGGCGTTGTCCAAGAAAGGCAGCTGGATTTGTTCAAAGCACCTGCCGAATATTCGTTGGCTCACTGGGTCACTGAAGACCTTGGTATGAGGAGTGGTCTTGCTGCTGCTTTCTACGACGACAAAAACCAGAGGTGGGGAAGGTATTGGAAATCATGGAAGGTACACGACATCTTTTCAACCTTGTGACGAAGAAGTGGAAGCTTCTTCATATGACCACCTACAGTGATGTCTGGAAAGCCCTCAGTCATCTTCGTGACTTGATGCAGTCACAGGACCTGACTCATTTGGCCATTCCGAAGATGACCAATGACCGCGTGGACTGACGTATGGTGAGAAGCATACTGGAAGTGATCTTCAAGGGGAGTGGCGTTGACATCCTGAACCAGAAGACAGTGGACTGCTATTTCCACCGAACATCACACTGCAGGTTTGGGGACAGTTGCCGATATCGACATGAGGACATTTCGGGACGAAACATGCCCAGTGGAACGAACTTCCAAGGCGGTCGACAGCGGACACGACGTTACAACCATTGCATCTCGCCATCGAATAACTCGACTTTTGTACCGTTTGTCACAAGCCCAAACCACTGTTAATTTCTAGAATAACAAGGTTTATTCGGTTGCCTACACCTAGAATATTGGAGAACTTTCGCCATCCATCGAGGCATTGAAGAGGATCTATATAATAACCTCCGCCATTCGGACAGGGAAATAGATATCGATTAGCCGCGAATTATATCGCGTTAATCGTTACAACATAAATATACGCTGCGATTGTGAACATAAATATTTGTGGTTGTGTCAGTGACTTTAAATAAATTAATTAAAACTGGACAAGTGTTTTCTATAGCGAAACTCGTTACAATATCAACGTCAAAATGACATTAATTGTATGCATCTTAAAACTACTGAAAATCAAAGAAACTTGAATTGACGAAACAAGGAACTTAAAAATAGTTATTTATATTGAGGTATAACAAAGCGAGAACATTCAACTGCAAATCACAAAAAATGGTCACTTTGACCAGAGACAATACAGAATTTCTCTATGCTTTGACGTTGATATGTCAAAAAAATCTGATTTTTATGGCACGTTCAGAGTGTTTTCGATATGATTTGTTGAGTTTTTCAGAAAAACAAAATTATCACCCAAACTATCGACTTTTGAAAAAAAATGTGGGATGAAGAATACGTAAAATGACAAGCTAAACGCGACTAAGTAACAAAGTACAGGGGGTGCTACTTGAAAAAATCAAGTTATGGTTCTTTGAAGTTTACCAACATTGAAGTGTCACAGCAAAGTGGTACTATAATCCAAATCGACGGCATTGCCATCATAAGATACCCAAGGCAGTTGCTTGAACACTGGCAAAGTCTCAACTTGATATCCCAAAGTGCTCTGTGGTATCTTTAATCAATGGTTGCAAATGCAAACGCATCAATTTTTAGAAAAAGTGGAATAACTTTTGAACGGATGAAGCGAATTGCAAAAACTAAACGGATTGGAGATTTCCCCGAAAAGGTGCAAATTGAAATATAAGAAATGGAAGATAAACAGGGGTATACATGATTTTTGCCATAAAAAACCGCATCCAAAAATAAAAATCAACGAGTCCCAGCATTTACCAATAAATTACTTCCATATTTTAGCCGGTCACTGTACATCACCTAAGTGGTGACACATCATATATACCTATAATAGGTTTATAGGTAAACGGGATGGGTGAAATGGTTTGGCTGGCGCCATCTCATGGTAGGAATGTAAGGTGGACTGCTTAAAAGTGTGGTTTGACAAGAATGCACTTTAAGCCGATTAAAAAAATTTATTGTCACAGTATGAAACAAAACATTGTAGGAAACACAGACGTTAAATGTCATTAAACTACCTACTCGTCTAGAAATTCCGGAGTCGGCTCCTTCGTTGCTTCGTCCATAAAGATCTTGACTCATAATTTAAAAAGTAATTTACTTGGTAATTTACCATTTCATTAACGTTAATAACTATTTCTATAGAATAAAGTAAGGGTTATTTCAGATTTGTGATCGGTTTCTATGGAAAAAGATAGTAAATTAGTGTGTTAATTTTGCATTAGTTTGGATATTTTTGGTCTAGTTTGGGTTGAGTTCGGTAATTTTGCGTTTGGCAAATTGATGATGAGTTCTTAGGTAAATTAATTATCAAAAACGTAGGTACCAAAAAGTTTACCTATAGATTTAATTATCACTTTAGTCTAGAGAAAAATTTATTAAGACCTATTATCAACACTAACTTGACAAATTGAGATCACAATTTACAATAATACCATATTACCATATGAATTATGATGTATTGAGAGCTGCATAACTCGGAAACATGCACGACACAGTATCGGCAACGCTGCTATTGATATTCCATTTACGGCTACGTTCCAAATTTGTCGGGACAAAATATTGTCGGGAAAATAACTGTCGGGATATGTTACTGTCGGGATACTTTACTGTCGGGAAGAATTACTGTCGGGACATTTTACTGTCGGGAAGCAATACTGTCGGGAAGTTTACTGTCGGGATGACAACGTGTCGGGACAATTACATCGAACCATATAGATTAATGGAATTTGAATTCTTTCTTCAATTTTGATATACATATTGTTCCTAAATTCAACCGATATCGAGATATCGCTATTTAAAAATTAAATTTTTGAACCTTTGACATGCTGTATAAAATTCAAACGGTTCAAGATAGAGAAAAATGGTCCTGACTTATTTCTCGCCTAAACAATTATTCAAAAACTATATTTTTTCATCTGAATAGTCAACTGTCAATTTTTTTCCACAGATTTCCACATGCATTTTTTTTACAAGAATGATCTCAATGTCCTTGGATAGCTCTTGAAAAGTTGAGACTAGAAAGAGCAGACCGTTTTTCTAAATCTTGAGTCGTTTGGATTTTATAGCATGTCAAAACGGCTAGATTTAGGAACATTTTTTGGTACATTTTTTTCTAACCCCAGTATCTTTTCAAATAATTGACCTTTCTGGTACATCTCCTAACCCTGTTTAATGATTTGTATAGAGACATTTGTGAAAGGAAAAAGTGCGGAAAATTCAGGTTTTCATATGTTTTTGTTATATTATTTCATACTGTACCGTTAAGTATCATTTACCGGACCCAAAACCAATCCGGTTAATGAATCTTTACATCATCAGAGATTTGAAAAAAAAATTACTTGACTACTTCAAAAATGACATTTTGCATCATCAATGACTGTGAAATTGCATGGGTAGCATGATTTTAATTAATAACTTGACATTGAATGCTGGTAACATAAAATTAACCTATCTATCACCTAGGTGGTGACATGGTTTGGCTGGCGCCATCTCATGGTAAGGATGTGAGGCGGACTGCCACTCCAAGTGTATGGCTTGACAACAAAGCACTTTAAACCGTTTAAAAAAAATTATCACAGTATGAAACAAAACAATGTACGATACACAGGCGTTAAATGTCATCAAACTACTCGTCTAAAGATTCCAGACTCGGCTCCTTCGTCGCCTCGTCCATAAACTTCTCGACTCGTAATTTAAAAAGTCATTTACGCCTTAGTAACGTAAAATACTACTTTTCTATTCTTAAGCTCAGGGGATTCGGAAAGAATGTAAGGGTGCTGGATGGGGCAAAACAACTGTATGGATAAAAAACTCACCCAGTTATCTTGGTTAAGTATTTGTTTGGCAAAAATTTGATGTCGCCTTAGCGAAATTATTCAGGTACTTATATGGTGAGTACCTACATTTTAAGTTTGGTTGATTTTGCTTTGTTTGAAATTAGTATACCTAAATCAAACAACTTTTGTTTTATTGTGTACCTTGTATAAAATGAGTTGGAGGTTAGAGGGCGATCAAATTATAGCAAATCACTCTGTATGTACGTAGTATGCACCTATACATATTATGTACTATAAAACAATCACCCGATTTTTTGCGTTGGCCGATCTTGATACACACCACACACACTATATACATTGTGAGAAAGTTACAAAATTGCTGCCTTGTGCAGGTAGACTCAGGTAGAGTTCAAAAGGTGTTTTAGTCAAAATTGTCTGATTCGTTGATATCGAATTTTGGCTTTCATTTTACACAAAAGAATTGGGCAATAATCATACTTCGAGTCTCCCAGATTAGATGTAGAAAGTTTAAAACTGAAAGCGGTATTGATTTATTGATTATGAATGTATGCTTAGCCCCGAGCCGCCAGACAAATTTCTTTTATAGAATGTTGGTCCCTGCCATTACATGTCACGGGAAATATCCACATAACAAGGTGTTATGTGGAAATATCATTCTTGAATTAAACAAAACTATGGAAACGTCGCCGCGTAGTGACTTAACATTTTTCAGATGTTCTTATACAGTGTGTCCTCGTATTGAGTTAACGTGAGGTGAAAAGACAACAAATTCTAGAGTTGGATTACGATTTTCTGGGAATCGCTCCTGCATGGTTCGAAACTAAGATCTAAAAGGAATAAGTCAAATCAATCAATATACAGGGTGGTTTTGGGGCGGCTTTATACAAAATGGCCAAGAGTTAAGTACCTTTGTTTAATGATGAATCCCCGAAAGCTTGCATGTGTTTACAGTAAATGAGATCCAGCTAAGCCTAACTATAGTGTCACGATAGGCGTAAGATTGGGTCTTTATCTGGACCCTAACTTATCGTTCAGGGTCGTAGCCGTCAGACGGGAGTAAAACTCGGGCAGCACATAACAACATCTATTGTCTTCCAAAATACAGCCAACAGCACACACAGAGGGATGAGCATGTTGGACCTTGGCCAGTCCGGGTCCAACAGTAGACTCGCTGTGGGGGCAGAGGTGTACAGGGTGTTCCAACGATAGAGTAAAGTAGGTTTTATCATATAGGATATGAAAAATATCAATATCAATATGCGTCACAAGTTAGGGGTGTAAATAGCGCACATTCTGAAAATATTTGGAAACATACAGGGTGCGTCACAAAAGTATGGCGTGTAAAAGTATGATTTTTTTAAATAGAATGCCCTGTTTTTGATTTTATTTCTGAATTCTATGTGTCACTATGAACATTTTTTGCTATATAATATATGGGTCTAAATTTGATAGTTTTTGAATTATTCGAATTTAACGAAAAAAATTTGCATTTTAATGATATTGAAAAATGATTGTTTTCTCCGTTATTTAAGATATTACACTCTTGAGATTTGGTAGGGATAAGGACTAGTGTCATATCAATGCTTGAACCGGAGATATTCGCTATTTGTTATACAGGGTGTTTTTTACTATAATCCAAACTTTCCGATTTTCAAAATAAAAAAAATCATTTTTCTCAAATGATACACCCCTTTTATTATTACGGTAGTGGATTGAGTATTTGAAAACCTATCATTTTTGCAAATAATGTCCTATACCAATCTTTCATGGTTATCGAGAAATTCCGAATTTTCCAAATCGCTACCTTGTGTTTTGCAATAAAACGATAAACTATGCCAAGTTTCAAGTTATTATTCAAAGGTAATACTAATATTCAAATTGTTAATCGATATTTTGTCTTAATATATGTTCAAAAAGGTGACCTCCCTGTTGAATACACAGATTCAGTCTTCTTTGAAGATTCAGCCTGACTTAATTCTGATAAAATCAAAGGCGTCACTGAATGACAAACGTCCCGTATTCTATTTTTCATATCTTCCATGGTGGTTGGCTTGGTAAAGTATACTCGGTCTTTTAAGTATCCCCATAAAAAAAATCGAGGGGAGTTAAGTCGCATGATCTCGGTGGCCACGGGATAGAACCTCCACGTCCTATCCATTTTCCTGGGAATTGCATATCCAAAAATGCCCGTACATCACGATGGTAATGTGGAGGTGCACCATATCCTGTTGCAGCCACATATTTGCCCCTTCGACTAAATTGATATCTTCAAGTATAGCAGAGGCATTTCTTCACGCAAGAAATTCAAATAGTTGCGACCCGATAAATGTTCATCAAAAAAGAAGGGACCAATGATTTGGTTATGGTGGATGCCACACCATACATTCAGTGTGACCCATTTGTTTTGGGAACACCCTGATAAAAGTTTATTTCTTAACCGATTTGGTTCGTTTTGTTTTTGGATTGTAGAGATTGGATTGTATATTCTTGGCAAAAAGTGACCTTCGCCATTTTGACTTCAAGGCCTACTATGTTAGTTTTTAAGAGCAAAATTTCAGGAAACCATATTAGCGATTTTTTTAGAAAAAATCTGTGTGCGCCACTGGATTCAGCATCCTTTAAAACGAGTCTATACAAATTTTCAACCGAAAATATCAAGTTGAAAAAAATTAAAAATTCGCACTTTAACAATCTTTGATTCTATCAAAAGAAATGATAAATGCATTGAAGTTGATGGTGGTTTGGTAGAAGTTACAAATTTTTAGTTTTATGTCATTTTTATTTGTTTTGATAGAATCAAAGATTGTTAAAGTGCGAATTTTTAATTTTTTTCAACTTGATATTTTCGGTTGAAAATTTGTATAGACCCGTTTTAAAGGATGCTAAATCCAGTGGCGCACACAGATTTTTTCTAAAAAAATCGCTAATATGGTTTCCTGAAATTTTGCTCTTAAAAACTAACATAGTAGGCCTTGAAGTCAAAATGGCGAAGGTCACTTTTTGCCAAGAATATACAATTTTTCGAGCTCTACAATCCAAAAAAAAAAGAACCAAATCGGTTAAGAAATAAACTTTTTATCAGGGTGTTCCCAAAACAAATGGGTCACACTGTTTATTGACCAATAATTTTGATGTTGGACTTCTCGTAGCCAAAATGGATTTTCAGTCGCATAATAGTGCATATTATGCCTGTTTACAGCCCCGTTGCTTCTAAATGTCGCCTCATCGGAGAACATAATTTTGCACAAAAAGTTGTTATCCAACTGAATTCGTTGATTGATGATATTGCAAAACTGAACTCGTTTTTCAAAATCTCTTTCCAGCAATTCTTGATGAAGATGAATATGGTAAGGCTGGTATTTAATTTTTTTTGTTGTACGATTCACAGTGGATTTTGAAGTGTTGCATATAGTTGATAATGCCCTACTACATACATGGGGATTTTCTTCAATATGTAACAAAATATCTAGTTCTTTTTCTTCGTTTGCTGCGTTCTTGTTAACAACTTTACGTTTCGTGTATGAAACACTTCCACTGGAATCAAACCTTTCCATCACATTTCGAAAACAGAGAGTGGTGGGTAGCCGCCGTTCGGGAAATTTTGTTCGGTAAATTCTTTGAGCCAGTAGAGGGTTTCTCTCGGCTTCCCCCAATACATAGATCATGTCAATCAAATCATTCAGTGGATAGTCCATAGCCAAAAATATGGATCAAAAAGAAAGGATTAATTTTTACTTCTGTCAACAATAATTTTTGTTTTTTCCATGGCAACGGCCGGTGATCGCCATACATTCCATATAATATGACCGAACGATTTGGAAAATTCGAATTTTCTCGATAACTATTGAAGATAGGTATAGGGCATTCTTAGCAAAAATGATAGGTTTTCAAATACTCAATTCACTATAGTAATAATAAAAGGGGTGTACCATTTAAAAAAAAAGAAATTTTTTATTTTGAAAATCGAAAAATGTGGACCATTATAAAAAACACCCTGTATAACAAATAGCGAATATTTTCTGTGGAAGCTTTGATATGACTCTAGTCCTTATCTCCACCAAATCTCAAGAGTGTAATGTCTTAAATAAGGAAGAAAACAGTCATTTTCCAATATCATGAAAATGCAAAATTTTCCGTTAATTTCGAATAATTCAAAAACTATCAAATTAAGACCCATATATTATAGAACAAAAAATGTTTATAGTGACACATAGAATCCAGAAATAAAATAAAATACAGGGCATTCCATTTAAAAAAATCATACTTTTTCGTGCCATACTTTTGTGACGCACCCTGTATGTTTCCAAATATTTTCAGAATGTGCGCTATTTACACCCCTAACCTGTGACGCATATTGATATTGATATTTTTCATATCCTATATGATAAAACCTACTTTACTCTATCGTTGGGACACCCTGTATATAGTGAATACGAGAGGACTTCTTGTCTTACGACTGGCACTGCCCGTGGGAAGGAAGATAGGAGTAATCACTGCTCTTCCAACTACTTGACTAGCGTAGCGGCTTCTATTTATACACGAAAATGTGCTGACTTAATAATGCATGGCCTCGTTCATTTGAGTGAGGTGATTTACTCCATGTTCCTTTGATCCGTCCGTATTCACATGACAATATAGTATCATTCTTGACTTCAGATGATTTAGTTAATTCAACTTTCTGTGGAGCAAAAATCCGGATCCACAAGAACATGATCGCGTTCATAAAACGGAACAATTACCACTATAACACAACCAAAAGACATCAAAATTAAACAAACCACACGTGATTAGACATACAGAAACGATTGAACTGATCACCACATGCATGTCGTGTTGATTAATGTCACGTTATCTCGATCGTTTCCCTTTGTTTGATCACGTGAAGTTGGTTTACTTTGGTGACTTGTGGTTGTGAACAGGAACAGAGTGTAGTTTTCGATTATTTGTTATTTTCGACGAATTTTAAAGATTCACCCGAGTAGGTATACATATACAAAACTCAACCTAAAAAATAAACCTAAATTATGGCTTTAGGCAACAACTCTTTTATTTTCAGGTAGGTATTGAATCATTAGTTTGAAGACACTATATATGCATGGTCAACAAGAAAGTAGGTATTTTCTCAACAATATTCATTATTACCCGATCGCCTTACTGATTACTGATTACTGAAGTACAGGCGCTACGAGTTTCGGGCTGTTGGCCCCGACACCGCAGCCTCTAGTTGGGCTTATTGTATCTTCTCTGTGCCTGTCTCTCAGTCGAAGAGCTCCATTGCCCGAATAAGGTTTATGACTCGTTCTACTGTTTCCCTGTCCGTCCTTCGAGGAGTGGTTGTGAATTCCCCATTATCTCTTCTCCAGTACGCCAGCGCTTCACATTCGAATACAATGTGGGAGGCTGTTTCCTCCTCCTCGTTGCACAGCCTACATATGGGTTCCTCGTTGAAAAGACCCATGATATGCATGTGTTTCCTTAGAGTGCAGTGTCCAGTTAATATACCTGTTACTTTCCTAAGCTGATTCCTGCTGAGTTGCAGTAGGCTTCCAGAAAATGATGATTCGATCTCGTCTGCCATCATTAATTTACTGTGTTTCAGACCTGGTGATTGGCACCATCTAGCTTTCTGTTGTTTTTTGGACCAACAGTTCAGCCAACCTCTCATAGAGGATTTTGTAATACCAATAGCAGGTTCTGGACCCAGAAGTGGTGTGTTTGCAGCTTTGCGTGCTAAAAGATCCGCCCGCTCGTTCCCAGCTATCCCTGTGTGTCCTGGTATCCATCCAAAAGTAACATCGTTAGATACTCCCAGTGTGGCAAGGTTTTGCTGACAATCCATGACTTGTTTGGATTTGGTTTCCCGACAGGAGATGGTTTTGATTGCGGCTTGGCTGTCACTAAGGATAAGGATTTTCCTTCCTCTGTAGCCTCTCCTGAGATTTTCTTGCACGCATACGTTTATTGCATGTACTTCTGCCTGGAAAACTGTAGCGTACATCCCGAGTGGTTCACATGTTTCCCACTTTGGATTTTCACCTACGATTCCGGCACCAGTTCCCCGGCTTGTTTTGGAGCCGTCTGTGTACCATATTGCCCCATTAGCCATCCGGAGTTGTTTCACCGTTTCCTCTTCCCATATTAGCTTGGTCTTAGGAGACGTGCTGAAGTTGATATTTTTCAACATGATATCACTCCTCATTGTTACTAAGTGGTTCGTGACTGTGCTGGTTATCTTAGTGTGTCCTTGGGAGTTTGAGTGACTCCAGTTCCCGGTGTTGCTAAGTCTATATGCTCCCATCCTTGCTTCCATTTTGATATAGATATCTAAAGGAGGTAGGTTAAGCATGGCCTCCAAGGCAAGTGTTGGAGTGGTTTTCATGGCTCCCGTTACACAGAACCATGCTAACCTCTGAACTTTTGCAAGTTCCGTGGCTGCTTGTCGCTGCTCGATTTTCGGCCACCAGACAACAGAGCTATAGGCAAGGGTGGGTCTTACCACGGTACAGTAGAGCCAGTGTGCCATGCGCGGAATTATGCCCCAATTCTTTCCTATCGCTCTTTTTGTTGCCATTATTGTGGCTTTACCTCGATTCACTATTTTCTGTAGGTGTGAATTCCATGTGAGTTTGTCATCCAGGATGATGCCTAGGTATTTGACTTCTCTTACCACCTGCAGCTCTTGTCCAAAGAACATGGGTTTGAATAATTCCGCTGTCTTCCTCTTTCTCGTAAAGCTGACCAGGGAGGTTTTCTCAGGATTGACCTTCAGGTTCACCTTCCTGCACCAATCTTCTACGATTGTCAGAGCTGTCTGCATCAGTTCTGATATTGTCTTGGTGTGTTTGCCAGTGATAAGTATTGCTACGTCATCGGCATAGCCTTGGGCGTAGAAACCTTTGCTGTTTAACTCTACCAGTAGTTCATCTGCGACTAGGTTCCAGAGGAGAGGGGACAAGACTCCACCCTGGGGGCAGCCTTTAGCTGCCTCTATAGTTACAGTTTTGTCAAGCATAGTTGCTTGAATTCTCCTACCTTTCAGCATGTTTCTTATCCACCTACAAACTGTGTCTTTAATTCCACGCCGATTGATTGCGGTGGTCATTGAATCGAAGGAGGTGTGATCAAATGCTCCTTCTATATCAAGGAATGCAGCTAGGGCAACTCCTTGGTTGTTCAGTGGTTGCTCTATTTTATGAACAAGTTCATGCAGAGCAGTTTCACATGATTTGCCAGGTTGATAGGCGTTTTGGTTTTTGTGTAGTGGCCTCTCTATTAGGGAGGTCTCCCTAATGTGCCTTTCAATCACTTTCTCCATCGTTTTGAGTAGAAACAACGAGAGATTTATTGGTCTGAATCCCTTGGGCTGAGAGCTATCTTTCCCGGGTTTTGGTATAAAGACCACTCGCGAGAGTTTCCATATCATGGGTATGTGTCCCGTTGCCAGGCTTGCTCTGAATAGTTGGCAAAGCATCGATATGAGTTGGGCTTCGCCCTGCTGCAGGTGTGCCGGTATTATCCCGTCGCATCCAGGTGCTTTGTATGGTTCGAATGAGTTTATGGCCCATTCGATTCTATTTGTTGTCACAATCTGTCGGGCTATGACCCAATCATCTCTTGATCCTCTCATCCGGAGGATCTCAGGAGATAGGGAGTTGACTCCCTGTTGCGAGTTGATTATGGTCGAGTCTGGAAAGTGTGCCCTGAGTAGTGTCTCAATGGTTTCTTCGCCATTTTTCGTGTATTCCCCATTTGGTTTCTTTAGTGTTCCCATTGGTGGAAGGGGGTCTTTAGCTAGGATTCTCTGAAGGCGTGCGCCTTCCGAGGTTTTTTCGACCTCAGTGCAAAACTTCCTCCAGGAGTTCCTCTTAGCTTCCCTTACTTCTTTGTTGTATTTCGTCAGAGTATGGTGGTATTCATCCCATTCACCGGTTTTCTTGGCCACATTGAAGAGTCTGCGTGTTTCCCCCTTCATCTTGTCAAGTTTCTCGTTCCACCAGGTTGTGTCCTTGCATGAAGAACGCCGGATTAGCGGACAGCTTTGATGGTATGAGTAAATTATAGCGTTTTGTAGTTGTTCTGCTACCACCTCAACATCAAATCTGTTACGCATACGTTCCTTGATCCCGCTCAACCCCGCCTCCAGCTCCTCCCGGTATTCAGTCCAGTTCGTTTTGCGTGGGTTACGGTACATTTCTGACGGCTTGTCAATACTATTGATTTCCATCAGTATATACCTATGGTCCGACAGGGATGGTTCATCGGATACGCGCCACCGCTGGATATCGGGATTAATACGGGAGGTGGACAGAGTGACATCAATAACTTCCGACCGTACGCGGTTTGCAAAATTAGGCTTGTTGCCCTTGTTTAGAATCTCCAAATCATGGGTTATAATAAAATCCAATAAAGACTCACCTCTTTTGTTGATATCGCTGCTCCCCCAGATGGTGTGATGCGAGTTGGCGTCCATACCTATTATACACTGTAGGTTTCTCTGCCCACAGTGATTCACTAGTTTCTCCAGGTCTTCCGATGGTGGGGGTCTGGGTGCATCGTAGGGAAGGTAAACCGAGGCTATTATGATGTCCTTCTGGGTTCCTTCCTCCTTGTAGCTTAGTTGGACGGCTACTTGATCCCTGGAATTTAGTTCTTTAATATTGAGAGCCTGCACTCCGTTTCTCACGTATATGCAAGCTCTCACGTTACCTGTTGATTGCTCCTTGTAAAAGATCTTACCTCCAGTGTTTTCTAGACCGGCTATTTTTCCCTTCGTGATCCAGGGTTCTTGGATGATGGCCAGGTCTATGTTTTTCTTTGCCAGCTGTTGGCAAAGGGCAGCAGATGCTCCCTTACTGTGCTGAAGGTTTATTTGTATTACCCTCAGCATCGGGAGCCTCCTTCTTTAGAAGTCTGAAGGTTAGCTGCATTAACCCAAAGTAGGCCCGGAGATTCCGGTTTTGCAGCTCCTTCAGAGATCTGCTGTCAAGACCGACAATGAGCGTAATGCCCTCATTGTCCGTCTTGTGGCTGATTATTCTCCAGTCCTCGGTCTTCAGCCCCATGTTCTGGGTTTTGAGAAACTGGAGAGCTTGTGCCGGTTCCTTGATTCCCGCGGATTTCGTCGGTATCCAGACAGCAGCCCTCACGACTGGCACCACTCTGTGTGCCAGGCCAATCCTGAGACTGGTTCCCTCGTGGGGGCTGAAGCCTGGAACCACCCGCAGCAGCCAAGTCTTGGCAGCTTCATTGGCGCAAGTGATATAAATCACCTCACCTCTGGACCTGCTGTTCTTGAACTGAGGACCAGTTCCGGGTTCGCATTTGAACACTTCCCGGAGTAGAGACTGTTGAAGGCCTCTACACTGCTCCTCAGTTAAGGTTTCATCCGGATATTTCTCGGAGGTGATGGCCATTCTAAGCCCGGCTAGGGTTTCGCTGTAAGTTTCCCCAGTTGATGTACTGGGTGTTACTTCAGCATCCCCCTGCCGTGACCTTTTCTTGGCGCTTTTTTCTGGGGTTGGTGTGTTGCCCTCAGAGCGACCCCTCTTTGCAGAGGATTTGTTTGCAGGGGTCCTAGGTTTACCTGATGCTCCAGGCTCTGAGGCCCGAGCATCAGATTTCCCAGTGTTCCCTGAGCTATTCGGGAGGGTTCTATTCCCGGGATTCCTATTTGTCCTCGGTTTACGAGGCCGTATAGGCTCTCCCTTGGCTTTAGCCCTCTGGATCGCGAGCTTCCTTCGCTGGGCTCCGGAAAGCTTTGCCATTTTGTTCAGGCTGATGTTGCCAACGCCTGAACTAATGGCAGATACACCGGCACCGGGGGTTGCATCACTGCTTCCCTGGTTACCCGTGGTTGGTTCATGAGTTACATCGAGGTTTGGTTGTTCCTCGGATGCCAGAACGTGTGATTGGCCCTCCCCAAAATCCGTGGGGCCAGCGTTGACCACCGGGGCTTCCACCCGGTCGGAACCAACGGTGAGATTGAAACTCACTTGGGGTACAGAGTCCTCAGGTTTGTCACACATCGTTTGTAGGTGCTGGTTTTGGTCCGCCCCGGGGTATTTAATTTCCCCGGTACCTCCGATATCTGGGAGGCATTCCCCTATCCGCCACCTGGGGAGACGCCCGATAGGGGACCAGCAACACCCACGGGACCCGATCGCCTTACACAACAGTCAAAAGAACCTTCGACCATGCCTCGAAAATAAAAACCAATAGTTTTCAGTCAACCAATTCATTTGCCAATTTTGACAAATGCTAAACTTGTCAAAAACTATATGAAGCATTGGCACTGGAATTTGACCTCTACGGCGAGTTGAAACAAAGCTGATAAAAATATGTAGGCATTGAAAACCTCGCTTATTCGTTAACGTTTCGCTTATACAGGGTATATATAGGGTATATCTCTGTTCCGGCATATCCCGTAAACTACTCGACTTGAAAGTTCAGGAAAAAATATATAACTAAAGTGAATGCTGGAAATCACTTTCAAAATCGACATTTTTCCGCCAGGGAGCGCAATCCAATGGTTTTAAAATTCTAAATTTCTCAAGAAATTTCCAAATTGAGGTACAGCCCCGGGTCCCGGGAACAGCTTGTTCAAAGTTTTTCTAAGGTTACGTCATAGTATATTCGACGAAAAGTGGCCCACCAGCATCCCTTTCTCTTTTGAAATGATCAATTAGCTTTGAAATTAGAATTTGCTCTTTTTAGTTGTTCCGAAAGAGTATTGTGGAAATAATTATATTGTCGTCTAAATTCGAAAATTTGAAAATAATGGGTATTATTGTCGAAAGTGATTAACGGCGAACGACTTTGACGCCCAACTAAGTCAAGACAACGACAACGTGACATTTTTGCAAATGAGAGAGACAGAGAAGTATGACGTAACCGCAAAAAAGCATGAGAACTATTAATAATATTGAACATCTTTATTAACCCCGTTAGAAAGCTGGGACAATTTCTTATCATTTCGGTTCAAGGCTCATTGACGTACCGACCTTATTCATTTGAGTAGGAGAAGGCAGTGACGGACCCCTGGACAAGCTCATGTTTCGTCACAATACCAAAATTAAATATTGTTTGGATGAAGTGAGCAAATTGCATGAACTTCAGATTTTTTTCATGAAAATATTGCAAAACAAAATATTCATTCAGCTTTTTGATCTGTATTTTTCCTGGACAATATTTTTTAGGTTTTTTTTTTTATAAAACAGAAGCTCCTTATACCTCCAGAAAGTTTGCAAATCCACTACATCCTGATAATATGTTGACAAACCTTTTCTTTTAAATTTGCAATTTTTTTTTTACCCATATGTTTTTTATAGCTCCGGACTTAAGGTTGATTTATAAACTTGCCGTCCGCCGTTACGGTTGTCGTTCGCCGATGCGGCTAACGTTGCCGTCGCCCAATGCATTTATAAACGTTTATACCGTCGATTGTCGTCGAAGATTTTCAAATTTTTTGTTTGCTTACTTTGAAGTTAATTTGTTTTAGTTCAGTGAGATTTGGTGACTGACTCGAGTATATTTTGGTACGAATCTTAATTTAATGATATAAACATATGAATTATGGGAACAAAAACCTATTGAGCCATTTTCCTATGGCTTTAGCTACGAACGGCGGACGGCAAAAGATGGAGATGAACGATCTCTAGCGGTGCGCCAACGGCAGACCGCATGATATAAATGTATGCAGGTGCGTCCATATGTCTATCTCGAACGTCAAACGTCAGCGTTAGCGGTAACGGCGAACGGCGAGTTTATAAATCCCACTTTACGAGTTGGAGTTATTGATAATTGGTTTGATGGGCAGCTAATGCCAAAGAAATGGGCGGTTCTGACTAGTGCGGTAACGTGAAGTGAATTTTGTCAGTTCCGTTTTTTTTTTAATAACAATGGATATCGTTTCAATTATAATTTATGATAAATTGATGTGATTTATACATAGATAGGTGATATACGGTATGTAGCGTAAAAGAAATTGATATACAGAAAAACGAGTAGTAGGTACCCCCCAAGGTTTCTATGTATGAGGTTGCCTCACTTCGCCTGAGGTAAAGACGGAAGGGGGGAAATATGACGTCATTTGAGGCTAGTGGTCTGAAACAGTCCGCATTCTGTCGTGTCATGTGTCATTCGATCAATGATTGATGAAACGTTGAATTTCTTGCTAATTTTATCATTTAAATCGAAATAAAATATTACTATAGGTGTAAAATTATCTTTTGGGACATTATTATTGAATATTAATGGTCAAGGAAGCGAAAATACTGCTGCAAATGTGAGTATTTTCTATAATATGTATATTCAAATAAATCAATGCTCAGATTTCAACAACTTTTTATCTGTTCATATTAGACCTACCTAATTCTACTAAGAAACTATTCAACTATAATAAAAGCTTAATTTACGTAAAATACACATAAAGTAGACAGTTGAACTGAGTTGAACACATGTAAACAAACTCTATTATGATCATTTCTAGACACACCTACCTTTAAAACACTACATTTGATAGACAAATCCAAGGATAAGACACTTATAAACAGTTTTCAAAACGTAAATGGATGATTTCACAAAAGAAAAACCATCGACAGCAAAAAATCGCTCGTCCACCACGAAATAAATAGTGAGGTTATGACATTGATAAATGACATTCTTGATTTTATGATCGAATGGTTCGAGAAATGGCCGCAGTGGCGCTTCAGTAGACACAGATGACGCATGACCGTAAAAGTCAGGCAACCTCTTGTATAGAAACCTTGGGTAACCCCCGCATTCTTTATACTCAGGGTCATTTGCTGGTCGCACGGTTTATACAAACTGCTCAACAATTGAAATGATCCACTTCGAAAAATGCTACATGCAGTGGTCAGCCAACTCCCCTGATCTCAATCCGATAGAACATGTTTAGTCGGAGTTAAAAAGGCGACTTGTTCTCCGCAATGATCCCATAGAGAACTTTCATCAACTCAGGAATGCTGTTGTGGAGGAATGGAATCCGCTGGATCAACATTTCATATCTAACCTTATAAACAGCATGCCAAACAGAGGTGTCGGGAGGTTATTCGGAAACGTGGAGGACCTACCAAATATTGATTCGTTTTTAAGGTTGTTAATTAAAATTATTCGTGAACTATGTTTTGTTCGTTTTTTCTTTTTTTTTCCAATTACGTGAATAAACTTCTTTTGTTTTGGGAATAAACACTGATGACTTTTTATTAAAAATATGTTACTAACATTTATTTTTTCCTTGATGTTCATTTAAAAACTCCAAACAATTTTTAAACCAATTTGGCGGAGTGGATCATTTGAATTGTTGAGCAGTTTATATATCATGTTTGGAAATGGTATATAATTGTACAACAAGCATGGAATGACACTCATTTCCTTCGAGTATGAAGGTTTTTGGGCGAGTGCCGCAATTCATACGAGTAGGAAATGGTCCATGGTCCTTCCATGCGAGTTTTACAGTATACTTTTTCTATGATTGTTAATTGATATTACTATTGTCTAATCAATATCGATTCGTAATTTCTCTTTTGGTGGGGGTGCCAGTTCATGATAATTCCCGACTCGTTGCCTAGCAGTAGCAACTAGTGGGAATGGTTTCATTTCCGGTCAGTTCTACAATGTACTAGATTTACGAATCGATATCGATGAGATACACGCATAGTGGTATTACTTGTCAGGCGTGGAAAAAAACTATTTCGAGCGTATCGTATCATAGTAATGGAGTGTTTAGGGGTCAAAACAACCACCCAACACATCATTTTTGGTGGAGATTTTTTCGAACTTCCATACTTCAATTTCCATTCCATAATCCATTTTTATTCCACATTTAGATTCATTTTTGTTTGACAGTTATGAAGATATTTGCAGGGTACTTTGATCACTTTGACGATCTATTGTATCTTGAGGACAATTAGACATGAAACTGCGAGACAATGAAATTGTGGGGGTGTCATTAAAAAAGCTGGTCATTCAATTATCTTTAAGATCACTCACCCGCAATATGAATGTTTTGGAAGTAAAATTGTTCACGATGAGTGAACGTCGCGAACCTTATCTGTCAAAATGATGTTGTTAGATTAGAGTCAATACTTTGTCAGAATAATTGTAAAATCTGAGCAAGATAACGAGCCCAAGGATCTTGTTACAACCAATTTCAAACTGAAGTAAAGAGGTATAGATGCGACTTTTCATTCTACAAATCGAAGGGCTCAAGCCCATTGCTGCACATGAACGATGAGAATTTCCATGTGGGTTTTCATATCATCCAATTAAAGTTTCCTCTTTCGGTTCAACCGCTCGTTTAACTTTTTGGTGGAAAGTAAAATATACAGTGCGGCTCAAAAAGCCTCCTCCCTTCTAACTTTTCAACCGTTTGATATATGCAAACGAAATCTAGACACACCATGTGAGGACGTTCTGCATTTTTTGTCATGGTGGTGACAGCTGGAAATGTAAAAATGACAGCTGAGCGCCATTTTGGATGAAAAAGTCCAATGGAAAGTGAGGTCGAGTCATACCTTATTATTTTGAAGGACCTTTTACACTGATGATTACAAATGCCGAGTTTCAAGCCTCTGCTATCATTTCTGTTGATATGACTGCCAGTTTGTTTTCATTTTTGTTACCTAATTAATACAAGAGTTGACTTCTTTAAACTAAGAGGATATGATGAGATACTGAAGATCTTCAAAATGGGCTATTACTTGATCTTTTTGACGAGGATTTTATTCACCCCATTTTTTTTTTTTGGTGAATATCATCCTTTCATATTCCAGGTCTATGATTCAAACACTTTCATGAAAAGACTTAAAAGATCATTTCATTTCAACTTCTAACACACACTGTATTCACATTTTGAAACTGTTGATATCCTCATCAGTTGCGACTTGAGGTGGTAGGACACCAAAACCTTTCGATTGTATAGTATAGTTACATTGTTATTTTATATTATAATATTTCTATTTTGCATGGATGCTCAAATTAAACACAAATTCCATTTCACTGCGCCAAACCAACAGATTCACTGAAGCTACGGCCCAACATTCTCTTTCTCATTCTTAATTCTTATCTACATTCCAAATGCTTTTCTACGTATCCGCATTACGTAATTCCAGTAATACAGGCAATTCTGCCAGCTTACTGCAGTTAACCGGCCAACGTACTGTTTATTTCTGATATATTTGACCCACGCGCCATCGCCCATTCATTGGTTCGATGTTGCCAAATGAATTTTATAAGAAACATTTATAATATGACTCTTGCTATTTCAAATAATGAAGAATAATACATATCCTTGTTGTTCTCTTCCTATTGAAAATTGAAAGGCATGATTACCACCAAAATCCGCATTTCTAATTTTTTCACTGAATATGTTATTCACAAAGAAATGAAAAATTATGATTTATTTACATAATTAGAATAGCGCTGTTATGACAACTGTTTCGGGGTCAAGTTCAGTACCTACCTACGTCTGGGGACCCGACGCGAACAAGGGGTGACCCACAACGGCCCAAAACCCACGCATGTTTTTATTGATGGGTTCGGCGAGCGCCTTCCAGGAAAGAGCTGTCAGAAGTATGTGTATTTGGGCGTACAAAATAACACATTTGCTTATATCGTTTGGAATAAATTGTATATGGGTGTAGGTTTTATCACTGAAGTCGTTTGTATGCACTATCAAAACCTCACTCATTATAGTTATTATAAAAGTCTCAATGTCAAAGGGAGTATTATATACCCAAAGATGTATCTTTATAATTTGATTCTGACAGGCTCTTTTGAATGTCACCCTGATTCCAAAATTGTCGAAAACAAATCTCAAGGATAAGGATATTTTTCATTGATATCGTGTGCAAAATCAACAAGAGTTTGTTATTTCGAAAACGGGAACATTAACATTAAGGCAGACATGAAATATTATTCGAGAGAGATTCTAATTGGCTTTCATATATACAGAACATGATATACAGCATGCTCTATTTAAAAAAACGGAATTGCGGAATATTTCTCTACACAGGAACAATACATAGCTCATCCCAAATGTGAGGAGTGGAAGTGCACTGGATCTCAAAAGGACTAAGTGACCTTTTCCCACCTTCGGTAAAGGTGCAAATCGGTCTCAACTGATTGTTATCATGACTTCGTTAGAGACTCTGAACTCTCTCTCAACGGAAACTTTGAATCTTTCTGGAACCATGTCAACGCAAAACGCAACCAAAACGACCTACCATCTCAACTTTTTCACAACGGCAAAACTGCCCTGACCAACAACTGTGACTTAATCGCCGAGTATTTCAATGCTGTTCACTCAGATTGAACCTGCAATTTATCTCGGCCAAACGTTCATTGAGTTAGAAAATATATCCATATCTTCAATATATACGAAACTCTGTAGTTTGGATATCTCTAAAAGCCAAGGTTCTGATGGCATCTCAAGAACTGCAGCTTCGCGAATTCTCACCCTCTGTATATTCAACACCTGATCAAGCCAGGGTCGCTTTCCCTCTTTTTGGAAGGAGAGTTTTGTGGTATCAATCTAAAAAAAGAGCCGACAAAAGCGATGTGAAGAACCATAGGTATTTGCACAATACTCAAGCTATTTGAGAACCTGGTCACTCAACAACTAGTGCATCAAGTGAATCCCACTCTGATGGTGGAACAGTTTGGCTTTCGCAGCAGACGCTCCACGAACTTAACCTGATACAATATGAGGACTTCCTATTCAAATCGATCGAACGCGGCGATACTGTTCACACCATATATACTGACTTTTCCAAGACTTTTGACAGAGTGAACCATGCCTTGCTGATCAACAAACTGCGGTACGCTGCTCTTTTCTGAACATCTGACTACCTCCAGGGCAGAGCTCAAATGGTGCTCTTGAATGGCTCAATCTCCAAACAATTCATAGTTCCATCGGGGGCTCCTCATGGATCTTACATTGGACCAAGACCATTTCATTGGTCTCGTACCATTCATACAATTTAATTTGTCGAGGTCCGATTGAAGACGGTGACAATCTACGTTGGATGAAGAATTTGAGGTCTTCAGCAAAGCAAAAGAAAGAGGCATTAGAGAAACAGGAGGATATGTCGCACATCGAGTTGTGCATATCAAAAATCAAAATCTCCCCTACTTCGACTACCAAATAAATGGAACATATCTCTCCAACACTTTGCAGATCAGGGATTTTGACTCCACCTTATCATTCAGGGGGTCAATTCTTGACCCTTCGCAAATTTGAAACGCATACGCAAAACTGCGATCACCATGTTATTTCGAATGCTGATCGCACTATTGCGTATACGTTTCAAATTCGCGAATGCTCAGGAATTGACCCTTAGGTCCCATATATCCGATATCGTCTCAAGGTGCTTGAGGCTGGTGGGTTTTATCAAGCGCTGCACTGCTGATTTTACTTGAACCGAATCCATTATTAGACAACTGTTTCGCTTCCTGGTGAGGTCAATCCTTGAATACTGTTCTTTGGTGTGGAACCCAATGTATGCATCTCATATTCGTGCCCTGGAACAAGTACAACGGAAGTTCGCACGATACTTGGCCATCAAATCAGGTATCACACAGCCGCGAACGCATACGACTACGAAACCCTGAACCCTTTACAACCGATTCCGACTACAACCCCTGCTGGACAGAAGAAACCGAAGAGATTTAAATCTTCTCTACAAAATTCTGCACTCAACCGTCGACTCTTCAGCACTCCTGAATAAACTTGACACGTTACACGTCTCTTTGATGCGCTCCCGCTCCCCCTACACATTTCACAGGAAATTTCATCGAACAAATTATGGTTCAAACTCCTTTCCCAGACTACGAAATTAGCCAATCATCACCCGGAAATTGATTTTTTCGCTATAGACCTAGGGACTTTGCGGCCATGATCATGGATATTGTGTGACTCACGTGTTTCTCGTATTGTTACTGAATTAATATCTCCTGGTATAATTTACATTATTATTAGTATTAGTTGTATAAAAATAACCTAACCTGCAATCTCCCTAAGTGTAAACCATTAATGGGCTCGCCCGTGAATTGATAAATAAATAAATAAATTAATTCCTGCTTTCCAAATTTCAACTTTCTATGAAGCCCATCAGTGGCGTGGTAATAGAAAAAAATAAACTGAAGCTATAATTTGAGAAAAAAAGTCAGTTGATCAATATCTCATAAGTCAGTAGTATAGGAAAAATATCCAGAATGTTCTGGAGAATCAAAATATACAATAATAAACAGAGTGTCACAATCAAAATTTCAAAGTTGATACTACTTGTTTATTAAAATGGCGATCAAAGGACCCGCTTTCCGAGAATGTGGGTATACCATCCACCTTGGGGCATCCTGATCTTATCACAATGAAAGTACCGTATTCTTGGAAAAACTATCATAAAATACAGTGTTGAATGCTCCTCGAACCTATGAATTCCCTGTTCTCTCGATTACGAATATGAGGTGTGTGTTCATGTTGCGATAAACAATAAGGACAGCGTGAAATTCGTTTCTATTGCTCCACGCTCCGCTCCGATATAAACACCAGAATGCACAATAATGGAATGATAATCTCCGCTTTACTTGTCTTGTATCGTTGCTTCATCGCAGTTCCAGGGTAAACTCGAAGTAAAGATGAGAAATACATAGTTAGTGGAAGGGAGAAACTTCAAAATAGAAGTATCCTTATTACACCAGAATCAACTGCTTCGCTTTGAAGAATCCACCATCGCCATCTGCAAGTTAAAGCAATACTTACATCAAATTCAAATTTCGCATGATAAGATTCTCACAAATACCAATTTTCGATAAAAGATCGACATTAGTTCAAATATTATTTAGAAAACATGAAAATGAAAATCATAAGAAGTTTGGTTCTTATTTTGAAGCGGGTGTTTGATCCACGACTTGAAATTTCGATCGCCCACTTTTGAAATTGGACATGCAGTCAACGCCGACGCAAACAGTCACCACAGCAACGCAGATGGCGACTTCGTTTTTTGGACTAGCAACGAAAAAAATAACAATTCATTGTCAATAATTTTAGATTTTGTTCACGTGTTAAACGAAAAATAGAGTAATTTTTCGATTCAAAAAGAAGTTTTATTGAGGAGAAGTCCCTCAACAATTTTAAAGTACGAGTTGTGAACAGCGGGGAAGCACTTTCCGAATTTTGTCGCTATAATAACGAAACACCCTGTATAACGTCTCGCAATACCATCAGATGATGAAAATAAAGAGGTTGAGTGTGCGAAAACATGGCCACACCCAAATTTTCCTATTTTCGGGAATTTAGGGGTAAGTACACTGGACATAAGGAAGCAATTCACAAAGCTTCTCGATATTAACAGAGATGTAGGGTGTCAACATTGAATTTTAATTATAAATACAGGGTGTTTCCTAAAGATTGGTAAAAAATTCGTTGTGTGTTTCCTGGGGTATTTTCATGAAAAAAAGTTCCTATAAACATTTGCCGAAAAATGCTTCCTAAGGGAGCTACGCCCCTTTAAATAGGGCACCCCGAAGACGGTTTTTCCTCAATATTTCCGAAACCTTACATACAAAAATCATGAAATTTGGTACATCATACAAACTTTTAATGCTGAATGAGAATTTGAGCTCAGAATTTCAAAATTTTAATCAGGGGCGTACCATACTGGCGGGGTTAAAGGTTAAAAGAAAATTGGATTCTTTTCGGGGTGCCCTATTTAAAGGGGCGTAGCTCCCTTAGGAAGCATTTTTCGGCAAATGTTTATAGGAACTTTTTTTCATGAAAATACCCCAGGAATCACACAACGAATTTTTTACCAATCTTTAGGAAACACCCTCTATATAAGGATGTTGGGAATATGAAGGTCAGAAAGTGTGATTAAAACTCCTGTTGTTCGTAATAGATATTATTTAGTACGACGTCACTACACAACTGCATGTATTTACTATTTATTAACATAACCACTTTTCTATACTAAACTGAACTCTCCTGAACACCAGCTCTATTTAGGTATTCAACCTTGGATTCCTTTGGAACTACTCCGAACAGTCTAGACCATCCATAAACTCCCAGAACATGGTGGTAAAACGTAGATCTCTCTCTAGAAATTTCTTTCACAATCAAACGTGACTGTAAATTCACTTATGACGTCACTCCGAGTTCCAAAGTGGACTGACCAGAGTACCAGAGGTGGAACTGTCACGATATCAATTGATCTGCATAGAATGATAAGTTTTTTTTAGTAAATGGGAACTCACAAATACACATGAGAAAGCATTGAATTTGGTCACCTGCAGATGCTTTCTTCAGTTTTTATTTAGAGTTTGGAGAGATAATCTGGATTATTGACGGTGGGACAGGTTAGCTGGTTAACCTGTTCCGTAACAGCTGTAGATCTATAACGAGAGATTAATACAAATGAGCATTTGATTAATAGTTCAACATTGAATAGCAATTGAAAACTCGTTAATTTAGCTATTTATAGTTGAGGCAATTGAATATAAATAGGACTTTTTGAAAATATGATTATTAATTATGAACATCTGTACGAAATCTTATTTTATTGAAGAGGTACGAAGGATATGTACGTCAGTACGTGTAGTGATTTTGCAAAACAAGCAAACTGAAAAAAAAACACGTCTGAAACACGTTTTAAAACATCAGGACAGAATGATATTGTAACGCGTCTGGAAGAATTTATTTTAGGCAAAATGATACATGGAAAAAAACTATTTCTCTTCAGATCCAGATTGTCCTTTGGAAGAATACTGTTGAACACTTATTGGACTTCTTGAGAATAGTTCTCCGACATCAAATTTTTGATATCTGCAATTATTATTTTTTATATTATCGTTTTTCAAGTTCGCAGTTCTGGCTCAATCGTTTAACTGCTCCTATACGAGAAGCGTATTCCTCCTTGGCTGAACTACAACAACAGATCATAACTCCCATCATCATATTATTTTATTACCTTACCGGATCTCCTATAAAAATGGGGATTTGAATCGTTTCGGTCCAAAAATCGCCGACAGAAATCGACCTGAAGATGCGAAATTGAGAGGAAAAAGAAAAACCACACAAAAGTATGTCGTTTCTAGTTTCTACTCGAACGCTTCTCAGTATATAAGGCTCATGTTTCACAGCACATTTGGCTTTAGCTAAAGCACTTCATCAATTAACTAATATTGATAACTAACTGAAATACATATAAAGATTCATCTCTAACCCAAGTATAAAGTTGAGTGATGATCAAAAAGAGAATGATTTTACATCGATGAAAAGCAAACATACTATAGTAGCCTACATGAAATTCCCACTAACCTTTGCAAATATGTTCCTGATATTCATCAAAGTGCAATGCCTTTGACTAGGATATATTTCCAAACCAAATAAGAATAGTAAACAGCTAAATTGTGAAGCCAATAATAATTGTAAAAAAGAGGACTCAAGCTCAGTGGAAAACTATAGGCTTATCAGTATTCTGCCATCTTTTTTTGAAATATTGAAATTGAAAATGTGCAAAAGAATACTCAAGTTCATGAGTTTCAGTTCAACTTATTGGAAAGGAACCATAAGCGAGTATACTTTGGTAATGTGTGCTCCACCTTTTGATAAATCAATGATCAAGATAATCAAGCAAGACTGGCTTTTCAGTACATGTTGGAAGACATCATAACAGCACGTAAACAAGAAAATGCTCACTATGTTGTTGTTACTGAAGACTTTAATGCCAGGATAGGTCAGAGAACAATAAATGGAGACGAATATATAGGATCCTTCGGTCTGGGCGAGAGAAATGGCAGAGGTGAAATGCTATATGAATTTTTGTGCGAAGAAAGTCTATACTGCCTGAACACCTGCTCCAAAAAACCTCCCCAACGAAAATGGACCTGCATGGATCAGCCTAGACAAAACAGTTAAAAACGAAATAGGTTTTTTACTATCAAACAACAGAAAAATATGCAGGGGTGTGACAGTACTGAACAAATCCGACGCTGGAAGTGACCACCGGCTGGTCAGAGCCGTTTTTAGAGTTAACACAAAAATCGAAAGGAGAAAACTATAACATAAGAAAAAATTTCCCACTACAGAAGAAATTGAGAACAGGAAAGAAGAATACCAACATGAATTGAGGAAAAGATTGGACCCCATTGAAGAACTAGTCGGAAAAGACATAGACCACCTCTCGAACAAAATAAAAAACGACATCCAAATGGTTACCAAAAAACCCTGCACTAACAGAAAACAGAAACATAAAAGTGAATTAAGCCCCAACACAATCAGCTCACTGAAAAAAAGACGTAAGACCAGTAAAGATTCAGATGTGTATGGAGAATTAAACAAAGACGTCAGAAGAGAGATTAGGGAGACATCAGAGAATACAAGGCAAAAGCTGTTCGTAAAACCATAGAAGATAACAACAATATGAAAGTGCTACGTAGGAAGCTAAGTACAGGCAAACAAAAAATTAATAGGATGAAGAACCAGCAGGAAGTTTTATTAACAGATAAAGCAGGGATAACTGCAGTTGTGGTAAACTTCTACCGGTAGCTATACACTTCCACAATAGCGATGACAGACTTTAGCCGACAAAGACCAAGAATTATTAACGTAGGTTCGGAAGAATCACCAGAAAATAACAAGTTCCAAAATATATGCAGCACTCAAACAAATTAAAAATCGCAAAGCACCTGGCGAAGATAATATAACTTGCGAAATGCTAAAAAACGGAGTACGCATGCTCTAAAGTTATTATTCAATAAATGCCTATATGAGGGTAAAATATCCAAAGACTGACATGACGCGGAGGTCATTCTATAAAATATTTTTAAAAAGGGGGACAACACCGACATCGAAAACTATCGCCCGATAAGTCTGCTATCTCACTTCTACAAATTATTAATGAGAATCGTAAGAGACCAACATCAAAGCTTGACCAATTCCAACCAGTAGGGTTCAGAAAAGGTTATAGTACTTTGAATGACTTCGAAACACTAAAGTTACTCATTGAAAAAGCAAATGGATATAACATCCAACTCCACCTGGCCTTTGTCGACTATAGAAAGGCCTTCGACTCTTTGGAAGAATGGGCCTTCCTCTCATCAATGGATGATGCCAGAATAGACTCGAGGTACTCGCAGCTTATGAAAACCATATACGAAAATTCCACCTTCTCCGTCCAAATAGATCAGGATACTGAGACGAATAAAATCCAGTTTGGTCGAGGCGTACGGCAAGTAGACATAATCTCCCCAAAATTGTTTACGCTGATGGCCTTGGAGAACATGTTTAAGAAGATACAGTGGGAAAAGAAAGGAATTAAAATTGGCGGCTCTTATCTAAATCATCTACGCTTTGCTGATGACATCGTACCTACTTATGAGTAGTGACATAAACGAACTTAAAACAATGCTAGAGGATCTGAAGCACACATCGTCAGCAGTGGGACTCGAGATGAATGCCAACATAACTAGAATGATGAGTCCAACAGAAGAACATCTGGAAATTCAAGGCCAAATGATAAAAAACGTAGATCAGTATATACAGTGGGAATCTTAACTCTTGTTCCATGGAAAAAATATGTTATGAAAAAATATTGAGTCATTCAAAATGTTCCATACGTAAAAATCAATGTTTTGTGTTTCTATGGATTTTTCATAAGGTGACGCATTAAAAATGTCAACGTCAACGCAAAATGTTTTCCAAAGAAGAAAAAATTCAAATTTACAGATGGTATTGCAGTAGTGGTGTCTTTTTGCGAGAACTTTCAGCATTTTTTAGTGTGGATTACCCGAATAGATCAATACCTTCACATATGACAATCAGAAGAATCAGTCAATGTGCGAGCTTGTATTGTGGATTGCCATATCGTCGGTCCATTTTTCATAGTTGGTACGCTCAATTCTGAGAGGCACCTTCGTCTATTCTTCAGGACCAAATAATACCAGCAATTGATGCGCTGCAACTACGTCCAAACATTTGGTATCAGCATGACGGAGCACCTGCACACAGTACGACATCAGTGAGAGAATAATATCTTAATACCCGTTTCCTAGGTAGAGGCACGCTCGCCTGACTTGAGCGTGAATGACTTCTTTTTTGGGGAAAATCAAAGTGAACCGTTCACAATTCTGTCTCCATAAACGACTTGGATGAACTGAGAAGAAGAATACATGGTGCCCCAAACGAATTTTCTCATGAACAACTCAGGAATGCCACTAATGAGTTTCACAACCATTCAGGATACTGTCTTGCAAATAATGGACATGTGTTTGAACATTTGATTTAATTTTATTACCCGTGAAAATATTATCCTGATAAAATAATTTGTGAAAAATTGATGTTTATTTCCGAATTATTAAAGATACCGGAAAAAATAAATTTCACCTCCTGTAATAGTTGTACTTAATTTTCATATAGGCGATAGAAAGTAGCCACTATCTTCATGGATATGAAGCCGGCAAGTATCTAGTCGCCACTTTGCGCATAACATTTATTTCATATCTTAGATTTTTTCTTGACTGTTGTTAATAAAGAGTGTTCAATAAAAAATACGATCAAGCCACCTATGGATTGCAATTGTTTCAAAAAACGTATGTCTTGGTTAACATCGCAATTATGACATGACAATCCACTTTCTAACCGTCACAGATGCCATGATGACAAACCATACAAACTAGCCACGACCTGACAGAAAAAAGAAATCCAGAGGTGACTTGATCGTATTTTTTATTGAACACTCGTTACATCAATCGTCGCTATGGAACATTTCCAATGACTCAACTTTATTTCATTGTTCGGTTACCCTATGGAACTAGTGCAAAAATTCTCACTGTATACTTTGGACATGCAGTGAATCTCGGAAACCCAAACTAACCCAAACGGCGGAAATAGGCAGAAGAGTAGCTTTGACATGGTCGGCTTTTGGGAAGCTCCAATAATATATTCAAAGATTCCAATATGCCCGTGAGCTCAAAACGCAAGGTATATGAAGCTTGCATACTGCCAGTCTCAACTTAACTTACGGTCTAGAAACCGACACATTGACAGAAAGAAGCGTGAAAAGTCTTAGAACGACGCAACGAGCAATAGAGCGAAGAATGCTCGGGATAAGCTTGAGGAACAGAGTACGGAATGAGACCATTTGACAAAGAACCAAAGTCAACGATATCGTAGAGCGTGCTGCAAACTTTGGATGACTGGATGATGTGAAGAGAACAACGAGCAGCCATTGGCAGCCAACAGCTCAAGACAGAAATGCATGGAAGAGTTTAGAAGAGGCTTATGTCCTGCAGTGGGCAACAATGGGCTGAAGAAGAAGGAGATTTTGTCCCGGTCTGCTTTTGAGTTTTTTCTATCTAATTTTGCTGAACTGGATGATTCTTTTTTAGCGACAGGGTGCTAGTTCTCCTAGGCTATCATAGAGACCCAAGAAAAGAGAATCTGTAGAGTAGAGTGTCCAAGAAAAATGCTCGAAATATATTTTCAAGTTTCTAGGATTGCCGCAAGTGGGCGTAACGATACTGTGAAAACAGAAATGGACATTTCCAACTTTCTCCGTTGTACTACAAAAAAAGCATATTAAATCATGAAGACCTACGACCTACACCAACTCACTCGAAAAACCAAAAACTGCTTACTCTGTGGAAATCTCTTTCTGGTACTCCAATTTGAACTCCATGATGACGAAAATGTTCAGATACTTACTCCAACAATTATTCTGATTACAGAAACATGGCTCCATGGGATGATTCCAGATAACTTGGTGCAAATTCCTAGTTATATGTACAGGGTGATTCATTTTCAGCGACAGGGTGCCAGTTCTCGTAAACTATTTATCGTAGAGGCTTGCGGCAAAAAAAATTATCACTTAAATGGGCAAGAGAAGAGCCTGGAAAATATTTTCAAGTTTCTGAAATGGTCGCTAGGGGGCGTAACAATCAACGCCATGTAGAAAATTAGGATTTCTATAGAATTTTGCCCAATGAAAATATATCGATGATATCATCTTCAAATTTACTGACTATTAACCTACTCTTTTTGTCTCAAACGTTTTTTTCTATCTATCAAAATAAAAAGGTGGGGGAAGTTCAACTGTTTTTTTTTTTAAAAACGGAGATTCCTCCAGTTTCGCTTGACCGATTTAAACGAGCTTGGGCTCATATGAAAGAGCATGATCTGCACTTCATAATAATTTTTTGGTTTTGAATTTTTGATCTTCGCCGTCGCCGCAAGATGGCGTCAACTGAAATGGTAGCATAGTTTTGAGTTATTTCCAAAAAAATCAAATGAAATGGTATATTAATTTTCATATATTTCAAAAGATGATACATTTTTCTAAAAAAATTTAAAAAAAACAAAAAAATATTTTTATTTATTATTTTTTTAAAATATCATCGATTATATTTTCATTGAGCAAAATTCTATAGAAATCCTATTTTTCTACATGGTGTTGATTGTTACGCCCCTAGCGACCATTTCAGAATCTTGAAAATATTTTCCAGGTTTTTCTCTTGCCCGTTTTAGTAATATTTTTTTTTTGCCGCAAGCCTCTACGATAAATAGTTTACGAGAACTGGCACCCTGGCGCTAAAAATGAATCACTCTGTACAGGGTGTCCCTGAAATGACTGTACAACGCTTAACCACAACTAACCCAAACTAACAAGAAACGAGGTGGCATTTTTATACATGTTCTCGGCTCCATTCTTGGCAACCGTGTTCAATCAGCAATAATATCCAGGTTTTCTACAGCAAGTCCAGAGGAATCATTGTGGGTTGATCTTTCGATAGATGTTCAGCTTTTACTTGTTTGATGCTAATATAGACCTAAACTACAAACCAATGAAGATGATAACCAGAAACTTATAAATTTTATATCTAGAACAAGCATGCAACACTGATACACCTACGTTCATTTTTGGAGATTTCAATTAGACAGAGATCAACTGGAAAACTTAAAGAAAAAATTTCATCGATCCATGTAGCTCGGACTTAACTGCCTACAAAGAAATTAATGCCTACCAACTTGTGGATTTTCCAACCATTTGCTATAAGTCAATGACAAAAGGCTCGCATTTCATGTATCTGAACATCCACCAATTAGACTAAGTGACCAATAGTCATAACAGTAAAATCCCAAATCCAAGTTATTCTGGAACCAACATGTAAGATATATAAGAGGAGATTTTGGTCTGCTGGCTATGAAGTTATCAACGCACATCTCTGGCAGGAATTTTCCAGGATCACTGCCAACCATGAGCAAATCATGAGCATTCTGTCATCCACGATAAACTCCTTCATCCCTATCAAAAAAAAGATTGTCAATTCTCAGAAGCACATTTCAAGCACAAGATTCTTGTAGCAGAAGAAATTGAAGAGTAATTCCGAAATTGACAACCTAAACTACAGTGACCAAAATAACCTCTTCAGAGTCAAACTTGGATTCTGATTCATTCTGTGCCAACTCACGGGAAACTGTAACTTTTACACTTAAGAAATTGGATAAGCCAGATTCTAGCCCAGGAGAGGACGAAACCCCTGCTGTCTTCCTGAAGAAGTGTGCTGCAGTACTGTCGCATCCCCTCATAGCTTCGATGAACAATCGTCTTGAGCAGGGTAAAATACCAAGGAAATGGAAGAATGCTGTTGTAGTTCCCATTTACAAGAAAGACAATAAACATCTACCTGGACCTGAAAAATATAGGCCCGTCAGTTTAACAAGCCCCCTTTGCAAATGCATGCGGAGAGGGTCCTGGTGGCTGGGATGACTGGATTTCTGCGTGAAAATGGAATCAACCATTCATCCCTCCCTCTCAGCATGGATCTCCTTCTGGAAGGTCCACTTTTACAAACCTTCTTCCCAAGGTTCATGATTGGACAAGAGCAGAGGACTCCGGCCATTCTATAGATGTTTTTAACCTTGAGTTTGAAAAAGCGTTCGACAGGGTACCACTTGCAAGGCTTCTTCATAAACTTCATCAGGAGTCATCTATTGAATATGATCCTGATTTGGGAATTGTCTTCACTGAAAACATGAAGTGAGAAAACCATATTATTGATATCATAAAGAAGTCAAACTCCATCATGTACCTGATTTCAATGGCATTCAAAGATCCTTCACCCCAAATGTTTATAAAGCTGTACAAGGCTTACATAAGACCTAGGCTGGAGTATGCTGGAGTATAGGGTCATATGGAGTCGCAACCAACATCTAAGGGGAGATAACAAGAAACTCTGTAAGGAGAGATGCGACAGGCTCTCCCGCAGAATTTTTCAGTCTAATCGCGTGGTTTACAATAATTGGAATCGACTCACTCATAATACTGCTAATGCACCATCAGTGAATCTGTTTAAAAATAAACTGCACAAGGAGATGGCTGAGTGGTAGAGTCTACAGCAATTGATATGTACAAAATAGATTGTTTGACAGTGATAGGATAGTTTGATAGAGACTCAAAACCATAACAATATAATAAAGTCTCATCGGTTTACTTTTGCCGCTCACTATTGTTATGATAATAATAAATTAATAATAAATAATTATGATAATAGTAAATAGATGCATGTATCGTGTTATCTGGAACACTTTCTACCACCTTCATAAAGATCATTTTTCTATAGATATCTCTTGAAATAGAAGAGTTAAAGATACTTCATCATGAATCCCTCAAGGAATACTTTTGAAAATATCCCTGTAATTTTGTATATGTCAAAAAGATAGACTTCAGACTTGTTCTGATTCGCGTAAGATAACGTGTTCTTGAGTTAACGTTATAAAAAGAAAAACCAATGCTTAAGTGAGAATGCCATCAACTATTTTCTGTTTTCATTTCTACGAGCTGCTGTCAAGTAGAATAAAGTGCGTCACAAATCACAAATGATACGATTGAATTGACCAGTTAACATCTTATTCCAAAAATATTTTTAAAAAACGAAATCAACAAAAAAAACAAAGAGAACTAGGACTAATCTCAAAATGCCAAACCGTCACGTCGCGTCGTTGGCAAGGCCCTCCTATCTTTTTGACACTTTCAATTTTACAGCGGCTGTTCCAACCAAAGTATTCCTGACGTCTCCATAACTCTTCTCGTCAAAAAGATTTAGAAAAATTATCTTTATGAAAGTGTTGGGACATTTTCCAGATGACATGACTATTTAGTGGGTTAGCATATGAAAATTTCGAAAAAACTTCAAAAACACTTTTGACTTTCATAATTTATGATGTGTGCGGATTAAATTGATACCAAGCACATGCAAAAGAAAGAGCAGATCGCGAGGGGCAGATTTTTCTCTATTAAACGAGCCAAAGAACAGTCAAATCGGTCAAGGGATTCCGAAGTTATAGGCAATTTGTTAACATCAAGTTTGACAGCCTGTAGCTGTCTTATTTGACAACTTAAGAGAAAAGTATCAGTGGGAGGCGGAGAGGGGGTTCTTTTGTAGAGAATATTGTCCCAAATTTGTTTTATATTATTTTTTTTTAGTTGTTCAATGAGAAAAATTTGGAAAATACATGTCAATTTTCTGTTTTCATATACAGTATGTCTCCGCCGGATGCGGTTTACAAGGGGTGAAATGGACCAGAAATTGAAAGATGCGACAAAAAGTTGTTCTTGATAGAAAAAAGTCTGCTTGCCGAAAAAATAACAGCACCGATGAGAAAATTGATTTTTATTATACAGGGCGTCTCAAAAATGTAAAAACATAAAATTAATCAAATGCAAACAGTCATTTTTTGGCCTTTTGACGTGAAATGATAAATAAAAAACTTGCTCCAAATTCAGTAAAACCCTAAATCCTAACTTACTGAAGAAAATTTGAATCCCTGATAATTTTAAAAAATTGAACTATTTTGCATGTCAGCATTTTACTACTTTCATATTATGACTTTTATACCTACACAACAACAGGTAATCATGTTCAGGTATACAAGCAAAAAGTATGAAATTGTATTTTTTTTTGATATTATAAATTAAAATTATCTTCAGTAAGTTCACATTCGTCAATATTTCAAAATGATAATATCTGGAAAAAAACTGATTACGCCAGTGAATTTTGCTTAAAAAATTCTATCTGAACCCGTTTTACAATTCCGATAAGTTATCAAATAGCTGGGCTACGAGGGTTGTTCAAAAACGCAGTTTTTTCAAAATCACCCTGTAGCCCATGACATCTTTCGTTTCCCAAAAAAAGTAGTTCAGGTTCGTCAAAACCGTAAGGTTCTATCTTTAGTAATAACCAAGATAACCCGCAATTACAACAAAAATGGGAAACCCTGTACTACTTTGACCAAAGTGGGGCTTGAGAAATAAATCTAAATCCCCGTTTATTGCAGCTTTTATCCTGCAAATAATACGACCTCCTAGTCTCAAAACAATTATCAATTATTGAATGCAGGACAAAGACAAAATCCATACTGACCTTCTGATGATTCTGTGGAACTCAAGCCAAGGAAAGAGCCGCCCACGAGCGCCATTAATTTGTAGTTTGAGAGCTCCTTTCTGGTATAACATTGAGAAGAGATCGCATCTAGCACCATTTTAGTAAAAAAAGAACAAAGAATATAGAGTAGCCAGTTTTGAGAAAGATTCTCTCTCAACTCGTAAGATAGGGTTCTATATCGAATCCTGAAGCGTTGTAGACCTTGAATTTGTTCAACACCTCTCATCAAGATCCACTCGAGAATAACGAATTGGATTCAAAACACCAAAAAATTGTTGGCCAGTATAGTGGATGGAATCAATTAATAAATAAGTAACTATACAGGGTGGATATAGTTACTTTACTAATAATAATATAAATATTGATTTCGATTTTTTTTCGGTGTCCAAACTGTCCGCGGACGTGAATTATAAATTAAAATTTTCTTTATCAAGTTCGGTATTAAGGTTTTGACTAAATTTGGAGCAAGTTTTCTATTTATCATTTCACATTAAAAGGCGGAAACATGACTATTTGCTCTTGTTGAATTCTATGGTTTTACATTTTTGAGACCCTGTATAATAAAAATCGATCGTAGCTCCTATTTTTTCGGCAAGCAGACTTTTTTATTGAGAATTACTTTTTGTCGTATCTTTCAATTTTTGGTCCATTTCAACCTTTGTTAACCGCATACTGTATACAGTGTGACACCGGATCGACGCATGAATTGGTGGAAAAGACAGACCAAATTTGCATTGAAATATCATCTCTTGGGGTTCAGCCATAGAAAAGAGAAATAAATATCTTTTTTCCTGTGGGTCCAGCCCTGCTTGGATGGAAACTGATTTGTGTCATGATATATTAGTTTCGAAAAGTCAAGTAGGTACCTATATATGTCTTGAATATAACCCAAAAGCTATTTCTCTCATAAAGAGCTTCTTCTATAAGAGATACGAAGAAATGTTATTGATGAAAGTTGTTCAGAATCATAAACTGAGTGAAAATGCAAAATGCCAAAACCCTCCGCCTACTTTATTGATATTTTGAAGAAAGAAGAAAAGCTCATCAGCAAATTTTTTCTAATGATAAATCACGCAAATAAGCAAAGTATCATAATAATTAAAAAAAAACAAATAAACGCTTCCATGCTCTTCTGAAAACTTGGAATGGAAGAATGCAATATATCAAAGTACGCGGATGGTCCGATCCTGGAAAAGTTGGACAAACAAAATCTTAAGAAAATGCTCAGGAACTCCACTTGTGCTGAATTTTGCCACAGGATATTATGGTATAGGAACACACTTTTTTTTATTTTTATTTTTTTATTTGTATTATATTTCATTTTATTTTGTTTTTTTTTTTTAGATCCAAGTTTATATGACCTTTTCGACTTAAACTGTATCCAGGAACTCCCCCTTAAGATTATGACATACCATTGAGTGACACCCTGTATAGTTTCCTACGCTTCTATCCAAAAAATCCATCATCAAAAAATTTAAAGAACATTTCTTTGTAGTTTTTGCGAATTCACAACAATCTTTTATGGGCATTTTTCAACATTCCAGAATTCCAGGGGTGATTTTGTTAGATACTCGTTTCGACGAGTATCGGTCTTCTGATTAATCATCTAGATTCTGCGATGTAGGTACTTTTGGATAGGTAGAACGTATCTTAAAAATTAAACCCCATAATATGGAAAAATCCATTGGTGTATACCTACTATCAGGTATCAGGTGATCGTGGTGGTCAGTTTATAGGGCCGTTGTTACCGATTCGTTTTCTGCAATAAAAAATTGGTTAATGAAATCACACAAAGTCAAAGATTCAAGTTAATCTTGTTTGCTCCAATACGAGACCAAACAAAACTTTGGTCCATCGATTGGTTTTCATTCATGTTAAAAACATATTTTATAATTGGATAAAACATTTTTGAGCCTTTTAAATTTTGAAATGCAGAATTCAAAGTAGTACTTGTGATAAGTCCTAATGATGAATGATGTCATGTTACAGGGTCGAACCGTGGTCAATGTTATTTGTGTGGTATATCCGAGGGTATATCATTGAAAAGGGTATGAAGAAAGATTTTGAAAATGATGACAACAAATTCAGGTCCGTATCTGAAAAAAAAGTTGATGGTGGTTACTCGAATACGAAACGTCGTACACACATTTTGAAGACACAACGTTTTGTAGAATGGAACAGGGCTTTCAAATTAAGACTGTGTCTCGGAATGAATACTTTCGGAAATAATGAAATCAATTTGAGTTATTTTCACAATCTACCCTGTATCTCGCAAACTAAAAATAACTTTGCCTCACAGTGAATGGAACTTGCATCTTTTCTCCCATTTAATCGACCTCGTAGCACTTAGTGTTTCGAAGATAGCAATAGTGGTATCACAGACACCCTGTATACCTAGATATACCAATGGTTGGAAGTTGGAATGATTTTATCAAACTTTAGGGGTGGTAGGTAGTTATTTTAATTTTATTTATTCAGTACCTTTTGCATTTCAATTTGCGATCCGCTTATATGACATTACCAACATTTAACCCCGAACTGTGCGGCGTTAGCCATTTATAGACAATCTTATACCTATTCCGCTTCTGTTTAAAGACAACCTAGGCCAACCTCACGAACGAAAGTAAAAGTTCAGCTGTTAACAGTTTAAAGTAACAGTCTGGCAACGTTGCTGCGGTTCTTTTCGACTATTCCCACCCTAGGTAGCCTATAGTGTGTCTCGTCCGTCTGTCTCGTTCTACGTTCGTTTTATGCCCCCTGAGGCCGTACATCGCACAAGCGCCGTACGCATTGTCGATATACACTGGCAATGTGTGTTAATAATTTAGAAACGGAAAATTATGTTTTCGTCCTACTGAAATTCGTTTGCTTCTTTTCCGTGGCTGTGCTGTGAATCGGGATTCGTGTTCATCTTGCAAGTGAATTATAGAAGTTCGTGTTCAAGATTCAGATTGTCCTTAGAAGTGTTTGTTTACATGTGTGACACTTGATTTAAGTGCGGTTTTTGTGTCTGTTTCAACTTGTCAAGGATTAACAACTCTTGTGAACACTTTAGGATCTTACATTTTTGAATACAAGTAAGTTTTACAGATGTTTGCTTGAATCAAAACAAGAATTTGGGGTTATAGTTTCTTGGGCCTGCTCACTGAACATTCGCTTATGCGGTAACTGTGAGGTTGATGACTTTTTAAACAACATACTTTCCAAATAAACATTTAAACCTAACAGCGGAATTCTATAAATACCATCTGAATGCTCCTCGCCACATTCAATTTCCATATTCAAGAGATAGGTTTTATTTTTATTGAATAATAATCGCTATTGTATTTAATGTTACCGTCATGATCGCAGGACCGGATGTAGGTACCTACTTCATAACTTATTCAGCATCATTCACTCGATCATTCATAATGAATAAAATATACCTACAACTTCTCCTGCTTGTGATTTATAAACTTGCTTGTGAAACTAGTAGGTATGTTCAATATTTCACGTTTAGGTTAGCTGAGTGATATCTAATCCATAGGTACTACATGTGTGTTTTAGTACCATGTAGGTGTAAGTACCTACATATCCTCGTACATATCTAATCCTCAGTAAGTCAGTAACATTGAGGTTTTCTGGAATTCTTGTTATGCATGCAGCATGCACCACATACTTACCTAATCATTTTTTTTTCATTTTCGCTTATTATAATGTACCCGAGATTTTATTTTATAAATTGCAGATTCAAGATCTCCTCATTTTCCTCTTTTCAAAAATATATACATAGTTTACCTATGTTTGGAATACCCAAGGGAATAGCCATTTTTTACTTATGTGACTTTGAATAATACCGAGGGGGAAAATCTCGAATAATACATAGGTACCTCTCGACATACCTATAGGCTCGGTGTGAGGTTTCAATGCGGGCGAATAATGCATACTCGAGGCTATACCCGGGGCTATACCTACCTAATTGATCGCAACTCGCAACCATTATGAAAAACCATGGAAAACCAAGGAAAACAAAATATTTGATGACAGAAAAGTGCTTGATATTAGTTATTTCCCTTGGTGATCCATGCCAGTTGCGATAAAATATCTTATTATTTTCCCGGGTATTTTCCGCATGCATTGCAAGTTATTGAAAGTGAGATAACTCAACTCAAGAACGGCTAGTCCAAACTTATAGGGCTCGGAATCGGAATCGTATCCGAATAATTCGAATAGTCGAATATTTCTTATACTACGATAGCCGAATAGTCGACTATTCGACTAGTATCAGGCGATCATTCGACTATTCGCCGACTATATACGACTATTCAACCATTCAATGCTCGATTCAATGTCTACCTCGATGTCTCGCTCGATGTCGACTATTCGGAATATTAGTCGGATATTTCAGAGGCAGAGGCGAATAATTTCTATGATTAGTGAAATACATACCTACATATTAGGTATGGATATCACATATACAGTGTGACCCATTTGTTTTGGGAACACCCTGATAAAAAGTTTATTTCTTAACCGATTTGGTTCATTTTTTTTTTGGATTGTAGAGCTCGAAAAATTGTATATTCTTGGCAAAAAGTGACCTTCGCCATTTTGACTTCAAGGCCTACTATGTTAGTTTTTAAGAGCAAAATTTCAGGAAACCATATTAGCGATTTTTTTAGAAAAAATCTGTGTGCGCCACTGGATTCAGCATCCTTTAAAACGGGTCTATACAAATTTTCAACCGAAAATATCAAGTTGAAAAAAATTAAAAATTCGCACTTTAACAATCTTTGATTCTATCAAAACAAATAAAAATGACATAAAACTAAAAATTTGTAACTTCTACCAAACCACCATCAACTTCAATGCATTTATCATTTCTTTTGATAGAATCAAAGATTGTTAAAGTGCGAATTTTTAATTTTTTTCAACTTGATATTTTCGGTTGAAAATTTGTATAGACCCGTTTTAAAGGATGCTGAATCCAGTGGCGCACACAGATTTTTTCTAAAAAAATCGCCAATATGGTTTCCTGAAATTTTGCTCTTAAAAACTAACATAGTAGGCCTTGAAGTCAAAATGGCGAAGGTCACTTTTTGCCAAGAATATACAATTTTTCGAGCTCTACAATCCAAAAAAAAAACGAACCAAATCGGTTAAGAGATAAACTTTTTATCAGGGTGTTCCCAAAACAAATGGGTCACACTGTAGGTACCTACAGACTCGGGTACCTACTTTTAAAATCGGACAACGTGAAAAACACGAGGAAAAACATTTTTGTTTCTCAAGAGGAAATCTATCATGTTTTTATTCATGTCATTATACAGGGTGTTTCCTAACCTCTTTGACAAAATGAAAGGGGTGATTCTTCGCTTAATTTTAAGACGAAAATGTGGTATAACTTTTTTTTCGAATTTCGCTTTGTTTCCAAAATACAGGGTGTTTAATTTTTTTTTTGATTAGTTTTTTACGAGGTTTTTTATTTTTAATTAATTTATCTTTTACTCGATTTTGTTGAAGTTTGGTAACGGTATTTATAGTGATAACGGGCTCATTTTGCCATGAACAAATAAAAATTATCGAATACAGTGGCGTCCCGAGCGGCACTTCAACCAATATTATTGGGAAAAAAATGTACGTCACTGACTTTTTGTGTCATTTTCATTTTTTTCTCAGGTTATTCAACTAAAAACGCAACTTTTTGATCTCTTAAATTTTTATCGTTTCTTGCGTAATTTTTGAGATAAACCACTTTATTGCATGTCTCTGGACTACACAAAAATAACAATATGATGCAAAGTAGGCTTTTTGCTTCGATCCATGGCAACCACATTATTTATTATTTATTAATTATTTAGATCAGCAATATCCTGATCGTTGGATCGGCAGAGGAGGACCTCACCCATGGCCACCACGTTCACCGGATCTAAATCCATTAGATGTTTATTTTTGGGGACATCTTAAGCAACTTGTTTATAGCACTCCCATTCAATCCGAAGAAGACCTACGAATGCGTATTATTAATGGATTCAATACGATTTCCGCCAGTCCCGAAATTTTCCGTGTGGTGAGAGATAACTTAGCACGTCGTGTACATGGATGTTTACTGGCTCGTGGAGGACATTTTCAGCAGTTTATTCAACTTTTTTTTATTTATTTAGTGTTTTTGAATTCTCCATTAAAATATGATTATAATTGATTGCTGTATTTGTTAGAAAATTCAACATCAGCGATAAAATTACTTTTTGCTCGACTTTTTGCCTCAAAACTCACTCAACTAGATTTAATTTTTTATCTCAAAAATTAGGCAAGATACGATAAAAGTTCAAGAGATCAAAAAGTTGCGTTTTTAGTTGAATAACCTGAGAAAAAAATGAAAATGACACAAAAAGTCAGTGGCGTACATTTTTTTCCCAATAATATTGGTTGAAGTGCCGCTCGGGACGCCACTGTATTCGATAATTTTTATTTGTTCATGGCAAAATGAGCCCGTTATCACTATAAATACCGTTACCAAACTTCAACAAAATCGAGTAAAAGATAAATTAATTAAAAATAAAAAACTAATAAAAAAAAAAAAAAAATTAAACACCCTGTATTTTGGATTCGAAAAACAGTTATACCCTCGGTTATACCACATTTTCGCCTTATAATTAAGCGAAGAATCACCCCTTTCATTTTGTCACAGAGGTTAGGAAGCACCCTGTATAATATCCGAGATAATATCTGTCTTTTACTGTTGTGTGAAAGTTTGAGTTTCAAGTATCAATAATCTTATATTCAGTTCTTTATTTGTTAAAGTTGCTATCCATTTTTCTCGGGATTTTTCTATTCTGAAAACATTTGTTGTTCAAGAAAATAAAAATGTGGTTTTTCAGCCAAATGAATAATTGATTATGACTCTAATGCCTGCGCATAATTATTTCAACAGAAACATAACGTAGATGAAATTTATATGAAAAAACCTAGAAACCGCACTTCGATAACTTCACGCGAGACTTCACGTGTTTAGTAGTTATTGCTTTTTTCCTCGCTTTTTTCTGATGGACACGTATGTTTTTATTATTTTATTTCATACTGTACTGTCTCGTGTACTGTAATGGTAATGGATCATTTACCGGACTCAAAACAGTCCCGTTAATAACACATTTCATCATCAGAGCCAAAAAAATTGGATGTAGATGAATACTCGGATGAATATATAATTTTAACTAACTTTGGAAATTGTAGTGTGATTTCGCTGACGCCATCTCATGGTTATAATTAATAACTTTACCTTGAACTTTACATAAAATTTTGGTAACATAAGTACCCCCGTGAGTACCGATCTATATCACCCGAGATATCACCTTAAAATTACCGGGTTAGTTTGGGTCAAGATTTGAGATTTTGACCCGGTAATTTCCTGAACCAAGTCTCTTGAAGTTATGGACGCTTTTCTTATGTTACCGAAGTTGTGACATGGTTTGGCTGGCGCCATCTCATGGTAAGAATGTAAGAAGGACTGCTAACACCGACCTCTCAATGTGTGGTTTGACCGAGGGTTTGACAAGGTCGAGGACAAAGTACTATCGCTTTTGAACCGATTGAGAAAAATTGTCACCTCGATTGTCACAGTATGAAATAAGACATTGTAAGATACACAGCCCTGAAATTTGGTAAAGACGAGGGTAAAGAGGTTTCTTTTTGTAATTTTCATCTACTTTCTGTTTCCGTTAAAATAATTGTATCCCGAATTGTATCATTCTGTTTGAAATTTCGGAAAGAAAATTGAAAAACTATAAACTTTTGCATTGGCGTCCCCTACATGCAGGGTGCAGCGTGCATCGTAAAACAATATCCCGCATGACTTTATTTTGCTCTTAATAAGCAAGGCCTCCTCTCTCAAACAAGACCTTATTCGTTCAGATATGTTGAGTCCGAGGTTGAGTCTAACCTCGAGTCTAACCAACTAAAGTTATGAGCATTCCAATAAGTCAGAATTCACCCTTCTCCCATGTCTTAATTTGATGCCCTACAATCAAAAATGGTCTCGGAAATGGTGAGCCAAAAAGGTGCAGAATTTGACGATGATTACAGTGGTGGTATTTTCGCAGCAACTTATAATAAAACGAGTAATGAAACAAACAAACGACCATAGCTATTACGCTCTCTAGCAGTGGAGGTATGACGGGGAAAATTACCCAAAAAATCATTTCCAGTGTTTTATTTTGGCCACTCTAGTCATATAATTTTTTACCGCAAGTTTCTACAATGTGTGGTTTCCTTGGTGGACACCTCGGTGGACACTGTATGTATATAACTACATAGCCGAGTACATAGCTGAAAACCCACGACACCACTTCTCTGTTAGTTAATATAAAATAACAAACTTCCGATTCAATAGTTTTTTTGAAACAAAAGATTATATTCTCGATTATATTACAAATAATATGTTCTAAAATATTTTCCTAATACAATATTACTATTCTACTTACCGTTTCTCATTTACAATCAACAAACAACGCAAGTATTTTTTTAAATATGAATTCGGCTTTATGTTTCTTACGTACTAATAAAACATGCCTCAACGTCAGATGAAATAATTACTGTCATTGTGAATAAATGAAAGAAAATGGTGGATGTTGCCAAATGTAATTTTTTATCAAAAATTTGAATATAATTCTTAATTTCTCAAGAGTTGACGAATAAAACCATACCCCTTCTTCACGAGAATTTTCATTTTCATCGAGATTTTTATATAATAATATAGAAGATTATTACTTGTCCATTGACGAACGTAAACTTACAGACAGTAGAGTAAAAACATTAAAGGACTATGTTGGGCGTTTCTATTTTTTATGGGGACGAATTAACTCCATATTCAGAACCATTATAGTCATGGAGGTTCAAGGTATACATATTCAAATTGTGCCTCGAATTGAGCTCTAGTTGCATTAAAATCTTGAAGATTGTCGGTTGTCTCCAAGCCACGATGATCTCAGTGTACATATTTAAAATTAAAATACATATTCACTGTTTTTCAACTCTAGGAAGGCTGAGGTGTGCCGATGCATCATTATGAAACCGGTCTTTCCATATGACTGATACAACCAATATTAGGTACCTCCACCTCTGGTACCGTATGAAATAGATATCCGGTTTGGACTCATTGCATAAAACCCTAGATAAAACCAAAAGCGTATGAGCTTCGTTATACTTATGGACAAGCTTATTACGCGATTAGGAATTATTTCAAGCATTTAATCAAGCTTACACTTGCTGGTTAAGAATCTTGAAGGTGAAACCCCGGGTGAAACGGAGTACGTGACAACTCGAGATGACAACTACATAGTTGGCATGCGATTAACAATGTTTCGGACCCTGTGGGTAAGTTTTCCCTACCAATGAACATGCGTGTCCTCTGTAATGTTTGTTCAGGATCGAAACAAATGAAAAATCATGGCCAGGTTCCTACGGAATACACATGCAAACCTTAATTTGGGGGATTCTGAATAACTAACAAGAATATTTAGAGGCCCAAGCATGAATGAAACGAGCTGACACCAAAGAATATTCTACTAGAATATTCTTTGCTTATTCAATAATCATAATCATATTATCTAAAATTAATAATTTTTGAATTATTCCAATTTATTTGTCTATTACTTTTGATCGAGCTTATGATAATAATTCTTGCTACGATACATTGAGTCAGGGTTTATCAAATTTGCAATGAGCAAATGAGTGATGTAATAAGGAAGTGAAATAAAACGTAACGCAGAACTTTTTATCAAGACTATTACCTCGACTCGAGCCTCGACTATTACCTATTTTGGTTTGTTTCCGTAATTTGTTGCCACTGTATATCATCGAGTCAACAAAACGGTTTACCAAAACAAAAGTTTTCTGCCAGCTTTCCTGTGAGTAAATTCCAAATGCATTTTGTATGTTATTTTATCTGTTTTTCCGGTATACTTTTCATAAAAAACGTCGGGCCGGATTTGATAAAAACCACACTAAAGCAGACGGCCTCTAGGAAAGCATTCGCTACTTCAAGCGGATGTTAATTTTATCTCTAGTATTTATCTTGAGCAAGATCTACAGTTATAATAATTATAAAAATATCTCGAAAAATATTAAATAAGTTTTATACCGTTTGTTTAACAATTTCAAAGAAAAATAGAGATCATTTATCTTTCATCGGAATAATATACCGTATACATTACAAGGAAAATTATGAGATAAAATGCCTATCTCAATTCCATGAAAGAGATAAGTCATGAGACTGGCCATGAGATATATTTGCGCCTCGATTTGCGCAATGCCAAAGTTCATTTCGATAATGATAATAATACGTTAATGTCTTTATGGTATCTGTAGGTTACGTCATCTTGGTGGAAAATTAATTTTTGTTCAATAATTCCATAATTATAGTTTACCATAAATAATAAATATCTTCATGAATAGGTATGTATAATGCATAATATAATGTACTTCGTCTTATCATCCATGCGAGCATCTAATATGAAAATCTGAATTGGGTAGTGATATAGAATGCTGTTTGTTTAAGGTAGCGATTTTAATTTATTTGCCATAAAACACTTTTTGCTTTTCATAACGGCTTGTTAATTAGTAATAAATACTTTTATCGAGACTTTTATCAATCGGTAACAGGTCATTTTGATAATTTGTGTAATTGACGAATATTATTCAATAATTCAAAAACGCCTCAATATTAACGATTTTCTCTCGGACGCTGTGGGCAACCTGGCAAAAAATAAATATTTTTTCTTTTATGAGCAACAAGTAGGCCCTATAAGAGAAGGTATCTTTTCGATGGAAAAAAGTATCTACCTACTTAGTTTTCGAAGAATGATCTCCATTGTTCAAAAATCCACCCCAAAAAAGTTATTCAGACATCAGGCCCCCACCCTTGTCAAAACTATCTATATGCAATGCTGGAATTCTTCAACTTTCCGGATTTCATTTCGTTTTTCAAGCTTAAAACTTGAAAACCTCCTTGAAAATAACCATTTTTTCAAAATATTTTTTCACCGCCCTTATAGCTACTTTAATATGCATTTGTCGACCAACACCTATCTTTTCATAATTTCATCCATAGGTATAGAGCTAACAAGAAAGTGAATGCATCCATTATCTCGATTCATATTATTTTAACATAATGCCTACATCGACATCTAATACATGACTCATCAACGTGATAAACAATAAACAATCACATAAACAACACGATGATCATAATATAATAATCTATTATAATATATTGAAAAAATGTATGGATTTCCATTGACCGTGAATTTTGGAACTGTTACGAGAACTGTTCACTATGATTCATAGAGTTGATGTCGAGGTTGATGTATTTCAAAATGGAATGATAATAATTTTCATTTATCGGAAAATATTATGCTTTGTCATGTCTTCACGCAAGTCTTCACGGAACATGTAGGTATACTTGGGTAGGTATAACAGTAGGTATACTTATTTTTTGTGGAATTTTAAACATAATATCTTGAACTATTTTGGATAAACGAGTAATTTAGGGATGCATCAAAGCCGAGCCTTATTCTGTATTTATTTTTTGTAGACCGAATCGCTCGGTTCGGTACACTATCGAACGACGTAGTTGTCGAACATTCGGTTCGGTTGCGTACGTTGCAATTCAGTATCGCATTTCGGAAACCATGCCGTTCGGTTCGGTAGGAATCGAAAGGCGACCGGAAAAATTGAAAAAAACCATGCGATGTCGCTGGACACAACCAATCAGAGTGCGCGTTTGTGTTTGATGACTATTTTTGGTTGACGTTTTGGGGTTATTTGTCAATGTCATAATAATCTAATTTGTTATCAAAAGTACAAAACCAACTATTGTAAAGGAATATTGAACATGAAGAGGAAGTGATGGCAATCAGTACAGCTCCAATTTGTAGCTGTTCAAGAGAAAAAGGCAGCTGCTATGAGTGAAGCAGCAATATCGATAACAGATACCATGATGATGTGAGTATAACAAGGAGATACATAATAATATTTAGATTACCTACTAATGATTTGATTGGTTTATTTAATCTCTGTATCTCGATAAAAAAAATGTGATCTGAGTCGTCGTTACATGAAACTATCAATGTAGTGACTAAAACAAGGATCATTCGTACCTAACAGTTTGATTTTTTTTTCAGCCTACAAGATGCAGTTAAGATGTGGCTAGAGCAAATATAATCTTTTCTTTGGATTTTTGATGAAGTTGACCGAAGAACCAAGCCAAATAAAAGGGTGAAAATAGTTCCAAGAAAGTTTTGAAAGTGATTTTTTGATGTATAGTTTCAAGATTATAGTTTATTATTTGCTCTCAAAATAATAATTATATATGTGGTTTAGGTTGTTAGATATTGTAAATAGAGCTTGGGTTGTGCTTGGAATTGTTTTTGTTGGATATTGGATATACAAAATATCAATGAAAAAAATGACTTATTATAAAAATGAAATAATAAAAATAGTTAATTCATGAACTGCCGTATTGAAGATGACATTAGCAGGCAATAATTATAAACTTCTTGTTCATATTTGTGAACAATAACAATTCAGTTGGCTGCTGCTTGACGTAGCCTGTCCACCAACCTCTGCCCAACTACTTCAGCCTGTCGTAAGGAGCATGTCACGCTACCGACCTTCTCGAGGGGGTCTAATGACATTGTCGAAACCCACAAAGCTCTCGGTAAGCGAATCGAAGTTTCGATTGAGTTACCGATCGGTCTGACGCTACGGAATTGCTTCTGCGACATGAAACCGAAAATGACGTCACAATCGAATAAATCCTACCGAATCGAACGGTTCGAGCGTTACAGAATAAGGCGCCTGTTCGGCCGAATAACCGAATACCGAATATTCAGCCATCGAAGCTTCGGTGCTTCGACCGGCCGAAACCAGTTTTTTAGATAAAATAAAGCCAATAATGGCCGATTGCACCAATGCATTTGAAGTTTACTTCACGTGAGTTTTGAATATGATCCTCGGTGATCACAGTACACAAAAATATTGAGCTTATCGAGGAATCTATAATATTTTTCTAAACAACACCTATGCTTAAGAAGCCTTGAATAAATACTAAATAAATTGATGCAGTCGGTCATAAATAATGTTATTTTGAAAACATATTTTTTTCCAACTTTTTAACACTCTTTTTTCAAATGTATTTACTAAGTATATACCTTAATATTTCTTTAAGGATACACAAAAAAAATGAATTAAGCTAGTTATTAATACAGAAAAAAACATTTTGGAATTCAAATAGTTTCTTTGAATTATTATGATGGAAAAGAAGCAATTTTTCTGCATTTTTGGGTAGGTACGTACGCGGAATTTTCGAAATTACGCAAAAATGCATTTAAAAGTCTTGAGTAGACCAAAATTGTTCAAGGGATTTCGATGTTTTTTTCAATTACCACACTTTTTCAGGGTCAAAATTCAAAAACGTCACTGAGCCTAGTGACCAGATTATCTAGTTCTAGAATTTAAACGAGACAGTTTTCAAATGTACAAAGATATTAATAGTGATACCTAACCCTTTCATTAAATATTGGACAGTATGAACATTTAGGGGTCTTTGACAGTAAAGCTTCCGGCAAAAATCAAAGTCATACCTAGAAATTTACCTTTATTGTATAAAATTATTAACAAAATGCATTTAGGAAGATTTTCATTCGCTCTTGAAAATTGCGTAACAAACCATTATTTATTTCATATCAGTCAGCGTATAACATCGAAATTCCGAATTTAAAAAATTATCTTCTCTTTGACGGATGACAAATCTACCACTCAACAGAAGGTGTAAATTCCTAGCAAATTACACGCCTAAAAACCATAACCTGAACCGTTATTATAACAAGGTGGAACGAAATTCAATTATGAAAACAAAAATAGTTCAACCGTATGTAAATTGAATAAAACCCAAATGACCCATGAAAATCATAACAGGTCATAAATAAACGCAAAACTTGAGGTGATTATAGTGGAGTGAATATTTATGGCGGATAGTTAACGTCCTGGTGAGAACCTCGTTTTACCTATAGATTTTACCGAGGATTTTACTGTGTATCGTTAAAACGCTAATGCGATGAAGCCATATGGGACACGATTACGAAGGGTTTCACGTACTGTGAAAGCCAGTCAAGTTCAAGTTTAAAGCAACAAGTTTTGAAAAGATCAAATAGTAATTGAGAGAGGAGCTTTTGTAATAATTCGATTTATTTGATTTTCTTTATTCCGCATCACATTTGACTTTGGGGAATTTCACTTAGCTGAACCAATTTGTATTCAATATTAGGGTGTCTGCGAGGCCATATTGCGCTTTATATGGTTGATAGAATTTGATTAAATTGGAAGGCAGATTCACGGATAACTTGCCGAAATAATAAATTACGAAATGGATAAACTTGTGAAAGATAAAGTAGACGTTAGAGTCCCGAAGATGCACTACTGGCTATATTGAATTTCTCCTGCAAGAATCTTCATCTATTTTAGACGTTATCTACATGTCTATGAAGAAATAAATATAATGCCTTCCCCTTTTCAACGAGTTTGCAATCTTTTGGTATTGATAGCGTATACAGGATTTCATTGCTTAAGATACATAAACAGAACAATGAAAACAGTTACTTAGTATCCTCAGAAATATTTTCAGAGTCGTAACTGAATCATGTTGATCTGCACTGATCTTGTAGGACTCGTATTCTCTGACATCCTTGGAGGGTGAGTCGTGAGTCTCTATCGACAAACCTTTTTTTTCAATTCTCCTCCACTAAATCAAAGTCAAGTTCTTCATCATAATCAAAATCAAAGGATTTTCAACAGATCTCAGTAATTAATTTTCAATCAACGACTTTATACATATTATTTCCTTTCATGCTCGAATGAAGAATACAGGAGACAAACCACAAATCCCCTTATTGCCCCATTCGCGTTATACTGGCCGTAGTTTACACTTGAGGTCCTTCAATTGAAACGTTTCGATGCGTTTCGACGGAATAAGAGAAAAACACTTGTCATAAGGCGATTAATATTGTTTATCGTTGATTGAAGACATATGTAACGTCCTTGCTACCACTTATTCGTCCTATCGAACCGAATTGGGTCAGCAACTAATAATGGCTTTACGGAATTAAACCGTCCGATGTGATTCTTGTGAGTTTTCTGTTGATTTATTGAGCATCTTGTATCTTGAACCGGCGAGTATTATTTATCGGAAGTAGTTAGTTCCCGGAGATCTTTATAACGTTCAAGTAGAAGGATATTACTAAGATTATGAATGTAGATTTGGATGTACGTAATTGACTTCCGTCATTTTTGAATACATAATTGGACGTTTAAAATATTGTGACGAGCATTTGGTGTGATGAGAACTCTGGTTTGCTTCAAACAATATGATTCAGAATAATCTCCATCTCTAGATGTTCCTAGAAAAGAAAAGAATAGAGACCGGGACATAATTATGCACCCTTCCGATCCGACGACGATCATAATAATATACATAGTCGGACGAGTCTCTGAGAGAGGAATTGTACTACTGTACATGCCAGTACTACTACCGTACAGCGTAGTTCACCAGTTCACATCTTTTTGACACGCGATATTGTTTGGATTGGGACGTGCAAGAGTGGCGAGTGTATCGTTCGGGAATCAGAAATCGGAAAGGCGTTGGGATGGAATCGTGCATGACATGTGTGCTTATTTCTGCCGATCCCGCAACGATCTGCTTCCTGGAGCAAAATCGGACAGGGGTCGGATCGGAAGGGTGCATGATAGGGCCTTGATCTGCCCATTTTTATGACAGCTTGACGCGAGGCTTGACGTCATGTCAATACTAGTCGGTGCAATTTGACGAGCAAGGTGAACGATTACTGATTACTGATTACTGAAGTACAGGCGCTACGAGTTTCGGGCTGTTGGCCCCGACACAGCAGCCTCTAGTTGGGCTTATTGTATCTTCTCTGTGCCTGTCTCTCAGTCGAAGAGCTCCATTGCCCGAATAAGGTTTGTAACTCGTTTTACTGTTTCCCTGTCCGTCTTTTGAGGAGTGGTTGTGAATTCCCCGTTATCTCTTCTCCAGTACGCTAGCGCTCAACATTCCTCGTTGAAAAGACCCATGACATGCATGTGTTCCCTTAGAGTGCAGTGTCCAGATAATATACCTGTTGCTTTCCTAAGCTGATTCCTGCTGAGTTTCAGTAGGCTTCCAGAAAATGATTGTTCGATCTCGTCTGCCATCATTAATTTACTGTGTTTCAGTCCTGGTGATTGGCACCATCTAGCTTTCTTTTGTTTTTTGGACCAACAGTTCAGCCAACCTCTCACAGAGGATTTTGTAATACCCATGGCAGGTTCTGGACCCAGAGGTGGTGTGTTTGCAGCTTTGCGTGCTAGTAGATCCGTCCGCTCGTATACTGCCAGTGTGACAAGGTATTGCTGACAGTCCGTGACTTGTTTAGATTTGGTTTCCCGACAGGAGATGGTTTTGATTGCAGCTTGGCTGTCACTAAGGCTCGCACTAAGGATAAGGATTTTCCTTCCTCTGTAGCCTTCCCTGAGATTCTCTTGCACGCATACATTTATTGCATGCCTGGAAAACTGTAGCGTACATCCCAAGTGGTTCATATGTTTCACACTTTGGATTTTCTCCTACGGCACCAGTTCGTGATAGTGTCTCCTCGGGAGTTTAAGTAGCTCCAGTTCCCGGTGTTGCTAGGTCTATATGCTCCCATTCTTGCTTCCATTTTGATATAGATATCTAAAGGAGGTAGGTTAAGCATGGCCTCCATGGCAAGTGTTGGAGTAGTTTTCATGGCTCCCGTTACACAGAGACATGATAGCTTCTGAATTTTTGCAACTTCCGTGGCTGCTTGTTGCTGCTCGATTTTCGGCCACCAGACAACAGAGCTGTAAGCAAGAGTGGGTCTTACCACGGTACAGTAGAGCCAGTGTACCATGCGCGGATTTATGCCCCAGTTCTTCCCTATCGCTCTTTTTGTTGCCATTATTGTGGCTTTACCTCGATTGACTATTTTCTGTAGGTGTGAATTCCATGTGAGTTTGTCATCCAGGATGATGCCTAGGTATTTGACTTCTCTAACCACCTGCAGTTATTGTCCAAAGAATATGGGTTTGACTAATTCCGCTATATTCCTCTTTCTCGTAAATCTGACCAGGGAGGTTTTCTCAGGATTGTGTTTGCCAGTGATAAGTATTGCTACGTCATCGGCATAGCCTTGGGCATAAAATCCCTTGCTGTTTAACTCCACCATCTGCGAGTAGGTTCCAGAGGAGAGGGGAAAAGACTCCACCCTGGGGAAAGCCTTTAGCTGCCTCTATGGTTCCAGTTTGTCAAGCATAGTTGCTTGAATTCTTCTACCTTTCAGCATGTTTCTTATCCACCTATAAACTGTGTCTTTAATTCCACGCCGGTTGATTGCGGTGGTCATTGAATTGAAGTAGGTATGATCAAATGCTCCTTCTATATATCCAGGAATGCGGCTAGGGCAATTCCTTGGTTATTCAGTGGTTGCTCTATTTTATGAACAAGTTCATGCAGAGCAGTTTCACATGATTTGCCAGGTTGATAGGCGTTTTGGTTTTTGTGTAGTGGCCTCTCTATTAGGGAGGTTTTCCTAAAATGCCTTTCAATCACTTTCTCCATCGTTTTGAGTGGAAACGACGAGAGATTTATTGGTCTGAATGCCTTGGGCTGAGAGCCATCTTTCCCGGGATTCGGTATAAAGACCACTCGTGAGAGTTTCCAGATCATGGGTATGTGTCCCGTTGTCAGGCTTGCTCTGAATAGTTGGCAAAGCATCGATATGAGTTGGGCTTTGCCCTGCTGCAGGTGAGCCGGTATTATCCCATCGCATCCAGGTATTTTGTAGGGTTCGAATGAGTTTAAAGCCCATTCAATCCTATTTGGTGTCACAATTTGTCGGGCTGTGACCCAATCATCTCTTGATCCTCTCATCAGGAGGATCTCAGGAGATAGGGAGCTGGTTCCCTGTTGCGAGTTGATTATAGTCGAGTCTGGAAAGTGTGCCCTGAGTAATGTCTCAATGGTTTCTTCGCCATTTTTCGTGTATTCCCCATTTGGTTTCTTTAGTGTTCCCATTAGTGGAAGGGGATCTTTAGCTAGTATTCTCTGAAGGCGTGCGCCTTCCGAGGTTTTTTTGACCTCAGTGCAAAACTTCCTCCAGGAGTTCCTCTTAGCTTCCCTTACTTCTTTATTGTATTTCGTCAGAGTATGGTGGTATTCATCCCATTCACCGGTTTTCTTGGCCACATTAAAGAGTCTGCGTGTTTCCCCCTTCATCTTGTCAAGTCTCTCGTTCCACTAGGTTGTGTCCTTGCCATGAAGAACGCCGGATTAGCGGAAAACTTTGATGCAAAGAGGGAATTATGGCGTTTTGTAGTTGTTCCGCTACCACCTCAACATCAAATTTGTCAAGCATATACGTTCCTTGACCCCGCTCAACCCCGCCTCCAGCTCCTCCCGGTGTTCAGTCCAGTTTGTTTTGCGTGGGTTGCGGCACATTTCTGACGGCTTGTCAATACTGTTAAGGTGAACGAACTCGAGGCTGAACTCAGCTTTTCGTCAGAATAGCAATAGCCGGGGCAATAGCTTTGTTACAACTCGCCATAGCAACTTCCCAGAACCAGAGCCAGAATGGCCCCAACCCAGTAATAACTACTATACAGGGACTCTACAAGACAGTGGCGACAATGGAGTTACTATAGTTAACGCCAAACCACTTTCGATCTACGTCATCGTTGCCACCAAGCTCGTTGTTATGAAGTTTGCTGGTGGCCAAATTTGGTCACCTGCAAATCACATAAATCACCCCGCTTGGTGGCAATTATGGCAATTATTTGGCATTTGCTGTATGTTTCTATTGCCTTTCAAGATGGCGTGGTATTTTCCGCCATGTTGCAATCGATGTCAGTCAAACATTTATCCTCGCATTTATCAATCATCCACTCCTTTCTTTACCTCCTCACAACTTCATTCTATTTTAATTTTTTAACCTCTCGGCAAAGATTGGCTTTATGATTGTATATACTTTCCTTTAATATAATACCCCCAAAAATGTCGCGACAACTTTGGTATCAGAATAATATGTTAGCTTGCCCTTTTTTCAATTTCTCAAATTCTTTGCTATACCATTTCAAACCATTCGACTCTTTTTTTTTTTGTTACATCTCTGCAATGCATACTTTCTTTTGTTTTAGAGAAAAGTAGTAAGGCATTCAGAATCCTTACCTATAGGTTTTTACGCAAAATCTCCACTACTAGTCCACTGTTGATTTGTATATTACATGTTTTCATTTTGTTTTTGACAAATATCTGTACTTTAGTATCTTTACAGGTCTTCTAGATCTCAGGTTCACTATCAACTAAGTGAACCTCAATGTTATTGTTCATGCAGGGTCTCACCATAATACAAATATCTAAAGCTGGCGCGGCGCATGGAAAGGTTAATAATACAGAACCGTCAATCTCACAGAGTAGTTATGTAGACCTGCACAGGCATCATAAGACCAGACATAATATGCTTACTTACGGGGCTATCAATTGTCTGGTCTTATAAAGTCAAACCAAGAATCAAAGAGACCATCATTAGTCAATAATGAAATGTTCAAAAAAACAACGGGTGCCTTGAAAGCGACAAGAAGCGTTTTCATGGAGTATGGTCTCTTGATAACATACTCTACAGTGTCTCGATACCACGCTAAAGTGAATTATTCTTTTTGGTGCCTCTTGACATTCACGTCAAGCAAGTCGTCATGTCTACAAACATGCTCTTCCGCACTGTTGAAATTGACCTAAGTGTAGAAGTGCGTAGAAGTCTGCAGAGAGTCCGCCTCTAGCGTGAGGAACTAACCCAAACTAAACCAATGTTGAAAGGTATAATGCTTAGTACTTTTTAGATTATAATTAAAACTCAAGAGCATTCTGGTTAACATCAGTGGTCGTTCTTTATTCGACTGAATCCTGACTCGTGACTCTCATGACATCCCGACATAACCTCAATTCACGACACGAGTACGAAGGGCTTTCTGAAATTATAATATGGTACAAATAAACAATTAGAGTGGATACAATAATACATGACACGCCCCTTCTTCAAAAGAAATGAAAAATGAAAAGTTCTTTAAACATAATGAAAATATTAGAGATCAAGTTTGTGAGGACACTTCACGTTTCGCCCACTGCGAGTCTTATATAGGAGTCAATGGATACGGACAATTTGCACATTTTTTGAAAATATGAAAAATATAAGGATTAGTAAGTACTGATGCCATTGATGTTTAAAAAATCAAGCTACGACCTCTAATAACGTAGTAATCACCGATTAAAGAGCGACAATCAGCATCCACTACGTCACAGAATACACTATCTATCGCCGTCTGACGTATTAACTGAGATTACTCTCTCTCTCTCGGAAGGGTAATATGGCCCCACCTCTTTTGCGATCATGCATTAAAATTCGCGTTTTCTTTTTCATTTATTTAGTATATTTTTGGGTATTTCGGAGAAATTTTTTCGCTAGTGACTTTCAAATAATGTCTATATAAAATTTCAACTCATTTGAAAATGTATGCAAATTGTCCATTGGGGTAGCACTTATTTCACATTTTTCAGTCTCTACTTCTTGGTTGTCGCTCGTCATTGTTTCTTCCTCCTTTTGGGCCAAAACACATTTTTCCCTCAAAGGTCTCAGATGAACTCGGTTTCTCCTAAATTCACCACCATCATCGGTACGAACCAGGTAGTCATTGGGTCCAGATTTGTCAATCACAACTGCAGGTTTCCAGTTCCTAGGTCCTTTTTGGATGAGTACTTTTTGTTCTGGATCAAGTTGGGGAAGTTTTTTCGATGATCGATCATAGTAGGCTGCTTGTGTTTTTTGTTTTTTTTTCTAATTTTTTCCTGACATCTTTGATGGAAAATTTTGGGGATAGATACTCTCGAGGAACTGGTATTGTTGTTCGAAGCTTTCTTCCCATTAGTAATTCACATGGTGCTGGTAGGTCCTCTTTGGGGGTAATATTGTAGTTCAGAATAGCTATCAATGGATCCTCCCGATCTTTGACAGATTTAGTTAACAATGATTTAACTGTTTGAATGGCCTTTTCAACCATGCCGTTACTTTTGGGGTAGGTTGGGCTGGATCTGTTCAAAGTAATCCCATATCTTCTTCTATTGGAATGTTCATGTATGTAGCATATTTGCTAAATAAACGAATATTTTATTTTTATTTATTTATTTATCTTCTTGCAAAGTTGGCAAACTCCACTGAGTTGAATGGGGGGCCATTATCTTAAACTATCACTAGCGGAATACCATTGACGGCAAAAACATTTTTCAATGAGGAAATCACAGTTTCTGCAGTTTTGTTGGGAATTCGGTTGACTACAACAAACTTGCTGAAATAATCAACTGTTACCAGAAAGTTTATGCCTTCAAGAGTTTTAAAATCAATTCCTAGCTTCTCCCATGGCAGTTGAGGCACCTCATGAGGATGTAATGGTTCTTTTTGGTTTTTTCCAGAGTATTCTTGACATACTTGACAACTCAGGACCAAGTTTTCGACATCTGCATTTATTCCAGGCCAGTACATAACTTCTTGTGCTCTCTTTTTGCATGATACAACTCCTTGATGGCTTTCATGAATTAAATTTAGAAATTCCTGACGTAAACTGAATGGAATTAACATTCTTTTCTTATAAAATAAGACTTCTTTGTGTACGTAGATGTCACTTTTGATGTTCCAATATTTTCGTACCTCAGGAAGTACAGAGTTTTTATACTCAGGCCAACCAGCAAGTACATAGTTTTTAACTTGCTTAAGTACTGCGTCATCACAGATAGCTTTTATCAAGCGTGCTTCATTTTCTGGTGTTGTTGCTAGTACAGAGAAGACTCTCAAATTGGTTTCCAAATCGGTGGTATCGATGTATTCAGATGTGGGGTCCCTGCTTAGTGCATCAGCTACTTGCATTTTTTTGCCTGGAACATATTCTAAAATAAATTGGTACCTCAATAAACGAATAGCTAATCTCTGTAGTCTTGGTGATAGGTCATCCAAAGGTTTTTTCAACAGTCCCAAAAGAGGTCTATGGTCAGTTTGGATTCTGAACTGTGTCGCATATAGATAGAAATGAAACTTTTCACATCCTAAGACCAATGCCATGAGTTCCTTCTCGATATGATTATACCTTTGTTGTGTAGGTGTGAGGGAGATTGAAGCGTATTCCACAGGATGGTTTTCTTGCATGATGACGGCTCCTATACCAAAAGGACTAGCATCAACGGCAAGAACAGTTTCCTTCTTTCCATCAAAGAATGTGAGAACTGGGGCGGAAGTTACCAATGTCTTGAGTTCATTGAAGCAAATATTTTCATTTTCAGTCCACTGCCATTCATATTTTTCACTCAAAAGTGTTCTCAAGGGGGCTGTTTTGTGAGACAGATTTGGGAGAAATTTAGCAATATACACAATCATTCCAAGAAATCTTTGTAATTCCTTTCGATTTTGTGGAGGTCTCATTTTCTTAATAGCTTCAATCTTCATTTCATCAGGAGCTATACCCGATTCACTTATTAAATGGCCCAAGAACCTGATACTTTGCTGACAAAACTTGGATTTTTCTTTGTTCAAAGTAAGTCCACTTTTCAGAATTTTGTCCAGTACATTGTTTAGGTTTCTATGATGTTCCTCAATAGTCTTGCCAAACACTAGAATGTCGTCAAAGTAACAAATCACTCCGTTAACTCCCTCCAGGGTCTCATACATGAAGCGTTGGAAAATCTCAGGGGCAGAACTAATTCCATATGGCAACCTTGCGTATCTGTATCTATATCTTCCCCAGGATGTTGCAATGGTACACATCTTTGAGCTCTTGTAGTCCAATGGGATTTGCAAAAATGCCTGAGATGCATCCAGCAATGTGAAAAACTTAGCACCATTTAGTTCACTGAATAGAGCATCGCATGTAGGAATGTTGAAGTTTTCTCTCTTCAGAAATTTGTTTAAATTTCGAGGGTCCATGCACACACGGATATCACCATTTGATTTGGGTGCGATTACAATAGGGTGAACCCAGTCAGTAGGTTCAGTGACTGGGATCAAAATTTTGTCCTTCACCATTTCGTCAATTTTAGTTTTCACTCGCTCTTTAAGAGCTATTGGTATTTTTCGGGCAGCACAAATTTGAGGAACAGCATCATCTGACAATGTAATTGAGTAGGAATGGTTTACTTTTCCCATTCCAGAGAAAACTTTTTTGAATTTATTCTAAATAGAGTTTAAGTCTCGAGCGTTATTTTCCCGTGAATCTTTTTCACTGATATCAAAGCATGCTGACATTTTTGGGCTGGTTTGCTTGCAACAGAGAATACCAAGGTCTTGAGCTGCCTGTAGACCCAAGATCGAGCAAGACGAATGATTTTTTAATACATGGAATAGAATATGTGTATTATTGCCATTAGATTTGCAGTCTAAATTGATTTGGCCCAGAATTTCTATTTTATGACCTGAATAGGAGGATAGAACGGAGTATGAAGTTTGCAAATTTTTATGACCTATTTTCAACTTCGCAAAATCTGCAGAATTGAGTTTATTCACCTGACTTCCAGTATCTAGTTTGAGGGAGATGTGGACATCTTCAATCTCGATGTTTTCAAACCATTCAACTGAGTTGACATTAGATGTTGTAATTGTCCAGATAACACTTCTATTTTCATTCGCACAACTTGAGTCTTCTAAATCACTGTCTTGTTTCACCAAATGCACTGACTTGCTGCTTCTACACATTTTACGGTAATGACCTTTTTTCTGACAAACACTACAAATCCGATTAAAGGCTGGACACTTTCCTTTTTCATGCGAAGAACCGCAGTATGTGCAGTTTCCTTGAGGTTGAGAATGTCCTGATCCACGAGCAAACTTGTTTCTCGATTGTATCGCACTTATATTCTGCTGCTCCATAGTTATCACCTTTTGGGTAGCAACGCTGGCTTCCATGGATCTGCAAATTTTAATAGCAGTACCCAGGGTCAATTCAGTCTCTTGTAAAAGTCTTTCTTGAGTCCTCATATCTTTTATACCAAGAACCAGTCTGTCCAGGATCATTGTATCTGTTTAAGCTCGTGTTTAAGCAAACTCACATGTTGATGAAAGCTGTCGTAGGGCTGTTGCGAACTGATCGACAGTTTCAGATTGCTGTTGATCCCTTTTAAAAAATTTAAAATGTTCAAACACTTTATTTTTCACTGGATTGCAATAGGCTTCAAACTTCTCCAAGACAGTAATCAATTTGGTTTTATCCTCACCAGGAGCATATTCGAATGTATTATATATCATAAGGCCTTGATCTCCCATCAAGTTAAGAAGAATTGCAATCTTAACATCATCGCTCTTTGAACTTTTCCCACTGGCTAGAAGATAGTTGTTGAACTTCTGCTTCCACAATGTCCAATGCGAAGAAAGATCACCTGACCATTTCATATCATCTGGGCTTTTGCATTCAGCCATTTCTTGTCCACAAGATTAGTCCACAGTCCCCAAGATTAGTCAAAGTACAGCAACGTCGAAAGTTAGGTTACGATATTCGACGAAAACAAACTGTCCGATTTACCCGCGGTTCGCGAAAGACTCGTATTTGCTTTTTTTTTTTTTTTCAACGACTGAGCTCATTACCGACTGCCACCATGTAATGTTTAGTACTTTTTAGATTATAATTAAAACTCAAGATCATTCTGGTTAACATCAGTGGTCGTTCTTTATTCGACTGAATCCTGACTCGTGACTCCCATGACATCCCGACATAACCTCAATTCACGACACGAGTACGAGGGGCTTTCTGAAATTATAATATGGTACAAATAAACAATTAGACTGGATACAATAATACATGACACTATATATATATATCTATATATATATATAATATATACACTAGGGTAGACACTATCAAGTCACACTTCATTTTTAAAAAACCTCATACCTACATGCGTTTTAAAAAGTATACTGGCAATAATACGATGGCAGGCGTTACCAACAACTACACTGGTCGATTGAGAACTAAAACCGGCTCGGGCAGTTGAGTTAAGCTGAACCTTACTCAAGCTCTTGTATCCTTGGCGAGCGCCCTTCTCCAAACAGAATTAACTGGCATAACCATAGCTGCAGAACATATAGTCAGCAAAAATATCCACGCCGTTTGTAGACAAGCAGTAGCTAGATCTAGTTGTATCTAGAATAAAACACCCTTTAGGACTGCATATTGTTGTGAATCATGTAGCAAATACATGGTTTAAACATCACTCTCGCAGACTTTACAAAATACCAGTGTCAAAACGGTTCGTAACCAGATTGATTTCATAATGGTCAATAAAAGATATCACAAAGCCCTTATCAAAGATCCGATATCGGCTCGGACAACCCAAATGGAAGAAGCACGAAAAAAACAAAGCCTTTGAGCAGACTTGATGCTGGACTTCTGAGAGATGCCCAAGGAGATGCCACTATAAAACAAACAGTGAGTGAAGAATTTCATGAACATCTTGCAAATGTGTCTCGTGACCCTGCTTTACCCAATAATGTGGATTGCATTTGGGAAACCATAAGAGACATCTTGAATAGGTCCACTCAAAGAAATTTAAAACCATCTCCAAGAAAAAGTAAGCAGGAATGGATGGCAGAGGAAATTTTGAGCTTAATGGACGAGCGAAAAGAGGTCAAGGCTGCAAACAACACAAATCACTACAAACATCTCAACAGAACTATCCGTTTCAAGATAAAACGCAAAAAAAAGCTGGATTGACGGTAATTGCTCCAAGATCGAGAGTCTGCAGCGAAGCCACGACCTTTTCAACCTCCATGTGGAAGCTTGAAAGAATTAACATCGATTCACAATCCACAGCATGCTAAGTCCAGATGAGAAGCTGTTCGGCTTGACGAAAGGAAAACTGGAGGAATGGGAGAAATCGAGGGAGTAATATATCAAGAACCTATTTGAGCATGTGAGAGCAGAATCCCGTCGGACGGATATGAATGGGGAGAGTCCGAGTGTCCTGGAGTCAGGGGTGCACTATGCGATAAAACAAGTCAAAACAAACAAAAGCCCAGGACCAGACGAAGTCTACTTCGAAATATTAAAGCTGATCAGTGAAGAGAATACTGATTTATTTGTCAATCTTTTTAATCGTATTTATGAAACTGATGGCAAGGTGCCTCGCGCATGGCTGGATTTGGTTTCCATACCACTACCAAAGAAAACGAACCCCAAAAACTGCGGAGATTTCCGACTGACAAGTTGGATGAGCCATGCTCTAAAGGTTCTACTGAGAATAATCCTTGACCGCATCTCTCTCAAATGTGAAGCGGATCTTGGAGATGACCAATTTGGTTTCAGGGGCGGAATGGGTGCCACCGTACTGTGGTAATTAGCTGGCATTGTCACAGCAAAGGAAATCGGGCAGGCGATTCTATATCGAGGAAGGCTTCTAGGGGTCACTATCTTCTGGACCGGAGCTATTCCTGGATCTGAGCATAAGGCTCAGCCAAAGATATGATGGGTGAATTACTAAGCTATCGAGACAAAGCTGCAACAAGACAGGAGAAGTTTGTTTGAAGGTTGTAGACGATGTGGATCTTGAGAAAGAAACAGAGTTTCTGGCTTCCATCGTCTTTATTTCATTTGGTTAAAACAACATTTCGATCTTTTTGATCGTCATCAGTTGTGAACTGAGAGCAATCAACCGTGAACATTCACTCAAGCATGATGGATTCTCTCGGGGATTCTTATGGTTCAGTCAAGCTTGAGGGTAGGGGTCCGAACAAGCATCGGTTTCCAGATGTTCGTGATCTTGACGCTGCATGCTGTTCCTGAGAAGTCCTTTGTTCTGTTCGATGAAGGCAGCCTCTAAGAACTTCCGCTTCCTCCAGTGTGACTCCTTGTGTAGGACACAATTCACAGGGAGTCTTTCTCAGAATTCGCCTAATAACGGACATTCTAACCTCTGTCAAATTAACATTTAAGGTTATGTCCTTTGTAAGACTCTGGTTACCAACACCATTTGGAATGGTACAAAGCAGATCGCTACATCGATACAATCCTGAGTTTGAACATCGTTACAACCATGCATCTGCTTCTATTGGCTATTGGAATAGTTTCGTCTATCGTGATATGGTTTCTGAGAGATAAGAAAATGTTAATGAAAAGAAATGAGACAATGTTTTGGTTTGATAGAAGTGCTTTAAACTCACAGCCCTGAAGAATACAGAATAACCCGATACAGACACAAATAAACATCGTACATTGAAAAATTGCTATTGCGAAACAACCTTGTACCCATAAAGCTCAAAATTAAAGTTGTATTTGTGACAAGAATCTTGAATACTGTGTTAATGTTTCATTACTATTCAGTATAGTTCAGCAAGTTCCCTTATACGGCAAATCCACAACGCATGTTGAATTTTTTGTATGAGATTATTATGACGAATAGAAGAGAGTTGTATGGCACGGGATGTCAACTTCTCATTCTTAGTCTGAGTGAATATGTTTTTGAAAATCAACTGTGGAAGCAGATCCCATACACTTCTCATTTTTTTTTCAAATCAAATCAAATCAAAATAAGCTCTATTGTGTAAAATACGAAGTATTCATTCACAAAGCAAAAATCATCAACAATAATTATTAACAAATACGCTATAACTAACTTTATCTAGGATGTAATACTTATGTAATGACCAATGATTGATTTCTTACTATCCTTGATTAGTGACAATTTGCAACCGATTATATGGCTTACCACCAGAATTTGGGGGAAGATGTGATGAAGATCTGGACTATCCGAACTAATCCAAAATTTTGGCAATCTTTGTAAACATGAGTTTCAATGAAAAACCATTATATCTTATGCACGATTTGTAGATGGAGACACCCACAAATAATCTAGTAGGCAGCTAGAATGGATAATTCTATTCAGTATATAGTACTTCATTTTCATCGTCAACCAGTAGTTGAATACGAAACACCTTCCGAAACACCACTCATATCTCACAAATTAAAGTACTTTATATTCATTCTTATTGCGAGCTGCACTTCACGATAAAAAAGTGGCTGAACAAAAGCTCTCTGTATGAATTCCGAGAATGAACAAAACCCAACACAACATCCGGATCTGTGAATGGCGGTGCGTAATTACAAAGCCATTTCGTGATTTGGATTAAAAGCAATTTTTGCTGCATACCGAGTTGCTTCCTCATTGAAGAGCATCAGCCTCAAATCAACAGATGGAACTTGTTGGGAAATACCTGGCGGATAGTTTAGGGCCGAGCGGATAATGAGAATTTGTGATGTTACTGTGGATAGGTATTCCAGTTTTGCGGCAATGATTATGAAATGGAGCTTTTGACTGAACAGAGCAAATTGTAATTCTTTCAAAGAAAAATTCTCTGATGATTTATTTTTATATGAAAGCAATTATTGCGAATAGAATTGATTTTTATAAACCAACATCATAAATTGTGAACACATTCATGTGCAGTTTTTTTTTCAATCTTTTAATAGAATCAGACGAATAATAGTATAATATCAAACGAGCGGAAAATGATCGATATTACTCACGGGGATGAAGAGTTTTTTCTATGAGTAATCAATAATAGATGTATTATACATCCACTTTCTATTGGTTAATGTGACTGGTTACATTACCTCATACCAGTGACTTTTTTTTTCATCAATCAATAATTGTTTTCAACAAATGAACAAGATTCAATGTCATTACTCCACTGTTTAAAAGCGAATCAGAAAATTCGACAAGTTGGCAACATATGACAACTTTCAAATCCATCATTTTGAAACAGCCCATTTGACCGTCCATACATGTTTTATTGTCATTGTGTTAACCTAACCGTACTTTTTCCTACAGTACAGTTGTCAAAGTGCCCTGCAAATGAAATCAAATATTGCATAGTTCGCTTCGATTATTGAATAATCATAGAAAAAGTATAGTATTCTACTAGCGGGTAATGGCTATTACTCACTCAGATGATTACGCAAACTTCATCCGCGTGAGTAATAGCCACCATTTCTCACTCGTTGAATAATATACTATTATGTTGTTTGTTCACAGGTATTCTCGCCTCCACAGATAATCTATTTCTCAACATATAGCTGATAACATATTCATAATAGTCCAAGAAAATTGAATTAAAATGTATTTAACCAGCAGCCAAACGGACCGATTAAATCTGAGATTCAATACTTTAGTTTTTTATCTTTAATGTGATGGCAATGTTAATTTATTTCTTTTTAAATTAAAAAAGTATAGGTATTATCTTCGATCAATAAACTGAAATATTCTCGGAAATATTACAAATTATGGATTATTTAATTCCAATGATACCGGACTAATATGCTTTTCCACGACTTGATCTTTTTATGCTTTCTTTTTTGTGCGTATCGGTTTGGAATTCTTTTGTCGGTGCTCGCATAAGCTTTTTTGTCCCTTTTTTTTTTATATAATGTAAACAAAATGAATCAGAGGTGGTGGCTATTCTATAATAATTCCTGTTGCTTTTATGTCCGATTCACATTCAATGTCACTTCCAAGTGTTTTTTTCATAAATCTGCTGGATTCTCATTTATTGCACCGGCTTTTTTACCGGAATGAATTTTTAATTCTTCGTCGCTTATTGTAGGAGCCGGACGTGGCTTTTTCTAAAATTGATTTTTTTAGAAGTGAGAATCAAAATAGTCAGTGTCAATTATCACTTCGGAAATATGCGAGATCAAATTTATTCATTGCTCATTGTTACATCTGTGGAAAAATATCATGTATGACGTTTTGAACAAAAAGAACTCAAGTTTATTTTTTTCAATTATGTTCGACCGATTTTGTTAAAAGATTGATCTCAACGAACTTTCACGAACAATAATTCTAGTATAGATATTGAATGAATTTTTGCGAGATGTTTTATCTCGTGTTTTATATTTGATTTGAATTTTTCCATCCATTTCTTTGTATCACGTAAGATATTTTTCTAAATCGAGAAATAAAAGGAATGCAAATATTAAATTTAAATACCGTTATCTAATTTTTGGAAAAAAGATCGAAAATGTCAAGGGGTCATTCTCGGGGTCATTAGTCGGACCCAAAATATTGTTATCACTTCAAATTTTTTTTGCAAAAGATTTAATTTTCGCGTAAAATTGGTTCTCCAGAGGTTTTTCAAGGTGAGGAATCATAATTTCGTATTAGTTTTTATGTAGCACTTAGAGGACGCTGTGTATGCGATCATAATTTATTTTATTTTTATTTTTTTTTATTCCAAGATATCGATTTGTGAAAAATTGGGATGTGATCGGATAAAACTAGGTCAGCTTCGGATTTAGGTGGTCGAAATTACTCAAAAATAGATTTTGATTCAAAAAGATCAATTTTGCTGTAGACCTGTGATTACACTGCGCCGCAAATTTAACGCATTAGGAATGTATTTCTCATAAGACTCAAGCATTGATACAAAGATGAATATCTTCCTTGAAAAATCATGTATGTATCGAGTTGACTCGAACATTAATTCGCAAAGAATAAATGTGGCAACAATATTTTAGCACCAGAAAAAAACCATTTAACCCCTACGAGTGATTTTTAAGTTGATATACATTCCTTTCAACACTGTATAGAATTCAAGAAACTAAGAAAGTTTTTCAAATGAAACCACAATATGTCCGAAAATGATTCGTTTCCGAGATACAGAGTGTTAAAGTTTCAAGAAAAAAAAAATCCTTTCTTATCATAACTTTCCTACCACTTCAGATATTTCCACAAAATCTGGTACACTTCTTTTAACCATCAAATTACATTTTTTCATGTAAACGTTTTTAAAAAATTTCGACCAGTGGCATTCGAATCGGATTTGTATTGAATTTAAAAAAAAAATGGTACGCCACTGATTTTTCTCAAAATCAATATTATTTTTAAAATACTCATTTACTTTAGAGTTGATTTGGTTTCCTGATATTTTTTCGTACGACGAACGGTTTTCGTTAAAAGAAATAAAAGCCATTTTGATGCATGGCAAAATCGTTTAAATCTGATATGGTCTTTTGTAAGAAAAAAATGTTTTTGTCTAATTTGAAAAATTAAAAATTGTCAAGGTCAATTATATACATTTCTACAATTCAAATGTGATTTGAAAAAACCCTACTTTAATACAAATTATTAGACAAAAACGAATTTTACATACAAACCACCCATGATACTACAACAAACAAGATAAGCTCACGCGCATCTGTCCCGGTGACCGCCCATTTGAAATGCATAGGGTGTTCGGTGCCCATTGCTAGGTTATGTTTTTAACAGCTATTTTCCCATATATTTCTTATGCAAGGTGACCCAAATGGTCACCATGCGCGAATCGGTTTCAATTTCGTCCAGCTAGTGAGCTTATCTTGTGTGTTAGTATCATGCAAACCACCTATATTATCAGATGTTAGCGATTTTGCCATGCATCATAATGGCTTCTATTTCTTTAAACGCAAACCGTTCGTCGTACGAAAAAATATCAGGAAATCAAATCAATTCCAAAGTAAATGAGTGTTTTAAAAATAATATTCATTTCAAAAAAGAGACAGTGGCCAACTATTTTTTCCTTTAGCAACATTCAAGACAAATCCGGTTCGAACGCCATACTCTTGGCCATACTGGTAGATTTTTTTAAAACTTTTAAATCAAAACATGTAATTTAATGGTCAAAAGAAGAGTACCAAATTTTGTGGAAATATCTGTTAACTAGATACATGATTTTTCAAGGGAGATATGAGACTTTTGCATGTTTACATTGAGTCTTATGAGAAATATATTCCTTATGAGTTAAATCTGCTGCGCTGTGTATATTGATCTTCATAGTCGGAATAAAGCTCAAGATCTTCATAAGTTTTTTCCGAGGTTTTTTCGTTTTGGACATTTTATTCCACCTTTGTTTCCATTGTGGTTTATCAATATTTTTTTTATTTTGTTCTTTTCAGTGGGCTATATTTTGACAAAAGAGATGGTCCATTGGGCAAGGCAACACCTAGCAGCTTAATAAGATGTTTCCATTTTGAATATTATGGTACTTACAAACGGTCGCTGTATTGAGTGATCTTTTAATGTTCGATTTATACATTTTTGTCCACCCGCTTCCAGTGAAGAGAGAGGGCGATGTGTTCGTCTCTCTCAGGCTGCGTGGGGTATTATTCTTCTTTGCATTTTTGGAAAACGTTTTCTAGTATCAAACATTTTTAGTCGGAGAATGAAGTGCTGGACATCTTGCCTAAAAAAAAAATCCCTAATTATCTTTCTTTATGTATACGTACAAGCGAGAAAACCGGCACCGGAATCCGGCGCCGAAATCTCGGCTTGAAAACCTGCTTCTTTTGTGTGTGTTACTAGGTACTATAGTATACTATAGTTTTTTTTTAATCAATAGAGCTTTGCAAATGAAAATCCTGGTGGAAATAAAAATGTCGTCTCGCAGATAAGGCAGACTACAAGACAAGAATTGACAAGATAGCTATTCCAAACTATGCGCTTCAAAACAATGTGGCGAAATTAGAATATATTGTACCCAAACTCGGGAAAACTTTAACAAGGTCGTCCAATTCATTGGAATAAAGAAATCAAAAACTTGAATTCTTGACAAGCTCACCAAAATTCGGATTCCTATAAATTAGTTTTCGAATAAAGTGAAGTTCCAAAAGTACGTGTCACCTCAACTTTTCAAGCTTGCTCTTTTATGTTATCAGTCAAATTCGAAATTCAAAAATCTAGCGAGGAACTGGCTTGTAACAAGGTATCGATTTCATAAATTGACTACCTCTCAATTTAGGTTGAATGGGTTGTCTTATGATTATGCTTAGACATAAACAGGATCAGCCTCCAACTGCTCTAGCACCCACTCGGCGATTGTATCCCGCTGTCCATAACCGTTGGCTTTAGCTCTTAGGTTGATTGCACTTTTTGAGGATAGAAATACATTCATAAAAAGTGTTTATTCAGGACTTGCACCAGTGGTGGCTTGTGAAGTGTAGGTATGGGTGTGCGCTACCAAAAGGAAACAGGAAACCACACCAATAATGGTTATTTACTTGAGGTTCGTGACTCAATCAAAATGAGATCCAAATAAAATCGGAATAAACCAAATTAAAAACCGATGTATTTATTCCTTAAGCAAAAACAATAGTTGTTTCGTAAAAAAACGTTTCAATTAGGCTGCCGTTAAAAAAAGTCCGAACTCGGTAAAAGTTGAGGTATCATTATAAATACACGTGATATCACCACTGCGAGAAACTATTTAAAATACCGTGAAATGTTAATTTTCCATACGTTTTATTGGTTTTGAAAAACTCTCAACCACGTCTATATATGGCATGATTATCCCTACTCGTAAGGAGAAATCCCTATTTTGTTTTTTGATAGGGTGTGGCGAAATACCCAAAAAATCAGGTGAATCCCTATTTTTGGCAACTCTGTTTACCGTGAATGAAAACACGAAGACCGCAGACTGACAATGACATTAGTGACAACTGACTACTGACTAGACCTGAGACAATTGTACTGAAAAATGACAAATGTACTAGATGTGTTTGTTTTGAACCCATATTTTGAACTATAAGATATCAGTAGGTATACGGTACAATCAGCACAATTATTGTAGGTTCCGTCCCTAGTGTGTATTCAAAAAGCGCACGGTGGCGCCCTTACATCGGGAGATTTCCCGAATACTCCCGACAAATTTCCATAGCGAAAATGAATTTGACTGATGGAGCGCCGAACTCATATTCTTATGGGCTGAGACAGACTGACAGAACAGTCTCTATCAACGGAGTAGAAGATGCTATAGGCGACGGAGGTTTGTGTTGATAGATAACGATATTTTTTCACTTCTGTGGCATTCTGGGTTATATGAAAATAGTGAAAATGCACCGTTTTTCGAAATAAAATTGTTATGAGGATTTACTTTCTTGAATCTCGTTATTATTTCTTCTTGTTTTCGCTGGCAGTGAGCGCACACGGGCGTAGACCATTTTTTCAAAATGACCCGGAAAGTATAATTTCTCGTATTCTCAAGTCCATCATCGAACCAATTTGCTTATAATTTCTTTATTAATCTGTTCTTGCATATCATATCTTGTCAATACAAAATGTTCATGCACAAATAAAAATCACTTTGTCTTTGAAAGGTGCATACTTGAAATGCAGCGTACAGTGGCACGACCCCATCGAAATCAAAGTTCAAGCAGATTATTTATCAGATTTAAATTCGCCCTTCCATTTCCATAACAAAACGATTCTTGGAATTCAGCCACCTCAACATCCTCTTCACCAAAAACTATTCCAAGATCTGATAAATATTTAGTGGGCCAAATTTCTCCAGGGCAATCGCCCGGTAGATAAAGTAAAGCCCCAAACGAAAAACCAACGAAGCTCACGTGATGAATGCTACTTTGTATTCATTGCACCGCAATGCCAAATTTGCATTCCGTCTTCTCTTGTCGGCCGTTGTGTGCAATTGAAAAAGGGAAACTTTTGTTTCAGTTTGTTATCGAAAGAGGTCGACAAACATAGCAGATGACTACTTGCTAACATGCAGTCAACTGTATTTGGTCTTAGGTGATCACATCACACAAAAAAAACGTATAGATGTATAGGCAATTAAATCGTGTACCTATATTTGACTGCGATTTGATTGATAAAAATACATCTTTGCTTGATAGTACAAAACTATGATCCACACAGGTAAGTTCATATATTTGGACATAATTATTGTTCATTTATTTGACGGTCTACGAAATTGATTCAAATATACAGGGTGTCCCTGAAATGACTGTACAACGTTCAACCACAAATTCCTTAACCAAAAATAAGGCGACCTATGCAAACTTACCTATATTCAAAAGAGCTTTGTTAAGCCTACAGAGGGCGTCAAAGATTCAAAAAAAAATTGCTTTTTCCTACATTTTTCGAAAACGTGCAGATCGATTTTGATAACTTTTGGTGCCAAGTCTTGGACCATGAAATTACGTTTTTGATTTTTTTTGGAATTGACTTTGATAATTCAGATGCTTTTATCTGATAGTTCAATGTATTGGGGAGTTTTCCCTCTCTTGAGAAATTTCGCTGGGATACGTGGTTGTGTCAGAAAAAAAATATTTTCAATTAGCTGCACAAATATTTTATTATTGATTTATTTTTATCTAGCATAACTACTTATTCCAGCATTTATTTCAAGAAAGGAAAAAAACTTACATACTGCATTATTAGATAAAAACATCTGAATTATCAGAAAGTCAATTCCATAAAAAATCAGTTAAGTCATATGACTCATATGCAGCTATATCTTTTGAATTTGTATGGATTTGCGACTTTCTGATAATGTAGACGTTTTCATCTAATAACGCAGTGTATAGGAAAGCTTTTTCCTCTCCTGAGAAAATTTGCTGGGATGAGTGGTTATGCTAAAAAAATGATTCAATAATAAAATATCTGTGTACCTAATTGAAAATATGTATATTTTTTTCTGGCACAACCATTCATCTCAGCGAAATTTCTCAAGAGAGAGAAAAACTCCCCAATGCATTGAACTATTAGATAAAAGCATCGGAATTATCAAAAAGTCAATTCCAAAAAAAAATCAAAACAAATAACTACATGTGACGTCACGTTTATAACACTTATAATACAACCGGTTGGTATAGAAACGAAAAACGTAATTTGATGGTCCAAGACTAGGTATACCAAAAATTATCACAATCGATCTGTACGTCTACGAAAAATGTAGGAAAAACCAATTTTTTTTGAATCTTTGACGCCCCCTGTAGGCTTAACAAAACATTTTTGAATAGAGGTAAGTTTGCCTAGATCGCCCTATTTTTGATCAAGGAATTTGTGCTTAAACGTTGTAGGTACAGTCATTTCAGAGACATCCTGTATATAACGTTCTCATAAAAATACTGGATCTGCCGAAAATAATATATTTGTTTAGAATAAAAGCTCATTCGAATCCAAGTTAGGATGAAACCGCTACAATAGAAAGGCTTTTATAAATTAGTCCCGCCGTTTGGGAAAAATAATTGTCCCAAACCAAAATATGCTTGTTTGAGGACGCTGTCACTATAACTCCCACTCTCTTTACTTTAGACTTGACAATATTATGCGAAAGAATGGCGTTCCAGATTCCAGTTTTCCACTCCAAATTCCTGATATTATACTCCGTTCGAATCCGAACTGCCGAAGATGTCAACAAACTACATGTGTTCCAGGGGCGGCTGATCAACATTTCCAATGTTCTCAATAATTTCACCAAGTGTCCATTTATAGCGATTTTTCCTTGATATTCTTGCATATACCGAAGCTTCTGATTCAAATTCTCTATGACGATGAGAGATTTATCAATGATCGTCTCTTCTACTTTATGATTCCTGATATTCGTGTACACTGACTGGTTTGTCCTCGGGCATTAGCAAATACAGTACTATATTCTCATATTTCGTCCTTATATGTTCTGCTGACGATTTTTCATCTGGAGAACTGACATTTGGTGAAGTCCTGAATGCTGCTAGAAACTGACTTCCACAAATCTCAAAACATGCTGAATGCTTTTCTTCAAACAACAATTCTGGATAATGAATTATGAACCATTATCAGATTCCATGCGAATCTTGAAATAATTTTCTCAGTCTTCAGTAGAGTACATTTTGAAGTCATTTTTCTTGTGATGAAAACTTCTGGCCACTGGGAATAAGCGTCTACTATTATCAAGTGATAATTTCCGTTCACAGGACCTGAAGTCTCTCTCAAACATTCTTCGGAATCGGCCAAGGTGATATACTTGATACTTTTACCTCTTTTCGTGACGTCTTTACAGCTTCTGCACATAACGAGCAATTTTGAACAAATTTTGTTATGTCATCAATCATCATCAATGTTGGTCCAATAAACATTACTTCATAACTTCATCCATTTTTTACCAAACACAAACTAACCCAAACTCACAACTAATTTTGTTTAATTTGAGCTTTGAACAGAGAAATAATAAATAATTTTACACAAGAAGCATTTTGCTACCCGCGACGCGACGCATGATCGTCCAAATCGATAATGGAATGGATGTTGTACTAAATTTCCTAACTGGTAGAGACGACCAATCGCTGTCACATATATAGGAAGCATTGTAAATATGCCCACCGTGCGCTATTGGAAGCCACACTAGGGCAGGGAAGCGTTTTTGACTTTTACTCCAGTCATCTTAGCAAAATAAGAGGGTCAACTGCGGAATGAGAGATAATAAGCTGAAAACATTCCTGTTGATATGACAGCTTTTCAAAAAAAATCAAAATTATTTTATATGCAATAAATAATTACCCACAAGAGATAACTTCTCCAAACTAAGGGGATATGGTGAAGGACAGAAGATCTTCGAAATGAGCTATTACTCAATCCTTTCGACGAGGATTCACGTCACCCATTTTCTTTTTTTTGTCCGTGGTCTATCTCAAAAACAATTGGCCGTATAGAGAAAAGTTTCCTACAACATTTTTAAAAAATTTTGTGCTTCACAATTTTTATAATAGATACAAATAGGATTAAAACCATAGCAGGCGAGATATTGATGAAAAAGTGATTTTTGTGACCTTTGACCTTGAATATCTCAAGACGCCGACACGAGATTTTATGAGACTTTTCAGAGAATGTCAAAATAATGGTTTATACAAGTTCACAGCTTATTATCTCTCATTCCGCAGTGAACTCCTTATGACTGGGCTATTTTTCAGGTGAGTACCAAAACTTGTAGAGGGTGATTGTTTATATTTTACTCAAGATTTTACTCAATAGATATCTCAGTTGATTTTGGTTCTACAAAAAAGTTTAAATGAGCGACATGAGTTGATGAAAAGTCAAGACGTTCTGCATTGTTTTCATAAGGTAGATTGATGATGCCAATTTTCTTTGAAGTGCACGACAGTGTTCCTTCCAGTTCAATGGATTGTCCACCATGACTCCCAGAAAGTTGGTTATTGAAAGTTTCTGCAGCTTTTCTTTCCCGATGTTGACGTTGATATTCAGATCAGGTTTATGTTGTATTGGGTGGAACTGGACATGTCGTTTTTGCCTCATTAAGGAATAGGGAGTTGCTACAAAACCATTTTTCAGTTCTGTGAGGACTTCATTACAGAAATTCTCGATTTGGTTCTTTTCCGTTTGGGATACTATGATAGAGGTATCGTCAGCGATACCTCCACCACAACTTGCCAAGTATAGGTACGTACCTTATGAACAGATGATCAAATTAATAATTATTATTATCATATGTTAATAGTTTTTTAGGATTATAAAATTTGATCAATAGATTATAATTTTTAGATATCATTATGTAAAGATGTTATGGGATGTAAATTAGGATTAAGATTCCCACACAAGTCTCTGACTTCGGGTTGATCATCATCTATTTGTTTCCAAATGGAGTGTTCAGGATTTTTATGGTAATCATTTTGTTAATGTAGAATGGAGATAAATATTATTATTATTATTATTATTATTATAATGACAAAGGAACAAAGGAAATATTTTTGATCACAAAATCATCAACCACAAACCATAAAGAAATCCCCACAAACCACAACTTTATAACAATTCAAACTCTCAATGGTTGTCAAATGGTTGTCAGTGACAACACAACAATCAACATTGGTCGCGTTCATAAAACGAAACAGTTACCGGCGCTACGCTCCGGGAGCGCTCTTTCGCAACTGACAGTTTTTTTATACGGTCCCTGTGTCCGCTGTAGCCTTCTGTGTGATATTTCGTGTATACAGGGTGTATCGAATTCGAGTATATGTAATTGAAGAATCGTTGACCACAAAAGACGCAACGTCAGTTTGATGGAGTCAAAGTTGCGCAATCTTATTCTTAATAAAATGCCACTTCGAAACATGGAGATTTCCAAACGCATCCCGAAAAAAACTGTTTTTTTCAGTCCTCTCAAAGTTGGTTGAGAATTATTCATCTGAAGAGATTATCAATTATTGAAAACGAATGACACATATTCATAGCCACTCTTTCTCCTCGAATTTTCGCAATCATCATCAACTTATTTCCCAAATACGAACAAAACGTTTTCAATTTATTTTACTTCTTGAAAAAAATTATGTTTCACACTTGACATTTTATACAGAGAGGACATGAAGTCCATCGTCCACCTTCTAACAAATGACAGCTTTATATGTCAAAATGACAGCACTTATTTGGCTTGGCGCAGTTTTTTGAATAATTCAAAGTGGGGTCGAATGATTTATTGTTTTAAAGGTCTCTTATTATTCTTAATTTAACCCCCGCATCTGAAAACATTTGGTTTAGTGGTTTTCATATGATTACGAAGAAACATAAGTTTGCAAGGTTAGATTTTTTTTTTGTTTTCGAATCTTTATCTATATTTTATTTCTTTTAGGTTGCGAACGTCATTAAATCATTATTAATCACTAATCCAAATTTCATTCTGGTATATTAAACGGTTTTAAACTTGGGGAAGGGACATCAAAGACTTGATGTTGTAATGTGACCCCCAATATATGAGCACTTCTGCATTTCTCAGCATAGTGGTGACAGATGAGGAGGTCAAAACGCCAATTGGGCGCTATTTAAAAAAAATACTGCCTTGATATTGAAAAATTAGAAAGACCTGAGAATTTTATAGAGTACCAAAAAGCTCAACTTTGCCTTAATTTAAGCTCTTCATGTGAGTCGATCCTCCTTCTCTACCGTTTCCAAGATACTTATACGGTGAACATCGAAATTGTTAAAACACCCATTTTCAAACAAAATTCAGTTAATATTCATCCAAATTTCATGACAGATGGCTATTTTTATCTAACCTGGATCGATGGGTGGTAAGTCAAACTTTGATTTTCACCATTTTGAATCTTTACAAGATTGATGGATTTTGATGAATATAAAAAGTAACGGTTATCATGGCATACTTTTTTAAAGTCGGGCATGGAAATTTTAAGGTCGGGCAGTACCCCCAAATGCCCCCCCCTAGCTACGGCCCTTAGTGGCGTCACCGTTGTTTATCGAGTCACTGTACGATACACATACACGCCGATGCGCATACATGACGTCACGAAAGAGTAGATAATTACTCCAAATACTACCTGAATGAATTCCAAAATATCATAAAGACACAAAAAACATATTAGATCCAACCTGTACGTACACATACAATTATCATCAACATATTACCAAGATGTAGAATTCGAAAATGAAACAGAAAATGGAGGTTTCCTTTTGAAAAAATCGAGGAAAAAATGAAGTTGACGGTCGTAACTTATTTTTGGTACACCCAGTATACATGAAATTTGCATCAAAAAAACCGCATCCAATTATAAAAATCGATGTGACCAAGCGTTTTCTCACTAGACAAATTCCTGAATTTTGATTGAATTTATTCCAACTTACGCGTCCTCACTGTATAATTTGTCATTTTTATATCTATCATTTTCTGGATTCCAATGTTATGGACAAATAAATATTAATTTCGGCTCAACCGAACAAAGAACTAAGTCGATCCAAACTAATAGCTCCACACTCATAAACAAAGCTGAACCAACCTATAATAATAATCGGTGAAGTTGAATCAAACAAATATTTATTTTGCACAATTCAAATAAATATTTATTTGAGTGAATGCACATAATATGTATTTAGTAACATCAATTGATCCTTTTTTTCAGTGACTAATCGGAAATCAAATTTCTTTTAATTATAGACTTCCAAAATTCATTGACAATGTTTTGATATCAAGTTGTATGTATTTCATTTGTAATCGAGTCCAACAATTTGTTCCTCGACTCCACTCATTGAATAGTACCTCATATACTGAAATCACAACATATATTTACTCTGAAAATGCCCACATCACATATCCAGGAACGCCATACATAATGGAATAAGAACTAAAGACTAAAGACAACGTGAGTTGACAGCTTCAGTACCTACCCGTTCCTCTATCTTGAAGAATGTGATTCATTTGGAGGCAAAGGATTCCTGGTCTTTGGGCAAGACTAGTCCTCTTTATTCTTCCTATCATAATATTCTTGCAATACTCTGTAAAAGAAATGTTTATGAAGGCCATGCAGTACGATAAGGACGCTGGACGCTTATACTGGAGATCTTGCGAGAAATCATATCACACACCAACATCGTTCGGTGCATGGAAAAAAGAAGTATTCCGGGTGCATGTGTGCGCGATGTGAGCTTTTGTTTGGTTTAAAATTGCAACGTTGTCAAACATATATCAACCAATCATGTTATCGTCATTATTTTCTTACACGTGACATACCACATGATTTCTAGATACGTGTATCCTTCGCCTAACAGATCTGTTGATTGAGCTGTTTACAATAGACTCAATTAGTCGTGTTGGTAGCACCGAATTCAAGTCAAAAAGTGACACTAATGACAATGCCTGTTTCCAAATATAAACTAATGGCCAATGTAAAACTACATAATATTTTCTAAGAACACACTTTTTGAAAATATTGGAGAGATGTTGAGGGATTTTGTCCAGTATTCGAGTTTTTCAGGTTGCTGTGGATAGAGTGAACTTGAACTATAGTGACTAGTCATTTTATTTGGAAGTTTTATGGGCGATGGACTATAATATCCATGAACTATAATTTCCATGTTTTGTGAATTAATTATGATTTTTGGTATAAATATCGAAATTATGATTATGCACTCAAGAAATGGTTGTTTATAGAGGGGTGATTCTCATTCTCTATTGATTTCATAGATTTTACGCGCGTGAATATAATGAGGTTCAAGCACATCATGAAGTAAGAAATGAGTATCTAAACTTTCTTAAGAATGAGGAAAAGTTGATGTTGTTCAACAGAAATACTGTGGAGTCTCAGAATGATTGTTTTTGACAGTGGCCATCATATTTTGAATGAAAGAAAGTGAATCTTATCATCTCGTCTACACAATTTTATACATGCATGGAGAAATTCAAAATACATTTTTTGTTCAACACGATTTACTTTCTATGATATCAATAAAAGTAACAAATAAGAATAGAAGCCTAAACAAAAGTGGTGATCCATTCCTTGAATAAGACTGGGTCTTTTCAAAATCTGAAGGAGGAGCATTTTTTCTTTGCACTGTAATATTTAGGAGTCTGGAGCAGAACACATATCATAATAAACCTGAAAATGATCTCCTTTAACCGTAATCCAATCGAGATTCTGGATAAAATTGACATGTTTTATCTGAATAAACTATTATATTGTTTATAGAATATTTATCAATAGAAAGACATAACCTCAAAATGCCCAAATCCACTATTTTTTTCAAGCCAGATAGTTGGAAGTGATTATTTAGTTTATAATCAAATAAAGAATACCCTCCGGCGTTAACAGTGTACTTTTTTGAATGAACAGGTATTGAATAAGCAAGTTATCGACGATAACTCAAAACCTCCATTGAAAAACGCATTGGAAATAGTCTGCTTGGATACAGCCGCTGCCTTTCAGTTCAGGGACACCAACCTTTGTAATGACGTCACACTAATTGAGTCTATAATAAATTGTTATCATCATTTTTGACACGACTGGCTTATTCCTCGTATTGCAATATTAATTGCTATTCAAAATGTGTGAGACAGAACACATAAAGCCAAATTAGACAGGGATGGAGACGAGTCTCTTGTCTCGAGTGGGCTTTTAGTGAATAGTTAATCAATAAACCATACGTGATTTCCGGTTTGGCATAATAAATTCACTGCAACAAACAGCTTCTTGTTATTCTACAAGCTCTAATATTGTAATTATTATATTTGAGTAAACATGTAGAAGCCCCACAAGATCGGCTTAAGTCTTATGCATTTTTAAGCTGCCATGAAAAAACTTTAATGTCGTTCATGGCATTTTTGGACGTTAACATCGTTTATATTGTCTGGTTTAGTTCATGAAATGGCAAATCCTCTTGAGATTATTAGTGTTTAGAATTCAATTTTTTTACGTTAAAGAGCAAACCCCTGGTGCATCATATAATCCATTACTGACAGAAGAATGCTTTCTATTTTTTGCTTCCAACTGCGGATAAGCTTTGATGACGTGTCTGGTTTTTTATATAAAAAAGCTCATTTATTTTATTTCTATCAATTACATATGTCTGTACTTTAGTTCTTCGAAAAACTAGACTTTGTGCGTTCATATATTATACCCTGACTTGGAAACTCTTAACATGAACTAATCACACCTCAATGTTGGCTAGTATAATATTATAACGTGCTAAAGTTGAATAACCTCCATAATTAACCACAATTTTATGGCATTTAAATTCAATTAGACGAGTATTGTTGGTCTGTCCAGTGTGAGTGTCGGAAGTCATTTTCACCGTTACACCACACGGATATAGGATATATGATTTGGAAAAATAAACAAATTTTTACATAGCTGGGGTCAATGAAACTTTTCTTCATTTGCTTCCTGTTTATCTAGCTCTTGAGTGTTGGTTTCATCCGTAAATGTCATCCGTTGATATTATTTTCATAAGACTTGATCAACAAACCAGAATTGCTATTAGTCAAACAAAAAAAGTAAGCAATCGTTTAACATCTTTTATTTCTTGAAGAATCATAATGTATCACTATTTAGAAAATAGTAATATAAGCTTGAAGTTTATGGTAGAATGATGGTAAAATCGAACGTATTATGAAAACGATCATGAATAATTTGGAAAAGTGCTTAAAAAAAGAAATAATAAAGAGGAAAATTGGATATGTGGAATTGTCATGCTTAGTGAAATTTTTATAACATACCAGAATATGGATCCCTTTCCACTGCCACTAGGTTCTTCAGCTCTTGTTTGTCGAAAGAAATGCCATTAATCATTATTATACAGAATATTGTTGGAAGATTTTATTACACTGCTCAAAAAAAAAAAAAATAGAGAAATACTTCTTTGTATTAGGAAATTGAATGTCTCATAATGTCCTAAGTGTTTGTTCCTCTAAACAGTGTATTTTTCATGATCCTTCAGTATTATTACATCAATCAACTTTAACTCTAATAAACTCCTCAGGGTCTAGGGTTTTCATAATAATGATAATACAGAAATTATCCTCTGATTTTATTAATAATAAATTGACTAAGCAACCCTTTCCGGTTAGCGTATAGATCAGACAGATTTATTAAATAAAAATATCCTTTGCGGCTTCAAACGATGTTCAAGGATTAATCCCAGTCCCTTTCGCGAACAGTCATATTCTTTGCCAGAATTTTGTTGATAGATGTATTGCTGTAATGAGATCACTATTTTGTAAATTAACAGCCAGTTGAAAAGGGTAAAAAGAGAAAAAAGATCATCAACTCGATAATTTGCATAATGGCACTGCATTTAGACAACTACACTGGATTTCTAAATTAGAGTGAAGAATGAATGAATAAGCTTGAAAATCTAAATAGGGATCTGGAAACAGAAGACTGTATCTATTTATGTTCTTCTTCTTCCTTCTTCCTTCTTAGAAATAGGCGAACCGCCTGTTTGTTTGCGTCGTCTCTACCCGTCAGACTGCCAAATTGTCGCTCCATCGCTTTCGTGGCCGCCCTAAGCTTCTTCGACCTAGCGGTGATTTGTCACGCGCAATTCTGACTATTCTTCCGTTGTCCATTCTGCTGATGTGCTGGTCCCACTCTCTCTTCCTATCAAGTACCCATTCGTTTACGTTTTCCACCATGCATGCTCTCCTTATGTTCTCACTTCTCTCCCTGTCCAGAAGGGTCTTTCCAGCTATTCTGCGAAGTACTCTCATTTCGGATGTCTCTAGTAGTTGTTTGGTTTTTGCCGTATCAGGTCTAGTTTCTGCAGTGTATGTCATTATTGATCTTACCGCGGCCTTATAGATTCTGGACTTCGTTTCCACCGTTATATTTTTATTTCGCCATATTGTGTCATTCAAACATCCTGCTATTCTCGTTGCCTTTGTTGTCCTTTCTCTGACCTCCGCCTCAACATCGCCATATCCTGAAATATCTATGCCTAGATATTTAAACTTCATTTCCTGCTGGATAATATTGCCGTCCACTTCTAGTTTGCATCTTAGTGGTACTTTTGATGTCGTCATGCATTTAGTTTTCTTAGTCGATATGCGCATATTGAGTGACTTGGCAGTGCAGCTAAATCGATGCAGTAAACGCTGTAAATCGTCTTCACTTTCAGCCAGTAACACACAGTCATCTGCATAGCAGAGAACTGTAATATCCTGGTCACCCATGCTGTATCCCTTTAGCGGGCGTACATTTCTTATAATTTCGTCCATGATGATGTTGAACAAAAGAGGACTCAGGGAGTCACCTTGTCGAATACCACGACCTGCACTTATTGGTTCGGTCAGTGCTCCATTAATTTTGGCCTGAATTTGATTCGCTTCATATATGTTTTCGATAGTTTTAATGAGATTCTGTGGTATTTGCCTATTATAAAGAAGATGCACAACGTCTTTCAACCGCACACGGTCGAACGCCCGCTCCAAATCAATAAAGCACATATACGCTGGTCTATTTATGTTATAGATGATAATTCTGTTTCCAATAAACGAGCTGTGTGACATGATTCTAATTGTCGGAGAAGTCCAATATAAAAACTGTGGAACGTTTGTATGGAGTGAAATAATCCGAATATTTCTCCAGTCACCCTCATAAAAGCAGGATTCCTGTAGATTTGAACATGAGACTTTCCTAATGTTCCACACATTAATCATGGAATGTAAATGCTCGTTGCAATGAACCTGACAGTGTTACGAAAATGCATCGGAATGGTTAACCAGGTGAACCCTGTCGAAAACTACCGTATCCTGAAAATAACGATATATTGGCGAGAAATCCGGCAGGGATTATGCGGATATCCATGAGTCTTCGAGATTTATCGTTTCAAACGAATATTACCAGTGAAATCAAATGTTTCGTTCGTCACTATAACGTTCAGCATTATAAACTGAAGTAATTACATCCTTTGAGACCAAGAGATGGAAATAAAAGATCACAGTATTGTTATTAGGCTCAAGACAGTGGCGGCTCGTGGAGTGTAGGTATATATGTGTGTACACTACCAAAAGGAAACCACACCAATAACGGTTACTTACTGTGTATTTATTCCTTGGTTTATTCCTTCAGCAAAAAATAAACGTAAAATATCGTTTCGTAAAAAAATATTTCAATTACTTACCTACCGTTAAAAAAAGTCTACCTCGGCAAATGTAGAGGTATCATTATAAATACATGTGGTATCACCGCGGCGTGAAACTTTCCAAAATACCGTGAAGTGTTGATTTCCCTACATTTTATTGGCATCAAAAAAATCTCAACCAAGTCCATGCCCCGGTCCATACATGGTATGACTATTCCTACTCGTAGGGAGAAATCCCTGCTTCTGGCAACACTGTTTATCTTGAATGAATACACGTAGCCCGCAGTCTGACAATGACATCAGTGACAATGGGGTATTATAGTTCCAAAAATCGTCCTAAATCGTTACCTATTTGATCTACAGGGTGGCTTTAAAAGGTCGTCACAAAATCTTACCACATATTCCCGAGGTCAAAATAAGTCGATTTAAAACAACTTTTTTCCGAAATGGCTTTGTTTTCTGGATACAGGGTGGTGAAGTTGAAAAATAAAAATCGAAGTTTTCAAATTGTGTGAACATTATTTGATGAATTGCTTTGAAAATTGGTACCCGGTATGGAAACCTTTACATTGTGGTCGTTGGAGGGCGCTGCACACGCACACTGCACTTCTCATGGTTTAAAATTGCCATAACTTTCTTACCAGGGTAGCTTTCAATTTGTTTGTTAATAGAATCATTCTTCACTTATTTTTGGGCAAAAAAATGTGATCTTGTTGTAACCCGCTAAATTGAGCCGTTTTCGAGATATTTTGATTTTAAGTACTCGATGCCGCACCGGTATATTCAAATTACTTTGAATTAAAAAAATTGCTGTTACCCTTAAGGCTGAAATTTGGTCAGTGAATCAGAAGTATTCGAATTTTATGGTTTGAAATAGTTTTACGGGGCAAAAAAATCATATAAAAATTAAGATTAATATCGACCACGCCCATGGATAGATATTAATCCTAATTTTGATATGGTTTTCTTGCTCCATTAAGCTATGGCAACCTACAAAATCAAAATACTACTAATTCACGGATCAAATTTCATTCTAGAGGTAAGTTTTTTCGACGTTATTTGAATATTCTGGTGCGGCATTGCATTCTGCGTAAAAATAACTAGAAGCTCATTTCCTTTGAAAAAAAGTGAAAAAGTATAATGAGATAAAAGTTATGGCCAATTTAAACCGTTAGAATTGGAGTGTGCAACGCCCTCTGAAGGCCACAGTGAAAAATCAGGCTTCGCATCCCAAAAAACTCCCTCCAGAGAATGTAGTCAAAATCTTCTTCTTCTTCCTTCTTAGAAATAGGCGAACCGCCTGTTTGTTTGCGTCGTCTCTACCCGTCAAACTGCCAAATTGTCGCTCCATCGCTTTCGTGGCCGCCCTAAGCTTCTTCGACCTAGCGGTGATTTGTCACGCGTAATTCTGACTATTCTTCCGTTGTCCATTCTGCTGATGTGCTGGTCCCACTCTCTCTTCCTATCAAGTACCCATTCGTTTACGTTTTCCACCATGCATGCTCTCCTTATGTTCTCACTTCTTTCCCTGTCCAGAAGGGTCTTTCCAGCTATTCTGCGAAGTACTCTCATTTCGGATGTCTCTAGTAGTTGTTTGGTTTTTGCCGTATCAGGTCTAGTTTCTGCAGTGTATGTCATTATTGGTCTTACCGCGGCCTTATAGATTCTGGACTTCGTTTCCACCGTTATATTTTTATTTCGCCATATTGTGTCATTCAAACATCCTGCTATTCTCGTTGCCTTTGTTGTCCTTTCTCTGACCTCCGCCTCAACATCGCCATATCCTGAAATATCTATGCCTAGATATTTAAACTTCATTACCTGCTGGATAATATTGCCGTCCACTTCTAGTTTGCATCTTAGTGGTACTTTTGATGTCGTCATGCATTTAGTTTTCTTAGTCGATATGCGCATATTGAGTGACTTGGCAGTGCAGCTAAATCGATGCAGTAAACGCTGTAAATCGTCTTCACTTTCAGCCAGTAACACACAGTCATCTGCATAGCAGAGAACTGTAATATCCTGGTCACCCATGCTGTATCCCTTTAGCGGGCGTACATTTCTTATAATTTCGTCCATGATGATGTTGAACAAAAGAGGACTCAGGGAGTCACCTTGTCGAATACCACGACCTGCACTTATTGGTTCGGTCAGTGCTCCATTAATTTTGGCCTGAATTTGATTCGCTTCATATATGTTTTCGATAGTTTTAATGAGATTGTGTGGTATTTGCCTATTATAAAGAAGATGCACAACGTCTTTCAACCGCACACGGTCGAACGCCCCCTCCAAATCAATAAAGCACATATACGCTGGTCTATTGTATTCAATTGATTTTTCTGTTATCTGTCTTATAACAAAAACCGCATCCGTACATGATCTGCCCGACCTGAATCTCTGCTGTTCATCTGCTAAGGATGTTAAATCGTTAATTTTGTTTGTTATAACTTTGGTTGTTAGTTTCAGGGTAGTGCTCAAAAGATTTATGCCTCTATAGTTTGAGGGCAGTTTCTTGTCACCCTTCTTAAACATAAGAATAGTGGTGCTGGTTCGCCATTCATCGGGTATCCTGTGTTGGTAGATGATTTTATGAATAAGGGATGTAATCTGCTGAATTAGGCATTGGCCGCCATATTTAAGTAGTTCATTGGGGATCTCATCTTGCCCCGGGCTCTTTCTATTTTTTAGTTTTCGAAGGGCTATATTTATGTCCGCTGTCTCAATCTGTACGTTGTCGTTCGTCACTATTTCGGGTGTATCAAGTTCAACCTCCACTTCTTCCGATTTATATAATTCTGATAGATATTCAACCCAAGTTTCCATTGGTATGTATGTAGTCAAAATGTACGTGACAATTTTAACATATTCTCCATACTACATTCTCTTATGAAGAAAAACTTGAGAATCACCACCACTGTATCTAAGAAACGGAGCAATTTTGGTTTGAGGTAAGTTGCTTTCAATCGGCTTATTTTGACGTCAGGAATATGTGGTTACCTTTCACAGACACACTGTATAAATCGCCTCCATTCTTGCTCAGCGACCCCCTATTAATTTTTTATAGGGCTTCTAATTTGGGCACTCGCTCCGCCTCCTCGAAAAATTTAGCTAAGAGGTTATGATGACTGATGAGGAACGGAAGATCTTCAAAATGAGTTATTACTCAATCATTTTGGCGAGGATTTAATTCACCCCATTTTTTTTTGGTGAAATACATCCTCGTCTTATTCATTGAATGAGTAATATCTCATTTTGAAAATCTTCTGTTCCTCATCATATATCGACTTAGTTTGGAGCAGTTAACTTTTGCGGGTAATTATTTATTGATTGAAATAAAAATTTGAAAAAAAAAGTTTGACAAGATGTCATATCAACAGGAATGACAGCAGAGACTGGAAATTCGATCGTCAGTTGTAATCAGGGTCGAAGGGCCTCCAAAATAAGGTATCGTGCCCTCTATAACATTAAACAAAAAACCAAGTTGATATTTGAGTTTCTCGTCATCAATATCCCCAGTATCCCATTATCAATTGACATGTTAATTAACAAAAATATAAGCAAAAAACCAAATAAAATGGTTTTTTTGGACGCCCTGCATATCAGAAACCAAGCTGTTGTGGACTAATGTTCATATGAACTTTTTGTTTTGAAATTGGTCAAAGATTCACCCCTTAAAATATTTACAAGTACTAAATTTACACCCTGTATGTACCTATATGACACACGAATTTTTAATGATCGTATGCATAAACAAGTGGAAAGGAAAGACACATTACTTTACAAGCTCGGTCGTCTAAGAAATATGGCACCTACCCTGTTGTGATGGTCATTATTAGAAAAACCATTATTTTGAGAATTACGTCAGCAGCGCATGCGTATTGGCTTTCAAAAATGAGGATGGTCAGTATAATACGATAATATCTGTCCTTATGAAAGGATACGAAAGTGCAGTATCCAAGGCACTATTTTTGACGCATGCGCACAACACATCATGTCTTGTCTTGTGTCAAAAATACACGTCATATGTCATTCGATCAGTGCTCTCTGTGATAATTCATTTTTAGACGTGACAATAATAGTAACAGGTCACCATCAAAATAAGGTAATTCAATAAAAACGTCGCATCAGTCAGTATATTTGGAACGTGTCATAATTCTCTAATATACAAGAATACTGTTACGTGAGAATGATCAATATTCCAAGGAGAATATTTCCGTTCAGTTACAAATTTGGGAACATGACACTGAGACACCTTGTATCGAGCCTTGTATACATTAATATTCTACAACCATGCGGTAACTGATGTATACCGCACGATTTTGCGTTTGAAGTACCATATTATCATCTCTCACCGTGCTGTAATAATTTTGTTATCGCACGTTGCTGGTAAGCAGCTTGCGAGATTTTCATTTTACCGCACGTTGCTATGAGGTAATTTTATTATGTTACTATGTGTTACTATAGCAACGCTCACTCGTTCATTCTGTCAAAGGTGGCAAAATGCCAGAGACAATGAACAATAAGTTTTTATTTCTTGTAAACTTCTTTTGGATATTTTGTCAATAATGCATATGGTAATCAGGTTATTACCGCCCTCCAGTGATTACAAACCTCGCCATACCGGCTCGGTTTGAAAATTTCAATCCCGTGTGGCAATACCCTAATTACCACACTTATCATATAATATACACACTATTATCTACAACCGTGCGATAACTTTTACCTGTATACATTTTATTATGTAACTATAGCAACACTCACTTGTTTATTCTGTCAAGGGTAGCAAAATGCCAGTAACAAGTTTTTATTTCTTGTAAACTTCTTTTGGATATTTTGTCACCGCACGGTTGAAGATAAAATGCTGTATATAATTCGAATGGTAATTAGGTATTACCGCCCTCCAGTGATCACAAACCTCGCCTTACCCGCTCGATTTGCAAATTTCACTCCCATGCGGTAATACCGAGGGTAATACACACACTTACTATTATAATACACATATTTTGATTGTCAACATTCCTATTGATAATCTGATCGTTGTAGGAGTAGATACAATACTGAATACTTCACCAATGATTCGATGCTCTCAAAACAGTCACTCTTGACAAACTTAACAATGTAAATCTACCAAGTTGTCTTGAATTTAAAAAGATTTTCAATTTACATACTTGATTTGATTGAAGGCTTAGGCACTGTGCTCGTTGTTTCCAAGAAAGGGTTGTTCTTTTTAAAGATTCTGATTGACAATAAAATTTGTTTTACCAAGCGGTAGCATTTCTTGTTCAAAGCTCCATCGATTTTGAAAATATGGAAAAATCAGATGGGATGAGAAGTTTCAATCTTGCACCTTCATCAAAGTTTGTTTATGGTTATTTTGTTGACTTCAACTAGTTCGGTTTTGGTAGAAGGTGTTCCTAAATTTCATCCATCATCACCTAATGGCGCAGCTACTACACTTGGATATTTAAACACATCCATATTGTGACCAGATGTTCTCATTAGTCATTCTGCTGTGTGACGCTACTAATCTTGTGCAATAGTTTTTCATGTGTGTGTTTTTTTTCAATCAACAAAAAGTCGAGATAAAACAACACGCCATTTTTTCAGTCAGTTATATTTAGAATGCATGTGAATATCAACAAAATTACCACTCTATTTTTTTCCGCACGATAATAAATGATGCTCAGGATAGCAGAGCGTGAAAATTATTATTCATTCAGTTGTTTAGAAAGAATAAGAGGCAAATAGAGCATGTAGTTTGTTTATTAATAATCAATTATAGAGAACCTCCATGATGGAAATCTTTTTACCATGAACTATGAAGCAGTACTTTTCAAGTAGAACTTCCTATTTGAAAGTTCTCATATATTATTATGGTCTTCGAAATCTTGAAAAACACAGTGTCGATTAGCCAAGACATAGACAACAAAGTTCTCTTTTTGTTGAGCACTCCTAGGACCGAAAATCGACGAGCAAGTTGGCGCCAAGACGCTGAATCGTCTAGCATTCCCCCGAAACTTGCAGGTTTCATTTTTATTTACGATAGCTACTGTACCGAAGGAGAAAAAGTTCTTTTCCCATTTCTGACTACTTTATCGTATGGCATGTTGATTCTATTCTACCTCACTGATATTGATTTATCAACTTAAATACGGTTTGTTAAGTCTTTCTGTATCTCCCAAAATCATCATGGATCCTTAAAAAATAGTGGCTTTTCCTGCTGCTTTTAAATTCGAAACATAGCCTTTTCCATCTTTTTCATTTCGCTTACGCATAGCGGAACCCGAATTCTCACGTATATTAAAGCAGGATTTATAGATTCGGTAAGACGTAAGGCGTATGCCGTAACGTAAGCCGCAACGAGAATAGCAGCGTAAATTTTCAGGTGTCCATTTATAGTACACGTAAGGCGTTCGCGCTCCCGTATTGCGTTTTTCGAGTATCAAAATATCAATCAGCCGGAATCAGCATTTAACCTCAATTAGTTTTGTTTTGCTCTTGTGTAAAAGTATATTATGGAATATGGAATTATGGTGTGTATTCTCAAAGTCCATGTGCTAACCGGTAATTTCGAGAAGAGTTGAAATGTTTTCCTAAGCATTGCACTTTTTATTATTGTCTTTGAAGTCCTTCGAACTCAATCAAAGATCATTCTTTTGAGTAAAACATTGTCCATTTCACTGATAATTTCCACAAATATACAAAACAAGATCTCACGAAAAGGGTTGGAATCCATCATTATGAATATACATAGCTCAAACTTCGAATGATCGGAAATATACCCAGGGAAATACCAAATGCCAGGTACTAATCATTACGAGCACAAAATTCAGGTAAACTGGTAAACAAAACAGAACAGAATGTTGTCTATCTGTAATCTAGGATCTTGGTTATTGAGAATATCATTGGATTCGCATGCCCCTGCGTAACGCGGTAAGGCGTAAGGACATAAGAAATGAAATGAACCATTTCCTTATGTCTTACGTTCTAGCGATACGTCGTTGCGTCGAGTATAGATGGAAATACGGTTGTCTGAATGTTGATATGATGCGGCTTACGTTACGGCATACTCCCTACGCCTTACCGAATCTATAAATCCAGCTTAATGGTTATGATTCGAATGCTTTGAGCAAGTCAAACCGTAATCTACATGTATCAAAAGAAAATATTTTTTTTATCACGACTGTTTATCAATTAATGTTTTTTAAATTCTTTTTATTTTTCCGCACAAATTGACAGCAAAAAATAGCTAATAACCAAGAAATTGTACCGGGTACATCAATATAATGTACATAGTTTTCTGTTGTTCAAATTTGATAAATGGGAATCATCCATATCACATGAAAATATTGTCAAGCGGAAACCGGTATATCAAGTTCATTATTAATGTCATGCTACATTACACCCATCAATGAAAAGCAAAAGCTAAAAGTCGACTCTCCAAAACTCGTCACAAAAATAAAAGTCATCTAGCAAATTGATAATTGGCTCCATGTAGCATTGAAAATTAATTCATAGCTAGTGAACTGCCCTTTTATTTTTCCTTTGGGAGCAAAAACCTACATTGGATACGTTTAAATGGAAAAAGTAGTCAGTACTGATGATACTTGAATATGATCTGTTAAATTGTGTTATCGAAATAATTCAAATATGAAATTATAACTGTTGAATCAATTTATTGGAAAGTGGCTCTTACAGGTATAGCCGGATGTATTTTTTTTTCAAATCTTATAGCGGTTTCATCAAGGAATAGTAATAAATATTCCCGTGTTCTACAAACGCATTCCGGATTAACATTGTTCAAAATATGAAAACAGATAATCCTTTTTGAATTCGAGATAAATTGGCTTAAGCATCACTAAATTTTATCCACAATGGTCGACCACATCCTATAATGGGGTTAACATGCTTTGTAAGTGAGGCATATTGTTGTCATGAAAGTATCCCAAATTATTATGGAATTTGGTTTATCTCGTGTATTCTTTCAAATATTGATCTGTACAACGCTGTTCCATATCATCAATAATAAAAATCAATCAGATGATTGGAAGGGTGACTGTTTTATTTGTACATCAGAATATTGTATCATGATAATTTGTAGTAAGTGATAGGGCACTACTATAATACGCCATCTGTAATCATGATAGCCCATCTCAAACTTAAATAATCATACCATGACAAATGAAATGAAATACAGATGTAATGTTTTTCCACTCTAGAAATCACTGTTCAGTTTTAACTAGTTTATTTACAGTCATTATTTAGGTACACACTTAACACTAATTTATCTTTACACTTATTTGTTTTGTAACCATAATTCACAAGACTTATAATTTACGACCAAAAACTAACCTTTGGCGGAGTCCAGTTTAAGTAACACAAGTAAGCACCCCGTCACAATCACGATAGATGGCGAACAAGGCGGAATTTTCTCGAACGGCAACTGAAAATACTAGAAAGATAGATCATCTGGGCACAAGTTTGATAATCTAAAGTTTCGAGAAATGTATTAATTTGTATTGATTGAAGCAGAGTTTGCACGTCTCACAAACCTATAATTTGTTTGCTGTTATTTTTTGAACTGTTGGAGAATCAAAATCTGGTTTTTATTCAATATGATCCCGTGAAATAAAACAGTTTGTCATGTAATGAACACAAGGATCTTGTTTTTATGGATTACTATCATCATTAGAGTTCATCCCTTTGAATATTGAATTAAAAATGATTACTGGCCTGCATAATAGCTCGATTTAAGCAAATTACTAGTTTGCTATTACATTTAATGATTCAAACAACATTAACTTGATTGCTTATCAAAATTTCATTCACCACCAGTCTCCAGTTTTTGATGTGAATTAAACTAGATTGTGGCTTCAAAATGTAATAATAGTCACAATATATTTTTCAATCCTCGTTTATTGTTTTATCGAAACGCGTATGTATAATATGAAGTTGAATATGAATCACCCTGCCCTGCATCTATGAGTGAAATTACGAAACAAAGAGATGTGCATTTTATAATTCGAATTTAAAATAAATTGAATATTCTAGACTGATAAAGTTTTTGGACCATCACTCATGAATATTGAATATGCCAAGCACATACCCAACTCATTCAACATTGAATCGCTCTATTGATTTGGCATAATCTGATGAGAAACTGTTTCCATTACAAATAAAAACAAAATGTGCGATTCTCAATTATTCTATAGAATATTTTATTTTACTGTGAATGTTATGATTTTTTTCATTCAGATCATTAATTTGCTAACCAGAAGCTCAAACATCAATACTCTCGTTAATACTAGTCGATATCTAATGTAACGATGCATAAAGCTGCGTTTCCAAAAAAAAATCAACTCCCTAGTTCACTAGAATAGAAATTAGTGTGAATCTTACGAATGAATCATTCAACAAGAAGCTTGATTAGTTCTAAAAATTGCATGGAAGGAATCGAGATGGAAGAGCTATTCATCTAGTACAATGTTCAAGGAGATATATTTTCTCCTATGCGTCTTTCATTTATCTTGAACATTTTTATATAATCAATCTTTCAACCCGACAAACCTAACACTGAGAAATAACAAATAACAGTTTCATTTGATGAAGCACTATAGAAAAGACAATTTATTTCAAATACATTTACAGAGTTCACAAATTGTGTAGTACATAAAATGTGTATTGTGTCATACCTATCTGAACAATAACCTTTAATAGTTGCCTCACTTTGTTTTGTTTTTTGTTCAGGGATTCCGGCCCCAAGGAGAGAGATCTGAAACCAGACACGCTATGGTCCGATACCATAGGGTAAAACCGAGGGTAAAACTCTCCTCCGCATTGAGACGTCAGGGATAAGCCCTTTAGTGTCCCAGTCTTCTCACTTAATTTGACCTCTTTGGTACCGGGTTGCGTAAAGAGGAAACGTACCATTGCACAACCAATAACGCGTTCAGTCGTGGTGCGCTTTGGCTAGAGCTCACGGATATTTTTGCCCGACAAAACGTACCTCGCTGTAACGCATCTCACGCTTTCTATGTACGTACAACCACATAATGTGCGTTCAAGCGTATATCATAAAATACGCAATTAATGTGTATGAACCATCATGGCGATAATAATGGGACAGAAAATGTCTTTTTTTTTTCAATTTTCTAGTATCTAGTATTCTTTACTTTACAGGGTGATTCAAGTAGGTGGTCTATCAAAAGTATTTCAAGAACGACTTTTCCAATCGTGTTGAACTTTGGTATGAATCGATATGGAAGTGTGATGCAACTTTTAATAATGTTTTGGTGATTCCGGCGTTGCCGGATCCGCTAGTTTTTCCTAGTGAGTTTCTTATTTCGAATTGAACAACCTATTTTATTTAATTTTCGAATTCTGTATGAAATTTTGATCAACTTTTATGGAATATGTTATACGGGGTGTCCCAGCGAAAAGGGCACATCCCTATTTGTGACTCTCCTGGTATATTTTGCATGTAAAAAACGCTCGAACATGTCAATTTTGATTTCTCAAGGGGGCGTCTTTTTAAATATAACCTTACAATACAGGGTGATCCAAAGATGAGATATTGCGTTACACTTTACACTTTAGATTTTCAAATGGAAACCCCCTGTTATCTCAGATCTAGATTCCTTTTTGAAAATTGAGTTAAGTTTTGATTAAAGTTTTAATTAAAAAAAAAAAATGATTTTGAATTAATATGTAGGAATACTGTTTTGTGTGTTTGGGGTAAAAATATAAAACTTATGGAGGTTAGCGCTCCCTTCTCTCATTCTTTTCACCGTACTGTTATTGATTTGAAGTTGAGTTTCAGTATGGGTGTTTCTTTGGATCAAAACAAAAACAAAACTGTTGCTTCAAACATCTGGAATAAACCGCTTCATAATTTTCTGCTGGGTGTTAAAGTTTAAAAAATATTGAAAATTTTTCAACTGATGACCTGGATATTTTATTGTTTCTTGATATTGTTATGAGGTGTTTTCTGAAATTATTATCAAAGGTAAAATGATTTTGAAAAAAATTAAATGAAAAAAATTGAAGAATGCTTTTTCCAACATGTCAACAGATGGGTGAGTTTAATTTCTTCAGTGGTGAAAGGAGCGGAATATAAAAAATAATAAGGCGAAAAACGTTGTATTCTCAAGGTTGAGGTTCAGGTTATCTTTTTTTTTTCATGGAATGCTACAAAACTATGCCGCATATGGGCACCTACGTGATTTTATTGGACGCTAAGTACATACACTTAATAATAGCGCCATTGGAAAATTGAACAAAACTTTGGTCATGTCATGAATCGGTTATCAAAGAAGTAATGATACATTTAAAAGCTTCAATTCATTTAGCAGATCACTTTTCGAAAATTGTTCAGTACTCTTTTGTCCCGTTCAAAAAAATGTCTAAAGAAACCTTTTTTCGTGTAACATTTGATAAAAATTGCTCGCACCATTCGAAAGAGTGCCAAAAATTATGTTCTCTCTGAAAATGTCTGGAAACCTTAGGATAATCTAGCTAAAAATGGCCCACTTTTTAATAAATCATAAAAATGGATGGGTAATTCTTGCCTAAAAGTTACGCACATTTTTTTATCGTGACTCATCAACAATTTTTCGAAAAAAATCTCCACGAACAACTGACAAATGGATTGAAAACGGATTGGAGTTTTTGAATACATCATCACTTTGATAACTGATGCAGGATTTTTGAAAAAAGGTGTTTTCTTTTTGCTTGTTGAGCAATTTGTTTTTTCGATGAGACACCCAAAATACAGGGTGTCCTTATCGGTAGAGCCCATTTGTCTGATCTCAAATATACAGTGTGTTTTATGTTTATTATTTGATATTCTTCTATATAAATGAGCCGATTTGATTTTTTTTTTAGATTATCGCAAGTACCCGAAAAGCTTATGACACGAAATACATATACATCAGGCTTCGTATACTCTAGCTTATATGAAGCGTTCAAAAATAAATAATTATAAAAAACTTGTTATATTATTAGCATAAGAGCCAAGAAATGACGTGCATGTTATAAACTAAAATGAAGTATTTTTTCAAATACCAGTACATTTGATCACACCTAATTCTTGTCACTCTGGTACTACTTATACAGAGGCTAACCAAAAATAAAGCAAACAATGTGTTTGGTGTTCTTTTTGAACAGGCCTTGCACAGGCTAGAGGCTAGAGTATCACAACTTATTGGATGTGTACTCGTACTTGTTGCGAAATCTTGTCTAGAATTTATAAAGGGTTGTTGAAAAAAATATTTTTTTCCAGATTTCAAAATCTAAGATCTCGAATATCCTGTACCTGTATAATTTTACTACAAAATTAGCGCTATTGTGTTTTTGGATAAGCCATCAGAAATGCTATCTGTTTCTAAATTCAAATTTTGACGTCTTAAAAGGCCTTCTATTATTCGTAGGAAGCCATAGAAATTGAAAACAGTAAAATGAGTTCTACCACTCAGAATCGAAATCGATTAGAATTTGATGCAGTTTTTCCCCTTGAAACTTTTTTGTAAAACCAATATTGACTATTAAGTAAAACTTAAACAATCATCCTTTAATAATATTCCACATTTTACCTGGTATACGCTTACAAAGAAATCGAAAGGGCGTGTTGCAGCGCGGTACGTTTTGTCGGGCAGAAATATCCGTGAATCTCTAGCCAAAGCGTACCACGACTGAACGCGTTACTGTGTTGTCCAAAGTACGTTTCGTCTTTATGCTACCGGGTTACCTTCAGAAGGGCATCTAGAAATACAGGTAGGAACGCCAAAAACCGGTCCTACCGTAAGTTTACTGAATATAGGTATGAATTATGCCCAAATGAAGTATTTTTGTTAATCAATGATTTATCTGACAAGTTTGAGGTGGTTATTTCCGTGCATAAACATTCCTGTTCAAAACACAGACTCTCTTCTATAAGTAATAATATTTCGGACAATATCCATTGCTGAACTCTATTCAAATGAAATGATGCATAGGTCTGTAACTGGAATATACTATTAATAATAACGCATAACAAAATTATCAAATTATTTTCATGTTACAGCCACAATCAATGATCTAATACAATATTTAAAAATTGTCAGATACAGAGTTTGATAAATCATATTTACCTTTGTCCGACATTTTTCGTTGTTCATGTTTATCATAGACAGCAGAAAACATAATATCCTATCTGATTGCACCCTAATACACATTTTCGATATTCTGATTCTGCTATACTCTCATGTAGGTGCGCCGAGTGTTCAGCGAAGTGCATCACGTTTGTATTGTTCTATTAATAGATGAGCTTTTTACATTTTGCAATTTTCCGGCTGTTTTTGCTTCCATTGCAAAAGTGAACCATTTGATCAGCATAAATGAATCCTTGTTGCTTTAACGTCATCTTGCTCCTTTTCATAGAAAAAGCATGTAATTTTTAGGGTGATTATAATAGTATATTGGAGAGTTCTCGTGCTGTCTAGATTCCATCTTCCAACGGTATCTGACAAGTTTGACAGTTCCCACCTTATTAGGATTAGCGGAGCCCGTTACCTAACGAACGTTAGCGGGATAATTAACGTAACCCGACGTCAAAAAGTTTCTGTGTTTCGGAGTTAGAGCTTGGTTTCTAGGTTCTCAGAAGAAATACCGCGTGATAAAACATGCATAAGTTGGACAGTGCCACAGTGCAACGTCATGACAATTGAGTAAATTTGCTGGACTCTATCATGATAACACGAATACAAAAATTTCACTGGTCCAACAAGAAATTTAAATATCGATAAAATAAGGGGTCGCTTAGCATAAATTTTTAAAAATAATGCAGGATACTGTCAAAATTTTACTACGCCAATGGACGATTTTCATTTGGAAAAAACAATTTGCGGTATAAGTCTCCTATTCAAACGAGAAAACAATGTTTTGGTGAATTTTATCGGAGATTTTTTAGTTTTGTTTTGTCATTCCACCTACGCGCATTTTTTTTATTGATTGGAAAATTGGAGGACCGACAAAATGGGGGGTCATTTGACATATGGATATTATTTGAATAAATGCAGGATACTGTCAACATTTTCATTTGAAGTTTCTATACTGGACGATTTTTTTATTGGGAAAAAACAATTTTCCCAAAAAATTCTCTATAGGTACAGGGTTTTTCACTTGAAACTCCGCACGCCAATATCTCGAAAACGAATAGAAATTTTTGATTTCTGTGAAAAGTAGTCATTGTATGGAGTCAATAAGATATTTTTCAGTTAAAAAAAATTAGACGCCTACCAAGAGTTAAGTGTTGCGACGCTTCGAAAATATTAATCGATAGCAGGGATTTTGAAATAACGCGCATGCAAAAGTACGTGTTATTTATCAACTTTTTTGTTATTTAGTTGAACTTATTTATCTTACTCAGTTCTGAGTTATTATAACGGTTTAAAGTAAAAATTTCATGATTGACAGAAAATGCGATAAAGGATGATTTTTACACGAAAGCTAGTCTTCATTCCTGTAAAAAGAAGTCAATGTATTGAGTCAAGTAGATAATTTCCAAAGTTGAAAAATTCGGCGCCTACTTAGAGCTGAGCGTCGCCGTCGCAATGCGTCGAAAATATAGATCGATTGCAGGGACTTTGAAATTACTCGCATACGAAAGTACATACATACATGTATTGTTTATAATTTTTGTTTGTAATTTACTCGAACTCATTATCTCACACATCTGAGTTACACGAATTCATAGTGAACATTCCTTGATTGACAAAAAATGCGACCACTTACGGATGATTTTTACAAGAATGCTAGTCTCAATTTCTGTAAGAAGTGTTCAGTGTATGGCGTCAAGTAGATATTTTTCGAAGTTACTACGAGCCTACTACGAGCTAAGCGTCGCAACGCGTCAAAAATATCAATCGATTGCATGCAGAGGGACTTTGAAATGACGCGCATGCGGAAGTACAAGTTATTTATAAAGTGTTTTGTTATTTACTCGAACTCATTTATCTTGATCATCTTTGAGTTGAACTGGTTTAGTGAAAATTTGTTGGTTAAAAAAAATTCTTGTGAAGATCATCTGTAATGACATTGTTTGTCATTCAAGAAATGTTAACTCTGAACCGGTTTAACCCAGAAAAGAGTAAAATAAATAAGTTCAAGTAAATACCAGTGAAATTTACTAATAACATGGACTTTCGAATGGGCGTAATTTCAAAGTCTCCGAAATCGATTTATATTTCCGACGCGTCGCGACGCTTAGCTTTTGTGGGCGTCGATTTTTTTCAACTTTGTAAAATATTCACTTGTCCCCATACACTGACTACTTTTTACAGAAATTGAGAATGGTATTTTTATAAAAATCATCCGTAATCGCATTTTTTGTCAATCAAGACATGATAACTATGAACCGGTATAACTCAGAAATGAGAAAGATGAATGAGTTCGAGTAAATGACAAAAAAGTTTATTAATAACATGTACTTTCGCATGCGCCTATAGTTTCAAAGGGGTTGTAATAAACTGAACAGTATTTAATTCATTATGTACAGTATAATATCACAAGCAGTCAGTATAATATTGTAGAAGACTCAGTATTTCTGTTAAAAATGATAAGTAAAAATGGAATTTTTGAGCAGTAAAAGTACTATTTGGCCTGTATTTCTATGTTCACTATTGTGATTCTAATGGTCAGTAAAAATTTATGAAATGTCAGTATGACTTAGCTGGTAATAATTCCACAAATGTACAGTAGGAAATAATAAATGGCCAGTATCCGATAGTCAGTAATAATTTAACTAACTGAAACTTACTCAAACTTGATACACATAATACCAATACAGAACACGTCAATTATGATATATAATAATAATTGTAATGTTAACCTAGTGCTAACCAACGAGCCGCTGCATATTTTTCATCAATTTCTATTACCAACACAAACTAACCCTAACTAACCCAAACTAAATCCGCCTCTCAAATGAACCTATCTGACTACTTCATCATGACATAAAGGCAGAGTGTTTTCTCTTTACTAAGTTGTGTTTCGTTCCGTTGTAAAAATGTTTGTATTTATACGAAATAAAATATATGACCAACCATTCATTATTTTACTGTCGCTTTATTAATTTAATGAACTGTCCATTATTTTCACCAGGCATTTACTAATTTATTTGATCGTTTTTTTATGATACTGACTCTTGATTATTTATATCTACCATTTATTATTTTTACTGACCACTTCTTTATGTTACTGACCCTTCATTATTTTTACTGGCCATTTCTTTATATTACTAACCATTAATTATTTCAACCGACCATTTATTATTATACTGACCATTTATTATTTTTACTGACCATTTATTATTTTTACTGACCACTTCTTTATGTTACTGACCCTTCATTATTTCAACCGACCATTTATTATCATACTGACCAAGGGAAATAAAATAATGCCAAAGAGTACTGTCCATAAAATTGAAATACTGACCATTTAATTTGTTGCCGTTTCAAAGTTCCTGCAATCGATTTATATTTTCGACGCGACGCGGCGCATAGCTCTCGATAGGTGTCGATTTTTTTGAACTGTGAAAAATATCTCCATGACCCCATACATTAAAGACTTTTTACAGAAACTGAATATTTATATTCGTTTTCAAGATATTGGCGTGCGGAATTTTAAGTGAAAAACCCTGTATATTTGAACAAAACAACAATGTTTTGATCAATTTGTAGAATTTTTTGGGCTTTTTTTATCATTGCTTCTAAGCCACTGATTCAATTTTCAAAGATTTGTTTTTATTGTTTGGGAAATTGGAGGTCCGACAAAATGACGGGTCACTTGGCATATATGCGGGATAATGTCAATTTTTTTTTGACGTTTTTACGCCACTGGACGATTTTTTAATTGGCAAAATTTCCTAATAACTCCTCTATTCGGTGAATTTGTCGAATTTTTTAGGCTTTCTTCGTCATTGCATCTACGCCACAGGTTCCAATTTTCATTTTTTTTTTTGTATTGTTTGGGTAATCAGAGGACCGACAAAATGAGGGGTCATTTTGTCGGTCCTAGAAATAATCCCCCAAACAACAATATTTTGGTGAATTTGTCGGATTTTTTGGGATTTTTTCTTCATTGCATCTATGCCACTGGTCTGATTTTCAAAAATTGGTTTTTATCGTTTGAGAAATTAGAGGATCGACAAAATTTTGTCGGTCCCCTAGATAAGTCCCTAAATTAGTCCTCTCTTCGAACAAAACCATAATTTTTTGGTGAATTTGTCGGATTTTTCTTCATTGCATCTACGCCACTGGTCCAATTTTCAAAAATAGGTTTTTATTACTTCGTGATATGGATCTGTGAAAGCTTCTCCGTCACAAGGTAGAACAGGGGTCGTGTCCCATCCGTGATTTGGAGCGGCTTCCCCACCTCTGGCTTTTGTCGTCGCAGATGGTCCAATCGTCCTAATTTTCGTTTAAAAACTGCAGCAAGTCCACTCCTCATACTGAGGCCTTCCGTGACCCAGTGAGCCAACGAGTATTCGGCCGGTGCTTCGAACAAGTCCAGCTGCCTCTCCTGAACAATGCCATTCTAGACTTTCTGGCCATTCGAGTATAGAGACATGAAAGTCTTCCTTGGGTAACCTGATCTGCCGCACTTTGGCGTTCTGATCGTCGTGGTTCCCAGCATACCAAGCTAAACGGTTGAAGTGAACCACCCTATGTTTTCCTTGTGGTGGCTTTAAAATCCTGTAGACGACGTCATTGATTCGCTCCTGAATCTCATACGTGCCTTCCCAAGAACTTTGAAGTTTTGGGGAGAATCCACGTCGCCTCCGTGGGTTGTGCAGCCTAACCAAATCCCCAACCTGGAACCCGCCTTCCTCGGTGTTCAAGTCATAGGTCTCCTTCATTCGGTCGCGGGAACTCTGGATGTTCAAACGGACCCGTTGATGTATGTCGTCCATCTTTCTGCAAAGATCGCTTGCGTAGTCTTCCTCAGCGACATTTTCACGCGGTAGACATCCCAACTTCAGGTCGCAGGGCAGCCGGAGTTCACGACCCATGATGATCCTTGCTGGGGTTTTGCCTGTCGATTCGTGAACTGCAGATCGGTATGCCAAGAGGAATAGGTGGAGGTGTTCGTCCCAGTCCCTTTGTTGGTCAGAGACAACCTTGGCCAAGTGACGGTTGATGGTCCTATTCATTCGCTCCACCATGCCATCCTAATGTGGGTGTACCGCCGTCGTTCTCGTCTTCTTGATTTTCAAGACATCGCAGACGTTCTGGAATAACACCTATTTAAAGTTCCTGCCCTGGTCTTAATGCAGCTGCAATGGAACACCTAAACGGCAGATCCATTCTTTAATCAGGACATCAGCTACGGTAGCCTCTTCTTGGTCTGGCAAGGCATACGCTTCGACCCTCTTGCTGAAGTAGTCCATCGCGACCAGGATGTATTTGTTTCCTTTGCCTGACTAGGGAAACGGTCCAGCCACAAGTATGACGATCCTCTGGAACGGGCTTCCAACATTGTACTGGCGCACCTTTTGGGCGTTTCTGTGGTCTAATACTTGCAGCACAAACGGCGAATTTCCTGCATCACTCCCGCACGTCGGCCTGGCAATTGACTCAGTAAAACCGCTCTCGCAGCTATCCCAGCGTCTTGGTTACGCCCAGATGTCCACTCGTGACGCCATCATGGACCTCTCTCATCACCTCTGTCTGTCTGTTTCCAGGAACGACTAACTGCCTCCGATCTTTCGTGCCATTCAGATTCTTCACCAGCCTCTTCGGGATGCCGTCATCAAGAACCATCGAGTCCCATTTAGCCCAGTAGGTATTCACAGTGGTCGAGAATCGCACGACTTCTTGCCAGGTTGGTCGTTGGCCTGCTAGCTTTCATCCAATGATGAGCTTTAGATCTAGATATAGCGCCTTAGACTGCAAGGAATCTTCACTACAGTTGTCCTGCGAACGCTTGCTTCCTTTTCCTCGGCTTTGTGAGAGAGCTCTGGTCTCCTGGACAAGCCATCAAAGCTCTTGAGGCTTGATCTCGCTCGATGATCCTTGTTTTCCGATGCTAACGCATGTGCCCGTATCTCTTTCCTACAGCGGCTACGCATATGCCCAAGCCTTCCTCAATTCCAGCATCGCAGCTCCTTTCGCTTGGATACCTCCATTTCCTTGTGGACTCTCCTCACATTTGCGTCGAAGCTGTCCTCCTCCGGAACATCCTGTTCCTCCATCCTTCGCACAGGAAGCTTGCAGCACTGCTTCGCCGCTTCAAGTTCTAACGCTTTTACCAGCGCATCTACCAGATTGTCAGAACGATGAAGAATCAAGGGCATCCTTATCTTCTGGTCCCCTAGTCTATCCAAGAAGGCCTGAACTGCAAGCCTTTCCATAACGTTTTCTGGCAATTTTGGATAAGCCAGTCGTGCAAGGCGAGCTACATCAGCTTGGAACTCCTGCAGGCTCCCGTTGTTCTTCTGAGAGCGGTTCTTCAGCTGAGAGTGGTAGACGTGCTCCAAGTGAGTCTGTCCATATCGCAGCTCCAAATGCTTCACCAGAACATCGTAGTCCTCCTGTTCCTGGTTGTTCAGCGTCTGCAGGATTTCCGTCGCCTCCCGACGAAGTGCCAGTGTCAATGCCAAGGCTTTTTTGGTTCCACCCCATCCATTTGCCCTTGCTGCTGCCTCGAACTGGCGATGGTAATTGTTCCAGGACAGCTTGCCATCAAACTGAGGGGCTTTCATTAGGACTCTGGTATCAGTCTCTATCTTAGCACTCGCATCTTGGCTCCCGAATGTCACTTCTGGTTGTTTCTCAATCACTGCTACTTGCCTTCGCACTTCCTCGATTTCTTTTTCCAAAGTCTTCACTGTTTCTCCCAGTTTTGCTTCAAATCGTTGCTCAAGGTTCTCAATTTCTTCCGTTACCTGATCCTTCCAGTAGTTGTAGTTGTCCGCCAGCTGTTCCTTGATTTTCTCCTCCATAATTCTAGAAGATTCTACAAACTTCTCTCCCAACTTCCTAGAATTCTCTTCCATTTTTCTGGACAAATTCTCGACTGCGTTGGGATCAGGAATCTGGAATTGGAACGTATCGGAATCCATGCCTTCTTCCATTAAAGCCTCACGAAGCCGTTGTTGTAGATCAGCTTTTTTTCCAGTTGCATCCAGGTCACGCTCCTCCAGCTCCCTCTACAACTCGACAACCTTCAATCCGGTTGAAAACACTAGTTTCGCAGCCATTACAGCGGATATTTATGTCCGTTTTTATAGCACACAATAAATCCCACTTTTGACACCAATGTAGCAAGTTTCGCTATAGAAAACACTTGTCCTGTTTTAATGTATTTATTTAAAATCACTAAAGAAGCAATCACAACACCACAAAATATGTATGTTCACAATCAGAGGTTATTTATGTTTCGCGATCAAAATCTGAACTGCACTATTTCGCGGCTTCGAAGGCTTATTTATATAACACAGGCCCCTTCGCCGAAAATGTAAGCATACCCTAGAATTATGGGGAAGAGACCGATAGATGGCGAAGCTTTTGGTATGGCAGAGAAAACCCTCGAAAATTCTCACAGTGGACCGACTTTGTGACAATGGAGACAAGATCCGATTTGTTATGATGAAACATTATGGTCGGAACTTTGTTTCCGCTGCCAGCTGCCTTGAAATTTCGAACCACTGGGCAGGCTTCGTCACATTATTATAGTAGCGTGAAAGACACAAGATCTTTCTATTATAATAATAAGTGTGGTAAAGGTAAAGGGTACTACCGCACGGAAGTGAAATTTGCAAACTAAGCCGGTAGGGAGAGGTTTTTGTTTACTGGAGGGCGGTAAAACTTAATAATTATTATCATACGAAATATATACAGTATGTTATCTACAACCGTGCGGTGACAAAATATCCTTAAGAAGTTTGCAAGAAATAATAACTGGCATTTTGCGACCCTTGACATAATGAACAAGTGAGCGTTGCTATAGTAACATAATAAAATAACAGCACGTTGCTAACATTCATGCACTGGGTGAGATTTGATATGTTGGGTTTTGCCATTGACTTGATTTACCAGCTTTCCATTTAATGTTAGAAATGGTTTTGTTCTTGGAACAACCTTCCCTACTCCCGGGACCAAGGCCACCGTTAGAAGATTAGATTTTCCCGCGTTGATGCTCATGCCTCTGTGCTGTAAGAAGACATCGACCTTCCGAAGGATTCCGGAAAGACGAGCTTCCTTGTCCTCAAGAATGATTAGATCATCTGCAAACGCCGTTGCTTGGCATTTTGTTTCGCCTGCTGGATCCAAGGTCCCACCAAGGTTTGGGTCCCTATTTAACTCCACCATCAGTTCTTCCAAGACGATGTTAAAGAGCCAAGGGCGTATTGGATCGCCCCGCTTAACGCCCCTCTGAACTCTTATGGGCCTCGTGGTTCGTTCTCCAACCTTAATGGTGGTGGTGGAGGAAGTTGAGCTGGTCATAATTTAGTTCGCCATCCCTTGGTGGACTCCTATTCTCCTCAGTGCCCTCTCTACTGAACAATGACTAATGTGATATCAAGAGAAAGCGCATCAAATGGCTTCCTCTACTCCAAGCATTGTTTATATTTTCCAATATACTCTTCGATATCGCATCAACAATGCAATCACATGTGAAATTGTCTACCATTAAACAAACAAAAATCTCTAAACATGTTCTGGTCCGCATGGCGGGGCGTAAATGAAAAAGTCGCAGCATTGCACAATGTGGAACACATTTTCACTTAACTGGGAGGTTTTCCCGGGTTTTCCTACACTGATGTACGCGCGGCTAAAATGGCCAAAATATGCAAAAAACAAATTGGAAAACCATCCAATTAAACGCGACAAAAAAAAAACAACGGTTTCAACTGCATTATTAAATTTTGCACGAGAGAAATTATACAGTTATTGCATAATTTAATACTTAACCAAAAAGCAGACGTGTACTATTGTATCCATATTATATTATGGCAGTGGTCCATATTCAGTGTCGTGCCAAGAAGTTGAAAATTAGGTTCTTTCTCCAACACTAAAATTCTTTATTGTTCTACGTTGACGTTATCAGTACAAACACCAAAGACATACTGATTTTTGAAGTACACTCACGATATACATATGTATGACATTAACCACTTGAATTAGTGAAATGTCCTCATCTGAGTAGAATTTTTTGTATAACAGAGTCACCTGCATTACTAATTACACTTTCTCTTTCAGGTATGTGAGCAATGTCTGGAAAACCTTGTCAGAAATGCTATGCATTTATAGAGGTATTATGAACATAACATCTAGAATTTCGCATTGCAGAATATGTACCTACGCTTTTTGGAATTATTCCTGGTAATATAGTCAATAGCTATTTATGATACTAGTGCATTATGTTGAAAATAAGACACGCGAGAAAGATTTATACATGCACACATACATACAAGTGACTTGGGAAACATAATACACGATAGGCATACAATGTTTTATCCAACAAATGGAAGAAATCGTTTTTTTTATGAGACAATAATATTTATTAAATATAAATGTCAGAGTCAGAATGACTAGACAGTGATATGTTTACATTTTGGTCCAAGTAGGTTATTTGTTTGGTTGCCACGGGAACGTGAGTTATAATCCATAACTCACTAGTGGGTTATTTGACAATTTACTTGTCCAAAATGACATCAATAATGACACCTATAACTATCATGTATTAAATAAAATAATGTATTGATGTCAATGATCTGATATATTATATATACTACCAAAAGTTCGACACGATCATGCCTCACAACTTCCGTTCTCATTAACCAGAATCCAGCAATCCGGGAAATTCTCTCTCCAAGAACTATTTCTAGTGGAAGCTGCTACTCAATTCTAATAATGGCAATAATAACGTACCGCGGAAGAAAAAGTTCATTCGCCGAAGAGAAGCAGGAGAGTAATTATTATGTGGAGAGGAGTGCACAGTGGCGCACTTCGGAAAAGTTATGAATATGAATCGTGGAGTTGCACAAGTATATTCATGACAAAGACTTCACATGCTCTGTCTGTCTGTTCTTGGAAAGTAAATTTGTCGTATAATGAGTTTGTTGTGCACTAATTGTGCGTTGTCTTTGATCATCATGTTTGAACATGGTGCCCCATTCCATTTTTAATACTTCTGTAGGTTTCACGTTGTCTAGGTTTTTTTTTCACTTGGAGGAGTTGAGGAATCATTGATTTCTTGTAATGTTATCAAATTTAGTTCAGGCTAGTTTAGTGTACCTACCTATTAAATAAAAGGCAAGTGGGAGCCATTCAAAAAAAATCTTGCTTGATATTGAAAAATTAGAAACCAGATAGCGACTTCAAACTCTCAGGGTGCATGTAATAAGGACAAAATGACCCCAATTTGATTTTTTTTCCAAAATGGTGCCCATTTGTCATTTTGACATTTTCAGCTGTCAATACTATGTCAACAAATGCAGACCGTCCTCACATATTATGGTTTTTCCAAATTTCGTTCTATATATATCAAATGATGAGCATTAAAGAATTGCACTGTATATCAATCCCTTATTTCTACTGAGATTCTGTGAAGATAAGACACTTTGGGATAGTGGATTCGCAAACGAGGGAGATCTCAATAAAAAACTTTATCACTTTATCAAATGATCGAATAAAGTAAGAAGGTGACATTATTGTCTATAAAAAAGTTCTTAAGAGATGAGTTCAGAAGAAGTTCAGAAGATATCGGGTGTAAAGTGTTGTCGGATATACAGTATGTCCGCGAATGCGATTAACAAGAGGTGAAATGGACCAAAAATTGAAAGATTTGACAAAAAGTTATTCTTGATAAAAACGTCTGTTTGTTGTTCAAATTTAGACAAATTTAGTCCTAACCATGAAACCGAACTAACTGAAGAAAATTTGAATCTTTGAAAATTTTAAAAAATTGAACAATTTTGCAAGTAAACATTTTACTACTTTCATATTATGACTTTTATACCTATAACAACAGGTAATCATGTACATCAGGTATAAAAGTCAAAATATGCAAAATGTATAAATCAAACTTTTCATCAGAAAATTCGGAATGAAGGTTTTGACTAAATTTGAAGCAAGTTTTTTATTAATCATTCAACGTTAAAAGGTCAAAAAAATGAGTGCTCTCGTTTGATTTTATGTTTTCCCGAGTGTTTTCCTATTTTTGAGACGCCCTGTATAATAAAAATCTATTTTCTCATCATATAGGTTCTATTTTTTCGGCAAGCAGACTTCTTTATCAAGAATTACTTTTTGTAGTATCTTTTAATTATTGATCCATTGCACCTCTTGCTAACCGCTCCCGCGGACAAATACTGTATAGACAGAAGGAAATTTGCTCGGAAATTTGGTACTGGTTTACCCGAGGGTTTACCATATGCTGATGTACGATGCCATGCCAAACCTCTTCATCACTATATTGGTTCATTCATTGCATGTCCGCAGCATTAGAGATTAACAATATGCAAAGATTTTATATCGGCTAATAAGAATAAGACCTGTCAGGTAATAAGGCCGGAAACGTCTAAAATATGAAAGGAATCTCCCTATCTAGTAACACATTTTATAAAAAGGTTTAAAAGCTTGATGATAATGCAAATTATACAACCATAAGTCATACTGGTTGTACTCAGTCAGCATGTGGAAGAAGAGGGTGCCAATTTGTATCTAAGTAGTATTTTTCCTAGAAGACTGAACAGCCTCAAAAAATGTTCTATCTTCTATCCAGGTAATAAGGCCTCGGCTTTATTATACCTGGCGTACCACTGATATTCAGGCAGTGACGACACGGATGTCTTCATATCCCCGAATGTATACCCTAACTTTTAATCTGGTTTTGACCTTATTCTTATTTCTCCTCCCGATTGTTTACGGTCGGCCTTGTTAGATGCCCAGATTTTTACGGGAGATTGATAAGGCCGAAACGCCTGTCCCCATGTATTTTTCTTTTCTTACAGAAGGTATTCGGTTACCCTTTGATTCACTTACTATAAATGAATTCATGTTAAGTTGATAATAAAAAAATGTTGGTTATAAAGCCGGCCTTATTACCCGACAGAACTTTAACAGCAGGCTTTTTCTCTCTTTTGTAATATTCAAAAGTAGCGCCACTGAAACAAATAGATCTTGGAGCTTTGGCGAATGACTCATGCTTTTTGCGGGCACTAAGCAAATACACTATTGATTGACCTTTTCCAAAAGTTGATTGATGATATATTTTCTTTGTCCAAGGTTCACGCTTCAGTCAATTTATCAGACAATGTTTGCTTGGGGACAGTTTTTAACGGTTGATGGTGGAAACGCTACTTGTTTTTTTTCATACTTATTGGAAATGGTGGAACATTCATTATTCTCTCTCAACTAAAAAAAAGGCAAACTACGCTTTTGAATTTTATTTACGAGGTGTAATGGTGTTAGAGCCATATCATAATTAGGTATTTTATTATTACTATTTCACTACTGAGCGCATTTTATGATATAGAAAGTAGGCGAAAGTTATGACATGATTCTCACCTGACATTGAAAAAAAGTCAAGCGATTGATAAAAAAAAATTAGGGTATTTTTCAGCACCATATTGTAAAGTTTCACTCAAATAAATAGAGGACAGTTTCTTCAAGAACGACTTTTATTTAAGACTCGAGCCGTGTACTCGATTTAAGACGGGTAGTCTTATGTTGATACACCCGATATTTTGGCGACCGTGACAGGACTGTTGAGTGAAAAATACACGTTTCTTGGGTGCTGGACAAGGTGATCACTGGACAAACTTCAACACCAGACTACCAGGAAGTGTTGGTAAAGGCGTGTGGTTTTGACCGAGTTTGTAAGTGAGGCAAAATGGACCAGAAGAGAAAGCATCGCAAAGTGCTTCGCACTACATTCACCAAGTTGACCAGGGAATTGGAGGAAATGCTTTTGAAGCCAGATAAGGAGTTGCGAACAATGAAGGTATCGTTAAATATTTTACTTCAAAAAGCAAGTGATCTTCAGCAAGTTGATGCTGAAATTCACGACCTCCTCTTGAATGAAGATGCTAGTGAGCAAGATTTGATAGCCGAGATGGAAAATGCAGATGTTTATGTCAGGAAGTTTGCGGATTTGAATAGCCGTTGTGAGGAATGTTTACAAACTTCATCAACACATCCAGAAGGAGATGTCAACTCAGTGTCATCTGACAGATGTAGTGGGGTCAGTATGCACAATAGCTCTGGTAAGCGTAAATTCAAATTACCCACATTAGAATTTAAGAAATTTGATGGAAGTCTGAAAGAATGGTTGCCGTTTTGGTCTCAGTTTCAAAAAGTGCATGATGACCCAGATATTGACCTGAGCGATAAAGTTCAATATCTGATTCAAGCTACAATACCAGGAAGTAGAGCCAGACAACTTGTCGACAGTTTTCCTGCTACCGGAAGTAACTATAGTAAGATTATAGACTGTCTTCTTGCTCGATTTGGTCGCGAAGATTTACAAATAGAAGTTTACGTTCGGGAATTACTCAAATTAGTTTTAAAGAACACTTCTTCTGCCAATAAGATTGATTTAAATTATTTATATGATAAGCTAGAGTGTCAATTACGTGCGTTGGAGACGCTTGGTATTTCTTCAGATAAATATGCAGCTATACTATTTCCGTTAGTTGAATCATGTCTCCCATCAGAGTTGTTAAGAGTATGGCAACGACGACCGCAGTTTTCCGAAAACCCGTCAATATTAAGTTCCACGGATGTTGCAGGTTCTTCGGAGATAGAAAATCGTCTTAAAAGTCTGATGAGTTTTCTGAAAAATGAAGTCGACAACGATCAACGTATCACTTTAGCAGGTGAAGGTTTTGATTTGCAAGCTGGACCAAGTAAGGCATCTAATCGTTTTCGAGGCGACAAATCAAGAAAACTATAAAAAACTTCCAACCGCAATAGATTTAATGAATTCGGATTCAGTCAAAAAGTGTATTTTCTGTCAGAAATTTCATGATAGCAAAAGTTGTTTCAAGGCCCAGGGTATGACATACGACCAAAAGAAAGATATATTGGCTTCAAAGGGTGCATGTTTTCGATGTTTGAAAATCGGTCACCAATGGAAAAAATGTCGAGATAAACTGAGGTGCATGATTTGTGGTAAAGCGCACGAGCCTTTGATGTGTCCTAATCTAGATACAGTTCAAAGGAGTGATGACAGATCGAGCAGTGAAAAGAACCACATACCAGAAACCAATCAATCACTTGCTAACAGTACAAGGACACAGGTTTTTTTACAGACCCTGCGTGTTACGATGGAGAATTCGGAGAAGTTCAGAAATGTTCGAGCTTTGATTGATACTGGATCACAGAAGACATATATGTTGTCATCCACGGCTGAACTCCTAGGCTACAAATCTAAAAGAGAGGTGAACATCCTACATGGCTTATTTGGAGGAAATGAATTGTCCCAAAATCACAATTGTTATGATGTTAAGTTAAGACATGATAACTATAGCTGTTCTTTTGAGGCTCTCGATCAAGCAACCATTTGTAGTGAAGTTTCTTCGATATTTGATGGTTCATGGACAGAAGAACTTCGGATGTTGAACATCACCATAACTGATTCTCATGATTCTACTCCCATAGAGGTTTTGATAGGCGCCGATATTGCGGGCAAGCTGTACACAGGAAGAAGACATCTATTGAACTGTGGATTGGTGGCGGTAGAAACCTTACTGGGTTGGACTTTGATGGGTAAACTACCGACTAAAAGTAGACAGAATCCATTCTATGTCTTCCCTATCACTGTTGGCCAATCATACTTCGATAAGCAATCTGTGGGAATTGGATGTCTTGGGGATCAGGGATCCTGCGGAAAGAAAAAATCGTGAAGAAATGGCGTCCGCAGCAAATGAATTGTTTCTCGAAACTATTACCACTGATGATGATGGTAGATATGAAGTTAGACTGCCCTGGTTGGAAGGACATCCAGTTTTGCCAAGTAATTACCAACTGGCTAAAAAGAGACTTGGCTGGCAGTACTTTGAATAAAATAACCAACGAGGGTTATTTTGAAGCCTATGATCAAGTTTTCAAAGATTGGATTAATGAACATATTATTGAAGTCGTGAACGAGGATAAACCAAGTGATAATGCACATTACCTCCCACATAGACCAGTCATCAAATTGAATAGTGCATCTACTAAGATAAAGCCAGTGTTTGATGCGTCTGCAAAAGAGAAAGATTGTCCATCTTTGAACCAGTGTCTCGAAAAAGGGCCAAACTTGATCGAGTTAATACCTGTCATTTTGCTGAGATTTAGACAACAGAAGATTGGGGTTGTTTCAGATATTCGCAAAGCATTCTTACAAATCAGCATACATGAGACAGAAAGAGATTTTCTCCGGTTTCTATGGACTGATAAAGAAGGGAAACAAAAGATATACCGTCATCGTCGGGTAGTGTTTGGGATCAGCTGTAGCCCATTTCTACTGGGAGCTACATTGGGTCATCACCTGGATCTGATGGCGGAAAAATGCTCTACGGGGATTGCTCCTTTTTCTGAACAAACGGTGTCCAGACTGTCAAGCAGCTTTTATGTTGACAACTGTGTAACCAGTGTTGCAAATGAAGACGAGTTAAGGATGTTTGTTGGAGAAGCAAGTTCAATAATGACCGAGGAAAAGTTTGATCTCAGAGGGTGGGAGTATACCGGACAGGTTCTAGAAGATATCCAGAATGTTACTACTGTCGTATTGGGGATGACATGGGACAAAGAGGATAATACTTTGTGTCTCCATGTTGACGACGAGAACATAGAGGAAGTTCTTGCCAAACCAGTGACAAAAAGGTTAATGCTTTCACTAGCTCAGAGAGTATTTGACCCTATAGGTTATACCTTTCCCACTACTTTACAGCCAAAACTTTTACGCCAAAAAGCCTGGGAAAGCAAATTGACTTGGGACTCACCAGTTGATTCCTTTATGGAAGCATCTTTTCGTAATTGGATGAAAGACTTACACTATTTATCAGCAATCAAAATTCCCAGGTGGATAAATGCGGGTCCGAAAGAAGCTGATGAGTGGACAATGCATACTTTTTGCGATGCCAGTAAGAACGCTTTCTCGGCAGTTGTTTTCTTGTGAGGCGTTAGGGATGGTATTGTGTTTGTTCGTTTGTTAGCAGCCAAATCTAGGGTAGCTCCCCTGAAGACGATGTCAATACCTCGCCTGGAATTAATGTCTGCAGTTATTGCTGTTCGATTATACAATACCGTGAAACAATCATTGCAGATGAAGACAAATGATTTTTTATGGACTGATTCAACGACAGTTCTGTCCTGGATCAGAAGAGCAGAAGAATGGTCCACATTCGTTTGGAATCGAGTAACTGAAATTCGCAAGACAACCACAAGTGATGAATGGCATCATGTTCCTGGTGTAGCAAATCCTGCAGATCTTCCATCTCGAGGCTGTTCAGCTAGAAAATTACTCGAATCGAAATGGTGGGAGGGACCACAATGGCTCTACGATAAACTTATACCCTGAAACCAAACAAAATGTTACGCGTAGTGGGCGTAAAGTGAATGTTCCTTCACGGTTTTTGAATACCTTGGAATAGTTAATTAATATTTTCTTTGTTGGTACATAAATATTCTATTTAGTAACATATTTGAAAAAAATTGTTGAGTTTTATAATAATATTATGTCTCTTTAGGGTTGTGAGTCATGTTTATAGGATTAAACGATGCCTCAGGTGGGAGTAAGTTAGAGCCATATCATAATTAGGTATTTTATTATTACTCTTTCACTACTGAGCGCATTTTATGATATAGAAAGTAGGCGAAAGTTATGACATGATTCTCACCTGACATTGAAAAAAAGTCAAGCGATTGATAAAAAAAAATGAGGGTATTTTTCAGCACCATATTGTAAAGTTTCACTCTGATAAATAGAGGACAGTTTCTTCAAGAACGACTTTTATTTAAGACTCGAGCCGTGTACTCGATTTAAGACGGGTAGTCTTATGTTGATACACCCGATAAATGGAATATTAATGCTCTTACAGTGATATAGTATTTCATGATATCTGCATAATCAAACCATATCATGAAAGTGGTAATACGAGAAGTGATAATAGATGATGAAATCAATGACTAATATTTCCCGTCTGAGCAAGATAAAAAAGTACTTGCATATCAGTTTTTTAATGTGTGGTTTCCATTCTAGTTATTTAATATTGGTGCATGAATTGGATACCAGAATATAAGGTAATCGTCGCCTCATATAGATTCTCAGTATTCCGGTATTAAATACCCTTCACTTCAAACATGTATTTGTATACAGTAGAGACTCGTTAATCCGGATCAATTGAGGCAAGAGTTAATCCGAACTAGCAAGAAATCCGAATTATCGAATCTTACATTTTTATACATATTTATTAATAAAAGTCTGTAAAAATGAACACATTTTATTTCCAAAATCTCAAAACAAAAGTTGTTTTTGATATTTACACCTAAACTAAGGCATGTAAATATATATAGTCTTGCATCTCGGAAATAACGTGTTAAGACAAGTTGACTTGATGACAATATGTAGCAAAAAATGGTCGAGAATCCGGACTATTGAGACATGCGATTACAAGGTACATAATTTAGCCAAGCGTTTAGTCCGGGCTACCGCAATATCCGGATTACCGCTCTCCGGATTAACGAGTCTCTACTGTAATTGTAGTGTTATCTTGGATTCAGAATCTTTCAACTCTAGTATCGGCAGTAGAGGGTTATAGGTTGTTGAAACACCTTATGGATTTTTTTAAATATTTATCATTATTTTATTGAATTGATTTATTGGACAGTGCAAACGACTCGGCATTATCTGCAGAACTCACCATCCTATTGTTGTTGTGGTTGCTGTTGTTGTTTGTTGTTGTATAGGCACCCAGCCTCTGTATACAGGGTGGTGCATTAGTGTGTGGAAGTCCATTTTCTCCCTTATCAAAAGAGAAAGGAAACATTTTACAAGACGAAACTTATAGGGTTCCAGCAGGGTCACAATTTAAAAATATTACTGTGTATACAGAGTGTTCTAGGGAACCGTGGCATCAAAAAATACACTTTTTTTAAATGGCAACCCCAACTTTTGATTAGAGATTTGGATTCAGCGTAATATTCTATACCTATGATACAGTGGTTTTATTTGCCAGAACGTGCAGTGTTGTCAGGCTATCGAGGATTTACTAAAATTTAGATAAAAAAACATTATGTTGGTAAATTAGCTACAAAAACAAAAGATTTGAAATTGAATCTTGCAAATATGCGTATTTTTCAATGTAAGAGTCAAAGTAGTTGATTTTTCAAAAAGGAATCGCTATAATTTATATAGGGTGTTTTCTACAGCAGGACCAACTTAGCGAATTTAGAGACGAAGAAACTCAATTTTTTAAATGGAACACCCTATGTGCTGTTATCTAGTTTTGTTAAGCACTCAAAACACTGCAACTTTGCCATTAGAACACAACATGTCGTATGAAATGTATCGTTATCTTGCAATCTTTGATTATGTCAAAATAGTACCCCTTGATTGGGTTTCGACAGTGAACTCCATAGGTACGTAGTATGGAGTTCAATGGGTTTCGAGATGACAATTTCGAACGTGTTAATGGATCGTTGCTATGGCAGAGGAATCCGATTCAATTAACATAACAACAAGCATTACCATGCAATCCAAAAGATCGGATAAGGGAAGCATTCCAGGATACCTATAAACAATAATAACAACATGCTAGTTGAATTTGGTCGATCATTTGAAAACCGCGAGTACAGGCCTGCATTCAAAATAATGGCGGTCATTTTGAACATTTACTCTAGTTCCGTAGTTCGTTTTGTTGATTCTGTTAATGATAAGAATTGTTCCACTTCGAGTATACCATATTGAATATTCAACTCGATTTTGAATAAAGATCTTCAACCTCTTTTGTTTTCAGTCATTGTTCTGTTAGAGAATTTCAACACGTGGTCCGAATACCCAGCCAATGACGTTTCGTCGCGTAACCTGTAACTTCCGAGAATGAACCACCCAACTAACCACCCAACTAACCCAAACCAACCCAAACTAACCCAATTAGGTACTATTTTGACATAATCAAAGATTGCGAGATAACGACACATTTTATGACGTGTATTGCAATGGCAAAGTTGCAGTGTTTTGAGTGCTTAACAAAACTAGATAACAGCACACAGGGTGTTTTTTCGTCTTTAATTTCGCTAAGTTGGGCCTGCTGCAGAAAACACCCTATATAAATTATATTCTTTTTTCAAAAATCAATTACTTTGACTCTTACATTGAAAAATACGCTTATTTGCAAGATTCACTTTCAAATCTTTTGTTTTTGTAGCTAATTTACCAACATGTTTTTTCCCTAAATTTTAGTAAATCCTCGATAGCCTGACAACACTGCACGTTCTGACAAATAAAAACCACTGTATCATACCTAGAATATCACGCTGAATCCAGATCTCTAATTAAAAGTTGGGGTTGCTATTAAAAAAAAGGGTATTTTTTGATGCCACGGTTTCCTAGAACACTCTGTATACACAGTAATATTTTTAAATTGTGACTCTGCTGGAACCCTATAAGTTTTGTCTTGAAAGTTTTTCTCTATCCCTTTTTACAAGGGAGAAAATGGACTTCCACACACTAATGCGCCACCCTGTTTGTGCTGAAACCCATGGTAGAAAAAAACAAGGTATGCCAACGCGCATCACATTGTGACGTCATTCGCCACAGAAGTACAGTGTTGCCATATTAGCGATTTATCGCAAATGGGCTTTTCTCAGAAACAATAATTCACGTCAAAATTTCGAGAAAAATCGCAAAGCGGTACTTGAATTACTTACTTTGATTTGTGGAAATATAGTAAATGCCATAAAAAGGAATGAAGACAAGAAGTTATTTTTCAAGGTATGTTTTGTGGTTGTGTATTTATAAGTATTCATAAATGGGATAATTTCCACAGCTAATGAAACAACTTGTTATGCTATTAATCATAAACAGCCACGTTCCTATGTTACCATAGATACTATAAACAAAATTGTAGCGTATGACGTCACTGCGCAATAGAAGCCAATTTTTTCTCGTGAGGCTGACATACCTTGTCTTTTTCTACCATGCTAAAACCTAACTTACTAACCCGAAGTAACCCAAACTAGAAAATTCCAGTCTTCTTTGAAACTTTCTAATGGACATCATCACCTCGGGACAAAAATTCTTGGATTAAGGATTCTGTTTAGTTGAAAGCTTGCTGCGTCTTTTACTGAGATGTTACTTTTGGGCCATGCAAATGGATCTGTCGAGTTATACTTGGAATACGAGTCACTTTCACGAGAGAAAATCAGGAATCCAAATTTGCTCAGAAATAAATTCGGGTTCCAAACTAATTTTCATTTAAAGATAAACATTGGGTACCCAGACAGTTTTGTATCCAAAATGTTCAATCCCCTTGCCGCCGGAACAAGAAATGATCGCAAACATAATTCTCCCTATTTCTTAAAAATAGATCGAGGTTATCCACAAACTGAATAGGATTAATATCATGCGGCTTGTAGAGTGTCGTTTTTTCCCACAGTTTCCTATTAAATGCTTTCAGGCAGACAAAATTCAAATTAAAAATTCATTGAGCTGATGTAATTAAACCGGACAAGTTAATGGTGTTTTACATTGAAGAGCAATATTTAAAAGGCATGGTTCATACACTTCTAGATGTCCCCTTGATTGTTAAAATGGAAGTGATAGTAGGAATATTGAACATTAACTTATTAAGAAATCAGAAATCCAAAATTGCTTCAGAATACATTATGTCATCATCTTGGGAAAAAAAAATATTTCGGAGATCTATATTCTTTTCCCTAAAAATCTCAATTCTTGCAAAATCAAGTGAACTGAGGTTAGCTAGAATTCAATTCAATTTCATTTATATCCAGACTAGACCCTGCCTGTTTAGAAAAGTTACTGTCACACTCCATGAGGCGGCCAACGACCCTTTCCCAGACCTGGTACACTGACCGTTTATGAGTCCATCAGAAGGGTGGGCACGGGAGCGGGCGTCTAGAAAGGGAAGATAAAAATGTCTGTTATCAATTGTGTATCCTTCAAATGGAATAATTTGGCGGCTGTGGAAGTAGTTACATCTTTTCAGATAAGCAAGGACCATAACTATTGTCAGTGTGGAATCCTGGAATGCAATTGCGGCATTTTATATTGAGAAAAATATATTTTTAAGCTGAATGCGCGACATGGTATACGAACCAATGGTACAGTTTGCGAGGTTAATAGGATCTTTGACAGGTGGTTAATAAAACAAAAACTGAGCATCATGTTATAGGTAGAAAATGTAAAGAAGCTTTTTTGGGTGGGAAAATGGATCAGTGATATGTAAGGTTCGGTTTTCTGCTGATACCACTCATCAGTCACTTTTCCAAGACAATGCAAAAAAACTCAATAAATTCAATGCTCAACCTTCGTTTGCCACACTCACAATGGGCTTGAGAACAATGGCATTGAACCAGTTCTCGATGACAAGCATCTTCCAAGACGCCAGAATCTGTATTGAGTCAAACGCTAGAACGCCAGCAAAAAGAGTTATCAATAATTGTATAATATACAGGGCGGTCAAATCTATCAAGGTCTAAGAGTGGACTTTCCATCGACGCGTAATATTCCGAAATGGTTACGTTCTCAGGTCACCACGCTCCCTAGACCTGACCCCCTGTGACTTTTTTCTTTAGGGCTACTTGAGGTCTGAGATTCAGAAATGGGATCACATCGATTCCCGACGAATAGTATTTTCTTTTTCTCTACTCTCTACTCTTTGACTTTATTTTCAACCGTGTATTAAAAATTTGACTTAAAATTCCTCAGTTTTTGTTTGGCCAGCTACCTGGATAGGCTGATGTGGCAAATCCTTGCGGAATACTCACCTGAGTTGAATTTGTCCTCATGTACTTATGTAACCAAAATTTGTCATGGGTTATATAGGTATCGATTTAAAACAGGGTGTCAATTTGAAAACTTCACAACCTAGATATTGGGTCCCCAAGAAAATAAGATGGAAAACGCTCGGACCCGTTGATTTTTGTTTCGAGGTGGGAAACAATTTGCGCCTGTTTTCAACTCAACAACAAGATGTTAAATGGAAAAGGGATTCTAGTAATACCTTATTTTGAAGGCCTCTTAATCCTGATTACAACTGTCGAGTTTCAATCCTCTGTTCTTATTCCTGTTGATAAGTTGTCATTTATCAATAAAATGTTTCTTCATTTTTTTAATTTAATACATAATTGACCGCAAGAACAAACCTCTCCAAACTGAAAGGATATGTTGAAGGACAGAACATCTTCAGAATGAGCGTTTTTTATAATGATTTGTTTCACTTTTTTTGTTTTTGGTCTAAACGATTTAGAGTAATAGCTCATTTTGAAGATTTTCTGTTCCTCATCATATCCTTTTGATTTGGTGAAGTTGACTGGTTGGCTCTTGCGGTTAATTATTCATTAAAAAAAACTAGGTGAACACAAGTTTTTGTCAAGTTGTCATATCAACAGGAATGAAAACAGAGGCTTGAAACTCGGAGTTGTAATCAGGGTCGAGAACCTAGAAAACAATGCGCCACTCATCCCAGTAAGTTCAGATCCACTCCTTACTCCCGGAGGAGGAAGAAAGAGGTGGAAATAACATCCTAAAACAAACATATCAAGTGACATATCGTTTTTGAGGTTTTTGGGGTCGAGAAATCCAAATTTTATGTTACTTTTGTCATAACTATAAAAACAAAGGAGATACGCTTCATATCTAGAAAAGAGAAATTGCTAGAGGAACAATTTTATCAAATTCTGAATCCTCATACCTGTAACTTTAGAACCACTTCTTATTCTTGGAGTGGAAAGAAAGAGGAAAAAATAACAACGAAAACAATCGTTTTAAGTGACATATCGTTTTCGAGGTTTTTGTAGTCGAAAAATCCAAATTATATACATATCATAACTATAAAAACAAAGGAGATACGCTTCATATCTAAAAAAGTAGAAATGCTAGAGGTACAATACCATCAAATTCGAAATCATCATACCTAAAAACCTAGAAAACGGGGCTCCGCCAATCCCTGTAACTTAAGATCCACTTCTCACTCCCGGAGGAGGAAGAGAGAGAAGGAAATAACATTGAAAACAAACTTATCAAGTGACATACATATCGTTTTCAAGTTTTTGGGGTCGAGAAATCCAAATTTGATGTCATTTTTGTCATAACAATAAAAACAAAGGAGATACGCTTCATATCTACACTGGAAGAAAAGTCAGGGGTAAAAATGAAGAAACGTTGATTTCTTAGACATTTTTGAAAATTTGGTTATTATTACGAAAAGACTGTTATAATTAATGTGCCTGGGTTACAAATACATTCAGTTTGTGATTAAAAAAAAATGTGTTGTAAAGGTATATTTATAAAAAACATACGGTTTATTTCTGTTTCATTTATGTATAGTAAACAACATTTCTTGATAATTAACCAAAGGCTTATAACAGGCTCTATAAATATAATTTATCAACTATGACGTTTGATTTAGTAACTATGACCAAATGATAATTATACGTTAATAAATACAGACGATACAGTTTAACATGATATAGTTAAAATTCTAAATATTTTGTTGTTAACTATTGATAAATACTTTTTGTTTATACATAAACTATGTTGTAAGTGAACAAACAAAACGGAAAATTCGTTGAGGCATGCTACCTACACTTATATTATTTAGACATTGAATGTCGACGGAGCTATGCACATCTTGGGCTCGGAAGAACCTCGGAATCTTAGCTCTTTCAGTGGAAAATTATTCTTCTCAGCAGTGTCCCATTGATAGTTTCGGAGACAGAGGTGACATCAGCATGCAGGTACTGTATTTTAGTCTTTTGATTTTACAATATTGAAAAATTATATTTATCAGCGAGGAGCCTCCCGATAAGAACATTATTTTGGAGAATGATAGTGGCTGGCAGATACTTCAGATTAGTATTTTCGAGTACCTGTACTAGACGGCATCCTCACCAATATGGATTGGGAGAGACCGCGACCTCATTCGCGACGAACCAATTTTTAATCTGTGAAAGTTACTGGCAGAAATGATCGGACTAGAAGCCATTAATAGTATTAACAATGTCAACCAGCAACATGACTTCAGATGCCAATCTTATCTAGTAGAGATTATTGTTCATCATTCATATATTATTATTTACATTAATTACAATCAAATGTTGGTTGATTGTATTTGTAAATAATAATGTATGCATGCTGAACAATAATCTCGATTATGATTGGCATTTGAAGTCAAGTTGCTGGTGGACATTGTTAATACTTTTAATAAATAAAATTAGCTTCAGCAAACAAAATATTGATTCATTATTACCAAACGTAAATTGACTGTTACTAAGACGAGATAAGGCCTATTCCAGTCCACAAGATATTTATTTATTATTAATAAATATGTATTTCAAATGAATATGTGTCTACTAACTATTGATAAATATAGTATATTATTGAACAAGTCTCTATTATCAACTTTTAAACATATTATTTGTTTTATACGAATAAACGTTTAATAAGCCATATTTCAATAAGCGATTTAGTAAGAATAACTAAGTCTAGGTCAATATAACTAAATCATGTTTTCAGTGTAGAAAAGTGAAAATGCTAGAGGAACAATACCATCAAATTTTCAATCCTCATACCCGGGCTCATACCTAAAAAATAAGAAAACGAGGCTTCACTCATCCCTGTAACTTTAGATCCACTTCTCATTCCCGGAGGAGGAAGAGAGAAGAGGAAATAACATCGAAAACCAACACATCAAGTGACATATCATTTTCAAGGGCTATGGGGTCAAGAAATCCAAATTTGATGTCATAACTATGAAAACAATGGAGACGCTTCATGTATCTAGAAAAAAAATGGTAGAGAAAAAATAACATCAAATTCTAAATCCTCATACTCAAAAACCTAGAAAACGAGGCACCCCTCATCTCTGTAGTTTTAGAACCATGCACTTCTTACTCCCGGAGGAGGAAGAAAGAGGAGGAACTAACATCAAAAACAAACATATCAAGTGACATATCGTTTTCGAGGTTTTTGAGGTCGAGAAATCCAAATTTGATGTCATTTTTTTCATAACTATGAAAACAAAGGAGATACGCTTCATATCTAGAAAAGTAAAAATGCTAGAGAAACAATACCATCAAATTCTGAATCCTAATGCCTAAAAACCTAGAGAACGAGGCTCCACCCATTTTTGAAACTCAAGATCCACCTGTCGCACCCGGAGGAGGAAGAGAGAGGTAGAAATAACATCGAAAACAAACATATCGAGAAACCCAAAAATGATGTTATTTTTGTCATAACTACATATAAAACCTGGATAAACGCTTCATGTAAAGAAAGGTGAAAAGGCCAGAGGAACAATACCATAAAATTTTGAATCCCTATACCAAAAAACCTAAAAAACGAGATGATAATAGGGGGCGCGAGATGATGTACTATCTTGGCGATGTTGCCGATGTGTATAAAATTTATAATACATATATATACTTTACATATAAATGAAATAAGGCAGTACGGAAGTTATTGGATTATTGAAGCAGCGGGAATCTGGTGAAGTTTACCATAACAAATTGCAAAACTCCGCAATATGCGATCATTGATCACACCCTCTAACTAGGTACTACAGCACTATCACCAGGAATTAGAATCTCTTACTTATGTGATATTTGGAGAATTTTACTATTCTATAATTGCCACTACATCTCCTGAATACTGTAAAATTCTGTAGGTATTTTTCCACACGGTTTACTACCCAGTCGCATATTGGATTGGCTTTTCGACCTCTCTTTCAATGTGAGATGCTTCTTTCCGGTTTATTTTTTTGTAATAAAAATCCCCTTGCCCGAAAGTTTGTTCGAGTGAGGACTAGTGAGGAGCTTTGGCAATAAGACTATTTTCTCCGGCGAAGTGGAAACATCACGTATCGATTATGAAGGAAATTGGTTTTGGATAAAAAACTTATAATGAAAGTCACGGAATGTATTCGAATTCTGAAACGCTTTTCTTTATTAATCGATTCAAATTTACCGAATTAATTATTGTCAAAACGTAACAACTCTTTCTTATTCTAAATTTTTCAATTGAAATGAGCGCTTTTTATTCCATTCCATGGAAATAGTAGAATACAATTTGAATATTTATCATCCACATAATGTGGGCGCAACGTCTCGGATAATAATTAGGGCTTTTCAGGCACTTTTCATTGAAATGGAGCACACAATTCAAACATCTATCCTGCTTTTACGTACTTGTATTTTATCTTTTGGGGAGAAAGAGAATCCGAAATTGTATACGCTCCCCTATGAATGGCTTTCGCTGAATCAATAGAGAAGGTCCAGTGATCGTTGGCCAGTGGCGCACAATAGTTTTCCAGGAAAACTTATTGGGTCAACTATACGGAGACAATGCTGTGGAATACACAATGAATATTTCAAATTCATTACCACGAAAGCAGACTAATTTCCATGCTGAATGAATTCCGGAAAATATATTTTACGGAAGTGCAAACAGTTCGTTGTTCTGGTGAATTTGCTTGATATATAATTTTATCCAATATTTGATCATGTTCACTTTTCCCTTCTATTAAATAAAGGCGTCTATGTGGGAATTGTTTCCGTGAATGTAATACCGGTAAACGCAAAAGATTAATCCCTAGCATCTGAATATGTTTATAGTGGTTCTACAATGTTACTCAAAATTCAGTTCTTCAAAATTTATGACATGTGTGTTTTATATTGATTGGCAACGGTTAGGTATTTAATTAAAAATAGACCAATTCAAAACATTTCTTTGTCTAGTTTTTACAAGGTGAGTTTTTCAAAGTGTTATATGTCGAAAACGGCTCCAATTTTTTTTTCGAATTTTGTTGACGTGATAAGTTCACGGGGGGAAACATTTAACTATATTTTTATATTTGTCCCTTCACCCGCTCAAGAGGGGTGAGGGGTAACTTTCGAATTTCAAATGGAATGATGTATTTTTTATTTCAAAATACGAATCTACAGAGAAAATGTTGTCTGTTAAGTCTGTTCAAATAACTTAAAAAAAATAAAAATGTGTAATCAAATTATCCCTGTATTACAGTTATCCTGCATCCGTTACCATGGAAACCGCAATGTATATAATCGTAAAATGTGTGAAGTTTCACGTCACCAAAATCTAAAAAAAAATGAAGCCGTCTTTCGTATCGCATTGTAACACTTTATACCTACATTTTTATTTATTTTTTTGATTTTTCTCCAAAAAGCAAAAATGTTACTACACTTTTTATGTAGATTCGTATTTTGAAATATAAAATACATCATTCCATTTGAAATTCGAAAGTTACCAGTCACCCCTCTTAAGAGGGTGAAGGGACAAATGTGAGAAATATTTTGAAATGTGTCACCCCGTGAACTTATCACATCACCAAAATTAAAAAAAACAAAATTGGATACGTTTTCGACATATCTCATTGCAACACTTTAAAACATTCACCCTGTATGGTACTCGAAAAGCTCTTCTCATTAAAAAAATGGAATATTTATGTCATTTCCATTGCTTTCTATGACTTGGTAATAAAAGTGCCCCAAAAATGTGAAAAGTTATCAGGCATTTTTTAAATTCCAATTCGGTTAGCGTTTCTGAATTTGTCATATCCAAAAACCCTTATAACGATATTTTTGTTAATAAATATTATACAGGATATTCAAAAAGTCAAATTGTCAAATACACCCTGAATAAATTCTAAAAAATATTTTCCAAAAACCTTTTGTCAGCTCTTGTTTATAGTAAGTTTTCTCGATTTTGTTAAATTTTCCTGTTGTTTATTTTGCATTTGTCTAAGATATTTTCTCACATTTCTCATTATAAAATTCAAGCAGAAATATCACATTCCGCTTTTACCGAGAGACCTGTCTGCACATAAAAAAAAAACATTCAAACTTTATCACTTCCATAAGCAGCGGAATTTTGTTTCCTGTTCTTTTCTACAAATTGGGTATAGCTACGAGAATGTGAATTTGGCTTTAGATACTTCTTTTTTTATCACAGTTTAGTAGTTTTTCCAGACATACTATATTTTTATAACAACAATTAAGTGAGTCAACCAAAAGACGGGTGAAGAATGACACTGCTCATGTTCAAAGACCATTTAACAGTTGCATCATTTACATCAGGACGAAATACAAATAAATAGATTTCAATACCGTCAGACTGTTTCACTTGTTTGTTTGTTTTCAGTCATAAAAATAAAGAGTCGATATCTAAGAAACTCTGTTTACATTGAATAAATATCCTGACATGCTAGAATTCTAAATAGTCTATTGACATCACATATTTCTTACCACAGCAAATTCGGAGCTGTCGGGGAATTTCAAAGCAAATTGCTGGTATCTGATATATTAATAAAAAGCTGATAAGTCGGCGCCTTCTGAAATCTGAAGTGACTGACTTGCGAATAGCGGTTTCTTCTGACAATTTGTTTGGTATTAACGCTGCATTAAGTTAAAATAATAATAATATTATGGTTGTTTTTTTTTTAGATTAGTGCATTCGCTGCATACCGGCCACGAACGGCTCTATTCATAAACTCTTAGAGAACATATTCTATCTATCTATCGCAGAATGATTTATGCAAAATAAAAAAAAACAATGACAAATCAAAAACAGTTAAATTAGATGTTGAAAATGTCCGTCGTTAGCTTCAACTAATTTCAACACTCTGGACCGGAAATGGTGCATTTTAGAGTGTAAGTTGATAGATTTTGTTTTTCATATTTCTGGGCGAGCCATCACATCCTGAGATCCTGCGCATATATTGTGAATTACTCTGTATACAGGGTGACAATTTAAAAAGGACCAGCATTTGATTGTGTCAAATACAATGATGGTATGAAGATTTGGCGAGACACGTCAATTTAGATATCGAGGGGGACAAGTTTTGAGGTATCTTTTGTATTTCTAGAATCAACCCTCTCACGCCCAGGGTAGCTACCCCTGAAATTTCAAATAGCAACCCCCACTTATTTTGCGATTTTTGAAATCTTCACGGTATTTTTCATACGCTACATCACTTTTTTTTTCAAAAATTGAAGTTTTTAACCTCACAAAAATTTTCAAACGAACAATTGATTATTACTTGAACTGATGATGGTACCTATGAAGATTTGGTGAGACACTTCAATTTAGATATCGAGGGGGTTAAGTTTTGAGGTATCTATTAATTTTCTGGATTCAACCCTCTCACTCCCAGGGTAACTATACCCTGAAATTTCAAATAGCAGCCTCCACTTATTCCGCGATTTTTGAAATATTTATGCTTTTCTTGATAAGTTGCATAACTTTTTTTTAAATTAGACCACATAACCTCACAATTGTTTCCAAACGGACAGCAATAATTATTATTTCTCAAACTGATGACGGTATGGAGATTTTGTGAAAGATTTCAATGCAGATATCAAGGGAGACAACTTTTGAGTTGTTAGCTGTTATATTACTTTCAACCCCCTAACCTCCAGGGCGCCTACCTTAAGATTTTGAATGAAAACTCCTATTTGTTTTGTCATTTTTGAGTTCCTCATGTATCTCTGGATAGATTCCTTTTTTTTATTGGAATTCTCAATTTCACAAACAGAACAATTGTGAGGTTATGTCTAGGGTTATGTACTTTATTTTTGAAAAAAGAAGTATGTAGCTTAATGAGAATTACATGAAGATTTCAAAAATCGCGGAATAAGTAGAGGCTGCAGTTTAAAAACTCAGGGGTAGTTAGTTACCCTGGTAATGAGTGGGGTTGAATCCAGAACATTAATAGATACCTCAAAAGTTGTTTCCCTCGATACCAAATTCTCATACTATCATCAGTTCAAGGAATAATTAATTCTGATCGTTTGAAAGTTTTTGTGAGGTTACGAAATTCAATTTAAAAAAAAGGTGATGTAGTTTATGGAGAATAACGTAAAGATTTCGAAAATCGCAAAATAAGGCGGGGTTGCTCTTTGAAATTTCTGGGGTAGCTATACCCTAGGCGTGAGAGAGTTGATTCCAGAAAAACAACAGATACCTCAAAAGTTGTCTCCCTCGATATCTAAATTGACGTGTCTCGCCAAATCTTCATACCATCATTGGTTTGGACACAATCAGATGCTGGTCCTTTTTAAATTGTCACCCTGTATATCAATATTAAAGGAGCTAGTTGTTACACATTCATTATTAGTCATTCAAGTATCAAGGGCATTCAGTAGATGTTCCGAACAGGCCTGAGTGTTTGTGAATCGAACTAGTCATGTTGTGATGTCAATTTCAGAACTTCATACAAGAGTATGTAGTTCGTAACAGCAGTGAACATGCAGAAATAAATTAAAGTTTAAGGGGCACATTTAGCTATTCTATAGCAAAACAAAATCTGAATTTTGTGTTGCTTGTTTAAAACAAGGTCGGTCTGCAAGGACCTCCGGATATTGAAAAACTAGAACCAGCATCCTGTAAAATTGAGGGCAGGTTGTTTGAGCTCAACATCTGTCGGCTAATTATGCCAAATCCAGCAAATCCTTAATGGATAAATGCTTCAATCGAGGCTTCAATGCTCCGGTATTCTTATTTCACCTTCCACTGGCATATTTTCAAGGTTGTATAAAAATACACACACCTCCAAAAGTCTTGGACACCCATGATTTTTCGTCATTTCAAATATTATGTCGCTTTCAGCAACTTTAAAACCGCATATCTATAGGCTATTAAATTGGCAATCTCAGTGTAATTTACAGGATCGGTATGATTTTTGCACCTCTTTCGAATGAGGTTATTCATTTTTTTCTAAAACCACTTTGAAAAACCGGCAGTAGTGGCTTTTCTCTTTCAGAGGTCAAAAAGCGAGTCAAAAAGTCACAATGACTTCTCAACAAAGAAAAAGTCTGAGCACACTAACTCGGAAAAAGAATAGAGTACTTATTTATGTGACCTAATTTCTAATATCTCTATATGGGAAAAAAACATGGGGGTTCAAGACTTCTGCGAGGTGTGTGTAATTTGTGCGTATAATATATTTTCTGATAGAACAATCCAAACTCAATTCGAAAAAAATCGTCAATGAAGAGGTTGTTGGTTCGAATTATCTGAAATGAATAGGTATCTAAAATATCAAATGTAATGTTTTTTTTTTTATTAATTAGGTATAGGGTTATGCTGCTATGTTACCTATAACAGTTTTGTTACGGTTCCTTTTCAATGACAAAAAGTTAATAAAAAGAGCACTCATGTGCAGGTTTATCTACTTTCGCTCTTCTCTTATAAGTTGGTCTTTCATGAGGAAATCTTTAGGATAAAATAAAAACCCTCAGTATTGTAGAAACTCGTCGTTGCAACAGAATTCGATTTTTACATGATATAGAGTTAGACATTGTGTACAAAATTGTTTGGTAGACGGTTTTAAATTGCCCTACACGTTGAATGTGAGAGATGAGGTTCAAGACAGAAATATCTTCATTTTTCAGTATATTTGTTGGTATCAGATATTAAATGCGTCTATATATGAGTGTATGAAAGCAATTAGAGCAGCAATATTTATTAATTGACCAATATTGCTGTGGGCTATTTGTTAGCAGTCGCATATTGCGCTAGCAGAGTCATTATTTAGTTTGTCAACAGCACCCTTGGCGTAGTTGTAGTACAAAGTAATAATAGGCTTATTGCTAGTTTTTATGTTTACATCATTGTAATCATGATCACGATGTTTGTTATTCAGCTCCAATTTTTTTTTTGCAATTTTCACTTTCACTGGGGACTTTCCTCTGAAGATATCCAATAAGCCATGTTGTTCACAAAGAAGGGTTTTCATAAAAATAAACTCTCGTTTGACCCCATTTCAACCCCTTCGTCTTTGTGATTAAATTCTGTAAAGTTGCTGATTAAATAAATCATGGTGAAAATTTACTTATGGAAATGAGGCATATCTGACATATTATCTTAATTCTGAATCATCTACGTTCTCAATTTTGTTCAAAACTCGATGTCCCGGCGAATTTCACATCTCCACAAAATCGATAAATATTTTCCAACTTTCTTTTTTCGTGAATTTGTCCGATGTTCTAATAGTAATTCTGCTATTCGGGGCGGAGACAAACTCAAAAAATCAAAAATCATAAAAATGGGTCCTGCGGTTCTTGAGTAATAAATGGTGTAATTAACAAGGATCTCTTTTATTATAGTGAGATTAAGATAATACTTATTTGAGCTCATTTCCGATCCTTTCAATTTAAGAAATACCTACCATTCAAGAGTCTAAAAAAAATGAAGAAATGCATTAGAATCTGGGGAATTATCCACCCAAATTTCTTGTAGAATAATATTAATCTACTTATCTATACCTCTGATGTACAGTGTCTTTCAAAAGTCCCGGAACGGTCTCAAAAAATGTAAACGTGGCAACATTGCCGATATCCATCGGATCAGGCATGTCCTAAAACCACCAAGTACTAATTTTTACGTTTTTTTTTCGAGCCGTTTGTGAAATACGAGACCGGTCCGGGACTTTTGAACGAAAGTGCAAAGTTGCTGTATTTCAAATAAAAATTTGATATTTGGAGGATTTCATAACCGAGGGGCGCTCAATTTATTGCAATAATAATTGAATGGGCTTTGCATTAAAAAAAAAGTTGTTTACTTTATCTCAAAAAACGTAAACGTGGCCACATTGCCGATATTACCATGTCCTAAAACCACCAAGTACTAATTTTAATTTTTTTTTTCGAGCCGTTTGTGAAATACAAGACCGTTCCGGGACTTTTGAAAGACACTGTGTAAACAAACATCCAAGATTTCCATTGAAAAGTATCACAAAAAAAGTTTCCCGGATTTGAGGTAGTGGAATCAGCCATATTGCCAGCTTCGATGACAGATGCAAAGGGGATGTCCATAGTGTCCGTGAGGTGACATCAGTTCTCTGTACGCGAGGAACCAAATGCAAAGTTGTAAAGAAGAATTTCTTCACTTGTTAAAATATGTTTATAGAGTGTGTTCCAAAAGTATTCACCGTAAATAACCAGCACAAAAAAAATCTTCGCCATAAGGATCAAGTGATAGCCCATTCTGAATATCTTTTGTCATATCTTCTGAGTTTAAAGCACCTAACACTTATAGTTGATTCCTCGGTTGATTTATTAAAATAAAAGAATTAAAAAATGATAATTGGTAAAAAAGTTTAAATTGACATCATGCAGAGGTCTAAGGGCCTTTAAAATAGGTTATCGCTCGACCCTATCCTTTTAACATTTTGAGGATGAATCTCACCTCCATTCAGTGGGTGAAGTTTCGAGGTTTAAAATAAGACCAAAATGTTTCCTCCTCGAACGCTCCCTCAAAACAAAAATCCACAGGTCCGAGCATTTTGAAGTGGATATTTCTAGCTGGGACACTCTGTATACACTCGTACATATAATAGAATAACCATGACAGTGACAGTAACTTATGACTGCAGATTATTTTGGAGTTTGCCTGTCACACATTCACAGGATCGCCCTTAGCCACAGCGCAGGCAAACTACGAAATGATGAATAATTTCGGACTTTGCCTGAAGTGGGTCAGCACTGAGCAAACCTAGGTATAACTGCACAACGAACATTGACCGTATCCAAGATAAACTAGCCGTCAAGAGTCAAAGTATACCATTCAAAAAATTATGACTCGCTCAAATGCAATTTGAATCAAGTACGAACTTGGCGGAGGTAATATCTCATCCTTTATGAAAAATGTCTAGAATAAGAACACAAAATAACAAATAGAAAGTCTTAAGCTTAGATTTGGAATTTGTTGTCTCTTTTCTGGATGATATCAATTTTTTCCAAAATCGCCAAAACGAGTTCCGAAAGATATTATATCTTGGTTAATAATTCATAAAGCCAGAAAATGCGAAATATATGAGAGAATAAATCTCCTTAATTACATTGAAATGACTGTCTCCGATGATTGTGAGTTCCCCTAAAATCCTTATTCTGAGTTTCGAAAACAGAGAGTTGTAGACGGAAGTGATGAATATTCATTGTCTGCTTCTATTCAGTCAGATAATTCTTATTCTATTCACACTTGCTCTGATTTAGGTGATAGGGATTTGTCTGCTCTATACACATTACCTATTTATTTCATTGTAAACTTTGTTGATTATATCTACCCTAATTCTTTGTGGACATGTTGAACCAATTAAATTATGATGCATGCAATCATGATTATTTTCTATTGTTGCATTTTTCTGCTATAAAAACACTGTCCAGCTTTAACTAATCTATTTCCCGGTCATCTATTTATGTACAGTCACTTATTTATGTTTTTGAACTGTCCGTTCACAATTTTGTTCAACGACCAAACCAAAACACATCTAACTCCCATTCTACGCACTATGATGCAGTAGTTTCGGAAAAAGAGCGCTAGGGTATGTAAAAGAATAGTGTAGAATTATCGAGAATCATCGATAGATGCATGGCGAAGCTTCTAGTACAACAGAGAAAACGCTGGAAGATTCGATGACCGCCCACAGTGGACCGAGTTTGTGTCAAGAGGGACAAGATCCGATAAGTTTGATCATCGCGTAGTGTGTTGAGCCGCTGGACGTATTCCGTCACCAAATATTTTCTAGTTAAGACAATAATGCTTCATTGAGTTTCGTCAGTCAGTTTCACCTCCAATGGTATTCACTGTAATTTTTTTCCTTGTGACAGAGGATTGACTTTCACTAGTGAGACTACAACTATCATCTTTTTCATGTTTTTGTTCTCCACAATTCCTATCAATCTCTTGCAGCAAATGTAGGACCTACTTGTTGATTGATTTTCTAGGCAGTCAATAGCACTTGTAAATCTTTCGTACAAAAGTACCAGATTGGTTTTTTAGATAGTTGTCAAATAGATTATCGCTTCTATATACTACGTTGCTGCTACAATTTTTCGATAAAACCTTGATAACTTCAGGTTGGTTGCACTATCCGCATCGAAATTTACTAACTGCCACGGCTTGACTATTACACGATTGAGTGGCTACTACTCGGTCTGACGTGCTATGGTTATGTGATGAAAGCATTTTATTATATTTATAAAAAGAAAGTATTTGTTCCACCTCAGTTTACCATCACGTTTGAAAATACAAGAGAGTGCATTAGAAATAGTCTTCTCCATAATTGGCACAAACATATACAGGGTGTTAGTAAATGAGTGCGACAAACTTAAGGAGGTCATTCTACATGAATAAATGATTACAGCTATATAAACATGTCCGAAAACGCTTCCTTTCTCATGCATATAAAGGGTATTGAAAGTTAAAAAGCCTACATTTTTATTCGATCAAAAAGTTGAGCCAATGTTTTTTTCAAATCAAAAATCGTTTTCATAATCTCTCACTAGTTTCTAACAAAAATGGCTTCTTGACTTTTTTTTGTCAGACGAACGGTTTTTGAGTAAAAAAATTAAATTAATTTGTCTGTATTGAATATGCATGTTTTGGAATTAGGCAGATGCTGTTAAATTTATTTTAGTTTTTTACTCAAAAACCGTTCGTCTGATAGAAAAAAGCTGAGAGGCCATTTTTATCAGAAGCTAGTGAGAGATTACAAAAATTATTTTCATTAAAAAAAACAGTGGCGTATCAATTTGATGATCGAATAAAAATGTAGTGTTTTTTACGTTCAATTGGACATTATTGGAAAGAAAGCGTTTCCGGACATATGTTTTCATCACAACATCACCGCACAGGGTTTGACCGCTATTTTTCTCTGTTCATTTCATTTTCACACCGCATTTTGCATAAGTAACTGGTTTCAAATAAACTTTTTTTTTATCCCTGCCGATTAATGCTTTTCACAACTTTGCTGGACATTTCCGTGATTTTCAGTTTCAAAATCTCACGCACACACCTCTACCAAATAATCCAGAGGATGGCGCCCGAGTGACATAATTTTTCAACCCTGTTAACATCATTATGAGAACCGAATCGCTTCATTATACTGTGACGTATGCTTGAGTGACGATTTTGGTCTAAGGATAATGCAAGGGGCTCATCCGTTGGAACAATTGGTCAATGACCTCCCAAATATTTTCTTTCAAAATAAACATTATATTATTTTGCCTGTCGTGGTTAAATGCGCTGGCATGCACAGTCATAATTCAGAAATACGGCTTGGGCCCGTCCAGTATATAATATTAATCTATTGCTTGGGTTGGTGGTCAGAGTTGCCCTTATGGCGATAAGGCTTGGCGAAAAATAGTTAGCTTGCGAGAGTAGCCGAACGTCTGAGCAAATTAGAAAATTAAACCCTGTCTGGGATCAAGAGCCACTATAAAATTTTGAACATATCGTCGCCAACAATCCTTTCGACAAAACCGATTCGCGAAATAACTGATACGCTAATTTGTGAAGCGCATCAGCTACAGTGTCCCCCTCCTTCTAACTTTTCAACCGTTCAATATATTAGAACGAAATTTCACGTATCATATCAGAGGACGGTCTGAATTTTTGGACACAGTAGTGACAGCTGAAAAGGTGAAAATAACAGCTCTTTCTAATTTTTCATTATCAAGGCAGTATTTTTTTTTCTGAATGGCACCCAATTACCGTTTTGTCATCCTCAGCTGTCACTACTGTGCTGAGAACTGCAGAGCGTGCTCATACATTGGGGATCACATCACAAAATCAATTATTTGATGTCCCTTTCCTAACTTTTCATCGTTTAATTTACCAGAATGAAATCTGGATCCCCAGTTTTTTGAAAAATAACAGAAATAAGATACCTGGTCCGGGAGGCAGTGACGATTTTCGGTACTTATTTCACCAGTCAGCCAATATAGTAATAATTAATCATTTACGAATGTGTTTGAATTCTGCCGTACTACTCATCAATGTAAACTTTTATTCTCTTTTCCACTTTACAAAATAAACAATCTTGTCTATTGGAAGTGTAGCTGACGTGAGGGTGCGAAAGCTATTCTTGATGGATAAAATTACAAATTTATGTTTAATGTCTGCAGTCTATAGAATGCGGGGATCCAATATCACGTTTTCTTGAAAATCATAAAGGGTCGTAATGTTCTTATGATGAAAATCTCTTTTTTCATGGGAACGCCGACCACTGGATGTTACGATAGTCATAAGCTTTTGATATTGCCATTCTTTTGTTAGATTTTAGGTCATATTACCTTACAACATCAGTATCTGTGGGGTGGGCAATGGTTCCTAATTTTTGACATTCCTTTGAAAAGATCCATTTTCTCTTGGTTTACGAGTTGTGTGATTTTTTGTAAGACAATTTGTTATTTCTCTTAGCATCAACTTGAAAATGTATCCATAATAACATTAACAATTCTATCTCATAATTCAATCAAGCCGGTTTTTTGGATCGAGTCACATGGTCATGCTATAACTAACTAACTTAACAGGGGTCTTATATTGTTTGCCCACTTGCAAAAGTGAAACTATATTCATAAGAGTAATCCGACCATCGGCGCACCGGCCACTTCGGAAAACTTTACCCCAGCAGGATGAAAAAAACCGACGTAAAACCACATAATGTTAAACCGATAACAGCAAAGTTTTCCAGATTCTGTTGCGGATATTACATTAAAACTTGATACTTTCATTTTAGTTTTTCGTCTGGCGTAATATCTGAAGTTACGAAACTTTAATTGACAAAAAACGTTACACATTAGGTGTTGGTCAAGATGTTTGCCAATCTGTGTTCTTTTTAATTTTTCGAAATTAGTAGACGTTGCACGTGTGAAGTTTGAACACGTTAGTGAAGTTATTGTTTGCTAGTGATTTGAACTTTATAGTATATAGTCACGGCTTAAGCCCCAATATTGGGTAATTCGCGAATTATCCGGATAACGTTAGAATTATCCATACAGAGTGGATAAAGCCAGTTATTCAAAGGAAGCACGTTGCTTTTTGGGCATTAACCGGTTCATACTGGAATTATCCAACCTCCCTTGGATAAAACCAGAAATATGAAATAGTCCGCATTTGGTACTCACAATTTGGGTTAGTTTGGGTTAGTTTGGGTTAGTTTTTGGTCAGATTGGGTCAGTTTGATTTGGGGTTAGTCTTGGTTAGTCTGGGTTAGTTTGAGCCAGTTTGGGTTAGGAACCGATGTTTTTTCAATCTTCTCCATTACTTATAAGTACAATTATACCGATATGTGCCTCGAAATATTTTTCTGTTGAAATTGCCACCTTATGTTTGTTTCAGTGAATAATAAAAATTGATTCTTTCAGACTCTATAAGTTATTTCGAGAATATTACAGAATACTTTACTTATTGTGGAATGAGTTCTTTTTCTTTTCGTGATTAAGCAATTGCTTCCTGGCTAAAACTGGAACTACCCGGATAATGCCCGAAGTCATTCAGTTCTTCGCGCTTTATCCAGCAGATTTGGATAAAACGCGAAGTATCCGGTCAATACTAGATCTATCCAATTACGGGCTTTAGCCGTAACATATACATAATATCATGGAAAGTATAGAGAGAAATGATTTCAGATAGGATGTTATCACAAAAAAAAATGAATTTTGTATTCTGGAGGGGGTTTTGCTAATGGAATGTAATATTATCCATGGAAACTGAATATTGATTACTTAAACACCATTATGGGATGCGATAAGAAAACAAAAAGGGAGAGGGTGTCACAATGTGGTACAAAATTGTTTCCCCTGAAAATATTAGTTTTGTGATAGGAGTTTGATACAAAGGATGAACAAATGATGCACATTTTTTCCAATATATGACCAAATCATCGTATTGTCATGTTAAAACAAATCACGTGTTGCATAATGGATGGATGTGAATTCATATGATGAATGGAGATAGATTGAGGATATAGAATGCTGGAAAATTTGTTTTTGCTTTCTTGGCACGTTCATAGAGAGTTTCCTTCTGGAAGTTTTGGATAAAGTGCAAAGAATGTTAAAGGCGCACTTAACGTAGAACTGTAGCGTGGAACTGGCCTGGTGCGCGCAAAGGTATATGTCATACGGAACTAAACCTATGTGATAATATGAAAAGAAGTGACATGGCGCTGGGAAAGTTCTCTCGCCACCGCCACTGTTACGCCATCTCGTCGCCATGCGAAGCGTTTACGAGTGACATATGCCATACGACAATGAAATTCAATGTTTCTTTTTCGTTTTTTCTAGCTCAAAATGAGTAACGATTTCCAATTTATAGGTTTACAGTTCTGTACAGGAGTGCCTGTGTGCAACTTTTAACTCAAATTTTTACTACAATGGATATAGTCAGATGACCCACTTATACAGGGTGTCACAGATTCGAGTGTATGCATGGGAATCTCAGTTATCATAAGTGATACGGGGTCGGTTGAATGAATGCAAAGTTGCGTATTTTTATATTTTATGCTAAACAAAATGCCATTATGAAATTCCCGAAGATATTCGAAAGTATAGGAGTTTGTTTGAAGGATATTTTGAAATAAATTACACTTTCTCATCGCTACTTTTTCTCCTCTATAAGATGGTGGTATCAAATTGAAAATCTGACGTTTCGTCTCTCATCTGCATGCCATCATCAACTTTATTTTTTTAACTACGGACCTGGATTTTTTTATTCTATTTTCAGTTATCTTTTGACGTCCTTGAGACATTCAGGTGAATAATCCGGGGAATAATCAAATCAAATATGCTTTATACAGATTTTTTTATATTTTTAGCTTAAATATTTTTTTTTGAATGTATAGTTATCGGATGTTATTTCGATTTTGGTTCAGTCAATCAGTTTTGTTTAGTTGTGCAGGTTTTCTCATGAAAATAACGTAACGAATAAAGATGGATTCATGAACCAAACTATGTGTTAGGGACAAGGGTTGCCTTAGTAATTTTCTCTGGTATTATTTTTCTGATGAGCAATTTCTTTCGACGGTTGCTATACCTCAATGCCTTAAGGATATCAAAAGATAACTGAAAAGTTATCAAAAAAATCACGTCCGTATTTAAAAAAAATAACTTGATGTTGGCCGCTCAAAGGCGAAACGTCCGATTTTCGATCTGATACCGCCTCGGATACCGCCATATTGTAGAGGAGAAAAAATGGCAATGAGAAAGTGTAATTATTATTCATTTTAAAATATCTTTCAAATGAATTCAGGAAATAATAATAACGTGTTTGTGAAATGTTGGTTTCTTCCATCAGTGCTGGGCAGTATCCGGATACATATGTATCCGGATACAATTTCGGTATCCGAAGACGGTATTCGAGTACTTACCGAACCATAGTATCCGGTATCCGTATCCCCTGGAAAAAAGCAGTATCCGATACTCGAGTACTTGAGATCTATGTATCCGGATACTTCATAAGTATCCGGATACATTTTTATCTTTTGAATACAATTATCGGATCGCAGAGATGATGATGAGTCGCTTCGGAGGTGGTGATGTAAACGCAATGATCATAATCCTTGATGGAAACTATGGAGGACTATAACTAGGAGACGAATCGACATACGAATATCCCTCAAATTCTGTTCCTCTTTTTGCCTAGTTAATTTGAGGGCGCTGTTGCTAGTAGCGCTTTTATTTATTCAGTATCATGGTAACGTTTATTGCTTGTCAATAATTTGTCAAGATACTTTTATCACATTTTCATTCATTTTTTTCCAAATCTCCACTTCACATTCCACATGCGATGCATTCTCTATAAGGAAAAAATTGAGGATGAATCGTCGCAGCATCGCGTTTCAAGCCCATGGTATGTTCAATGACAACAGTCTGTCAATGAACGATATGACGTCACTCAGTTACTCTATCAATTAATGCAATTAATCAAAAAAATATGAAAATTCCAGAAATTTCAGAATAATTTATAACAAGAAATATATTCATGATACCTATTATCATCAAATAGTGAGAGTTTTCATGCAACCTAGCTAATAAAAATTGTTGCCTTTTCATAGAGTATTCGTAACTTGTTTCAATTATGTTACCCAGGTAACATTTTTGTTTGACATTAAATCGCCAAAGACTCTTCGCCATCTGGGGGTAACAATTGAAGCTGAATCACGATTTGAAACCTGGAACATTTTTATGCATTTCGATTACTCTCCTAGTTGCAGTTATGGTTACAGTCCTCCATAATGGAAACATACTCTCTATCATTTCTGTCACTTGTCTCTCTGTACCAGTCTGTTCTGAGTTTAATCCAAACTTCAAACAGCCTTCTACGTTTTGCTGTGGAAATGTCTGTAATTCTGTAGTTTGATGTTTATACTAGTACTAGTACTAGACTAGCAGAAGAGAAGAGTTTTTAACGCGCGTGAGCGTCTTTTGATGCTGATAAATTGCCTGTTCTCACTTCTCATTAGACGAAGTTGAGGTAGAAATAAACAGAAGAACCTAACTACCTGATGAGTTGAAATTTGGCATAAAAAGAAGTTCTTTTTTTTCAATCACCATTATACAGTCTTTAAGTTGGCTTAAATTCAGTAGGTACCTAATATCAGATCGGAAACTTTCCTTTTTTTTGAAAAAGTGCTCAGATGCGTCAATTTATTGTCTTTTTTTCAATTGCTGTCTTTTCTCATCCTAAACTAAAGATTATGAAGTGTGTTTGTTGAAAAATAATATTGTGTTTTTACCTATATTTTTATACTTATCTTTAGGAATAGTGGATGTTTTTTTATTTATACCTCCCATATCTGGGAGGCATTCCCCTATCCACCACCTGGGGAGGCGCCCGATGGAGGACTAGCAACCCCACACGGGAGGTCCCCCTTTTTTATTCAGGTTTCCCTAAATAACATGCTGTATCTTCGGAACGGCTATATAAGCCGATTTTAACAAACTCATGCTCGTTGAAAGGTGCTATTATTGGGCTACAAATGTTAATATATTTGAAGTGCTAGAGGGCCCTGTAGAGCCATTTCAGAAACTTGAAAATATTTACCAGGTCTTTATCTTGGCCATTTCAGTGATATTTTTTTTCACCACAAGCCTCTACGATGGATAGTTTCCCAGATACAGTACCTCGCATTCTAACTTGCCCACCCTCACATGATTTTCCATCTATTACTAACAGCTCGTTCGCGAGAGCTCGTTTTATGTAGGTATATATGGGAATATTATTCTTAGTATTGGAGTCCGAAAATATCAAGACTATCTTTGATAGATGGTTCTGCTGAAATGAGTACTTTTTCGTTACCCATAAAAGCTGCGTGACCGAGTGCGTGACCCTTTATCCATTTCAATGATATATATTTGTATTCTTTACCCCTAATTCTCTAATTTTTCCACAAATATTAGAAATTATTCATGGATTTTTGTAAACATTCTTGACCCCGTTCTCTATTGATTTCAGGCATGACAGACTATCAGTTTGTATTGAGTAACTACTTATAAATTATTTTTTTGGCTATGGTGTCAGATGCTGTCTGCCATATTTTTGGCAATAGAACTCACTCTTCAGAAACTGGTTTTTTATTATGCTTTTGTGCAAGGTAGATCCTTCTGAGTTGGGGAATTTTGAGTTTGGGTTTCTGCCAAAAGAGCTTGTACTAGTATTGAAAACGGTTTATCTTTAACAAGAGTGTCTTTGTGGGTAAACCATATAGAAGGTTGAGCCAAAATCAATAAGGGAACTCACAAATGGTCTGTAGAACTTCAACGAAACTTTTGGTTCAGTTCCATAGTCGTCTAATTTTAACCTTTAGTATGTCGCATTATCATCCAATCAATCTCTGCACTATTCTCTTTTTTCTCTGTGGTAATAGTTTCATGATCCTAGGTTCAAAATGTCTTATATTACCTTTATGTTAATGCTTTTGTTTCAAGGTTTTACTCCGATGTAGAACTTCTTATCCACTAAAACAAGTGTAAATGGAAGCTCAACATTCCAAGGCGTCAACCAAACACCGTCAGCATTATATTCGCAATGTGAGCGGAAATAAGTTCCCAAATAAGCCATACAAGATGCAATATATTCCTACCTGCATTTCCTTTGTTCAAATATGCATAAGCAGATGTGACAGATGGCAAGTATACAGATTTATATGGCTTTGAAATACAGCGGGCCGTGCAGGAAGGGAAATTTTGCAGAATTCATATTTGTGCTTCATGCGATATGGCGATTTTGTATTTCATTTATTTATGAGGGTGTGATAAGGCTGATGAATTGTTTATGTGCAGTATGTCCGATGAATAACTTGATTGTGTTAGTTTGCATATATCATCAGATTGATATGACGGAATTGAGTGAGTTTGATGTTTGTAAAGAGAAAAGATGAAGACGCAAGTATTAAAGCGATAATCATACTTCAATATCTCACCACGAACGCCTTTATAACAATGTGTTATAGAAAAATTCACATGACACACACATTTATAAAAAACTTCAAGCCCACGGGTATCATCTTGTCATATCTCATGGCTTTTTGCTCCCGGCGCCCCATTATGAATTATTTTTTTCTTCGTTGTTATCGCCGACATGGGTGTCATGTTATAACAGATTACGTCTGTCACACACACAAAGCGAATCTTGCTTAATAATTCACATTTCTAATTATTTTGGTAATTCCTCCATGGGGTCTAGTCCCAATCCTTTCCTGGGTATATGTTTTTATTTGGCCGTTTTTAAACAAAGAGAAAAGGTTGCCCTGGATTTTTTAAAACTTTTGTTATATATGTACAGGGTTATTCATTATATTTTGACACCCATCTACAGCTCTTATTGCGAGTGATAGAAAAAAACTTTAAATACAAAAGTTTTGGTTTTTTTCACGTAGTATCTTCTGGTGATAGCGGAATCAACAAATCGAAATCATAACATAGAAAAAATTCATTAAGTCATATTTTTTTAAATGGAACACCCTGTATATTATTGACTAAAATGAAAGATCTATTTAATCTGATTTCAAATATATATGGTTTGTAGGCATTTGGTTCAATCACTTTGAAACTATTTGAATTTAAAAAATATATTTTTTTAAACTACAACAAATATTCACAACACTAACTTAATCATATAAACTATCAACATTCCATTAAAAACGAAGCTACATGTTTTCTACATAACCCCCATAACCAAAACTTTTGTATTTAAAGTTTTTTTCTATCACTCGCAATAAGAGCTGTAGATGGGTGTCAAAATATAATGAATAACCCTGTACATTTAATTGGAATTTCGTTCGTAAGATCAAGAATGTTACCAACAATAGAAATATAATTAAGCGGGCGCTGTACAGTCCCTGCATTCGTTTTCTAATTATCATGCATGAAAAGCTGGATTTTCAATCTTTCGTAAAGTGCATCTTTTCAATTACTATGTTTTTTTTATTTTACAGGTTGCACACATGGTCACATCCCAAGATTCCGTCAATAGTAAGTATGAAGTTTCATGGAAATAGATTTCTTCACTTGTGTTTTTCATACGCTAAATAAAATTAGCTGATTAGTATGATAACTGCCAACTCCACTTTATAAACTGTATCCACCTTGTGAAATATTTGAAACCTCCTAAACTAAAAACATGTTTTGAAGAAAAAAGAGTTTTATCTTCTAATCTTTGCGGCTTTGGTCAAAACCTTTGTTTCCTGATACGCAACACTATTGGAAGCGGTATCCCAACATATCAACAGTAGGTACCAATAACGGTTACTTCTTTGAGGTTCGTGACTCAATTAAAATGAGATCCAAATAAAATGGGAATCAACTAATTTAAAAAAACTGATGTATGGTGGGACAAGGACCTTATTCCATCTCTTTTTACATGCATGGTCAAAGAAACAGCGCGAGGATAGAATAGGCGGAAACAGGCGACTCGATAAAGGATGTTCATGGGCGGAGATCGGGGAGTTTGGAATGTTTCAACTTATTTGATTTTTTTTTTATTCATTGTTTTTATCTTTAATGAGAGTAACAGGGTTGATTTTGATTGAAAAAAAAGTATGACATCCCACACAAGTTTTTGGTTATAAGTAAATATGAAGTAATGGGTTATTGCGATATTTGTTAGAGAGAGCATATGACAACTAAGTATGTGAGTAAGTAGGTAACCGATAATATTGTATATATTGACAAAAACATTAAATATCTTTGAGAAAGACATGGTTTGTTCAATATCAAATTGGAGTATAATTTGAGCACCAATTGTAGATTATAATACCATATTGCAATATATAAAAAATAATTATAGGAGTTGTCATGAAGGATTAAAATGATAAATCTGAAAATACAAATGTATACTTGTGGAGTATCATAGAAGGGAATCACATTGTATGTTATGAGGGATGGGTAAAAAAAGATAATAACACTGGCAGGAAAACGGGTTTGGAACAGGAGTTTTGCAATGTTGAAACATGATAAAAAAAATGCGGTTGCTGAGAAGTGGTATAGAAAAATGGATTGAAATTATTTGTTTTTTATATCAAATGATGAGTAGATTATTATATGCGAAGGGGTCAAAAAAGGTTTGTCTGCTGAATATCTAGTTCTGTGTTGTCATATTGAAGAAAAGTCAGGTGCAGATAATTATAAATAGCCAAATAAAATTTTGAAGAATGGCGGAGGAATGTGGAATTGATTTTTTCATGAATATTTTTTGCTCGATATGCGTGAATATATTTCAAATAACATTTAAATGTGATTTTTCAATTTTTCAGTGAATTTGTCACTATTCATAATATGATATACAATTGAGTGTAACTTGTATATCAATTTGCTAAATAAAGATATTGATGTTATTCTCACAGCAAAGTAAATTAGGTACCTACCGGTAGATCATGATGTGGATGTGACGGAAATACCTCCAAGCTCCAAAAAATATAAATATAAGCTCTTGAATGGATTAGAATTATCTTTTCGCAAAATGCAATTTGCTTATACAGGGTGTTTACGGTCTTGTGATTTTTTCTTTAATGTTTTTTTCTACACGTTAAAAGAATATGATTAACGCTAAAACGCCTTAGCAAAAGTTGAATAATAAGAGAGATAATGAATTTTTTGTACGATTTTATTTTCAATCTGATGACACTAAATTGCAAAATTACTGCTTTATTACAGCAGTTGTTCAAAGTTATCGCCCTGTTGTTGAACGCAAAGTCTCGCTCGACGTATCTATGAATTATTATTATTATAATTATTATTAATTATTATTATTATTATTATTATTATTATTCGACTTTTGCTAAGGCGTTTTAGCGTTAATCATATTCTTTTAACGTGTAGAAAAAAACATTAAAGAGAAAATCACAAGACCGTAAACACCCTGTAGAATAGTGTATATACAGTGTGACCCATTTGTTTTGGGAACACCCTGATAAAAAGTATATTTCTTAACCGATTTGGTTCGTTTTTTTTTTGGATTGTAGAGCTCGAAAAATTGTATATTCTTGGCAAAAAGTGACCTTCGCCATTTTGACTTCAAGGCCTACTATGTTAGTTTTTAAGAGCAAAATTTCAGGAAACCATATTAGCGATTTTTTTAGAAAAAATCTGTGTGCGCCACTGGATTCAGCATCCTTTAAAACGGGTCTATACAAATTTTCAACCGAAAATATCAAGTTGAAAAAAATTATAAATTCGCACTTTAACAATCTTTGATTCTATCAAAAGAAATGATAAATGCATTGAAGTTGATGGTGGTTTGGTAGAAGTTACAAATTTTTAGTTTTATGTCATTTTTATTTGTTTTGATAGAATCAAAGATTGTTAAAGTGCGAATTTTCAATTCTTTCCAACTTGATATTTTCGGTTGAAAATTTGTATAGACCCGTTTTGAAGGATGCTGAATCCAGTGGCGCACACAGATTTTTTCTAAAAAAATCGCTAATATGGTTTCCTGAAATTTTGCTCTTCAAAACTAACATAGTAGGCCTTGAAGTCAAAATGGCGAAGGTCACTTTTTGCCAAGAATATACAATTTTTCGAGCTCTACAATCCAAAAAAAAAACGAACCAAATCGGTTAAGAAATAAACTTTTTATCAGGGTGTTCCCAAAACAAATGGGTCACACTGTATAAAAAGGGTCCGTTTGTTTGAGTGGAGAATTATATAAAAGACACAGAGAAGTTGAAAAGACTTGACAGTTTACAAATAATTGAAACGTTTTTCGTGGAGTTGAATTCTACAAGGCGGGGCAAGCAACTCCAAATAAAGGGTGACAGGCTCCCCCCAAAAATAGATTGATAATAAAAAATTATAATTTATAGTAGCAACTTGAAACTTCGGGGATAATCTTGACAAAAATACCGTTCTAACGACCCCATCCATTTAAAATTTTGAGGGTACCTGTCAACTCCTGAACGGAAGTGAAAATAACAAAAGAAAAGTGCCAAAAAGAAATCAAAAATTATTGACTTGTCTAAGCGATTTTTGATTGATCACCGAACACCTAAGAAATCCTGGGTGGAAAGTTTTTCGTGCCCCATCCTGTATTTGATGGCTTCATTCTTACTTTTCAAAATTCGATAGTTTTAAAAATTTTAGAAAAACGAGAGAATGAAACATTTTTTCAAAAACTATTGAAATATAGAGATGTCTAAATTATTTCGAGTATACATAATATTTCAAATGGAGTCATGACTTTAATGCAGAACATTTATAGTCAATGATGCAGAATAATATTTTTTGATAGATTCTCGACTTTTTACTGAGTAAATTTTATTAGAATTTAATTAACTTATTATACAATGCAACCGTAAAGGTTGGAACAAATTCATTGTTTTGTTTTGGTAAAAACCAGGGTAAAAACGCTCGGACTCGTTGATTCTTATTTTTGACAGCGTTTTTTTTTTATGATAAATTTATGTGTATCTACAGGGTGGACCAAAAATAAGTTACGACCATCAACTTCATTTTTTCAAATAGAAACCCCTATTTATTATTTTATTTTCGGATTCTACATCGAATTTTTATTAATATGATTTTTACTGAGGTAGGGCTAAAATTGGCTTTTATCACGTACTAAAAATAAATCTGCCAAATAAAAAAAAAATTATTCATGGAATCAGCTCAGAAATACGCCTTGAATTTATTGTACGCAATAAGGAGACACCCTGTAAAACGTTAACTTACTGAAAACTATTTTTTCCTTCACACTTTTTTTTTCGAAAATTACTAATAAAAAAGGAAAGGTACCCACTTTCCAGTGAGATTCGAAATTTTTAAAAATTTTTAGTTACACAGTGTTATGGAACCAGAAATGTCCTTTATGTATATGAGCAAAGTTGTTATTACTTTAATTTTTGTGTTAATTTTCATTTAAAATATATTTTTCTCTGTATGAAATGCGAACATTTCCAAAAATACATGATACGCCACTGAAGTAAGAAGGTAGGAGGTCCTTGAATCTATTTTAAAATCAAGATGGCAGTATATTCACTGTTGAAACTAAATTTCTGGTTTTTATGGTCCAATTTACAACAATCTTGACACTTCGGCACCTTATTAATGTACAAATAATATCGTCAAATCACAAATAATGTAAACATCACACAAAAACAAGGCAAATTGAGCACTTAACACAGACAATGTGAAAGCAACACCGCATGTCATAACCACTACCAACATGAATCAATTCTTTTACGCTTGAACGTAAAATCGATACGTAGTATAAGCGACTGGTAGATCGGAGGTACAAGAAACCTGATCTTGTTGCCACATTTTCGAGGCACTTTTGAAGAAGATGACAAGTTTTGTTAAATAGATCGTGCCTGAATGAAAAATACATATTTGGATGCCAATAATATCGTTCTTGTTGTATCTTTAACTGATGAGATTAGATGAGAGTTGATTTTATCTTGATCGTATCATGTTTTAACTGTTGATAAATATAGAAAGTAAAATGGAGTACCTTGTTAAAATCGGACACTTGGCGATGATGCTGGTGCAAAATATGGAGAGGCAGAGCATTGTTGAATAACCTGTGGTTGGGGTATAGAAAGAAATAGGTATATTTGTTCTCTTGAAGCTAATGTATGATCGCTCTTAGAAAAGACAAGCTGGGTCTATTTTTTTTTATAGTCAATGCTTGACGCCAACAACAACTGCGAGTAGACGTACGTAGAGCTTAGCTTGATTCGTATAATCATAGTACGAGAGCGTTGCCAAGTTGTCGAGATTGGTTTACTTATGTGTCTACAAATAATCAAGATAACAGTTTTATCAAGGTTTAATAAAATTTTTCCACCTAGTTTTTTTTATTGCCATATAACGAGAAAATTAATATTTGCATAAGTTGTGTTTTCTTGAACAAACGAGAAGTCGATTTATTATTTTAATAGTGTATAGAATGTAGCTAGGTTTTTTTTGTTTGTCCATACATCCACCATGATAATGAAAATTTATCAGAATTTTCAAATATCCCATTATTTTTGAGGATTATTCATCATCTAAACAAGGCAACCTTTTTCGAGAAAACCAGAAAGAATCGAGCAAAAAACTTTGCTCATTGATAAACAAGTGTGAGGAAGGCGGGTCTTCTGGTTTACAGTACATATTTGCCAACAATATCAACGCAGGTTATGGTCAAATACACGTATTCAAGTGCAAATGCGATATTGCCAATAATAGCTCAAAAACCACTCTCTTTCTTTGTCGTGCAGTGTTAATTTTCCCTACTGATTGTCACTGCTCGTATGTAGAAATCTCTATTTTCACGAATACTTTCTGACACATTTTCAAAGCGAAAATGCATTTGACTGGAGCGTCGAAAGAATACACACCTGGGCGGAGACAGACTGACTGAGAGGACAATGACTATGCGACGGAATATAGAAGATATAAGGCACCGCGCCGGAGGTTTGTGTTGATAGATAAAGATATTGCATATAACTTTAACAGGGACTATTGGCAATTTATTTTAACAAGTTTAATGTACAAAACAAATCGTCTCCCTAAACACGAATTGGCGAATCTGGCAAAAAATAAAAATTATCCCCATTTTAGAGTCCTCTAGTCTCAAGGACTCTGAAATGGGCATAAAAGTTTTTTTTTAAACTTTTTGCTAGATACGCCCATTCGTGTTTATAGGGAAGAAATGGTTGCAGCAAAATTGAAGACATATTGAACATTTGTTAAAATGAATTGCCAATACTTCCTGTTAAAGTCTGTAAAGTGATAAATAAACACCTACATATTCTTTTTCCATGGTTGTCTATAATATCACAATACCTTTTTAGTTCAATGAGGATATTATTTCTAGTTTTTGGAAAATACCTCTAAAACCATCGCGAATTTTAATACATTCGTTATAACAAAATATACTTGTAATTTAATTCTGCATTGAATAATGAAATAAGTAGGGTGTGCCATTTGAAAATACTACATTTTTGTAACAAAATGTTGAACACCCTGTATAAAATAAGAAAAACCTGTTTATTGTCAGAGTATTATTAGACCTCTATCATTACTGTTCACTCTATTTAGCTGGAACAAAACAGATCTAACAAGATTTTTTTTCTAATTTTCCCAAGTATTGCTCCCAAAATAACAAAGCAAATGATAGTAATTTACGTTACTAAGGCGGTAAATGACTTTTTAAATTACGAGTCGAGATTTTCATGGACCGTCCACGGCGAAGAAGCCGAGTCTGGAATCTCTAGACGAGTAGTTAAATGACATTTAACGGCTGTGTATCGTTCATTGTTTTGTTTCATACTGTGATATTTTTTTTTAATCCTTTTCAAGTGCTTTCTTGTCAAACAATACACTTAGAGTGGCAGTCCGCCTCACATTCTTACCATGAGATGGCGCCAGCCAAACCATGTCACCACTTGGGTAATAGCTAGGTTAATTATGTGTTACCAACATTCTATGTCAAGTCATTAATTAAAATCATGAGATGGCGCCAGCCAAACCATGCTACCAATGCAATTTCACAGTCTTTGATGATGCAAAATGTCATTTTTGGAGTAGTCAAGTAATTTTTTTTTACAGTCTCTGACGAGGTCTCTGATCTTGTAAAGTGTCATTTAGCGGACTGGTTTTGGGTCCGGTGAATGATACTCCACGGTACAGCATGAAATAAAAAAATATTTTGGCACCAAGTGAGAACAAAAATGTGCCAAAAAATACAGGGTCTGTCATTTAAAAACATATATATATATTATCAGTCGCTCTTCTTTGGATTGTATATTTAAAATAATCTTTCAAATATGCATCAACACACATCCAACAACTTTTGTATTAAACTTTCTTTTCCCACCTCTCAATCTCCCTTTCAGTGAGAGAGAACTGACTGTCTTGAGGACTTACAAGTTTACGCATTACGCATATCACCATCTCGAGTCTCAACTGTCTCTAACGATGGTGCACCAAACGGATGGCCATACTCTTGCTCATTGAGGTCAGCTATTTGTTGGTGAGGTATCGGAACCAGTTGATGCAGAGTTTGGTGCAGAACAAACCCCGCCTGCTTCCACAATGCCATTCGAAGAGGACCAGACCATTTTTGGTCGACCATCAACGGACACTCAAATCTAATCAATTGAAGTACTTTCTTAAGTACAGTGTATATTTTTTTTCTTCCATAATGATGCTCTTTCGAAGATTGATCTTTTCCTCAGATCAAATTTACCAAGCGGATGGTTTGCATTGCGAGAACTTGAAGAGATGTTTATTTGGATTTAATCGAGTCTCGCTTACAATAAGGTCTATGCTTTTGGGGGCTTGCTCTTAACTGGCATTTGACTCTGTATTCATTCTTCAGAGAGGTCTTGTGGAGCCACTTATAGGGAGTGATGTCGAAACCTATTTATATCCAGGGGTTCTTTCACTATTTGTCCGGTACACAAAAAAACTGCTAAGGATATCCATAGCAGACATAGTTCATATTATGAAACATGCCAAGAAAAGTATTGCCTTTGTAGTTGCGATGTATAAAAAGTTTGCTGGCCATTGTTTGTTCTGCGGAGCTAGAGATATAGGTTCTTCCAAATGCAGAACCTACTGATCTTTACCGCCACAATAATTGGATAAGAAATTGATAATACTCAGATCAACTGATAATTAATTGAAATACGTTTTCGAAAATTAAGCTCGTCAAGAATTGATGTTTACTAGTGCTCGTTATCACAGTTCTTTCTGCCTAAATTGGATATTATTGATGTGGACGACATGTGGTTTCAACAAGATGGTGCCGTTAATCAATTCAATTACTGCATGAGACATTTCCTGGCCGTGTATTCTATCGATTCGGTGATAAGAGTTTGCTCCCAATATATATAGATTGTGTTATTTAATACCGTTGGATTTCTTTTTTTGAGTCGAAGATGTCAACAAGCCCGCAAGCATGGGTACATTAAAAAAGGGAATGTGGGACATGCATGAAAAATTAAATCGATTTTTGAGCAAACTGAAGAAAATCGTAAACAAATCAATACGTACTTTTTATTTTGTTCAAATATGATTTTTCAAAAGTTCTTCAAGTTTCAAGTTCTGAATATCTATAGCCTGTTTTAATTTGATTGGCTACAATTCAGTATTTGATCAGATATGACCGACTTTGAAAAAAAATATATCCTTAGTTTCGAGCTTGGTTTGTGGTGGGAATGACATAATAGTTCATTTTTTTCTTAAAAGAGATAGCTTTTCGAGTACTATTGACTAAAAACAAAACATTCAAGGAAATGCAGCCACAAACACTGATTTAAAGAATTAAAAATCTGCATTGATTAAAGGGCAATTATTATGTAACTTGAAAAGTGGTGGAGATTCTTCTAATAACTTTAAACATTTTTACATCAGAAATTAGATTTCTTTGGTGAAGAATCTTAGTTATTTAGATATTAGAATACATGTAAATCATTCCATCAGCAAATTGCAAATATGGAATCAAAGAATTTCAAAATAGCTTGTTGCTATCATATCCTTGATCCTGTCAGATAAACACACCCACATGGTTCATACTATCATAATCTATACTCGTATTATATGGATACACAGCAAAATCTCATCTGCAAATTATATGTGGGAACATAGCAGAATAATCTATCTTGTAGGTTTGAAGGTATTTATAAAAGTTATTTATTTTTGTAGGTGTCTTGTTCAGTGACAACGTCGCATTTTTAACTTGCGCATAGCTTAATAAGTTGACTACTGTATTTAAACTCTCATATTTAGTTCCACGTTCTCGATTTACACGTGTTACGTGCCAGATGGTGAAAACATAGAAGTAGTTCATCTCGCCGCACTTAACAATGATCACCGACGTGGGCAGCTATCAATAAACAATACCACACAAACTAGCTTCGCGATTGGTCCGTTAAATCAGATAACCATGTGGGAAAAGATTAAAATCGGTGTCATCGCGATGTGAACGGATAATAATGTTCTCATAGCGGCAAGTATCAACGCACGGCACCGCCCAGCAAACACAAGAACATAATATTGATGTAAAAATTATGTAACACAAGTTACCAGTTACGTCAATATGACATAATAGCATGGTAATCAGAAAGTAGACTTCAACCTACAACGACTGCATAATGTCATACCTCCAGTGCATGTAAATTTTATATCACATTTATGTGCAAATTTTTATATAAAAAAGGTTATGTAAATTTTATATCGATTTATTTATGTAAATATCACGTAAAATTTATACCATCGCTATATAAATAATCTACGTCACTTTTATATCTTATTATTATCACTTACTTTTGTGTATATAACCAAGAAATCACGCATTGGTAGATCAATGGTACCAAAGGGGAGAAATCCGGAGGGTCTCGCTTTCGCCTACAATTCTCTGCTGTAGCATTTCATCCAATTTGGCTCTCGAAATTTCTTGTTTAGAGGCATTCAGACGATATGGAACGCTTGAAATAGGAGTGGCTGTTGCAGTGTGGATCTGATGTAAATATCATGGTTCCTAGCTGCATAACTCTCTCCGACAGTTTTGAAATCTGTAAGGAGTGATTTATAGTTATTACTATTAGCATAGAAATAACGTCTATAAATATTAGCTACCAAACCACCAAACATAAGTACATTACCTACCTTTTCCCTGCCACAAAATGATATTTTTCTCTGCCTCTAGATATTGCTCGAGTAACGTAACGGTACTTGGGTTTTTATCAGAAACACACGCGAATTATTGCTTTTCTTCTCACTTCAGTAACATAAAATCATTTATTCTTGTGGGATGGTACGGCTCCGGTCATACAACACAACCAAAACACAGAACACGAACAAAATGACAAAATGTCTTCTACTGAGATGACCAAAGGCTCGATTTAGGATTTGCGCATGACGCTTCGACGTTGTCGATCTTCTAATGTCACATGTTTATATAAAATTTACATAATATTGACATGAATCGCTTATGTAATGGAGACATCCATTTTTTTATGTAAAATATATGTAGTTCAATCGCACACCTTGATGTTGCATCACGTATTTTACATAACATTTACGTAATAATGATAGATCCAAAGGTTACATAATTTTCTTCACATAAATGTTACATAATTCTTACATAAAAACTATTGTGGGAGTCATAATTACTTCAAATTTACATAAATGTTACATCAAAGTCACATATGTGTTAACTGGGCGGCGGGCAGCGTACGGCAGTAACATGAACATTGAGCAGCCATCATGTTTTTACATAGACTTACAATAACAAGACACATAACGCCTATACTTTTAGCATTGAATGTTTTGACCCAAACACAATGATACAAAAGGTCAGCTTTGTTTTTATGGTGAAATGACAAAATGTCTGCCTGATTTTACTTTCTGGCCACACACTACAGACTTTGTAATCATTGTTTTATCAATAAAACACTAAATAGTGCAATCTAGAAAAAAAAATCACAGAACCAGGTTTTTCCCTGAAACATTGAGGAATAAACTCACTACTGGCTACATAACCTAAAAAACGTTATTTCAACACAAAACGTGAACCTCATCTCAAATATTCACCTTCAACAATGTTTTTTGATGACAGGAAAGTGATTTGTAACGAAAAACAAGATAAATGGAATTATGGTTGGTTGGGATTGGTGATTTCGAAGATAAGCAGTTGAATTAATTTATTTTTCCGGGTATTATTTCATAAAGCTTTAGAACATCATCCAGGGCATATGACAACATATAGCTGAAGAGAGAGTAAATATTGATAAGAGGGAAGTTTGGGTTAGGAATATTTGTTTTGTCATTTGTCTTGTGATATAAAGTCTATGGGTGTTTACTCTAAAAAATCTTTCAATGATAATGAGTATACTAAATTTCTTGATTGAGACTTTCCTCGTTTGCGAGGTTGAAAATTTTAAATGAAAAAAATGAATCGCATTTCTGAATAACTAAAACAGAGAAAACAACTTTTAAAGATGTCGATAGGAATTTAAAATTACTTTCAACTGCAGTTACTGCACGTACATCCGGTACTTCACTCATTTTCTCATTGCAAATTTGATGAACTTTGACTTTATATAGCAAGAATGATCATAAATAGACAAATTAATTATAGTAATTAAAAAGTTATTCTATTATTTTACAAATTTGATTCCTAATTATTGATTATAAAGTTGAGCAGAACTTTTTTGTAAAATTAATAATAACGAAATTTTTCGTTTGTTGCTAACGTTTTTAAACATAACTGTTATACATTTTTCCTTATACGGAGGGGTGTATCTATACCTTATTCACCACAAAATAATGGGAAAATTCTTGGAAAATTTCATAAAAACATGGGTTGAGAAATGGTCCCTTCGAAATCCAAAAACATTAATATGGCAATAAAATTATTTTGGCATTTCCTCAGCGCCATGGTTCAACACCAAAACATTCGAAATGTAATAAAAACCCATTTTTTCCTGTTTGAATAGTGCAGAATCATATTGTATCATACGAATACATCTTTTGTATTCGTGATAAAATAATGCTATTTGATACAGGGTACACTTATTTTACGCCTCATATAAAAAAAAATTGATGGTTTTTCGGTAACGAAACGTGAGGATAATCTCTCAGCGCTGTTTTGTAGAGCACAAAAAGTGGCCATGAGAAAGTGCCTTTTGTTTTTCCGTATCTCTTCAAATAACGTAAAAAAAAGCGAAATTCGGCAAAATTCGGTTTCTTAGGCGTATCTCCGGAACTACTTGGAATTTCAAAACTTTCTAAACGTCATATTCTTAAGCTTGGAAATGCGCAACTTTTCTCTAATTCAATCATCTTTGTATCTCTTATGGTTTCCAAGATCCCAATGATTCTTATCTTGGACACACTGTATACAGGGTGTTACTTAATGATATGTCATAATTTTAAGGGGGAGTTCCTGGATACATTTTGAGTCGAAAAGGTCATATGAACTTGGGTTTAAAAAAAAATAAAAAAAAAAATAAAAAAATAAAATAAAATGCAATAAAAATAAAATAATAAAAATAAAATAGAGTGTGTTCCTATACCATAATATCCTGTGGCAAAATTCAGTTCAATATCTCAAACCGTCTTTGAAAAATGTATTAAAAACTGAAAATAAAATAGATCTTTAACACCCTGTATCTTAAAAACCTAGCATTTTAAGACCCAAGTTTGTATGACCTTTTCGACTCAAAATTTATCCAGGAACTCCCCTTAAAATTATGACATACCATTAAGTAAAACCCTGTATAGTATAGAAAATCGATAAATGTTGCATTAACAATTTTTTTTTTCATAATTTTTTGGTGTTATTTTTCCCAATAGTTATTCTGAGGAGACAAATCCAACCAATTAAAAATCATAAAAAATGGCCCAGCGGTTCTTGAGTTATAAATGGTGTAACTAATACAACTTTTTTATTAATATATGTCCACATGATCTATTGTCCTAGAAAACGGCATTATCAAAACCTATTTATTATCTGAACTCTTGTGACCTGAAACATTATTTTATACAAATTTGAGAAATGTCCCTCAGTATGTATCTCTTTTGAAAGCCAATAAACACAATCCGATCGCCACATATACCCAAACAATAGCTCATATCCAATAAGCTTTATAAAGTTGTCTCAACTTCTGCGGCCCCTCTTACCTAACATGCCACCGCATTGATGTTTGTTTTGGGTTGAAAAACACAATATTTCATATAACTTTCATCTGGCTTGCTCTTCCATAACGAACGCATAAAAAAATATTTGCCAAGACTCAGGGCGAGACTGTATGGCGTATGGGGTGAGAGAAGCAGGGACGGAGTAAGACAAGGCCTGGGACTCCGTGTATCTGTCGAAACCTAGCGACGGTCGCTTTCCCATTTATTTTATGCAGAGAACGAAGTGTCGCTATGGAATTCTACAGTACACGGAGTCCCAGGCAAGGTCTTGCAGTTTTTTTTTTTTTTATCTCAGAGTAACGTAAGTATATTTTCGTGTATATTCAGAGGGTGTTCCATTTCAGGTACCTCTGCGGGGTATCTCCGTAATTTTTATAGATAGAAAGTTGCGGTTTTCGCGACAGTGTGCCACTTTTTCGTAAAACTAAAGATGTCGTCATCGTAGCCCTTTTAATTTGTTAGATACAGGGCTAAATCGAAAATGTTGCATTTTGAGGTATTTCTCGTATCTAAACTATTAGATAACTTATGGAAAATGTGAAAATTGTTTCTTTTATAACTTTTCCCGTAGAACAATAATTCTGCCTTCGGAATTATTATACTGGGTCTGGTCAATAAGTTATCAGACCCTACTTTTTTTTTTTAATTGGAACACCCCGTTTATTTATAGGCTATGAAATATGTATTTTTTTACCTTTTCAGAGATATACAGGGTGTTTCAGAATAACATGCTAATAATAAAGGGGGTGATTCTTGGGCTCATTTTAAGAAAAAAAATTCATATGAACGTATGTCCTAAACGCCTTAACTTTTTTCCCAAAAAATATGCAAACCAAAACCCGCATGGACGGCACTGGTCAGAATAATTAAATTGTTGGTGCATCAAAGAATGAGTATTAATGCCTAAAATACATGACTCAAATTTCATAAAGATATATACAGTAATGACAAAGTTATTGTAAAAAAAGTATCTATTTTTTAAAACTTTGACACCCTGTATCTCAAAAGTTAAGGCGTTTAGGACATACGTTCATATGAATTTTTTTTCTTAAAATGAGCCCAAGAATCACCCCCTTTATTATTAGCATGTTATTCTGAAACACCCTGTATATAACAGTATGCACTTCTTCTCATAAACTCTCAAAGAAATGACGATTTTGTGAAATTTAATGCATAATTTAATAAATATCAAATACCATTTTGTCTAATTGTTTTTGGATCGACTTTTAATGAGGGCGTTCTTGACTCTTTTTTAATTTTGTTATGTTATTTTTTTAAATGTTCGTTACAAACTTGTTTTTCTCAAAAAACTCGGAGTATTTTTATATTAGATGATTAGTTGTTTATTATTGTTATTCATGACTTACTATCAATATTTAATTTCAGAAAATTGACATTTATTTGGGTGTTTATGAGAAAAAGTGCATACTGTTATATATTTCTGAAAAGGTAAAAAGAAGTCAAATTTCATAGCCTCTAAATAATATACAGGATGTTTCATTTAAAAAAATAAAGTAGGGTCCCATAACTCTTTAACCTAACCCAATATAATAATTCAGTTTTCACATTTTCCATAAGTTATCTGATAGTTTAGATACGAAGGTTACCTTAAAATACAACATTTTCAATTTAGCCCTATTTATCTTAAAAAGTAAAAGGGCTATGAAAATTTAGTTAACGGCATCTTTTGTTTTACGAAAATATAGCAAACTGTTGTGAAAAGCGCAACTTTCAATCTATAAAAATTACGGATATACCCCGCAAAAGTATCCAAAATGGGACATCCTGTACATGAATGACAAGTATGGATAAGTGGGACTTTTTGTGTTGGTTATTTAGTAATTTGGAAAAATTCATCTCGGCTAAAAATTAATTTTTGTTTGAGATGTTCTAGTGATTCTAGTGAATTTGTGGCCACCTTGACTGGAAGGTTTAAAGAACATTTTATTCTTACAAAAATTGTTCAGAATAAAATGAATATTGCGAAGGAGCAGAAAACAATAAGAAGGAAATATCTTTAAATTGGATAATCCAATGGACAATTTGGATAAATTTCTGAATGATTTTGAAATTTTGTACACGTATACTCCACCCAAGACTCCACTCAATAATTTGAAACTCATCAGCAAAAAATTCTTTCAAAATCCTCAAAAATATACTGATCAAATAAAATGATATGCAAACCTTGCTAAATGACCGAAAACGGGGCGTGGCCTTATGACAAAACATCATTATTATTGCTATTGATTCTACTGTAAATCGCTCCTGCTCCATCATTATAAGCGTTGTATGTTGTTTGGTTTAGAAAAATGCATTCAAGATTAAAGCCGGAATGATTTGTTGTTGTTCCGCTCGTTGCCTGTTCTTGTTTCATGTGAATATTGTGAAAGAAGACGTGTTGGAGTTTTTGGTTTGACTGTTAGAAAATGGAACCAGGGTTTCAACAGGGACAAACTAACAATTTGTCAAAAATTGACTTATTCATGTTGATGAACTTCATTGAACAAAATTCCGACCTTGTTGGTGTTGAAACAAGAGGATTTTGAATGGAAAAGTGGGGGACAATATGAGTAGTGTAATGAAATATTTCTTCTTCATACTAGTATCAATTTATGAATGAACACGACATCAACAAAACCATCTATAGGTAATAATACGGTGAGAAAGCAGTATAGATTAATAAGGACGACCGACGCGTAAAGGTTAAAGGGTGAAATATTGGACTACTATTGTGACGTCACGAGTATTACGACGGGATACGCGCTTTTCGGGTTGGCAGAGCCAGGTGCAATTTTCAAATAAATAATTAAAGGCTGCAGATTAATGTTTGAAATGTTAGTAGTGGCATTATTACGCCTTAATCTTACTATTTTCACCATTTCCAAACATTGTGCAAATTGACCATTACTAAAAGGTGAATAAGTGAAATGGAATAGACAAGAGAGAAAAAAATAGGAAACCAACTAAGCAGTTGTTGTGAAATTGAGTTTTAAAAAATCCGTGGTGGAAATGATCCAGTCACACTATTCCTGATTTTTTTATCCTCACAAATAAATTTAAAAAAAAAAACGAAGAAGTGTATAGCATATCATTAAACATACTAAATGTAAGTAGTTTCTCACATAATTTTTATATCTCAGAAATTGTTCAATGTCATTGGGATTTATCCATGATTAATCTTCATCAACTCCTCAAAATGCTCAATTCGATCATCACATTATGGACTAGGTAGTAGTAAAATGATAATGCTATAAATTACGTTAAATCACAATGCATCCAGGAAATAACCTTGTAACACCATCTATTAGAAAAACAAATCATTGTACTGCCCAGCCATTTTTGAGTACTCTGCAGACCTAGCCTTAGAAACGCCTACTTTATCGTTTCTGCATGTGGAGGCAGGTAAATTCAGTTTAGATGTCGTGTCGGCAGAAAAAGTATTTTATTTCTGCTTTTACAAAATTCATAACCGAACCACCTTTGCCTCATTGAGGCCTTTATTAGTATGTGTCATGAAATAACTATTTACTATAGTGATTCTAGGGACCTTCGAGATTTTTTTCAGGGTTTCGGCTAATACCAGTTTGGAGGATTTAGTAGTAGGACCTCGAGTAGGACTCACATTTTGAATACAACATTCAGGTATCAGAGTGTGGATTCCTGAATGTTTTAGACAAGTTAATACATTAAGCCATGCAAGACAACATTAATAGAAAAGTGAAAATTTGACATATTATGGCATAATGCTCATGATAAGAACGAACCACGATCCTACCGAAAGTCAAAACTTTGTCTTGAGATCTGTATTACAATCAGTTTTGAGGTTAGTTCTGAAGAGTACATTCAAGCGTGGGGTATTCAGACATTTTTCAAGCCAGCTAGAAATACTTACATGATTTGAGTAACATGTGAAACACTCTATTTTATCTGATCATGCACACAATCCAATAAATACCAATTCACTTTACGTTACTTAGGTATCCATTTCTTAGAGTTTTTTTTTGGAATCGGAAATGATCACAAAGAATGCGCACTCACACCAATCTTTATTTGTACATAAACCAATTGAAACAGAATTAGTTGAAGATATCAGTTTGTTAGTTCGATTCAGTGTTCTTCTTTCTGTAAATATTTTCATTTGGAACTGACGTGAGGTATACAAACTCAAAATACTTTTAATGAAATGAATAGGACGATTCCCATTCGCATATCGATCACATTTTTTTTTCAGTCTTTGTTTTCTGTTTTGTTTATAGCATTTTTTGTTCAAGTTATTTTGTAATTCAATATAGAAAGAAGAATGTTCAGATAGTGTTTTCGTAAACTGGAAAACTGATTGGATCGAGGATGGACAATTCGCATGAATTGTCGAATTACTTGTAGTTTCACAGTGTGTCACATTTGAGATGAATACACCCCAGTATGATACCTAAAAAGCCGGATTTTTCTCCACAGTTGCAGGTCGTCGGCGACTACGGCTTAGTCGCGGTGACTAATTTTCAAAAACTCAAAAACGCTTTCCAAATGTTATTGTTGTCCTTACTTTTTGACTTGACTTTTTTATAGTCGCTGCTATCAACTACATTCGCGAAACCAACAAAAACTAACCCCAACCCAACCTAACCAAAACATGCAGACCCGTTTATATGGAGGTTATAGGTTGGGTTAGTTTTTGTTTGATGAAAATGGATGTCGTGTTAGGCGGCATTCACATCAAAGTAGCCTACGACGAGTAAACATGCGATTTACACAAGTTCGTCTCAAATATATCTGTACTGCTAAACTGAACTACTTCGGCTTCTAAAAATGGTTGCGGCATTGGGGCCGCCATGTTGGCTCGACGTTGACCAAAAAGTATGTCTTGGCATGATTCGTTTCTCAGTTTGACGTAATGACATGACCATCACTTAACCCAACTTTTTGTTTATGTATATTAATCGTCACTCATAAGAAGTGATTTTATCTTCACTTTTAACACCCTGTATTTCGAAAACGAAGGGCTTGCGGCCTATACTTATATGAACTTTTCAGTCTATTTGTGGACCCTGAATACATACCTAAAGTATTGACATTTCCTCCTGAATCACCCTGTATAAAGATCAGTCCCCATCTTACAGAACATAGATGTTAATTAAATGTATGCTATCAACTTCGTTGTAATTTTTATTTTCTTCTTAAATGAAACAATCAAAAATACAACTTTTTTTATTTTCAAATCTTTTCCTCGTTCGCCTGATTGTCCAAGCGTGAATCTTTGTGAACTGAAGATCTTTGAAGGAAATTGAATAAAGAACAGACGTTGGCTGACAAGCTCAGAAGTAAGCCCTAAAAATAGTTGGTGCTTTTATATTGTGAAGACGAGTTGGCAGCTGTAAATTTGTAATTCTTAATTATATACTGAAGAAACGAATTGATAATAATTGATAGTTACTACATTCAAATCTGGCAATATCATCATATTAAATTGTGTCAGTTTCTATGCAGAACAAATCAATCCCAAGCTAAAAAATACAGTGCCAAATAATCAGCAACATGAAGTTAATCATACACTTCTGATACGGTACGTGCCTGGTGCCTACCAACCATTTGTTAATACGATAATTATTTTCGAACTCTGAGTCTTCAAGCCATACACACAACTAATAATTGATCCTGTTCTATAACTTTTAATCCGTTCAACTTAAATCTAAAACTAAGCCAATAAGCTTAATCACTGGTTGGTTGTAGATTGTATAATAAAATAAAAGTCATCCACGACTCATTAAATTAAAGAATTGAACCTTAAATACTTGTATGTATGATGTATGTATAGGTATATATTTTTGTTTAAAGTCAGAGTCCAGTCGATAACGGTTTACCCACAGAAAAATTAGACCAGTTAAGACTTTAGTGAAATCATAACAATCTTCCAAATTATTTATCAAAAATTACACGGACAATGTAACCTTTTTTTTTAAACTGGAAAAATGGGTCAATTTTTTGAAAAAAATCGCCAAGTCATGTAAACTGACAAATGGATTGAAATTCTCAAATGCAACATTACTTCTTCAATAACTGATGCAGGAGTGAAGTTTTATCAAATTTTAGGCAGTCTACCTACAGGGTTCGCCATGGTAAGTGGCCTATTAGAACATATCGGGAAATAAAGCGATTGGGATTTTGAAAATGTGTAGTTAGAGATTCTCGGAGATGCTCTTTTCAAATGAAATAATAGTGACGTTGCGCGACTTCCGGTTATGCCGGAAATATGAGTCAACTCGCTTGTTTCAAAGGAAACACCCTATATATTATCACATTTTTGGGTTCTACGTAAAATTCTTAGCAGATTTTATATATCATGTCCTATACCTAAGTATAAGCGTTTTTGAAATATTTGAGTTTTCATGTCAAAAATGACGCTTGCGTAGATTTAAATGCAAATTTTCCGTATAAGAAAGCCTCAGTTGTTTAATTTGTATTGGATTTCTTGTTGAAAGGGACCTACTTTGAAAGATTTTTCACATTTTTTTGACAACTATTATTACAGGGTGGCCCAAAACCAAGGTCAAAAATGAAATTGAGAAATCATTTCACCTTATTGATCATTGAAAATAAAGTCGAGTTTATTTAATAATATCCATTCCAAAAATTTAAAAAAATAAAATAAAAATAAGAATTTTTGGAATAGACAGTCTTGTACAAACTCACCTTTATTTTCAATGCTTAATAAGATAAAATTGGAGGTTTCCATTTGAAAAAATTGATTTTTGGCAGTTTTCTTGATTTTTTATTTGATCCGTTTTTTCGGACACTCTGTAATACTCTGTGATCAAAATATTGTGAAAAATCTTTCCAAGTAGGTCCCTTTCAACAAAAAATCCAATACAAATCAAACAATGAAGGTTTTATTATACAAAAAATGTACATTTAAATAGGAACCTACAGACGTCATTTTTGACATGAAAACTCAAATATTTCATAAACGCTTATACTTAGGTATATGACATCATACATCAAATCTGCCTAGAACATTACGTACAATCCAAAAATGTAATAATATATGAGGTGTTCCTTTTTAAACAAGCAAGCTGACTCCTACTTCCGGTATAATCGGAAGTCACGCAACGTCACTATTATTTCATTTGAAAAGAGCATCCCCGAAAATCTCTACCTACAAATTTTTAGAATCCCAATATTCCCAATCGCTTCATTTCCCGAGATATTGTAATAAGCCACTTACCCTGGCGAACGCTGTATACCTTTTTCCATTACTTTTGAAAAATAAATGATTTGCATATAGTGATCGTGATCGAAGAAATAAAACTATTGCATAAGATCAAATGAAATCACCACAAACAAGAATAGTAATGAAATTGTGATCCCCAAGTTCAAATTCCAAGTAAATAAGTTATTTATACTCACCAGAAACGTTGATGACGCCGCAGAATGGATTCACAAGAATAGAAATCAATATTAAATGAACCCATTACGGTTAGTTAAATTGAAAAGTTTAGAAAATCAAAGCAGAGAATGCTCTCTCTACAAATGAATCCTATCGGATACTTGACTAGAAAGCCCATGAGTAACAAATAGCGAGACAATATTCAAATTGCCATAAGTCCTCCACTACGACAACAGTAAACATATTATATTGGATATATGACACTCAGATATCTATTCCCAGATGCCGTCCAGTCCATTTATCACATGAAAATTCCATTTTAGATATTCCAATAACAGATAATTGTTTGATTGTATAATCAAATCAAATTATCTGACATCCGGAATCCAATGGACACCATTACCTAGCAAAATAAACCATTTTTCGATTAAAACTCGCCTTCCAACAGCAAATTATGATTTATTTGATAAATATATCGACATGCATCATGCCAAGGCAATGATAACAGGACCTGATACGGGCAGAACCAAAGAGCTCCTAAATATGAGCAGAAAAGACCTCCGCACAATGATTGGTCTATTAACTGGTCACATGAACCTGAAGGGTCACCTCCATAGGATCGGGATCGGGGAAGATTCAGACTGTAGGTGGTGCCTTGAAGACGTAGAGACCGTAGCCCACATCCTAACGGAATGTCCGGCTCTTCGTAGCATTAGGATGGAACACTTCGGAGCTGAACTCACAACACTCCAGGAATTGGAAGGGATCTATTTGAGGGACCTGCTGAGCTTCGCGAAAGCGTCGTGCCTTCAATAATCTCACTTCTATCTATTGTGGGTTGCAACGGGCCCAGGAGGCCTAGGCAGGTTTTGGCGTGAGCCACCCACTGAAACATCTACATCTACATCTATATCGACATGCATGTACCTACGCATGTCGAAGAAAGAAGTGTTATCCTAAACATTTAATAATAGGATTAGGAAAAAAAAAAGTCGTACGTAAAGTTTTACCTTAAATCTGGATCTGAATGTTTCCCAACTGTTAATACTTGTATTTCAATTTGGCAACAGTGGCTGTTGAAATGTAATCACGCGTGTTCGATGACGTGCATAGGTTTTTGAGATACCGGGTGTAGTCCGGTGTACCGCTATGTTTATCTCAGAATTGGTAGGTCCTACAAGGTCGGTTAAATGAAAGAAGAGTTGCTGTTTTGGTTGCTTATTCAAGATCCATCCATCGTGTCTTATTAGTATGCGAGATGCAGGATAAATTATTGTGAAAATGGCTCAAATAATAAAAAAAATATATTTCCAAGACACAGTTAAAATTTGATTGTTATTGTCACTTGTTGTTGAGCTGTAGTTCCTATGCTAGTTCGGTCCCTCTTTTTGAAGAGATTTATGCGGCATTTCCCCATGTATCGGGAATTTTTTTCTCCTCCAGGCATCTGTTAAAAAAGGTAATCAATGCTACCTCTAATTTGTATCATTTATACTGTTAGATCTTCTCCTGGGGCCTTCCGGTTCTTCATCTGCTTTGGTGCCCTTCTTAACTCTGCAGTGTCAATTTCTGGGATGTCTTTGGAGCCCACATTCTGTACCACTTGTGTTCCCGATCGGTTTGGTTTAGTTACCTTGTAAAAATGGATGGTGGATGCTGTTTACTGCCTCTCTGTAACAACTTCACCTTGTTGGTTCTAAATTTTGTATATTATGAGCGATTTTCCTTTTCGATCGAAGTTCTTTCATATTCATGTTGTTCTCGATAGCTTTGTTCATTGTTTGTGTGCTATGAGATATGAGGTCCTTTCTAATTGCCTTCTCTACTCCTTTATTCAGCGTTTGATATCTTGCTGGATCTCTATCCGTTGTTCTGCGTTCTGCCAGTAGTTCATTGGTGTTCTGGCTAAGTTTCGTATCAGCTTTTGCTTTCTATTCATGCAGCATACGTTCTTGGAAGCTACCTTAACACTGCCAACGAGTTTTCCGGCTGGTTGGGTGTCATATTTCTCAGACCTTCAGTTTGTTCCATTTTTTTGTCGTTGATTTGGGCGTTGAAATCCTCTATTTTCTCCTTAAGTTGGGTCGCGATTGGCTCCATTTGTTTTTTTCATTCCAAGTGTGTGTTTATATTTATTGCGGCTCTAACGACTCTATGGACAATGCCGGTATTACCCAAAACGGCTGAGAACCGATACATCGGTTCAAAACAGTTATCTGTTGTGAGGACATATATATTTATATATATTTCGTTCTAAATTGCGCTATCTGGACTTCTCCAAATCCACTTTTTTTGCATGAGGTTGTTTCTTGAAGAATGTGTCATTTCACCTCTATTATTTCTTGTTCCCGCAGTCCAAAGTTACCGATGTTTGGGCCGTCTGCCGCAGTTTTTTGTCCTATCTTAGCTTTAGAATCACCCATTATGATTTTGAACTCCGGATTTTCTTGGTTTTTAGCTGTACTAGGTCTCCATAAAATTGTTCGATGTCTTCTTCTGTTGATGTGAATGTGGGTGCATAATATGTCTGTATGATCTGTATGCTGTGTATTTTGTTCAGTTGCAGCACAATATATATAACTCAAGATGTTTTATCGTGATGTTGGCAAGGATTTCATTCTGGTCTAACTAATTGCAACTGTATCCCACTTGGTGTTTTGGAGTTCGTTTTCTCAACTTAGTAGGTGCTCTTCCATAGTCTCATTGTGCAAATGTTGTATGTGAAGACTAAAAGAATCTTTGAAGCTGACCTTGGCGAGTGTTCATTTTCCGAAGCCCATTCTGGAACAGACGCTACTTTCCTGTTTGGTCCGCGCACCACCCATATGTATCTGGTAGGCATTCCCTTATCCACCACCTGGAGACGCGTCCTCTAGGAGTTACAGGATCCCCCGAGGACGAGTGTAGTAGGCGTTAAAATGATATGGCGCTGGAAAAATATTAAATAATTTTAATGCTATATTATTGACAAAGTGTTTTTGAATTTTGTTCTTGCGTCTTGTTGCTATAGTTTTGTTTTCTGTCACAAAAAAGAACATTCTTTTTTGATATTCTCTAGTGACCGGTCACGTGACCTACCTACGTGAATGAATGTAGTTTTTCAATCGAGAGTAACGTGATTTTAATTTAATACACTGCTACAAAGAATTAACGGAACACAAATTGTGTACTTCCTGGAAATTTCACAATAATTGAACAAAGGATGATCTAGATATAAAATCGAGTATAAAATCTTAAACATTCTATATGTCTATGCGACAAAATAAGAAAAACTTTCTACAAATTCTACCAACTAAGAGACATCCTGTCAATAAATACACTTAAAATTTTATATGTATTTTTAACCGATATGCAATTGAGATCTGGAGTGGAGCTTATGACAATTGCTTAAATCTGTTTCAAATTATACAAAAATCGATATTAAAAATAATCCTAAAATAACCTCGTTTATACTCTAGTGAAGCTTTGTTTATACAACTTAATATACTCGACTTAAAAAAACTTTATCAGCTTGAAGCAATTTCTTTTATTCACAAAAATATACATAAATACGTACATATAGAACATATCAATCATACTAAAACTTAGAACAACCAAAACTTATTAGTACCAACATACACCAAAACTCACAATCAAAACTTCTTGGATTATCTAGGCCCCTATTATTATAATAAAATAGCCCCAAACATCAAAATCTTACCCAAATACAAATTCAGAAAAAACCGTAAGCAATATTTGATAACAAATAACATTTCTCAATAATTATATAAAAATATGTATTTCACGAAATAGCACATGAACCCTCGGTGTCTCTTTTCTCTGCTAACATTTCTGTGATTAAATATATTGTAGTATGTAATTACTGCCTATTAATTAGTAATATATGCTTTTGAATTTGAATTTGGCAAAAATGACGCATTTTTGAATGCCAACAAAAAATACAAAACACTGAGAAAAGTTGGGTAAGAATATTACTAAACGATTATTTGATGTTAATAATGCGCAAGTTTCTTCTTAAATGTAGATGTTCTCTTTTCTTACGCAGTAGAACTCCGTTCGAACGATTTTCAATAATTTTCATGCGATATTATGGCATTTAGGATTTTAGTAGAAGTTATCCTTCACTCGATATGATGGCTCTATCGTTCCCAGAATCCAGTACCCATCAGAATAATTGGCGATATCAGGGAAATGATGTTCGAAAATGAATTTTATACTACTAGTAGGTATAGGTTCTGTGATGTCGGATAAAATTGTTATAACTAATAATTAGCACACTCAATTTTGTTTATATATTTTATAGCTTTTTTCAGATTGCTTTGGCAATCAATCATTTTTCTTGACATCGAAGGAATACAAAAGCAATCGCATTAGAATAATTGTTGAGGAAGTCCCAAGTATCCACTCTAAAATTTTATTATAGGGTGAAGGGTAGTTTTGAACGAATGGCTAGACATTAAACGAGATATTAACCTAATATTATATTGAGTTAGGTCCGAAGATAGACGGATCAAAATTTGTATACTTCGATAAAGTTCATTACCTTCTTGTGGTACAGTATAAAGAAGTAAATATCTTTCGAAGGATTTCAAGTTTGAAATGGCCTTTACCTATTGTGATAGAAAGACATGTTATTAGAGATGTGAATACATATTTTTATTAGCGCCTTGAAAGTTGGACATAGTGAAAAACCAACTAAAACATCACTTAATCCGGACCTGTAATCGCAAACTTTCAAACAAATAATATTAGGGTATTGAGGTTAAACAATAGCGGAGGAAAAGTCGTTGTAGGGACATATATTTTTTCCCGTCAGCGATCGACGAGACATTTTTGTTAAGTAGCATTATTCTATTGTGGTGCATTATGGTGTAAAGGTAGGGGAGACCGTTTCCAGCATTATTAATAGATGTTTGTGGAAAAGGGCGTGTTTGCAATATGGTTCACAATGTGATCGATCCAAATTTAACATCAGAATGCATTTTAGCGAGTATAAAAGTTAATGGAAGAAGTATGTGGAGTATACAGCATGTTTCATGCTGATTCTTGAGGGTCTGAATACTTGGGCGATTTTAAGGAAAAAAGTTCGTATTAATATAGGTCATCAATTGCGTTGTTTTTTATTTGATACAGGTTTTTAACCAATTTTTGAAGAACATTCATTTGATAATTGGGACAAAAAAAATTTTATATAAAAAAACTTACGACACGCCTTTCTTTAGATTATTTTTTTTATACTCTTTATTTTTCGTTCGATGTCAGTGGTTTCAGTCATCTAAAACTAGAACCTCACCTAACCCAAATATAGTAAACTGTGCATGTTTTACTTTACTTTTATTATTTTTATATATTTATAATAGTATGTAGTAGATATTTTTAATTCTATATTTACCTAAGTACCATTTTCGTTGTTATTTTACCATTATTTCTTTACACCGACTACTGTCATTATTATTGTAAGCTTTGCTTGATAAACGATTATTATTATTATTATTACTTCGCACTCGTTATGACTGATAATTTCTGGATGCGCAGACAAACATGATATCCAAAATCAGTATCTTCAAAAATAAGAGGAATATATTGAAAATCTTATAATATCATTTTTTTCCAATAATTGTCATCCTAGTGGATTGAGCAGATCCATAAAAAAAATCATCCATAATTTTCTCGGATTGTTTTAACCGTTTGCATATTGTTAGAAATGGCGCCTCGAGGGAGGACTCTGGGACCCCGTTCCCCGAGAGTTCTATAGGTAGAGAATCCTGTTTTATACTTTCATAAGTAAATAGGTACATAAGTCATGAATCTTTAAAGATTATTTCAAATTAAATCGTTAAAACTAGTCAAATACATCAAATAATAGCTCCACGGCATTTAACGACATGAAAACACAAAAAGTGTTGCCAATTGTTAATTTCCTAAAAAAATTATAATGACATTTTGGTCCAGAGGGAATATTTTTGTTCAAAAACAACCAAAAATGTCCAAAAATCCTTTTTTTGACTTAGATTGTTTTTATATTTAGACTCGTTTCTGAAAATTTTTTTTTCAAAGGGGTAAAGTATTTTGAAACAAATAAAACGACGCCATGCGGATACAAAAAAAAAACACGAGTTAAAAAAATTGTATTTTTGGTTACTTCATTCAGAAAAAAGTCAAAAATTTCAATCAAATCTGTGGCGGTAACAAATTCCAATCAACGATAATTTCAAAAGTACAATAATTCTTTGCGAATTTTGCTGAAAGTTCATATCACTAACCTGATGAAATTCAAAGAAAATTAAACCGTCGGTGAGTTTGTGAATTAAAAAAAAAAATCATGTCAATAGCTCAATTAGTCAAGTAGATATCAGGGAGGAAACATAAAAAAACATTATTACAAAAAGCACAGTCTTTTGTTATTGAAAAACATAAGGATATCAAAAAACGGTCGTATTTTGAGGCTTCATGTGTAGGATGATCTTGTTGACAATAATAATACCCAGTAGGTTTGATCTTGTTCTAAGCTGATTAAAAAAAAACAATTTTCCCTTTAAATTCCGCTACATGAGATGAAGTCGACTATTCCGATCAGTGAAAAGTGGGCTCGTAAACTTTTTAGTTGTTTAGTTTTTTTTTTCAAGATACCACCGATGTAAACAAACTGGCGGTGGATATAATTTATTTCCAATCGTGTTACAATCAGATAAAATGTTTCGTTTTTTTTGATATTCATTGTTGGATAGTTGCTTGGCAAATGAGGTAATAGATTGTGGGTTAAATTGTGATCCTTGTTTGCTAAAATATACAGTTTTTCAGTTATGTATAGCCTTATTCGTCAACAGAATTATTGCTTTAATTAAATTTGTAATGAGTCAGAAATATATTCCAATATTATTTTGGGCCCCCCATGAAACCAAACTCATGAACCGCCACTGATTCTTAGGTTACACTTTGTATAATACAGTTTCGACAGAAATGAAATTTCATCAATAAAATCACATAAAATGTGTTACAAGTTCGTACCATCCTGAATTCAATATCTTTGATCACTTGAAACAATTATCATGATGTTGGTACATTTTTGAGAAAGAAATCCTCTTGATATCTCCACCAATTTATTATTCAGAAACTGCTTCGCGACGTTTCGTCTATTTTTTAGACTACATCAGGCAATAACTTTGAAACGATCAGTCTACAACAAAAATAACAACAATGTTGTGTTACTGAATGGATATAACCTGAAAATCGCAAATTGCTGTTCCGGAAAACCAAAATAAAAGAAATACGTTTATTTCATATTCCAGATAAGAAACAAATGTAATTTACCATTACACGGCAAAAATCTAAAACAAACTTTCACAAAAGAGCACTTTATTCCGAACTAATTTTATTTTTAAACCATTCACGTGACGTGCATATTCAGCTAATTTCCCCTTAAAAGTTTTACTTGTTTCTCTATAGTTCCCAGAGCGGTGGTGGTAATATGGTGTAATTTTGTTCTGATAGGAAATTCATTTTTACTCGCCGGCAGGGCCGTAATGACGTTGAAAAACCAATTTACCTTGAAAAAACTCTTTACCTTTCGAGAATACTTTTTATACAGTGATGCTGTAAATCCTCATTTGTAGTAATGTTATCAGTTAATGAGATATTCCTTTTTAGTAAATCAGTATTCACGACCATTTACTGATCTTTTTGTTCATTCACCCCATCAAGACTTTGTTTCAGGATAATATGATTGTAAAAAAATATATGGGCTTTGCCCTCAAACAAAGGCTCCATTTGGTCAATCATTGGATTAACTCTAATTTACTAATCTGGGAAAATCACATTTGACCCTAACAAATTTATCTAATCTATTGTTCGAGTTTTCTAAATTGGTCAAAGGCAATTGACCGGCTTAATCGTACATTGAACATTGATTTTAACGTTGGAACGTTGATTATTTTTGAATCACCCAATCCAGTGTTGAGATTTCTTCTTTTCAGGGTTTAGCTTGGTTTCTTGTTTCGTAAATAAGCTATCAGTGAAGCAGCTTGTATAAAGGAAAATTGCTTCTTGTAGTTGATCATGTTATTAACAGCTCCAACGAAAATTAGTTTTGTATTGAAATAGATTTACGCCAGTAAATTGGAAAACTTGTGAAAAGGCTATTTTCTATGTTGATATAGTTTGAAATTTCGATTTTCTCTATTTTGACAGTGAATCTAGAAATTATACCCACACTTTTATTTTGATTATGGAGAAAAAAGTGAGATTTTAGCGATTAGCAAAGAAACTATGTTGGGCAGGACTTCTTTGTCACTTTAGACATAGCGATGAACATAGGTATAGTACCATCTTCAGAACAACTGTCCATCGTATACTTTCACACATAAGATAACAGGCTTTAAGTATCTCCTTCCGGTAAAAGGAGTAATCTGTGGATCGTTTTTTATAACATGAAATTCATTAAAACATTACGTATTCTAATAGAGCTGTCACTTACAGATTGATATATTTTATATTGAGGAAGACCCTCACAAGCGTTTCTCATAATAGTTTAATAAGCCACACATTGATAAAAACGGAGAAAATAATAAAATAAAAATGATGTGAAAAGTCCAAAAATGTTTGCTAAAATTTATTAAAACGCGATATCGTACTTTTGTTTTGGCCACCACGATCCCCCGATCTTTCGGTTTGGATTTTTTTTGTGGGGCAAAATGTACAAAAAGCTTATTCTACAATAATAGATGAACTTCCCCTGCTGTAATTGAAGCTTTCAATACAATACTATTAATGGGCAATCTCTAAGAAAGGCAAAACTATAGTGACAGTTGTCCGCTTGCCAAAGGGGAATCATATGCTACCTTCTACACTGAATCTTTGTTCCAAGTCTCGCTCACACTAAGTTCAATGTAAAAGGTGGCATATCACTTCACTTCCACTTCGAAGTGAAAGTTAATGTAAATCCGGCACTTGACTCACTCAAATCATTTTTTGATTTCTTCTGTTAACTACTTTTTACAAATTAATTTTTGATTTTCACACTTTAGTGAATCTTATTACTTATCTTGTTTTATTTTTTCATTTTTATAGTATTTTTCTTTTTTTTTACTTTTCACTAATATTATTTATTTAATCTTATTATCTCTCTGAATCCTTCTCTAGACACTTTTTCCTTCTTCCAACATCGTAACCGTTTCCTGTGATTTTTTTTTATTATTTTTTGTTAATTTTCAGAGCATTGTTTACACGTGAATGATTTTTTTCTATTTAGTGAATGTTGTAACGGTATGTTTTTACTTTGTATGTTTTCATCTGGGAATTCTAATTTGAAATAATTGTTGGTTATAATCTCCTCTGAATTCATTTTTATTTCGATTTTTATACCTATTTGTTTCAGCTAAGGAAACCTTTTTGTTTCAATTATTACACTTTTATTGATTTGTCTTATCTTATCATTTTTTCCCATTTTGTTAAATGAATTTTTTATCTATATCTTATTAAGTGTTTCTTAGTTTTCAAGCTTTTCAACCTCCTCAGAATATGAATTTTCAAGCTGCTTTAATAGTCAAAAGTTTGACTACTTTATGGTTTTAGTAACATTTTATGATACTTCTCTGGTGCCCTTGTTAATGTTTTGGTTTTTCATTCATTTTTTAAATTAACTGACTTTGAAGAGAATTGTATGTTCAGTTTTGAAAAGATGCAACGTTTGCATTAACACCGAATAACGGTGTAATGCGGTGTAATGCTTCATTCCATGTATTAATCTTTTACCATAGGTACCATAGGTAGTACTGCAATTCTTTGAACATCTAAACTTTCTCGTATCTGTTATAGTTTCCGGGATCCCTATGCTAGACAAAAAAAAACTCACCCTGTATATCTTATTTTGACAAAATCCTTTGAAAAATAACAAAGCCTCGAACAAAACTATGCAAACATAACCTCACTATATGATTTTTTATTTTTTTTTATCAAATTCCAAATAGAACCTATAAAGGTATGTATAGGTTTGAACAAAATCCTTTCAAAAATAACAAAACTATGCAAATATAACCTCACAAATCCTCAAATAGAACCTACATACCTAATTTGAAAAAAAGGCCTGTGGAAAATAACAAAATTATGCCAACATAACCTCACTCGATCATTTTTTCTTCAATTTCTTGATTAAACCTCAAATTGAAACCTACATTCCCAATTTGAACAAAATCCTTTGGAAAATAACAAAACTATGGAAACATAACCTCAATTTTTTTTTTAGCATGTTTTGATCGAATCTCAAATACATAGAACCTACATATTACTTTTGATAATATTTTGATATGTAGTTTGAATACACTCAGACACATAAGAACGGTTCAAAAATATTAATAGTATCAATTAATCACACAGCTTTGACAAGAAAACTTACCTTGTTGCCAAGGTAACTACAAGAACGCACCTACTACAGTCCCTTCAAAGCGTCAACGTCAACCATCATCAGTCTTTCATTATTCACTCGTTTGACATGTCAAAAGTAAATCATTGGCCGATTGCACCAACCAATTTTGAGGATACTTAACGCTAAGGAACCCTTAACTTGACAGTTTTGCATGCAAAATTGTCGAGTTAAGGGTCCCTTAGCGTTAAGTTTCCTCAAAATAGGTTGGTGCAATCGGCCATGTATCAACTAAACCACGATTTTGCTTGATTAAAAAGTATTGATTACTTTTTGGCTCTTTTTCAATATTGATTATCCTATTGTCAACGTTTCTTGACAAGTGTGCAAAGTTTCGAATCAATCTGGGCATTTGAAGTAAATAAAAGTCGAGTTCCGAGATTCCGTTCAGGGTATCGCTCTCCTTGTCTTTCTCACTACGTTACGAAACCCTGAACCGATTAACCCGATCATTGGCTGTGTGCTGTGTGTTTTGTCTGTTTGACCTGGGATAAAAAGAGACAAAACACAATAGCAGATGATCGGGTTAGTGGTGTCAGTGATTCCGAAAAACGTAACATTCTCGTCACATTTTCAGGTTACCCTTATTTTCCCATCTTCCCTATGCAAGGTTACCCAAACGAACACAATCCGCGAATCGGATTTGGCTTCGCCCAGCTAGTGAGCTACCCTTGTGTGTTTTAGTATCCTGATATGCACCTGTTGGCTAAAGGTGGTTCTAGAGGTCAGTATTCACTTGCAAAAAATCGCTACAAACGAACTTAATACGCAGAGCGCGCTGCAACAAACTATTCTAGCAGGATGTTGCACCGACCGAACTCAACGAGCAAAACATTTTCTACCGCTTGTCAGTGAGCTAGAAATGCACAATAGCTATTTGTGTATTAAGAGCGCAAAGTGATACATTGCCGCTCTGAGCAAGGAGATGGACTACCTTGCGAGAGCGGCAATCTCACTTTGCACTCGAATTACACACAAAATTTTTTCTACAACCGCAGATTTTAGTAAAACATTAGTTGTACGAAATAGATATTTTTATTTTCGATGACGATCTTCGAATACGCGTTGTTCATGGAGCTGTTGACATAATCTGTTAAATGCTGTTCAGTAATTTAGATTGGGAGAAGTTGACAAAAGGGGTGACATCTAGTAACGCATTTTGAACTTGCATAGCGGTGAACAACAACAAATATTTGGTTATAATTAACCGTACTTGTATTTCTCAGTTTTAATTTCATTATCATTTCATAAAAGAAGTGTTCTTAGTGATACATCTTTAATCCATTATGTCGTTCAATGCCCACTGTGCTGTCAAATGTCGCAGAAACTTTTGACATTTTTCTATTATGGTTTCCATATTCAGCGAGCGACAAAGTTACTTTGCCGCTCGGCGAGCGACAAAGTAGACTCCGCGGAAAAGTGACACTTTGCGCTTCCTTTTTGATGCGCAAACATGGTACTTTGCGCTCGGTTGTAGAAAAAGATAATTCGTTGTTCTGTTGTGTTCGCTTTTTTCGTCAGCAGAAGATGCGACGATAATGTTTGAAGAGAACGACAAAACTCAATTGTATCATCTCAAAGTAAGATCAATCCATTTTTGTAAAAGTATATTGTATAAAATAAGATATTGAGAAATCATTCAAGTAATTGATTTTCGGGATCAATGTGATTTGTCGCGTCAACAAATACATTATGCGGGTCAACTGACTTTCTTGCTTTCTGATACTTTCCCAAATCTCTTCCGAATAAAACATAAGGTAATCATCCGGTCCCTCAGCGCAAACAAGCCTGGATGTATGATCTGTCCTTTGTCTAGATCATTCGCCATGTTGCCTAGCATCTATTTCAAAACAGTCCTCTGATTTTGCGAGATTCAATATCAGTCAGTCATCAGATATAGGTGGACCCATTTGTTTGCATTTTTAAGATTTCATTTAACTATATTTATGCAAACAGTGTTAATATACTCAATTTGCAGAAAACAACCAAAATTGATATACGAAAAAATCATACATCAATAGTAGGACAATAGTTAGAGTAAACTAGTGAGTGCACTCGCCGAAAATCTTTTGATCTTTTTCTGCCACTTCCTGTTGGACTGAATAGTTGCGGAAGTTTCCAACCGCCGCGTTAGCATAGTTACCAAAGTTGCGTCAGAGGTAGTTTAACCAAATTTGTACTATGATTATCATTAACATACCGATTTGCTTCTGATAATTTTTTTAAAAAACTCAAAGAACAATAATTATTCGACTTACAGATACACTCAATAGCAGCATATAGCTTCACACTCATTTTCATCATCCTGACTCTCTTAAGCGCAACTTTGGCAACTCAAGTAATGGATTTAAATCGCCAACTGTCAAGAGCTTGCCGATTTTAATTTTTTTCATATTGAGGGGTATTTTCGCTATTCATATATTGCTCATGCAGAGTCTCACAAACGTGCGAAAATACCCTATCTGTTAGCACAAGACTCCCGGCGCGCTTCTCGCATCTTCTACTACGTTGAATAGTCAGTATGCTTTCTGTCAGTCTGTCCCAGCCATGTGTGTATTCGTTCGCTCAAGTTAAATGCATTTTTGTTATGGAAATGGGTCGGAACTATATGGAAAATCGCCCGAACCGTGCGTTATTTGAGTACACTCTAGGGCAGGGATACAGGGAAGCATTTTATCTTTTTCAGGTGTGTCCCAAAACTTGTACAATAATTGTGCTGATTGTACTGCTATTTTAGTTCAAAACGAACAGATGTAGTACATTTGTCATTCCTTATGTCCAACACAACTCATGCAGCGGTGACAGCAGCTGGACAAACTTTGACAGTTTTGCACACAAAACTGTCAAAATTTACCCAGCTGCTGTGACCGCTGAGCCTTCGCTGAGCTGTCTTGGACATAAGCATTGATTTTCCAGCACTATTTGTCAGTGCTGCGTTGTCAGTTGTCACTCTTGTCATTCAGACAATCCGTTCCATCCACGACATACATACACGCCGATACGCATATTATCTGACGTCACTATGGAGTGTATGATCACTCCCATATCAACCAAAATCAATTCTAAAATATCATAAACACACAAAAATATATCGAATGTCAAATAAGTACAACTTTAGCCGTAGTTAATGGCAGAAGAAAAATAATTCCGCCTTTTTTTCTGTGTAACGGCACGCGCGAAACGTATAAGTAAAATTTGAGAAGACAATTTGGCATATCGCTTTACTTTGTGTATCGCGGCTCCCTCGTGGTCGTGACTTATGAACAGATTATTGGTTTTTTCGGTTTTCGACATTTCTGTCTGTCGCTTGTTTACGAGTACTACAAACTACCTACGTGTCGTATATTTCTGGGGCTGTTCGTGCTTCGGACTCAGGTACTAGCGGAAGTGAAAATTCGGGCAATTTCTTTTGCCGGGTGGACTTTTTTTTATGGTAGGGAATAGTTGATTATTTAATTTTTTTTGCGCTAAATACACCGATTTTCTAAATTTCAATCTTGTTTCTCGACTCGTCTCGTCTCGATTCCGCGACGAGATTGGCAATTTTCGAGACGAGATCGAGAAAAACACTTCGAGATCGAGAAATTTATCTCGAGATTTCTCGATCTCGAGAATTTAGCATGGTATTTTATTTAAATACAGAGAAGTGGTTGAGTTAGAAGCATGCAGCATTGTTTTTGGCTTAATTTGATGGTGAACTTCTAGCCCATACCAAGATAACGACTGAGTTTGTGATTTTTTCACTTGATATAAATTATATTGAAGAGTGACTCCGGCTCACCCTGAGTCCACCAAATGTGCTGAACGAACGCGCATACCGCCCAATTTCTGCGACACTTGATTGCTCATGGATTTTTTTTCCGTGAATTCGATAACTGTATTTAAATTTAATATTTGCATTCATTTGATTCTTCGATTTGCAAAAATATCTAAATGGATGAAAAAAATTGGATTCAGCGCATCAAAATTATACGAGGGGCCCTCTCTACGGAGATACAGGCCCCGAAAGGACGTCACTGAAAACCAATTTTTCTTGAATAACTTTTCAACCATTTAAAATAATTTGATGAAAATTCAACATGATGAACAGTAAACATTACCTCTTGAAATACTGCCCTTAAAACAAAATTAGCTTGTTTAGTTTATCAGGGGCGGACTAGGTTCTACATTTCAAAGCTTAAATTTTCAACACCCTGTATGATAAAGACTTGAAAAAAAAGAAATTTAGATAGCATGAACCTTAGGCTACAAAAATAGTACTCTTGTTCATTATCGATAAAATGAACCGTTTTCGAGAAAAAAAAAACATAATTTTATTGAAAAAAACCTCGAAAAAAGCCATCACGAGGTGGTGCCCTTGGCGGAATTTTTTAAAAAATGTTAACATATGTTTTTTCGAATTTTGCATTGTTTTTCCGATTAATTTTCATAAACATTTCGAGGAAAATATGTGTTTAATTTTTTTTTTAATGTCGCACTGCATTAAGGCTCCACCAGACTGACGCGAATATTCGCGGCGACTTTTGCCGCGGCGAATTTTCTCTGATTTTTGACATTTATTTTGACACATTTGCATGTAGAATGTGTGACATAAAGTGTCAAAAAATTCGCCGCGGCAAATGTGTCCGCGAATATTCGCCCCAGTCTGGGGGTACCTGTATGGCTATTTTCGATGGTGTTTTTCAATATAAACTGGTTTCCAGTGGCGTCCTTTCGGGACCCGTATCTTCGTAGAGAGGGCCTCTAGGAAAAAAGTTTACGGGAACTTGTCATCTTATTTTTCAATGTTCTATCTGAATCCGAGAGATTTCCCACATTTTCCCGGACACCCTGTATGTATAAAAACACTTAACAAATTAATATAAAACAAACAACGCAAGATGTTGTAGACCTGTGTAATCAATCAACACAATATTTTTTCGTTATAAATTCAACCGTAATTATTTGATGCAGGACCAGGTCCAGGTATACTTCGTTGTTTTTTTTCCAAATCCCTGACATATTGTCCATTCTGGTGTCTTAGTCTTGGCAATACTGATACCAATAACGTGGGTATTCCAAAAATCAAATAATCAGGACAAAAATTGCCTATATAGGAATAGAATATCTTTGGTAGATCGCATATTTTGTCGCGCGGGGGGAATGACAGAATTTCATAGAACTTTGACATAATCCAATGTGAATTTTGGTAGTTTTTTAACTGGTCTACACTTGGGTCTACTTTTTCCATTCCAGATTGCGAGTAGTCTACATAGCAATGCCATCCTTCAACTCCCAATATGGTACTTGTCAGAGAATTAAAATAAAAACGAATTTCACATTCTTCACATACAAAAAAACAATTTTGAACTTTCGTGAGAGGCCTACATCATTTTTAAATAAGAAGCTTATTTTATTTTCGAGATCGAGAAATTTCGATAATCTCGAATCGAGATCGAGAAATCGCTATCGAGAAAAACGTCGGGACGAGAGACTATTGATTTCTCGTCTCGACGATCGAGACGAGACGAGAAATTGCCGTCGAGACGAGAATTCTCGTCTCGATGAAACCCTAGTCATTTTACAGACCTGAAAACTACTTTCTCAAATACTCCGATCTTTTTTCAACAAAACAGGTGCTCCTCTTTTGTTCCGTAAAACGAATCGTTTTCGAGAAAAATGGGTCTTTGTTTTATAGGTTATTGCAATTATACACTAAAATACTATGGCGAGACACCATTTGTTGGTATTTTTGGTAATTTCTCGACACTCTCAGATTGATTGCCTATACTAAAATTCCTGATCAACAATCTGTACGTTATTATTACCTCCACGCTATGAAATGGAATAATCGAAGATCAATCGGTGATTCAGGGATGCGAGATTTGAGTACGAATCACAATCAGTAACTACATATTTCTCTGACTACAAAACAAGTAACTCAATAATTATTTATCCGACATACAATAATTGAAGATCTCAAATAATTGGCGACCATGAATCACACCCTAATAATAATTATAAGTCAGTTGTGATCACTTTCAGTACCTTTCGATTCTGGGCGAATGATCCAATCCGATTCTATTGTTCGTGGGAAATCTCTTTTGAAATATGACATCTTGTACATTTTTTATAATCTCATAGCACACTCAAATTATAAGTCTCATTTATGTTCCTATTGTAGTGTTCATGAATCTATTTTGATGCCTTTCGAACCATATAGTGTTCTATTCACCTAGTGCTCATGCCATTTCAACAACTCTAACCGTTCATCGACGCTCTCGATAAAATGTAATTTCTTTGCTTGCAGGTCGTGTAGTGGAAAATGGCAAACACGAAACCATAGACAAATCTCTATATTCTCTATGTTCGGTTCGATAATGTAAAATTATCGAAGATTGCAGTTGAATGATATAGCTGGTGGAAGTTGTTTTAGTCGATGAACGCTAGGATGAATCAACGTTGTAAAATCCGAACTAGCAAAAGATATAATTGACAAGAAAAACAGATAGTATTGTATTTTTTTTACGATTTCGAGAACCTTTTTAGGCAGTCGAAGGTATAATCGTTATTCAAGCCTTTATGGCGTTTTGTGTGTGGTATAAGAACTAGAAAAGTGAGGGGAAAAGAAGCATTGTCTTGTTAGAGAAAAGGCTTCAATGTCTCGGGAGATTGCGATTTGCAAATACATTTTAGAGTGTGGAAAACTCTGAGGCGCCATCAATGCCCGTAGCTCAAAAGAGAACTGCATGAATCCGTGAATTTTTAGTAATGGTGCCTCTGACGATATGTCATAACATTCAGGAACGAAGATTACTGAATGAAAAAACAAGTTATCTAATTTAATTCCTACTGCGGGATCAAGAAATAATCAAATTGTTTCTTCTTTCATTTCGAGGGTTAACTAGATACATACATATGATATCGAACTTATTACATGAGTCATATAGGAAATCAAAAATATGGGAAATCAAAGGGCTCAAACTATTTTCTGAAACTCAATAAAGTTCACTTGAATCTACATAGAATATACAGGATGTTTCATAATTTATGCGCAGGACGCAACCTACCCTCTTGAATGCACTTTTTTCGAGAGATAGGGTAATGAAATTGGTTGAAGCTAACGGCGTACATTTTCAATATTTAATTCAACTGTTTTTGATTTGTTATTGTTTTTTTATTTATTTTGCAATTATGAAGTTAACTTCTGATTTTGTTATTAAATCTTACCTTTGAATAAATTTTGATTGAATAGTAAGAAAAAAAATGATTCCAAAAAGCGTAGAAGTTGCGTAGAAGTTGGGAAGAATAACACCCACTACTCCTTCAAAACCAATCATGACCTAAAAGAATATATTATATTCCGTTCAAACATAGCTAATCAAAAGTTAAAAATGCTTACAAAAGCTGTTTTCTGTGAGATAAACATTTCCGGAGATATTCACAGATTTTTTTTTTTTAATTAAACACCCTGTAGCTCGAAAATGGTTATTTCAGAGGGTAAGTTGATACAAACATTTTCTATATTTTTGGACGAGCTATCACTTTCTGAAGTCCTACGTGAATATTATGAAACACCCCGTATAAATAGGTAGACTACGATTCAACTATAAACTTCACACCGACACGATGTCGTCTCTCTCGGGTTATATGAGGCCCCCACGGAGCCTAAGATAGAGGGAATAGTTCTTAGTTGAATCGTACTCTATCATAACGTTGGCTCCATTCTGAAAACTGAACCGTTCGACAACATTGCCTGCACATAATGCACCAAAGGGTGTCAAAAATGAAAGGGGAGTCTGAAGCATACAAATGGAACAATAGTGGCGTTAAATATTTAGAATGCCATTTATCACCGGGTGGTCCTCTCATGAAAGCCTTATTTCAAAACCCGAAAATGAAAAATTAATAGGTCATGTCGTATATTTGTATGCTAGAATAGAGATAATCTTTGCGCAGATCTTGATTTTTTTTATGCTCAGGTGAAAATTTATTATGGTGGATAAAGGACCATCTTGTATTCTTTAAATTATAAATGTCTCAAGAGGTTCGCGTTTTGATCACAATTTTCTTCTGAGGACTAAGGGAAATGGGCTGATCTTTTTCCAACTACGGTTACATCGCCTACTTACCTTAAGTCCAGTGACCAACACATAAACAGATAAAAAATCCTGAATGCTCCTCATTTTTGAACGAGTTCTAGGTTTGAATTATTTGGCCTCCCTTCTTACACACTAGATATAGGCACAAATATTGTTTTTTGTTCCTTATGTATCTGAATATTAAGCGCAGAGAACGCAGATCTTCGTCAAATTTGATGTGGAGGCCAATACCTTCGTGAGCAATAATTATTTTGCAGATAAATACGCAAGGTATTATTTGGACGCGTCAATAAGTTATCAACATCATTGAGGAGGGTATGTAGAATTACAAGACTAGATAGAAAAATAAAATTTAATTTGAAGAAAAAATGTTTATCAGAAGCGTTTTTTCACCCACGTTACAGCAATCTTTTGTTCGTTGACGGCTCGGTTAACGGGGACCTTCCCAAAAAAAAAAACAATTAAAGCTAATCCTCGAGTTGTTTTTTCGGTCTGAGATTCTAAACATAATATTAGCATAGTACCATCCTACGTCAAGTGTGGCAGTGTTTTAAATGTTTGTAATTCAATAACGTCGAGAATAACGTGAATAAGATATCATACAAAATAACCAAACATTGAGTAACTCCATTGAACTCTACCTAAAGAACTGGAATGACCACGAATATGAACGATACGACAAAAAACTGTGTTCAAAAATGTGGGAGACAGGATTTCAAGACGAACACACATCAGTGATTTAATAGTGAAGTATTATGCTGGTTAAGTTGTGCAGACTGCTCTCTAAACATGTCGGACCATTTCGGACACTTTCACGCTATTAACCTTACAATTCAGTGTCAGAGTCGTGAATGGTGTGTGTGGGATTTTAATAGAGAGCTTGAGGCACGTGACCTGGATGCAAGTGGAGAAAGGTTGAGTTACTACAAAAAGTTCATATAGCCCCCTTAGAACAAAGTGAGGATCCTGATAGAATTATGTTTGAACTTTCGGAAGTTTGAACTTTCTCGAGCTATTGGAAAGTAATTCAATAACTATTGTACCATTCATCGAGGATACTCAAACAATACAGAAAAACAAAGGGCGATCGTCGAAATGTGAACCCGTTGTAGACGAATTAATTGATGGAGAACAAGCAATCATGCTGAATGAATACAAGCGCGCAAGATGCAAGATCTATTATAAAGTAAGACACTATAACATCCAACATGAGCCGGCTGCATATTTTGTAAACAGCAGACGTGTCCTGCACCAGACCGAGACAAAGTGGGGCCGAAGCGGCCTGGTATATAACAGACGAGTGATGCAAAACCGCTTGGTTAACAGCTGACCATTCGCATTTTTGGCAACGCGCATTCTATGTGGCAGCAAAAAGAAGGAAGATTACCATCCAATATTATGGAAAGGATTAATCATAATTTTATAGGATTGCCCAAAAGATTTCAGACTTGTTTCTTATAACAATGAAAATGTTTTTTTGGCTGTTATATTGCTCTATGAGTGTGCATGCTTTTACTCCAAAATCTTTCATATTCTTTGTTTCATACTGAAAATCCCATTCTATCAACTTGTATAGTTCAACTAAAACCATATGCAGTATGTCCGGCGATGGGGTATCCAATAGGTGAAATGAATCAAAAATTTCAATTCTCGAGAACAAGAAAATCTTCGTAAAAAATTTTGATTGCTAAAAAAATACGATTGTCGATGAAAAAAGTTTGAAATTTTATACAGGGTCTTTGAAAAATGAGCTAATTTGGCACTTGGCTAGTTATTGAAAAAAAGATACAGATATTGACAAAGCATATTGTTAGTTACAAAAATAAATGATTTCTCAACATGAGTCTTTAAAAATGTACAAACTCTTTTATTCGAATTTTCCAAATTAGAAGCATTTTTTATTATCTCGAGAAAGGCATTAAAGATGCGAACAAGAGTTTAGTACCTATATTCAAAAGTTTTAACCAAAATATAACATGTCTATTTGATCAGTGTACAAATGTTTACCATGAAGCAAGAAATACACATTTATTTATCCAAAATTGGTTCAAGAGAAAAACAGTATCCAGCACGTCCTATAATTATTTTTTCGGCAACGTACTGGAATCTAGGTCTTTTGGTCTTAGATTGTTTTTTATTATGACTTTTCGTTGTGTGGAGGCAACCCAAAGGAAGAAAGAGGGCCGTCTTCAACTGATCAGTGGGGATTCCGGTGAATGCCATTCACGTTACTCATGATTCGAGTGCAAAATTTGGGACTACTAAAATGTTTAAAAGTCAAATTTTGCTAAAAAGTTTTAAATACGGGTACTTTTTTCTAAAAAAAATAATTCTTTTTTCAACTTTTTGAAGACCCTATACAAAATTTCGACGACGACAATCGTATTTTTTCAACAAGCAAAAATTTTAATGAAAAATTACTTTTTCAAAAAATGAAATTCTTGGTTCATGTCATCCATTGGATACCGCATCGCCGGACATCCTGTATACTTATGTGTAACATTTATAGAACTGGCATTTTTTGTACAGTATTTTCCCAGTACTTCATGTTCAGAAAACGCATATTTTTACCAGTATGTATTATGTATAATAATTCACTATACTAGATTTTTCAACATATCAAGTTTTAGTAAATGACAGCAGAGCTGTCGCAATTACTTTCAATCCTTTCTGTACCGCTGACTTATATATCTCCCACATGAAGACTTGGAACATATACGGCTGACCGATAAATATGCCAGTGAGTTATTCATACTCCAGGAACCAATGTCATATATTTCAGACATTACAAAAAAAATCAAACTGCCGTACAAACGTCTGACCGACTAATGGTGACCACACACCTATTGTATATGACACATATGGCAAATTTGAGCAGTGACGATGGATATAACTGCCAGTGGCAGAAATAGATGGCACCTGCATCGGGGTCATAGGGTATAGAGTACGTGGACCACGTGACCACACACAGCACAGTAGTATCGTTTACAATATCGGTATATTTTGTTATAGTATGTACTTACTTTAAAATAATTTTTTGCATTCACGTCAAACATTCCTTTATTTTGAAATAAATACTATGTGGCAGATATACATAGATAAAGTCCGTAAGTGATCCAATTACAATCATTATTACGTTATGCCAATGGACAATTTGCATACATTTTCAAATGACTTGAAATTTTATATACCTATTCTAGACAATATTTGAAAGACATTATCGAACATTTTTTTCCAAAAAACCAAAAAATATACTAAATAAATAAAAAAGAAATCGCAAATTTCACTTTATGTTCGAGAACGGGGTGGAGCTAAATTACCCTCTGTCTCGAGAGAGAGCTATTACATTCAATACGCCCGACGGAGAAAGATAATGTATTCTGAGACGTAGTGAATGTTGATTGGCGCTCTTTAATCGGTGATTACCGCATCAATAGAGGTCGTAGGTTGATTTTTTAAACATCAATGGCATCAGTACTTGTCAATCCTTATATTTTTCATATTTCCAAAAATTTTGCAAACTGTCCGATTACTTTTATGAGTAATTGAATTATATTTTGTTAATCGAATTACTTTTTTTTTAGTTGAATTACCTAAAAAGTAATTGAATTACCTCCTAAGTGAGTTATATGGGTGATTTAATAAATATGAAGCAAAAAATAAATAATAATAATTACTCTGTGGGCGTGCCCCTTATGTTATCCATCCAAAAATTAAAATTTACATCCAACAGTGAAACATACATCGTATTCTGTAATTGGGGGAAGAGACAGCCAAACTAAGATACTCGATTATTGTATAGTTATATATACCATTTTTGAACCCAAGAACAATATAATATACTTATAGGTATTTTGTCCTAAAAAAATATTTGCAATAATGCTTCTTCTGAAGCAATTGAAATATTCTGAAAGTTAAGTACTCGGGTGATTAAATTACTTTTTAAAGTAGTTGAACTAGTCTGAAAATAATTGAATTATTAGTTTTTAAGTAATAGTTGAGTTACCTGCTATCAGCTATAGATATATCGAAACCAATTACTTTATTTCAGTGATTGAAATCCAACTACAATTACTCGTTTCAAAAAGTAATTCAATTCAAGTAGTTCAATTAGAAAAAACTAATTGAATTACATTTTTCACCTATTGTAATCCAATTACCTACAGCTCAGATTGACAGACGCTCCAGACAAAAATCAATCTCACTCGCAGGCTACATAAAGGTCTTGTTTTCAGAAGTATTATTTTTGCAACACACGTCTGCTGCTTACCAAGCGGTTTTGCTTCACTCGTCTGTTATATACCAGACCACTTCGGCTCGCGACTGGTGCCGGACGCGTCTTCTGTTTACAAATATGCGAACCGGCTATAGAAGGATGAGAAAATTTTCGAGACAGAGATTGTGAATATTGCGGCAACTTTATTATTATATCATCGATCGGAGGCACATAATCAATATCAGAGATAGGACGATGGATCGCATTTAGTAAAATCCACCTAGACATAAGAAGATCTTCAGACAGTTCAGTGACGTTTTTGATATTAACAAATATGAGATGACCCTTTGGCAAGAAAGTTATGCCTATAGCTTGAAAAGGAGCTGAAATGATGATTTTGGATACTTGAAGAGAAGTTATTGAAGCATCAGTAGTCGGTGGCCATCGCCAATCGTTGTGGTTTCTTGGTTCATTGGCCAGTTGGAATTTGTGATTGAGATTTAACGTAATCATCGCCCACTGAATGGATGACGTCTTTAGCTCTTTGGCAGGATCAAAGATTTTCTCAATATTGGACTTCAATTGTCAATTCTTTAAATTCTCAATGTTTAAGGGTGAAAGCCACCCCTAGCTTAGAAGTTTACCGGTTTGAGTAAATTTCTATTTATTCATTCAAACCATAATTCAGGTGGAAGTTTCCGTTGCGCCACCCTGTACATTGTGGAATGTAGATACAATACTAAAACAATGAACCACTTTTATTAGTATCAACATTTTATTCGATAGGCGACCGGATTTCGGTGGCTGTAACATTAGTATTGAAAATAAACATACAAACTACAATTTTATCAAATATTATTTTGAAATCCCATTTTATAATAGCGTTTCGAAGTTAATGGTTGGGCAAAAATATTATATTTGGAATAACGGAGATATTTGTATTCATTTAAACTTCATTTTCCAATAAATTTATCTATTCGCAAAATTCTCACAAATGATCCGTGTCGTGGTAAAAAGTTTGTCCAAAAAAGTATGGTATCCATCAATGTTTGTTTATAGAAAAGTATCTTAGATATCAGCTATTAATATACCAACCAATACCAACATTCCCAGTCATCATACCACGAATAAGCTGCCTCCTTGTTTGATAGTTGTTTCTTGTTTCCAAGTAGCACGATATATAAAAACAATTTGGATTTTTTGTAGGTTGAAAACTGTTTTATTGTTGTTAATGAGAAGATATAGAATAAGCCCTACAGTTACTTAGTTTTATGAAGCTCTTATGGTTTTCTTGAGTTTATTACGTTCTTCATTATGACTCCACATTGTGAGCATTTTTAAAACTACCAAAACTAGGTAAGTAGTTTTAAAAATTCTCACAATGTAACTTATTAAAGTTGTTAATAAATCCGCTATCCGCTCTATTTTTGGATCATTTTGTCACTGAAAAATACACTTTGATTGTTTTATCAGTTCACTTTATAACTACCTTGTTAAAAGCAATCATTAAACTTTATTAAAACTTATTGTCAAGAACTATGAAACCAATCTCATCCCCTCTTCTTTCATGCCCTTAATGAATGCGCCATTTTGTTCAAATTCATCATCAGAGATGATGAAAAAATTGATGATAATAATTATTGGTTGTTTGACTTGGAAGACGAAGATAATAATGATATAATTTTCAACCGGACAACGAGATTCTTGATAATATAATATTTTTGGAAGATCCACGGGCAGTTATTACTGCGATATTTTGGAAATTCCATCTATTTAACCTATGGTTATTGGAATTTATTGTAGAAAAGGCAATGCATCCGCAGACCCGAGAAAAACGATAATTGTTTTCTCGGTGCAGACTTGCATTTATGCTGCTTCAAAACTAAAAACAGGCGCGCTTTTCTTCTTTGTCTAAGGTATGTACACCTGAACCAGTCTGGAATGCTTACATATTAAACTGAATAAAACCATCTGATCTAATAGTTTCTTTGTCGAACTTTTATTTTTGTCGAAACGGGTGGATGAAATAAAATGGATAAGAATAGATAATTAAGCTTATTAAATTACAAAAAACGACAAAGTTACCACTTGTTTAGTAGATATTGACTTAAAAAAAGTTTTTGTACAACCTACATGTTAAGTCCACTTTTCAATGCATGCAAAGCAGCCGGAAAGTCGCTAATTTTGGCAGCCGGGCCTAAAAGTACTTTTGCGCCCGCGGGCGCAAAAGTAGGTCGCTTAGCAACGATTCCTTGGATCCCAACGCCTCTGAATTTAATAACCACGTGACAGTCTAGCATACTAAAAGGAACTTATCACGTGACAATCTCGGTGACAATGAATCCGCACCACAAAAGAATACGGGAACACACCTTTTGTAACCATGATTTGTCAATTGTCAGTTGTCTGACTTGTCAGCAGTGTAGAGTGTAGGAGTGTAGTGCAGTGTATCGATTATTTATTTTTGATTTTCATAATTATTCTTTTTCAAATTATGATTACAAACTGGTTGTACAAAAAGCATTGTTTGCACCACGGACGAAAGATGATTTTGACTCGGCTAATATCTGCCCTCGCTTCGCTCGTGCTGCTACTTATACCCTCGTCAAAATCATCTACTTTCCGCCCTTGATACAAAATGTACTATTTAATTATTTTTACTTAATTTTTTCGTGTTACCCATCTTATTATTTTTTCAATATTAATACAAGACTTTTGGATTTTGAAGGCGAACGAGTTTTTTGGAACTCTTTTCTTAACATTTATCGATAGAATTAGATGCGCAAAAATACTTATAAAATGAAGCGGCCATTAGTGATTATATTCTATAAGTTGCTTTTATTTGCTAAAAACTATTTTGACTGAAAGTTTATCATCGTAGACAAATTATCCTTGAAATTGTATGTTTATCTAACCACTTCAAGTTTATTTCAAAACCACGCCTTACTTATCAATGTATTTAGAATGGTTTCAAAAGGATCTTCACAGTATACAGTGCGGCTCTAAAAGGTCACCCATTTTTTTTTTAATGTGTGCACCAAAAATTTTGAAACTTGGCATACTTTAATTGCTGGGCGCCATTTTGAAACATTTTTTTAAATGGCCCCCTGGTCGTGTGACACCTCATTTTGAAGATCCTGATGAGTACTTTATAACCCTTGAATATTGAGTCGATATCTTCAAGTACTACAAAATGGCGGTACATTTAATTACTATACATTGATACATACACTTAAAAAAAAAATCGTCAAAATCAATTCAAAAGATGCTGGAAATATTCTCGACATAAAGTTTGGATTAGGAATAAATGACAAAAATGTCAAAAAAGCATCTTTTGAATTGAACTTGACGAATTTTTTCAAAAAGTGTATGTATCAATGTAGTAATTAAATGTACCGCCATTTTGTAGTACTTGAAGATATCAACTCAATATTCTATAGGGTTATAAAGTACTCATCAGGATCTTCAAAATGAGGTGTCACACGACCCCCCTTTCCATTTAAAAAAATGTTTCAAAATGGTGCCCAGCCGCCATCTTGAATACTAAAAGTACGTCAGTATCATCAAAAAGTAGTATTTCGACAGCAATTAAAGTATGCCAAGTTTCAAAATTTTTGGTGCACACATTAAAAAATAAAGAGGGGGGGGGGACCTTTTAGAGCCGCATGCACTGTAAAGCTTAAACATTGGTTACTTGAGATCTCCTGAAGAGGTTTTTATTTTTGATTTTATTGACCGCTTTCAGTGTCTACCGTCTCCTGCTGAAAGTGAGTCCATAACAACCTTAAAACTTCTTATTCCAATACTTGATTTTAATTGCAGTTTTATTCTTTTGCCTTTAAGCATCCTTGAAGAAATAAATATGATCGTCGATGCCACTTTGGTCAGTGCAAGAAGCACTGGTCTCAAATCTCAAACAATTACCCAATTACAAAAAGCAGTAGTAAGCTTTTCTGGAGCTACATAGAACTTGGCTTTATTGGGACATTCCGCAAAAATTAGACCTTCTCATATTGGACAGACAAACATGATCATACTCATCCATACCAAATCAAGAATGTTGAATAACTTTTGTAGAAATAGGTACAGTATTTTTGCGATACCAAGTGTGAACAGTCAGATGTGAAGATATTAACTTTGAATACATACAATCCTGGAAGTTCAAGCATTAGAATTCACACTTATTTTATAATGCTGAGCAGTAATGTTACCGCGGGTAACGGAAAATGTTCACTGTGTATAGGAAACAGCCATTACCCTTTGTCAAAGTTGTACTTGCAGTATACAGGGTGAACCAGAAGAAATCGGACATACGGTAACAGAAGATTCCTCACACAAAAATATTGCGATCGACCCTAACTGGTTTTTTCCGAAAGTTGATATTAAAAGAGATACAGGGTGTCAAATTTTAATATTAATTTTTAATTTTTTCAAATAACTTTTGAAATAATCAAGTTATTTCTATGAAATTTGGTATATAGGGGTTGTTTGACATTCAAAATTCATATCTGGCCTTGGTATTGCTCTCACATATAGGGGGCGCCTCGAACATTCTTTTTGATTAAAAAATTGATGACTCCGCAATTTTTACGTAAAAAAGGTATACCTTGTAAAAGTGGATGGGAGTAACCTTCTTCAAAATGTTTGCAAAGTAAATCCATGCAATGTGGTTTCGAACGGAAAATTTTGAAAATAAACATAGGTGGCATCGAAAACGCCGTTGTCACGGTTATTTTGACAAGTGCCTCGATGTTAAATGGTTCTTATAGAAAAAAAAAATGAACAAAAAAAATAAAAAAATAAATCATTTTTTCCTGTAAAAACATATAAAATAGATTCATTTTTTGAAAATAGAGAAACATTGAGCATTAAAGCTTATGTCAAAATTACCATGATAACGCCGTTTTCAAAGCCCCTCAAGTTTATTTTCAAAATTTTCCATTAAAAACCAAATTGCATGGGTTACATTAATTTCAAACATCTTGAAAAAGGTTACCCCTGGCCACTTCTACAAAGTATTTAATGGAAAAATCAATATTTCAATTGAAAAAAATGTAGCTATGAGTGCGTACAAAAAAGTAATGAGTATTTGAATATGTGAGAAGTTGTGTAAGTGGCGCCCCCTACAAGTAAGAGCTATTTCGTACTCAGATTTGAATTTTGCATGTCAGACTACGCCCATATGCCAAATTTCATCAATATAACTTGATTATTTTGAAAGTAATTCAAATGAATCAAAACTTAAAATTTAACTTTTACACCCTGTATCTCTCTTAATATCAACTTTCGGAATAGACAAGTTCGGGTCGATCGCGATATTCTTGTGAGAGTAATCAGCTGTTACCGCATGTACCATTACTTCTGGTGCACCGTGTATAATATGCCCAGGTTAATTAAATTTTGCAAAAGCACTAAGTTATTTTGTGTCCCATGCATCTCCATTGACCTTGAATTTACTGAACAGAACAAAAACATAATCCTTTTTCAAAAAGCATGAGGCTGCCATTCACCACAACTAATTTGCAGAGATCAAAAAGTAAATATTTTTTTTTGGAACACAAATCCACGCACAAACCTCAAAAAAAAGTTCAATCAGAATTATATTGACAAAACTCAAACTGAAAGTCAATAAGCCTCACAAATTTGGCCCAGCTTTTTTATCGGTCTGTGTTTTTCCGTGTTTTGACGGATTGATTTCTCAGTTTTTTTTTGTCTGTCCTCGGAGGTTAAATCCAGCATCACACTTTCGTGTACACATCAGTGCAGTACCGCATCAAAGCATGGACTATATAAAATATAGGGCTTACTTGTCGATCATTGACTAAGGTACTAGGGCTTTATGCAGCCAAGTACAAACAAAAGCGTATACACACAGTTTAAGACAAATTTAACTTCATTGGCTCTATGTAGTAAAACTCAATCCTCATTCCATCACTCTGATATTTTGTTGCTTAGATTGACATAAAAAAGAAGTGAATACATTTTTATATCAACAGGAATTTTGAAACCAACTCGAAGTTTTTAACTGGAAGATTGTCTTATAACTGTGTTATATATTTATACTCACTAATTCCACAGTCCCTTCCAGAGCTATATGTAAACACTTCAAATAAATAGGTCAAATAGTATGTTGAGCAAATAAACTTTTCGTAATTATCCACCTTAATACGAACGTATCCACCCAGTCAGTCACCCGTCCAATTATAGGAAAGCCACGCAATTTAATAACAATAGAAAAACACTTAGGACATGTGCATTTGCACCCCTATACCAATGTCGATCTAAACTAATACACGCCAAGCTAACCCTTTTTCTCAGTCCCGAAAATACCAAATTCTACCCCATATTCCCGCACAGAACGGCACATGCAAATGATTTCTTTCCGCTTCGTTGAATTTTCGGCCCTACAGAAGGCACAGTGGTCAAGTATACAGTGTGGGTTGGTTTGGAGATTTTTGAGATGAAGTTTTACCATTTTAACAAATATTAACATACATTTTGAGCTTTGTAATCTTATATGACTATGTGGTTGATTATGTTGTTTTATGTCGATGATTCAGCATTTTTATCCCTTCGCTAGACATTGATTATTTTTTATATCATCAATTTCCCATGGTAACAGCTGGTATCCGTATTTTATGTTGTCTCAACATCACTTTATTGAACGCAAGTTGGAATTGACTTCAATGAAAATAATTTTGATATGTTAGTGTAAACCTTAGAACGTAGAACGACAAAAATATTAGCATATAATTATGTATACCCCAGGACTTGGGCAAATTCTGAAGTGAACTTGTATATTGTTCACGTTTGCTTCGTTGAATTCTTTTAACTTTAACGTTGCCATGTTGCAACTGAAAATCGCTAAATAAGTGTAGGGGAAAGATAGTAAGAGAAAAAACTCCGTAGAAAATACAGATACCTAATTCTATCTAAACAAATACCCTTATTCAATAGAGCAACAAACAAATTGAGGAAACCAAACCAAATTTCAATTCTTAAAATCATACAAGAAAAAAAAACAAACAAAAAGTGCAAAGAGCACAAATGAAAGTCCCCTTCTCGTACGAAGTGCACTCCTCTTCTCCTTTTCAAAAACAGAGATTAACGTAGACATGTTTTTGTCGTTTACACAAAAGAACAGTTTTGTATTTTTGACTAGCACTTTATTATACTTATTTTTCTTCTTCATCGTTTTCCGTTCAAATTTGAAAATAATAATAATATATCAGCAGTCTCTTCTAAGTGAATTTCACATTTTGTTTTTGTTTTTTCGACCGATGTTATTTTAAGACCCAGGCAAAACTTTTATCACGAACTTAATTCAATCAAAAATAAATAGTGCCCTAGTGAAAAAACAAAACTGTAACAGTGCTTAGGCTACACAGCTCTATCCGGGTCATCATAGCTCGGACCCCTTTGAAGACTTCTTGGGCGAACGAAGATCATCACTATTGCTCGGTTTCTCAACGTTTGATACTATCCATTCAATAGCAGTCAATTCCATAACCTTATACGGTGTGTCCACTCTGAAGTCGACCACCCTGTATTAGGTGTCGATTATTTTTTGTTTAAAACACACATTCTGGGGTTTTAATAACATCTTATTAATTATAAGTATTAAATTAACAAATTAATAAAAAAAAATAACCAAAACAGTAACATTTTTTTTTTTTTGAAAATGTGAACAGGGAGGTTTTTGGTCATTCTGATTGAGATTCCTTTGTCAGTTTTTTTTCTAAAAAATCCCCTAATACGATTTTCTGAAATTTGACCCAATTTGAACCCCCATAATCACCCAAAAGTACGTCCCTGGAACTGATTTGGTATAATGTTCAAAAAGTGTTTGACGAGACCTAACAAAAAAAAAAAAAAATGAAAATCGGTCAATAAACAAAAATGTTACAGGGGTGAGACACTTCATAGTGGATACTATCCATTCAATAGCAGTCAATTCCATAACCTTATACGGTGTGTCCACTCTGAAGTCGCCCACCCTGTATTAGGTATCGATGATTTTTTGTTTAAAACACACATTCTGGAGTTTTATCAAAATCTTATTAATTAGAACGTACAGGAAGACTCAATGAGCAGTAAGTATTAAATTAACAAATTAATAATAAAAAAACAAAACAGTAACATTTTTTTTTTTTTTTTAAATGTGAACAGGGAGGTTTTTTGCCATTCTGATTGAGATTCCGTTGTCAGTTTTTTCTAAAAAATCCCCTAATACGATTTTCTAAAATTTGACCCAATTTAAACCCTCATAATCACCCAAAAGTACGTTCCTGGAACTGATTTGGTATAATGTTCGAAAAGTGTTTGATGAGACCTAAGAAACAAAACAAAAATGAAAATCGGTTGATAAACAAAAATTTTACCCTAACTGAACACTATCTAGCCGATAACTATGCGACACCCGGCACGCGCCTGCGAGGTAAAGGACAAAATTTCACTACGAGTTATTTAGGTAAATTTGAGTCGAAAGTCGAAAATGTCCCATGAACATGTCCGCAAATGCTTCCTCACCAAGATATGATTTTTTTTAAAAATCTAAAAGTGTTATTGTGACGAAAAAAACTCAATACTACTGTGAAAATATCTGCTTACAATAAATTGTTTGGTGTCCAAAATAAAAAAATGTGTGTCAAGGAAAAAGAAGTCAAAGTGTCAAGGAAGCATTTGCGAATCCATTTTCATAGGACATTTGCGACTCGAATTTACTTGAAGAACACGTAGAGGAATTTTGTCCCTTACCCCGCGAAACACCCTTTATAGTTATCCGACAGCTATTCCCAGCAAACAAAAACTTTTGACCAGAAGAAAAGAAAAATATTTTGATTTGGTATGAAACTACCTATTTTTACCTTACAATTTGACTTCAATTTCATAAACAGCTATTAGTTATTGAAGTCGAGACAAATACGACTGAAATGAAGTTCTATTAGATAATTTTCCTGTAAATTATTCAACGAACAGTAGGTATACGTCCTTTCCAGTCACAAAACCATCAACAATATACAACGACGACATATAAAAGGTATACGAAGGTAAGACTTCAACTTACTTGAAAATAACTAAAAAAGTTGCCTTCAAGGACAAGAATAAAATCAGTTCTTAACACGCGTGTACGCGACTATGCCATAGTTCTTTATGATTGTCCATCTCACTTGAATATGCAAATACATTTTTATTGTCATTCTTTTTACCAATAGGTAAGAAATATGTTACATTGAGGACCAATATACGGTCATATTTCCCACATTTTGACGTAAAACAGGTTGACAGTTTATTCACCTTTAACCTAGTGGTTGGCATTGTTGGCAAGGACCTATCGACCTATTTATTATTTCTAGATTAGTTATGTTTTTTTCCCCGCATAGGAAAATATGTAGACAAATGTCGGTAGTTTTGCCCTTTTTGTAATTGGACATTATTATATCTCGGCCTATCCATAGGTCATGCAATGTTATGACGTCATAACATCGGAACACCTTTCTCAGTATATCTATACAGGGTGACAATTTAAAAAGGACCAGCATTTGATTGTGTTCAAACCAATGATGGTATGAAGATTTGGCAAGACACGTCAGTTTAGATATCGAGGGGGACAACTTTTGAGGTATCTGTTATTTTTCTGGAATCAGACACCTCACGCCCTGGGTAGTTACCTCTGAAATCTCAAACCATGCACCACTTATTTTACGATTTTTGAAATCTTCACGTTATTCTCCATACACTACATCACTTTTTTTCAAAATTCAAGTTCCTAACCTCACAAAAATTTTCAAACGAACAGAATTAATTATTCCTCGAACTGATGATAGTATGAAAATTTGGTGAGACACGTCAAATAACATATCGGGATTGACAACTTTTGAGGTATCTTAATTTTCTGGATTCAACCCCCTCACTCCCAGGGTAACTACATCTGAAATTTCAAATGGCAGCCTCCACTTATTCCGTGATTTTTGAAATATTATTGCTATTCTTGATAAGTTGCATCACTTTTTTTTCAAATTGGACTACATAACCTCACAATTGTTTCCAAACGGTCAGCAATAATTATAATCTCTTAATCTGATGACGGTATGGAGATTTTGTGAAAGATATCAATGCAGATATCAAGGGGGACAACTTTTGAGGTGTTAGCTTCCATATTACTTTCAACTCCCTAACCTTCAGGGCGCCTACCATAAGATTTTGAATGAAATCTCCTATTTCCTTTGTCATTTTTGAGTTCCTCATGTATCTCTAGATCAATTCCCTTTTTTTTTAATTGGATATCACCATTTCACAAACAGAACAATTGTGAGGTCATGTACTTTCTTTTCGAAAAAAAAAGTGATGTAGCTTATTAAGAATTACATGAAGATTTCAAAAATCGCGGAGTAAGTATAGGCTGCTATTTAAATTTTCAGGGGTAGTTACCCTGGGAGTGAGAAGGTTGAATCCAGAACATCAATAGATACCTCAAAAGTTGTCCCCCTTGATATCTAAATCGACGTGTCTCACCAAATTTTCATACTATGATTAGTTCAAAGAATAATTAATTCTGTTCGTTTGAAAATTTTTGTGAGGTTAGAAACTTCAATTTTGAGAAAAAAGTTATGTACCGTATGGAAAATAAGGTGGAGATTACAAAAATCGCAAAATAGTTGGGGGTTGCTATTTGAAATTTCAGGGGTAGCTAGCCTGGGCGTGAGAGGGTTGATTCCAGAACATTAATATATACCTAAAAAAGTTGTCCCCCACGATATCTAAATTGACGTGTCTTGCCGAATCTTCATACTATCATTGGTTTGGACAAAATCAGATGCTGGTCCTTTTTAAATTGTCACCCTGTATTATATACAAAACTTTAAACTTGAATAACTATTAGAAAAATCATATTTTTACGAAATAAAAAAATACGTACCGATTTGTTTGAGATTTTCTTCAGTTTGCAATAAAAGAAAATCGATTTAATTTTTCACGCAAGTTCCCTATTATTGTATCAACCGTTTTTTCTTGCCTTGACATGTGGGCACTGAACCATTTTCAAAAAATCCAAGTTATTAACGTCATTGTGGCTATGCTTTTGCTCGTTATTTCAAAACAAATCCTATAGGATGTAGTAGTAACGTTTTTTTTAGGGTCAGTGTTAGTTAACTTTAAAATGTACATTCCTACAACAAAACTCAAAAACCAATCACACACCATTTTCCAGTCCATGTCAGTCTTCGATCCTGCTGGTCAGTCATATTATTTCATTGCCCTTTTTCCATCATCTTCAGTTACTTTTTTTTTACCAAATGTATTTTTTCATCCAGTATTTTGAACTCATCGAAAATCTTGTGCACATTTTTCTGCAGTTGTTCTATTTAAATGTTGTAGCTATAGTTTCTCAAACCAAAGCTTGATTTTCTGGCGAATGATACCTATACTTGACAGACACTTCAAAAGTGATATTCGGATGAACTTGAGAGTGTGCTTATTAGATATATATAACAACAGTCCTTGTGACATATTTATTTGCAAAAAAACTAAAGACATATACCTATACAATGACTATTCTGATACTCTTTTTCTGACAATTAAAGAACAACATTTCCAACTTGACTCTCTTGAGTTTGAATATTCAATACAGACATGTTTGATAACATCAAGCTGAATAATGGACTGTTGAAAATCTGGTGATCATTACAATCAATTGATCATTAGTATTCGTCAATTTATTTTAGAACTCCGCTTTCCTCTTTGACGATAGTATCTTCAACAGCGAAACATTCGGATTGGGCCACTCTTTTTTTGCAAAATATCATCTGCAAATAATAAAGAAAGAGTTAAAAACTTATTTAAAACAAATAAATACAATAGCCATGTAGCCTTATGCCCCACTGTACTAACTCCTAATTTCCCCGTTGCAGATCCAGGCGCTACAATCGCTCTGTGCCAACAACTGGAAGGGATAGTCAGCTGGCATCGGCGTCGCGAACCGTCGCGACGTTAGTCGACGTAGGGCAATTGTTTGATTACATTGCGACGTCATCTGTTTCTTGCGTTCCACCGAGAAACCCTCACTAATCGTGTTTTTTAGCGGAAATCAAAAATCGCGAGTGACATGACACGTGATGACAAATGATCAGTGATTTTTTTACGTTGATGGTGGTCTGTTTTGATATGTTATTGGAATAGAGTACAGTGAAAAAGAAACACGATGCAGGGAGCTCTATTGGTGGTGCTCGCTTCATTGGTGCAGTTGAGTTGCGGTGCATGGCAGGAAAATGTTAGGCCGAAGATGTATGTTCAATTAGGTGAGTCTCGACATATTTTGACCTTGAAAACTTGACGGAGTGATATATCCAACTTTATACTCACTTGGTATATTTTTTTGGAGACTTCTATAGTCATATATTCAAATTACATAATCACAGTTTCTATCTTCATGCTGATTGAAATAACAAAATGTAGATAAAATAAATATCCGATTGGGTCAGCCCAACACATCCCAAAGCATATTTGCAAAAAAACACGCCATAGAGAGGCAACGGTCCAGAAAACTGGCCTGTGAAAATAATAGGAACGGTTGAAATAACAAAACCGACCGTAGGGAAGATGAAATTCAATCTAAAAGGTAAACTTCCTTTTAGTACATTCCGACTTTAGTACTCGGCTCCGACTGGGTAAATATGGCCGTAGTCAAGCGGTTTTATGTTGCCTTATAAAGAAGGGTAATTTCATTACACCTTTCAAAACAATTTCGAATACTCAAATGTTTGTGCCAATACAAATAAACATTTTTTGCTGAATATTATGGTATTTCTTAAATGGTATCTACATATTTGCATCTGGATTAATATGATATTAATTAACTGACTGGTATTGTAATTAGTCATCTCCAATAATACCTTGCATTGATATTCCAAATCATAGCTAGAAGCAATTAGGATCTACTGGAATTATACTAATACGTATCCATTAGCGTAACTGCATTAGTTGGAAGCGTTTGATGTGTCTTGGGTGATGATTTTGAATGTGACATAGGTACCTACATCCAAAACGCAATTAACATATCTCCTAATTATTTTAATGCTTCAATAATTCATTCATTTTCCGTATAATTTGAAACTGAAGGTGGCGCTATTCAGTTGGGTAATCACCTGGGTAATCATTTTAGTATCGAAGAATTTCCGAAAAACTGCACTGTAGTTGAAATTGTTGAGAAAAAAGATGTAAGTGCGCAAGGCTAAAATCGAGAATTATAGTTTAGCTTCTAGTTACACGAAGGTACATCTTTCAATTTATTATTTTCCATTCGATTCATTTGACCGGAATTTGATAGCAATGCTTGAGGGTTTTGATCGTATTTGGAAAC